>OZ024801.1:22784508-23523829 GCA_964017045.1 Omphiscola glabra | reverse complement strand
TGATGATGGATGATGGACCTGCCCCTGGCTGATGATGGATGATGGACCTGCCCCTGGCTGATGATGGATGATGGACCTGCCCCTGGCTGATGATGGACCTGCCCCTGGCTGATGATGGATGATAGACCTGCCCCTGGCTGATGATGGATGATAGACCTGCCCCTGGCTGATGATGGATGATGGACCTGCCCCTGGCTGATGATGGATGATGGACCTGCCCCTGGCTGATGATGGATGATGGACCTGCCCCTGGCTGATGATGGATGATAGACCTGCCCCTGGCTGATGATGGATGATAGACCTGCCCCTGGCTGATGATGGATGATAGACCTGCCCCTGGCTGATGATGGATGATGGACCTGCCCCTGGCTGATGATGGATGATGGACCTGCCCCTGGCTGATGATGGATGATGGACCTGCCCCTGGCTGATGATGGATGATGGACCTGCCCCTGGCTGATGATGGATGATGGACCTGCCCCTGGCTGATGATGGACCTGCCCCTGGCTGATGATGGATGATAGACCTGCCCCTGGCTGATGATGTATGATAGACCTGCCCCTGGCTGATGATGGATGATAGACCTGCCCCTGGCTGATGATGGATGATGGACCTGCCCCTGGCTGATGATGGATGATGGACCTGCCCCTGGCTGATGATGGATGATAGACCTGCCCCTGGCTGATGATGGATGATAGACCTGCCCCTGGCTGATGATGGATGATAGACCTGCCCCTGGCTGATGATGGATGATAGACCTGCCCCTGGCTGATGATGGATGATAGACCTGCCCCTGGCTGATGATGGATGATAGACCTGCCCCTGGCTGATGATGGATGATAGACCTGCCCCTGGCTGATGATGGATGATAGACCTGCCCCTGGCTGATGATGGATGATAGACCTGCCCCTGGCTGATGATGGATGATAGACCTGCCCCTGGCTGATGATGGATGATAGACCTGCCCCTGGCTGATGATGGATGATAGACCTGCCCCTGGCTGATGATGGATGATAGACCTGCCCCTGGCTGATGATGGATGATAGACCTGCCCCTGCCTGATGATGGATGATAGACCTGCCCCTGCCTGATGATGGATGATAGACCTGCCCCTGCCTGATGATGGATGATAGACCTGCCCCTGCCTGATGATGGATGATAGACCTGCCCCTGCCTGATGATGGATGATAGACCTGCCCCTGGCTGATGATGGATGATAGACCTGCCCCTGGCTGATGATGGATGATAGACCTGCCCCTGGCTGATGATGGATGATGGACCTGCCCCTGGCTGATGATGGATGATGGACCTGCCCCTGGCTGATGATGGACCTGCCCCTGGCTGATGATGGACCTGCCCCTGGCTGATGATGGACCTGCCCCTGGCTGATGATGGACCTGCCCCTGGCTGATGATGGACCTGCCCCTGGCTGATGATGGACCTGCCCCTGGCTGATGATGGATGATGGACCTGCCCCTGGCTGATGATGGATGATAGACCTGCCCCTGGCTGATGATGGACCTGCCCCTGGCTGATGATGGACCTGCCCCTGGCTGATGATGGATGATAGACCTGACCCTGGCTGATGATGGATGATAGACCTGCCCCTGGCTGATGATGGATGATAGACCTGCCCCTGGCTGATGATGGATGATAGACCTGCCCCTGGCTGATGATGGATGATAGACCTGCCCCTGGCTGATGATGGATGATAGACCTGCCCCTGGCTGGTGATGGATGATAGACCTGCCCCTGGCTGGTGATGGATGATAGACCTGCCCCTGGCTGATGATGGATGATAGACCTGCCCCTGGCTGATGATGGATGATAGACCTGCCCCTGGCTGATGATGGATGATAGACCTGCCCCTGGCTGATGATGGATGATAGACCTGCCCCTGGCTGATGATGGATGATAGACCTGCCCCTGGCTGATGATGGATGATAGACCTGCCCCTGGCTGATGATGGATGATAGACCTGCCCCTGGCTGATGATGGATGATAGTCCTGCCCCAGGCTGATGATGGATGATAGACCTGCCCCTGGCTGATGATGGATGATAGACCTGCCCCTGGCTGATGATGGATGATAGACCTGCCCTTACTGATGATGGATGATAGACCTGCCCCTGGCTGATGATGGATGATAGACCTGCCCCTGGCTGATGATGGATGATAGACCTGCCCCTGGCTGATGATGGATGATAGACCTGCCCCTGGCTGATGATGGATGATAGACCTGCCCCTGGCTGATGAAGGATGATAGACCTGCCCCTGGCTGATGATGGATGATAGACCTGCCCCTGGCTGATGATGGATGATAGACCTGCCCCTGGCTGATGATGGATGATAGACCTGCCCCTGGCTGATGATGGATGATAGACCTGCCCCTGGCTGATGATGGATGATAGACCTGCCCCTGGCTGATGATGGATGATAGACCTGCCCCTGGCTGATGATGGATGATAGACCTGCCCCTGGCTGATGATGGATGATACACCTGCCCCTGGCTGATGATGGATGATAGACCTGCCCCTGGCTGATGATGGATGATAGACCTGCCCCTGGCTGATGATGGATGATAGACCTGCCCCTGGCTGATGATGGATGATAGACCTGCCCCTGGCTGATGATGGATGATAGACCTGCCCCTGGCTGATGATGGATGATAGACCTGCCCCTGGCTGATGATGGATGATAGACCTGCCCCTGGCTGATGATGGATGATAGACCTGCCCCTGGCTGATGATGGATGATAGACCTGCCCCTGGCTGATGATGGATGATAGACCTGCCCCTGGCTGATGATGGATGATAGACCTGCCCCTGGCTGATGATGGATGATAGACCTGCCCCTGGCTGTTGATGGATGATAGACCTGCCCCTGGCTGATGATGGATGATAGACCTGCCCCTGGCTGATGATGGATGATAGACCTGCCCCTGGCTGATGATGGATGATAGACCTGCCCCTGCCTGATGATGGATGATAGACCTGCCCCTGCCTGATGATGGATGATAGACCTGCCCCTGGCTGATGATGGATGATAGACCTGCCCCTGGCTGATGATGGATGATAGACCTGCCCCTGGCTGATGATGGATGATAGACCTGCCCCTGGCTGATGATGGATGATAGACCTGCCCCTGGCTGATGATGGATGATAGACCTGCCCCTGGCTGATGATGGATGATAGACCTGCCCCTGGCTGATGATGGATGATAGACCTGCCCCTGGCTGATGATGGATGATAGACCTGCCCCTGGCTGATGATGGATGATAGACCTGCCCCTGGCTGATGATGGATGATAGACCTGCCCCTGGCTGATGATGGATGATAGACCTGCCCCTGGCTGATGATGGATGATAGACCTGCCCCTGGCTGATGATGGATGATAGACCTGCCCCTGGCTGATGATGGATGATAGACCTGCCCCTGGCTGATGATGGATGATAGACCTGCCCCTGGCTGATGATGGATGATAGACCTGCCCCTGGCTGATGATGGATGATAGACCTGCCCCTGGCTGATGATGGATGATAGACCTGCCCCTGGCTGATGATGGATGATAGACCTGCCCCTGGCTGATGATGGATGATAGACCTGCCCCTGGCTGATGATGGATGATAGACCTGCCCCTGGCTGATGAGGTGGCCTCCGGGAGCTGGCGACTGGGAACTGTCGATCGGGTGCTGGTGACCGGGAGCTGGTCACCGGGATCCGGTAAACGGGAGCTGGCATCCGGCAGGTGGCGACCAGGAGCTGGCGGCACAGTTGGAGGTGTATTTATGTTAATTATATTATTTTGTGTATTTTAATGTGTTAATTCTTGCATTTCTTGTTGTTAGGTTGGTGTCCTTTTGTTGATGGAGCATCACTGATTGATGGAGCAGCAGCACAGACGAAGGGCAGGCACAGACGGAGGAGCATTTCGCTCTTTTTTTTTATATTTTCGTTCGCGTTGTGTCGCGTTCCGTGACAACATCTTTGACTTCCTTCCGTCTCCTTCTTTCTATATTTGGCGCCGGCGCCATCTTTTCCGACTGACTATTCTGACACGGGGAGGTAAAAAAGCATGGATGTGAATACAAAACCTCTCCTGCTTTAGAGGTAGCGATTGCCTCGATGTACCCGGTACTGCCTCATCTATAGTATCGCGGATATGTCTGAATATGGCCTCTCCTACCTAAATGTGTCTGAATTGGGCGCCTTCACGAAAGTACTTCAGCTCGTGTTGTACTGGGCCCTCCCCGTTTTTAACGGAGTCCCATCAGGTGCGACCGAAGTCCGGCGGTATAACTGGACACATTTCTCTGTTTGCAACATGTTTAGGTGACACACATAGGTCTGGTGGTTGCCTAAACAAAATGTTCTTTTTAGATACCTGATTGGTGTTCTCCATGCTATCCTGCTTCTGGCAACCTCCTCATTGACAAAGTGATCTGGTGGCAATCTGTATGAAACTTTATTAGAAACCTTATTGCTAATACTAACAGGTGTTTTACACCCAATAGGTATGTGAATGATTTTTGCATGCTTATTTGTATATTTAATTGTGATTTTTCATGCTAATTGGTGAATGTTTTGTGATTCTTCATGCTAATCAATTTATGTATTTTTTATATTTACATGCTAATATTGATATTTGTATGTTTGTTATTTCAATGCTAAATGATATATATATGTCTGTTGTTCCCAGGCTAAAATGTGTATGTATCTGTTCTTATTTTAATGCTTATACTTATTGACATATTGGTGCATTTTATGTGTTATTTTTATGCCAATTGGTCTATGTGTTATTTTCATGCTAATTTATATATGTATGTTTTATTTCCCATAATTAGTAACTGTCTGTTGCCACGGTGGTGTATAAGACAAGGTGTTGATGATTAGATATAATTTTTTTTCGTTTGGTACTAAAATGGCTGTATACATTAGATAAATAAAATTTTATTGTTAAAAAAAAAATATTTCTTCTCCAATATTTGTTAATATAATTTCCCTCAAGTATTGGTTCTTTACTAAACAAAACAATTAATGTAGTTAGTAGCTATCATACGCAACATTTACAGAAATAGTGAACCCGGTATCAACCATACTTCATTACAGCAGGTAGTAGATAGTCATTCCTTCAGCTGCATGAAATGGGGACAGATAAAGAGAATATATTGTCGTAAGAATCATAGTCTTGTGCAAATAAGAGATTTTAAGAGATAATCTAGCAGTAGATGAAAACTTTACAAACCATTTACTCTGATATTATGAATTATTGAATTGAATTATGTGTAGAGTACTGGTATTGGGTATTAGCATCATGATATGCCCTTTGAATATGATCTTTGTAAATTAATTTAAGGGAGAAATGGGTCACCAAGTGAACATCAGTAAAAGAATGCAATTTGTGTTAACAAATGGGATAGATTTCATGGTTATAACTTTGCATTTGCATTTACATAATTGTGATAGATTTTGTACATTTTGTACAGAAAATTGAAAAGAAACTACGTAATGACTAATATGAGAGGAGACATATGAGATAGCGAGGGGAGAAATGGACCATCGTGTTTGAAGAAATGGACCACCGTGTTTGGAGACATGGACCACCATGTTTGGAGATATGGACCACCATGTGTGGAGACATAACCACTATGTTTGCGAGAAGTGGTCGCCTAACTAAACAAGTGATTAAAACAAATTAATATCTTTACATATTTTCTCATAATTTTCTCTCTGTTGTGTTGTAACGCACCATGCAATATAGTCTAATTATTGTTGTTACGCACTGTTATCAGTATGATACTCAGTATGGAGAAATTAATATCTTATTTAAGTATATGGCTCGTTCTAAAACAGTGCACAACAAAAGACGATACCAAATGATAAATACAATAACAAAGAATACGATACTCAAACCAGGGCTAATTACAGTTAATTATAATGAATTACAAAATCAAAAGAAATATAATTGCAGTATATTGTTTGGCTTGTACCGGTACGATGTTACAGAAAACACAATGTGCAAAATGGGTACAATGATGAAAGGAAATCTGCACACACACACACACACACACACACACACACGGTAAACAAGGATCTGTCTCGTAGCCAAAATAATACTCGCTCCAAGTATCTCTTGATAAAATGATCTCCTTCCTAAAAACCTGTCGTTTCAGCTACAGTTTCAGGGGAAAAAAATTCCCTAGACACTTCAATCCAAACCACTTTTAAAAAAAAAAGCCATCTTTGAATTTTAGATCCTCATGGACATGTAGTAATTCACAAAATAAGGAACCTGATAAAATTATAATACAAAACTGTGCTCGGTTAAATACTAGACGGGCACACAAAAAAACAAAACCTTCAGCTAAGCTAAAATTGTCTGACAGTGTTATCTCCTCTGTAGCACTTGGTCTACAATACTTGTCATGTCGGTGATGCACTGTTTCTGTTGTTATGTTGTATCACTGCACTTCCAGAAACAATCAGGTTTGCCCCAGCCTGATAAGATTGAGGGGGGTGGGGGAGTCGAAATAATTAGAATTAAGTAATTTTTTTTAAAAAGGTTATAACAATACAAGTTGACTATGTGTAATCCCCAAACTGTGAGGGCGGGAGAAGCAAATTAAATATATCACCTAAATTGGTCGACTAAAGTCTACTAATTTGTTAAATACAGTTCCTCAAGTAGTGTCGACCCACAAGCACTAAATTATTTTCGTTGTTACTTCATAACTGTAGAGTATGTGTTTTCCGATGGTCTTAGGCGACCCCTTGGAAATGGTCGTTCGAAACCCAAAAGAGGTAACGACCCACAGGTTGAGAACCGCTGCTATAGAGTGAAAAATCTAGGGGAAAAAATGCAGATATAATAAATCTATTTATAGGCCTTCTCTAGAATATGGGTAGAAAAGGGTGTCAATACCACCTTAGAGAAGGACCCAAGAGTGATCATATCTCCTCACCCCGCTCTTGCATAAAGTGGGGCGGGGTGATTTCAGATTGTTCTGAGGTATAATCAACAATTGATCACCTTACTATCTTAATAATACATTTCACATCATTGGTTATTCTTTGCCTACAGTTTTACGCTGGGTGACCAGAGTAAAAAGATCTGTGGGGGTCTTTTAGTGCATGGAAATGGGCAAATGATCTTCCGTAGACAAAAATATTTGGTTAAAAAAATGATTCAGTAGATTCCATAAGTCAAGAACAAATTAATTGAAAGAGATTAAGATGAGTAATTAAGATGATTTGACTATGTACATTCCTGTATGGTACTAGCAACAACAGTAAATAAAATCAAAGCACATTTTGGCGCCCCTAACCAACCTGGCGCCCGGTGACATCTGCCCCCCGCCACACCTTTGCTACACCTCTGCTCCATAGTCAACGATTCAGTCTAGAAAAGATCCTATCACTGCTCCATAGTCAACGATTCAGTCTAGAAAAGATCCTATCACTGCTCCATAGTCAACGATTCAGTCTAGAAAAGATCCTATCACTGCTCCATAGTCAACGATTCAGTCTAGAAAAGATCCTATCACATGAAACTACAGACTCACGGATGGTGAGAAATGTAGACTTAATGCTAGGGTTGGTTTTAACCAGCGGTGCCCGGACCTAGTGATGGGGGGGGGGGGGGCAGTGTCAGGGCATGCTGGAAAAGATCCAGAAAATCAGGTTCATTTGCATTTTTATTATCAATTGTGTCTGGTGGCACCCTGCTCTGGCGGCACCTTGCTTTGATGGCTGCCTGGTCTAGTGGCACCCTGCTTTGATGGCTGCCTGCTCTGGTGGCACCCTGCTCTAGTGGCACCCCATTTTGATGGCTGCCTGCTCTGGTGGCACCCTTTTATTGAATTTATCTGAGTTCTGTTATCAAACCGGCTCCAGTAAAACTCTTGCAAATTTGCAATTTTCCATTTGGTTTCAACCGACGAACAGTGTTTCTTTCAGAAATTTTCCCCCGGGGGAGCACTTTTGATGTTCGGGGCCAGTGCCAGTTGTCAGTGGCCAGAGGCGTAGCTAAAGGGTGGCAGATGGGACATATTTACCCGGGCGCCAGACTAGCAGGGGCATCTAATGGGCTATGGTGTTAATGGATGAAAATACTAGGTTTCAGAGTTTAGCGGGGGGGGGGGGGGGCGTAAAAATGAATCTTGTCCCCTGTCATCAAAGACTCACGTTAGTGACGTAGAAGTGGGGGGGGGGGGACATTTGGTCTTCTCAGGTGTCATTTTTTCTTTAGATAGAGAGGCGGGATTTTCGGACATCTGCAGAGTTTCCATCGAGAAAGGTAGCGTGGCAAAAAAGTTAACCCACCTAGGGTGGCGCTAACACTAGGCACGCCGCTGGATAGTGTAAATATCAGCACCAAATTTGGCTGTCGTGGCAAGTAATTTTTATCGGGAAGTAGGGCAGCAGAAAATGTGTGATTATTTAACAATCAAGAGGTGCATTTTGGAGTATTCATGATTCGAATGTTTTGATAAGACTTTCATTGGTCGAAGAAAATAATTTTTCAAGCGTCAGGGGAGGCATTATGGCGCTCAGTGCCATATATAAACTTAATTCATTCTGGTTGTGGTGCGCCGAAGAAAATCATTTGAAAAAATATTAGATTCAACCCGTTAGTCACATTGATCGACGTCAAGGAAAGGGGGGAAGGGGTAGCAGAAATTGAGGAATCCGAAGAGTTTGAGCAAAAGTGAGGGCAGGGGGTCACCTTAATTTAAAAATAATAATTTCAAAATGCAGTGATGAATTGTGGTGCAAATTTTTCTTCTTCTTTTTCTGTATATTAAGGGCCCACGATCAATTTATTGATCATTATGGCTCCTATGAATGTAGATGGGATTTGCAATGTTTCTGTGCCTGGTGTTGATGCGGATATTTCATTGGTAACAAGAGTTACCTAGTTAGGGTATCATGCACTGTATTCAATGTATCTTTAAGAGATTGTGTGAAGGGGCATTTCAAACGTTCATATATTTACTTTTAGATGTATCGTAGAAAAATGTTAAGAATACATCAACATACACCAACTATATGTGGACTACAATTCAGCTTATGATAGCATAAACAGGAAATACATAAACGATACTGTGCTGGAACATGGAGTCCTTAACAAACTTACCCGACTCATACATATGACGATGGATAACTACACAAGTAGAATCAAAGTACAGCAATAGTACTTGAGGGAGTTCCCAATCAATCTGGGCCTCAGACAAGGAAATCCGTGTATCCTTTTCAACATCACTTTGGAAAAAAGCATTAGAAACATACGTGTGAGCACCTGAGAGGTGGTACAGAACAGCCATAAGGAACTTTATAAAGCCAGCCACTGCAATACCTGGCCTACACAGACGATATAGCGCTACTTGGTAGAAACAGCATTGATGATATAATTAAAACTTTCAGGGAACTTGAAGATGTGACGGTCAAAGCTGGTCTTGATGTAAATAAAGCGAAGGCAATATATATGATAATGTCAGGAAATACGCACTGATGACTTCATCAATATGAACATCTACGCCTTTGAGAGGGTAGCTACTTTCAAATATCTAGGGTTGACTATAAATAAGCAAGAGGAAATACAATCGGAGGTGCAAGAATGAATAACAGCATGCAACCGTTCTTATTTCAATTTACAAAAGCTACTTCAAAGCAAAAACCTCGCTAATTGAACAAAGAAGGCAGTATACACCACTATCACAAGACCAGTAGTAACTTACGCAAGTGAGACTTGGTTCCTACCAGAAAAGCAGAGAACCTGCTAAATATATGACCCGATGATAAACAATTTTGTTTTGGGAGTCCGTACAAACTGAGAGCTATATCAATTGTACAAATACCCATCCATAGTCACAACAATATAAAAAAAGGCAGACTGCCCTGGGCAGGACACATTGAAAGGATGCCGGATTCTGGAGCAACAAAAACGATCTACAGGCAGAAACCTAAGGGCAGACGGCTCACCGGTCGACCAAGACTGAGATGGTTTGTCGATGTAGAGAAGGGCTTACAAAAGTTGGGGTTCGCACATGGAGGTGTAAAGCGATGAATCGATCCCAATGGAAGAATGTGGTGGAGCAGGCCAGAGCCCTAAATGGGATGAAGCGCCACTGATGTAAACATTTCAGACATTTGGGCGTGAAGCGCTAGAAATAACGATAATAACAGGACATCACTAACTCTTCCACCAGCACAATATTAAATACATTCAGTCCAGTTGGGAGCCTTTAGGTTATGTTTTTTATCGAGAGATACTCCATAGCTTAGACTCGCCCCTTAAAAATTTATAGGCCCCGGAAAAGTTTTGATAAATTTTTTTTTACATAGTTAAATTTAGTTTCGCATCATTATACACTTAACTGGAGAGGAACGGGAGAGATTTTAGTTAAGATTTTATGTGTCATTTGACCTAAGAGCCATCGTGTGAGGTCTGCAACCCGTATAGCTGCATGGGGTCTCGTATATTTTAGGGGCTTAAAGCTGGGTTGTAATTACATTAAATTATCAACTTTTACTGCTAGGTAGGGAAGGACAAAACCGAAAAGTAGCACGGGTGCCATAAAAAGTCAAGCGACGTCTCTGTTTGACTAAGTGTGTTATGCAACCATTTTTTTAAAATTGAAAAGTAATGTATTTTTTAAGTTATTATTTTAAAATATTTTTGGGGTCAACTACATAAAAATAATGAATTTACTACAAAATATTTTTAAAATTTAAAAAAAAAAGAATTCCTTCCAAAAAAGGGATCCATCCCAAAAAAAAAAAAAGAAATTCTAAAACTAAAATAGTTTTACATTTTGAACGAAAAAGAAAAACCAAAAACATACGTTTATTTCTAAATATTTCCAAGTTTCACCAAAGTAAAAAAGAAAAAAAAAGCTCTTCCGTACAAAAGGCTATAGACTACATCTTTATGGGTTTTCAAAAGTGGTATGTATTTATAAATCATATGTAACCGACATAATTGTTAAGAAGTCATTAGTTGTTTACAAAAGACATCATATATTTATTAATGTGTGATTTTTTTTCGTATAAAATTAAATTTTAAATTATCAATATTCAGTTGATTGAAATGTTAATTAAAATTTTTAGACTACTATAATTTGCTTCAGATCAATGCAACTTGCCTCTTCGATATTATACACTTTTTTTAACCAATTCCATATATTTTTTTTAACTACTAACAAAAATGGCATTTACAAGATAATCGAAATACTCGATTTTTTTTTATTCGTTGTTTAAATATATATTATATTCTTTTTACTGGATTATCATCTTAAAATACTTTTTTTTTTAATAGTTCAAACAGCTGGTTCTTTATTATTATCATATTAACAGAGAAAAGTCATTGGGGATTTAATAAATAAAGACTATTTTTTTTTTAAATCATTTTACTCTGTTCCCGAAACTGTGTTAAAAAATTAGAAACGCACTCGATTTAATAATTATTGATGAAATTTACACTATTTGTATGCAACCGGTAAATTCCTAATTTTTGTTTTAAAATTATTATTATTATTATTCTTTTTTTAAATTTTCATTTTATCTAAGTCAGTATACATCTATGGAATCTACTAAATTAAAATGTTTGCTAAAAACGATTTTTTTAAAAGCATGATGCTATTATACAATATAATTTAAAAACAGATTGCACATGCTTATTACTTAGTAAGAACTATATTCAATTTATAGACATTTATATCGATGTAAATGTAGTTTAATACAGTGTTATTAAAAAGTCTTTCAACTTGTGCAGCTGCAAAATGTAATTAAATAAAAGATACCGATATATGCGAATAAGAAAAGTAAGATTTTAGCTTATGATCAGGAGCGGCCAATTTTCAAAACAATACGATATTTATAATCGATTTCTGCGAGCCTGTAACAAGATTAACCTGAATGATATGGATCATCAATATATATCGAACAAAGCGATATTTTATTTGTTCCAATAATTGTAATCGATGAAAGGCAAACATTTCAATAACTTTTAAAAATGTTATAAAAATTAAATTTAGAGTATTTTTTTTTTTAATTATTTTTTCTTACACACTAGTGAGAACCCGGCATGCGTTGTATGCCACTCAAAGAAAAAAATGTTTGTGTTTTAATTAAGTTTTAAAGTAATTTTTAAATTGAAAATATTTATTGTTTTATTCCGTCTAGTGCGTACACAAATAAATTAGAAGTTTTTTCAACGCGTGAGCAGGCGACATATAGCTGTCCACTTGAGAAGCGTGTATTTTCAAAATTTAGTCCACACACTTGTAGCGATTGATCCACCCACACAGTAGCTCTGTTTTAAATTATATTTAGATAGCTCAAATATTTATTATTTTTAAAATAAGGCCCCGGTCCCAAACGTAAAATTTTAAAATAGTTGTACTTATGTCACACACAAACTGAAATGTCGTTTGTATTTTATTGATTTCTAGCCACCCATGCAATAGCACTGATTGAAATTATATTTGTATAGCTCATATAAGAAAAAAATAATTTGGGGCTCTGGCCCGAAAAGGAATATTTCAAAATGGATAAGCTAATTCAGAAGCCATTTGTGCGCACAACAACTTACCAAAGTTTTATCGCAATCGGATGAATGGTAAATTATATTTAGCTCATAAAAGGGGGGAAAAAAGAATTTATGTCCCCGGTCCCAAAACGGAATATTGTAAAATGTGTGTAATAATTCAGAAACATTTGCATTTTTTTACAATTCACACAATTTTCATCACTTTGGATTGATGGTATAGAAGCACATACTGGATATACTTATATATGTATAGATATAGTTTACCGAATTAAGATAACTTTTTTGCAATTATTCAAGGATGATCTGTCTGTCTGTCTGACTGTCTGTCTCTCTGTCATTCTGTCTGTCTCCCTATCTGTCTGTCTCTCTGTCTCTGCCTGTCTCTATGTCTCTCTGTCTGTCTCTCTGTCGCTCTGTCTGTCTCTCTCTCTTTCTCTCTATCTGTCTCTCTTTTTCTCTGCCGGTCTATATGTCTCTCTGTCTGTCTGTCTCTCTGTCTCTATGTTTGTCTCTCAAGCTGTCTCTCAGTCTGTCTCACTGTAATTCTCTGTCTCTCTGTCTATCTCTCTGTCATTATGTCAGTCTCTCTGTCTATCTGTCTCATTGTCTGTCTCTCTGTCTGTCTCTCTGTCTACATCTCTGTCAGTCTGTTTGTCTCTCTGACTGTCTCTCTTTCTGTCTCTCCTTCTGTCTCTCTGTCTGTCTGACTGTCTGTCTGTTTATCTATCTATCTACCTATCTATCTATCATCTACCTATCTACCTATTTACCATCTACATGCCTGCCTGCCTACCTACCTAACTACCTACCTATCTACCTAACTATCTACCAATCCAGCTACTATCTACAGACCTGTTTACCCTCAAAATCTTAAAATCGTACAATTTCATCACAAAATACATTATCTTAATAGTAAAAAAACACTCGGTATATATAATGTATACACATCAAAATCGTACATTGTACGCCAAAATCGTAAGAGTAAACAGGTCTGTATCTATCTACCCATCTATCTACCTATCTCCCTACCTACCTACATATCTATCTACCTACTTACCTACCTACCAACCTACCTGCCTACCTACCTTTCTACCTACCTATCTATCCATCCATCCATCCATTCATCCTCTCACCCACCCACCCTTCCATCCATCCATCCTTTCATCCATCCATTCATCTAGCTATCTTTTATCTACATATCTATCTATCTATCATCTATCTGTGTATTTGTCTGCCTGTCTGTCTGACTTTCTATCTCTCTATCTAATAAAATCTCTATTTTTAAAATTAAATTTTCACTTGTGTAAAGTGATTGGGTTTTGATATCCCTGGGGATAATTATGAAAATATTTTTATGTTTTGTTAAAGTCATTCATTTTCTTAATTAGTTAACATATGTTCATGTGAAGGAAGGATCACTACGTGCCGAGGAGGTATACAGGGCGGTAGCGGCTGTGAAGAGAGCGCGGAGAAAGGCAAGAAAACACTACTCCACTGCATTCGTGTGCGGGACATGCACAAGAGACTGTCATTCAAGGATCGGTCTCATTAGCCACACGAAGAGCTGCAACCAGACAAGATAATATATCGTCTCTCGTAGACGGAAAGATGCCATACCATAACATACCATACAAAATGAGAATATAGCTTTTTTTTTTTTTTTACAACTGAAATGTCATTGGATTGAAAGATATTGTCATCCAAGTAAAAATGCATGAACTCAATTTCCTACCATCGATATAAATGTATCGAAGAAGGTTAATTATTGATCAAATTTATTCTGAGGCTTATCTTGTGCTGCACTGGGCAAACTGAATGTATAGTGTATAGTGGGCTACAAAGAGTTTTAAAAAAATAAATAAATCATCCACTGGATTTTAGCCGCCTTACTTACGCAGAAGATTTTTTTGCATTTAATATGCTTATTTCTTATCTAGATCAGTGATAAGTGCATTAAAAATGCTATTTGGCTATTTAGTTGTGCTACACCAATAAAAAAAAAAAAAAAAAATTATTTTCAAATGTAGAGATTTTACTACTTTACAAATTTCATAAAAGTTTATTTTTGGAATGAATAAAAAGTACAAACTTATTAAATGTTGAAAATACAAAGCTAAATTAGTATTTAAGTTTAGCAATTTAAAAAGCAATCAATGCTATTTATTAATTTTACTTATAATAGTTATAAGGAGGGGAATGTACATCATCAGTTTTGTCACGCTCTTTTATTAAATCAGATAACTTTTAGCTTTGGCTAAATAGGCAATTCGCACTATGACGTCATTTGCGTGATTATTTCGAACTAATTAATTTTAATTTTATTTCTCCTTATTGACAACGCGCTAAAGAACGCACTAACAACAACTGATGGTTAGGTTTTCCCAATAAATGTGATTACTGTGTATTTCTTTGATCATATTTTTATATTTAATTTTTTTTTCATAAATTTTAAACGCATATAAAATGCTTAAGATAGTTCCTTAGTTGTTTCTTTATAAGTATTTGTAATTTATAATAATAATACTTAAATTTTTGCTAAAATAAAAGCGGAAATATAATATTTTTTGCGCATGTAAATTTATTTGATTTCCGTAAAATAATAGAAAATAACTATGTTTGTTTTTAAGAGTCCGAACGTATCAAAATATTTTCGGCTCTTTGGCGTTATGTCCCTATAGCTCATTCTTTTATATATATTTCCCCCCGGGGGGGGGGGGGGCAAGAAAGAAACTCTGCCCACGAACATGTTTATAAACTGACATCACCCACTGATTCGTAGATTTGACTGTAGTATAATATATAAGAAATATTTGTTCACGTGATAGTACGTCATAGCCTTTATACTTTCTTAGCAAGAAAATTTTACAGATTGGTAAATATTAGGCTACGTGGATTGATTTATATTTTGCACAAGGATTGTAACTCTTGGCTATCTGAAAACCATTACCGTCTTTGAGTTATCCCCCCTCAACTATAATTTGATAACCTGATAGCCATAACTGGTCTCATTAAGCTGTGAAAGAAGAAATTTATTGAATTCATTATTTGAGAATTAGTATACTATTAATAGGTTCTCCCTCTTCCATTATGACTGTGACAGTCACAGTTTGCTTGAAAGTCGCTTCACAATTTCAGTAGTCACGACCAGAGGCGTAGCAAAAGGGAGAGGGAAAGGGGGGGGGCAGATTCCCTGGACTCCAGACAAGTTAGGGGCGCAAAAAAATGTGCTTTGATATTATTTTATTGATGAAAATAATGGGTTTGAGCGTTGAAAAACGAATGGGGGGGGGGGGTGTCTTTAACATGAATCTTGTCCCCGGGCGCCAAACACTCTAGCTACGCCTCTTGTAACGACTAGGGATGTTAAAATCGGATTTTCTTTACAATCTTCGGTTTTTATAAAAACCGGTTCAAAATCGGATTTTGGTGGGGTTTTTATTTACAAATCATTCAACTGTCTGCACAAGGACATATTTTGATAATGCTACTTTTATGAGCTCGTAAGTGGAAGTATAAATCTACTTTGGGATATCCCATGGTCACTGTCACGCCAGTACGATTTTGATATCAGCAGTTTGGTCGATGATGAAGATTGAGTACTTTTATAGCGCTTGTGTTCGTGCTTTTTTAGCATGTTCACAGCGCTCTGATGTCCTAGAGTCTTTTTGACGAAAAAAAATCTTTAAATTGTTCTTAAATGACTTTTATCATTTTCAATGCCCCTCAAAGATTGAGGCAAATTGGTTCAAGTCCTTGGCTCGCCACACCAAAGCCTAGGGCAGCGTGCGGTAGTTGCCACACAAAACTCCATGGCAGCGTGTGGTGGTTATTTGATTTCCCAGACATCAGATTTGTTAACACGACTAGCTATTTTTTTTAAAATTAATTTTGATTTCAATAAAAAATGTATCTTTAACACTGAACTGACTTCTATCTGAAACTGTACCACATTAGCTGGGTATAAAAAATGGTAATATTATAATTGTAATCACTGAGTGTGTGCTGAGAGGATGATATCTGTATTTACGCCATCTTGTAAACTTACATCAGTCAGACTCATCATCATCATCATGTCCCGTAGTGCTTCGACTGTTGAGGCGCCACAGATGACATAAAAACTATTCTTCTCCATTCCTCTCGGTCTCCTGCCCTATTTAATGCATAGCATCGCCTAGTTGTAATCCCGTCCATTCTTTGATGTTGTCTTCCCATCTTTTTCTCTGTCTCCCTCTTCTTCTTCCGCCTCTACACGCGTGCAAAAACAAAGCGATCTCGGATTTTATATAAATGGTAATCATGTATTTTTGGCTGAAGAATTCAATGGTTGTTTCTGTCTCGTAGGTAACCACGTGAAAGAATATAGCAGAGGCAGCACCTATAGGTACATGAGTACCTTTAGACAAAAATGACTATTCGGACCCGGAGTGGCTCCGTATAAATAAATTGGCTTCGGGCCCGGTTGAATTAACAATAATAGTATGAGAATTTAAACAAAAAATTGTTTTTTCTCCGTTATTTCATAGTTTTATTCTATTTAGTTGTTTTTTTCTTTTTGCTTTGTTAAATTTCTTAGTAGCGGTAGTTTTTTTTCTAATCTTCTTTTTTAGTTTAAGCCATGTACGTAGATCAAATTTTTTTTTTATCTCGTAATCAAGATGATAAAGATTAATTATTTTCATTTCAATTTTAGAAAGTAATAATATTAATTTAATTATTAAAATTAAATCCTTTATTTAAGATTATTTATGTTGCTTGATATCTGCAAGTGAAAGTGTATACCACAACTTAATTACAAGCTTTATCGGTGTAATGTAAATTTTCTTGTCTCAAAAATGAAAGAAATGGTTGTCTATTTCTGGAGGGGGAATCACCCAATTGCTGATCTCACAATAAACAAAAACTGTACAGAGCATGTAGAGACATTTAAGTAACTAGGTATCATCATTAATAATGAGCTGACATGGCATGAACATGGGCAAATGGACTGAAGAGAGTAGGTTTAATCATGCTAAAAGAATTTTTATGGGCTTGGCAAATTTTGTGGCGATGCAAGGAGAACAAGATTTTATAGAGAAAATATCCTTTCTTGAAACTACTTTAACTTGAAGTCTCTGGAGAAGTCCAGCAAATTTAGATGAAAATGAATCGGCATCAAACTTTGATGAAGCAAGTTTCGTTCAAAATGAAGTAGTTGATTTTGTTGTTCAGGAAAATGACATTCCTGTGTCCCAAGAGGAAACAGTTGCTGCAAATAATGAAGAGGTTATTGTAAATCTTAAGTTTGACAAAGTTCATCCTAAGGGGAGACCAAAGACAAAACAAAATTTTACTCTGAAACGAAAAAGACAACTGCCCCTACCATTCTCCAAGTTGAGCCTTGATTGTCAGAAATAAGTATTCTTTCCCTTGTAAATTTATTTTCACTGCTAATTGTCAATGGTTCCGAAAGATTTTCACTACTTTTATAAATATGTGAATGAATGTGTTTAATGTGATGAAAATTATAAATTTGTCTTGTGTAAATACCCATTTTTATTATACTTCTTGGGCAGATTTTTGTTTCCTAAACATACATCTATTGATTTATTATTAAAAACATTACTTTGTTCTACAATATTGTGTAAAATTTGTAAAGATATGTTATTTTGTTGTTTTTTTCAAAAAAATTTTAAAGTCTGTAGTATAGTAAATTTTTAGTTTTTGTAAACTATTTTGTTTTCAACTTTGCCTAATAATTTCACATTATATTTTTAATATTGCTTAATTGAATTTTTTTTTTAAATGAACTAAAATGGACTTTTTGTCACCTATTAATATTTTGTATTCGGTTAATTTTTTTTGTTGAAATAAATTTGTATTTACATTCTTGTGACAACCCTAAAAAATTGTATTTGTTATATGTATAACTGCTTGTGTGAGCAACAGATTTGAAAGTTCCAACCGAGATGGTATCAATACTACACTTATGAGTAGAACATGTCATCTAAAACTTCCACCCATAGTCTTGTACTTATATCATAGTAAAAGGCTCTATTTATGTTATAAGTATTTTATTTTCAATGTGGCATGACTTAGTTGCCTTGAAACCAATCTCCCTTCACAGATCACATAGTAGCTCCCACTCAATCATTACTTCTGTACTTAAATGAAGAAATGATACAAACAATAGTTTACTGTACCAACAAGGAAGGCAAGAAAGTCAAAGGAGACAAATGGCAAATAAATGATGTGACCTAATTGAATAATTTTATTTGCTGCCTACTCCATATTGGCCCCTAATTTATTTTATGGAATACTGGAGAACACACCTCAAATAACAAACAAACAAACAAATATGTTCACAAGCTGGTTAAGAGTTTTTTCTATTAAATTTTTAATTATTATTATTATTAGTTTCCAATATAGCACGGTACCCCAGCCTAGGGCTGGGCTCACTGCGCTGTACATAAAAATATTAGGAAAAGAGATATAATCATGACAATAAAATAAAATACATTTATGTAATAAAGAACAACAAAACAAATACATATTCACCCCACCCACCTCAGAACTTTTACATGTCAAGCCATGGACGGCAGCCAGCAGCTTCGTTTATCGGTCAGTGGGGGAATCAGTTGGGATAGTAGAGTTTAAAGAGATGTGTTTTGAGTGCAGTTTTGAAGGCCTGGGTGGTTGGTATATTGCGGATGTGTAGTGGCAGAGAAATCTATTGTTTGGGAAAATTGTTTCTCAAATTATGCACCGGTGTATTAGACCCAGTAGAAAGGTATGGTAGAAAAAAAAGACTAGCCCTCCAAAAATAAGTCTCTTTCTCATGGTTTATACAATTGCATTCTTTAAGATATTCATTCCAACTACCTTGTGAATTAGGTCAAGTATGAGAAAGATTGTTGAAAGGAGATTCCAGATATCAGGAAAAACAGTCAGTGTCTGCATGTATGACTCCCAGTGCCAAGGAAAGGGTTTAAAATTGGTGGTTTTGTTCTGATTAAGCCAAGCTCTCTTTAGAGGAATAGTTGAAATTAATTCATTATGAATGAAATGTTCATTATTTAGAATACCTAATTAATTCATAAATTATTGGGTGATTAAATCTTTTAATTTTAACTTAAACAATACACATAAATTATCTTAAATAAAGGATTTAATTTTAATAATTAAATTAATATTATTACTTTCTAAAATTGAAATGAAAATAATTAATCTTTATCATCTTGATTACGAGATAAAAAAAAATTTGATCTACGTACATGGCTTAAACTAAAAAAGAAGATTAGAAAAAAAACTACCGCTACTAAGAAATTTAACAAAGCAAAAAGAAAAAAACAACTAAATAGAATAAAACTATGAAAATAACGGAGAAAAAACATTTTTTTGTTTAAATTCTCATACTATTATTGTTAATTCAACCGGGCCCGAAGCCAATTTATTTATACGGAGCCACTCCGGGTCCGAATAGTCATTTTTGTCTAAAGGTACTCATGTACCTATAGGTGCTGCCTTAAAATAAATTCATTGATTTTTCCCCATTTTAATCCTTGATATTTGTGTACGTAAAAAACATATTATTAATTTTTAAATGCCCCCACTCCACCTTGGTGAAGGGGGTCGATCGTCCGTTGAATTTACTTTTGGAATAATTAATTAGTAATATGTTTGCAAACTTTTGGTATTCACATGATTTTTTTATTTATAATTGTGTGTGTACATTCTATTTTGTTTAATATTGAAATCCCTGATAAAATTGGAAGAATTGATATTTTTCCATCGAAACCTCAATGGCGATTCAATCTTATTTTCTTTATAAAAAACTACATTTGGCATTATTTATAGGCTACATTACTTTCTTAAAAATTTTTGCTTTTTATTTTCTTCCAAACAGTAATAAAAAGACAATTTTTTTCCTCCCACCTTCCAAGAGCAAATCACCACCACGGCGTAACCGGTTGTTTCGTTTCAGATGTAAATTCAAGTGGGGTCTAAACTTTCTCAAAGTGCATAAACTTAAACCCCTCTCCCCCATCTAAAAAAAAATCACTCTATTACTACCATTTTACAAGGTAATTTCAAGCCTATTAATTTTATTATGGACTTGTGCAATAATATGTACGTTTAGAGACAGCCGCCGAGGTTTTAATGTTCCCCCGTTGTAATGTTGTACCGGTAAATCAAGATGTGCCAGTGGCCTCTGCCCAACCCCATTTTGTTCCCGTCTGATTGTCGCCTACATTGATGACGTCACTCTCAAGGGGCGCTACAGATAACCGCTTTACCTAATACGAGGGAGATAGTCATACACGTGAAAAATTAGGTCAACTTTTATTAAGTCTTGGAAAGTCTTTTAAAATATTATATTTGGGATAATGCTTATAAATAAAAGTTTAAATGTCAAATAAGATCATTTAACTTTTCAAAAAACGAATACTTTAAACCCTGTTTAGATAAGTCGATTTCGTTTGTTTTCATTTGGCGTCGTAATTCAATGTGTAAAAATTTCCTCCCTGCTAGTTCTACTTCCCGTCTCTCTGTCGCCAATAATAACAGCTTAATAATGTCCTTATTTCGCTAAAAATGAATAATTAGGCGATTATAGTTTAATGTGTAAAAAGTCAGAAAAGAAGAAGTACAAATTTTTCTAACCTGAGAAGGTTTCCTTGTGTGTTTATTGTGTTAATCTCGAAAGGTTCGTAATACTACCTCCACGTTTACGGAGTGAGACAAACTCCTCCCTCACTCGCAGCCTAACCTCTTCTCTGGCCAGGAGCTTACTGTGGGATACGAAACGAGGACTATGTAACAATTTAAAGATCGGTGCCAGAATAGGAGTAAACAGTTTGATATCCAGTTTTGAAAACTTTATCAGAAATTAATATTTTGATATTATTGTTCAATGGAATTCAACTGTTGAATAGGGAGGTAAGACTAAGACTACACAGTTAACACAGTCACTTGAGTCACTACACTGACACTACAGTTACGAGTAGTTAATGATGTGTTAATTTACGTTTGGCACATAAGATTGTCTTGCTTACGCCCGTTCTCTCTTTTCCATGATCCTATGCCTATGTCATAACATTTAATTAAATATTTTATTTTTCGTTCTCACATTAGAGATGAAAGAACATAAAATACTAAAAATACTTCATTATTAATATTGGGATTATTTCAAAATTTTCCACTTGTTGAACCCTTTCCCAATACTCGATGACAATGAGTCAAAAAAAACAATGCTAAACTGTTTAAGTTTAAGCCAGTCTAAAGTAGTTGTGTCAGTTAAGTGTCTACTAAAAAATGGCTAAAATCAATCTAATTCTAATGGTAATCTGTTCTTCTATTTTTAACCCAAGTCTACTACTGGATCTTCATCAGACATCAGGTGTAAACTGCTTAGTTACTAATTAGCCTGATTTTTTTTTTAAAAAAAAAGAATTTGTGAGTTGGGAAATTCAATGAGTTATAAAAATGTTGGCCTAGGCCTAAACTAAAGACTTAAGTCTTAAGTACTAAATTGACTAAATGAAGTTACTTAATATTATTTAAAATTACTAAAATTGACATTACTAGCTTAATACACACACTATATTTTTAGGTGACTTGTGGCCAATTGTTATTATTGATTAAATTGGTTAGGCCAGTTTAGTTTATGATGATGTTTTGTTAGCACTTTACTGTAACTGTAAGTAAGTGTAAAAGCTACCCAGTTTTATCACAGTTAGTTTAGTAATTTTACACAAAAACAGTAAGAGTGCACACAGCATAACAAATGAGTGAGGTATTAATAATATAATTTTAAAGCTCCCTACCCTATGATATGTCTTTTTATTAGCTATAGTTTTACTGTCTTTTTTTTAAATTTCAAATAAATATTTTTTCTAGTAATAATTTAGAATGAAGTACAAGGCTAAATCATTAACTGTTTTTTTAGGCCTAGGTCAATTCCTATTTTTGATTTAATTAGTTACCATCCATAAAATGATATCACACTGTTTTGTCAATTTTTTTACCGCCTCGTCCATTATTACAAAATTGTAACAAAATTTAGACACCTTCAATTAATTCAATAGCCTTCATAACATAACAGATTCATGATCAGCCCTCTCCTTAATGCATGACATCATTAATGGATGGCCCTTGGCTTTAATTTAAGAGCAGGGCCTATTGCTGCTTCTAACATAATGGAGTGGCTGAGGAGTACCGAGTGGGATTAGTAGCGTAACCCTATACTTATATTATAGGCTACAGGCTACTTTTTAGTCTTAAATATAATTTACACTCACTTTCTCTTATGCCTACTAGTTTATATAGGCCAGTAGCTTGCTGAACAGTGGTGTATTTTTTATTATGCTTACTTCTCATCACCCACTTGAACACTCCTTTTCTCCACCGTCATCCCTGCACTGTCCGCTATCATACATGCCAACCTGTGGGATTTTAAAAAACTGTACAACAGCATGACAAACTGTACATACAAATTTAAAAAAAGTATGGTGGTATAGTTCATATATTTTTCATCATTTTTATCAATGTTTTTGACTGCATTAATAAAAAATGAATAGTCTCCTTTTTGCTGCACACACATTTAAGCATGTTTACATCATTGGTAAATGGATATATCGCATAAATAATAATTTAAATGAGAATAGCTTGCAATAAGTCCGATTTTATTTTAAATTGGATGGGGTGTGTGTCAAATGTTTTCTTTTCTCACTAATCAATAGCAATATTATTAATTCGATAGCAATCCAGATGTAATTAGACATACGTCTTTGGTTAATTATGGTAGCTATAGTAATACAGATTCCTGTATTTAAATTAACGAAATAAAATAAAGTTTGCCTGTCTTGACCAAGTTGTTGATTTTACCTTCAACTTATAATCTTATTTTCATCGCACCAGAGGTATTAAACCACGCCTTTGTAATAAATAGGAATAATGACTAATGCTATTCATTGTTTGATAGTTATATTAAATTTACACCTAAAAACACTGCAGTCCTTGTTAAGAATTACGCACACAGATTTGTAGCTATGGTTTACTACTCAAAGAACATGTGACTTGTGCAGAAATATGTATTTTCTAAATCGAGTAAAAAACTGTACAAAAGTCTGTATGCCCATACATCTTGTAAAAACATGTAAAAACCTTTGGCACATATGCAATATATCCAACTCCCATCTCACCATAACCCTCTTCCCCTTTTCATATTTCCATCCTTGACTGGCCCTACTTTATTAGAGCTATTTTTAATTCATGTTTCTTCCACAAAATAAAATATCAATAAAAAATAGTTTCTATTCCTCTGTTTAGATAATTAAATTGAAAAGCATAATTAGGAAGTTGCTAATCTCTTGTGGTTTTAAATATTAGCTAAAATAAAATTTATAGTAAGTAAAACATAAAAGTAATATATTTTGCTCACAATTTTAAAAATCCAATGGATAAGTGCACATTATCGTTTCTGTTATTAATTACATGTAGTTAAGGCCTGAAACCAATCACAAAAAAGACTATACTTGTAGACATAGTCATTTTTAAGCTGCTAGAAGTACATGATTATCCATATTATTTTTATCATGGATCCAAGGTTTACCCAATATATCTCTTGAGAATGTTTATATTTATAAATAATAAAGGAGAAATCAATTTATCTTTCACAGATTGCTACAAATACATTTTGCTAGCAGTTGTCACGATGACCTCTCCTCTTTCTAGTATATTTACATTCACAAGTCCGGCTGTCAAAAGACTTTTAGGATGGAAACAAGGCGATGAAGAAGAAAAATGGGCAGAAAAAGCTGTAGATTCCTTGGTTAAAAAGCTTAAGAAAAAGAAAGGTCAGTTAAAAATCTCATGCTTCAATCTTGTAAATCAGTTTACAAATGTTTTCTGTATTTTTTCATTCTTTTTAAATTCATTTAAGCACATTTTATGCTTAAATTAGAATGAGAATATTATGTAATTATGTCAAAAATTATTCCATTTTTCACTAGGTTTTTCATATTAGTAATTCTTACTAATAATTTACTTTTATTTTCTGAAAAAATAAAAATTTTTAAAAATTTTTATTTTTTGTAACCCATCTTATAAAAGTTTGTAATAATAATAGTTTTTTAAACAACTTTTCTTAAAGGAGCTCTTGAAGATTTGGAAAAGGCTCTCTCATGTAAGGATCCTCACACAAAATGTGTTACAATACAGAGGTCTCTTGATGGAAGGTTACAGGTTTCCCACAGAAAAGGATTACCCCATGTTATCTACTGTCGGGTTTGGAGATGGCCTGATCTCCAGTCACATCATGAGTTAAAACCCCTAGACACATGTGAATATCCTTTTAGTGCAAAACAGAAGGAGGTATGCATAAATCCATACCACTATCGGAGAGTTGAAAGTCCTGGTGAGTTTTTACAAGTTTTCCTTGAAATGTTATTAAATAGGAATATGAATGATAAAGTTGTATTGACTCAGTCTGCAGGTAAAATCATTTATCATTTCAAAATGTACCTTCTCACTTTAGTGTAATTATTTACTACTTTGATTACTCTCATTACAAATTGACTCAGTCTGCAGGTAAAATCATTTATCATTTCAAAATGTACCTTCTCACTTTAGTGTAATTATTTACTACTTTGATTACTCTCATTACAAAGTTAATTCATTTTTAAGTATTTCATCGGAAACGAAAGAAAAAGTAGTTCCTGGTCTTAATATAGCTTTAATTGGGAGCTGGATATGACCTAATCAATTAAAAAAAATTATTTTAAAAAATCTCTATATATATAAGTAACTGAGCTATTTTCACCCAAAATTTCATATCCTATTGTATTATATGAGTCTATCATATTATATTAATTATTGAAAAATTATGATGCAGGAGGTCATGAATTTTTTAAAGCTATTTCTGATTGAATTGTAAAAAAATTTATTTTTTCTTAACAGTGCTCCCCCCTGTCTTAGTTCCACGTTACAGTGAGTATCCCACACATGGAGCATTGCCCCCATTCCAGCAAATTCCGGAGCCATCTATGCCTCACAATATTACTTACCCCTTCCAGCAGCAGCACTCACCACAAACGCCAAGTTCAGGACCTGGCAGTCCATTTGGTCTTCCCGGTAAAAAGCACAATAGACTCATTATCTTTTTATTGCTTCAATGGGTTTTAATTTTACTGTCACTTTTTTTTAATGTGTTCTATACCGTTATATGGTTATGCAAATTTAATATATAATATTTATTATACTATTAAATTTATATAAAAATGCAAATACAATTTACAGAAATAAAAAAGTGAAAAAGTATACTTCTCGAAAATACAAATATTAATTTACAAACACACAAAGATTAAAATCTTTTAAGGCTCTTATAAGTATATTAAGTCTCATAAGTTTCATGTCTAGGAAATCTAGCAAATCTTATCCAGCTGGGAATGCCGCCGGCTTATTTATAGGGAGGGAGCTAGCTAGAACACACCCACCCCCCAGAGAAGAAATTCTAGAAATTGCGTCACTTGATATCATTCTTTATAACAAATGAGATCTTAAACAAACTTTCCTAAGCAAGGGAGGTGTGGGTAATGGTAAAGCGCTACACATTTAACCGGTGACGTCAGCATCAAAACAAAAAGGGGGATACGGTTAAATGCCACAGCTCGTGATGAACAAAAACTATGTCAACATACAGACTATAACAAATGGTTGCTGTTGGGGTTGCACTGATAAGTGTATTGGCAGATTTCCTATTAATGACTTCACTATTTTGGCTGATGTTGAAAAATCATCTTCGGATCATTTATTATATAACTAGAAATAACCTGCCAAACATTGGTGGGGGCAATGTGTGAGCTTCCTATCTACTAAAGTTACTTGACAAAACATGCATTTAAGTAACGCCCTTTATAAGAAATCCAATAAGTGCTAAATTCTGGGAATTCTATTTTGCGCACCTATTGAACAAGGGGTTTCAGACATACATACACACATGCTTAGACAATTATTATTTGTGATTTAGGCTTTGACTGTGCACATTTTAATTTATTGTAGGTTATTAAACAATTTCATAATTTATCACAACTATGGATTTACTATTTGAATTACATGAAGTAAGAATAATCATTAATTTTACAACAAACGGCTGAAGAAACAGAAGCTAGGGCCTCCCTAATTCCAAAACTTTAAAACCTTGCACCTGCATCAAGGAAATTAGCCTCCATAAATAGTGTAATATTATATTGAATCAACCAATGACATGGCTAGCTTTGTACCATGGATAGGTTTAATACTTACATCAAAGACTGAGATCATCCAAGTATCAACACAAAAGTTGATAATTGAAGCAGCACCCAGGAAAATGGCAGTCGTATAATACATGCTCATGATTAGACAGAATATTACTTTTTAATATCATCAGGGGAAAAGATCATTTGAAAAAAAAATGCATTTTGTATATAAAAAAATTATTTAAAAAATCAAACCTAAAATGGTCATGAGGTAAGCTGCCACTGATACATTATTTATAATATCTTAAACATGGGACACTCCACATAATACACATAAATGTTTTAACTTAACTCTTGGCATCTCTTCCCCCTCCCTCTCTCCTTAATAAAAAAATATGGAACATTAAGTGCACTGAATCTAATTAAAGTCATCACATGATGCACAAGCTATTATAATGCACTAAATCATTGACAATTTGAGCATGCAGTAAAAAGGATATCCAGTTTGATTTATCAGCTAGTGTGTTGGTTTGGTACATACCAAAGTAACTTTTAGGAATTAACCTAAAATAACATCAAAGGAATTGGTTATAACACATGAAGCTATTGATCTTTCATCCCAGAATGGTAAAATGTAATGTTATGTGGTATCTGCCAGACATGTCAACTCAGAAAACATCACAGGAAGAGAAGGGGGGTGGAGGGTAAAAATGTATGAAACTACATTTAGAGTCTTGCAACAGTTTGCTTATAAAATTGATTAAACTCATTAAAAATTTTAAGATTTTAATAAAGCCATCTAGATTTAACACTACCAGAACACCAACATTTGGGAAAATATTTTCATTAGCCTAATCAGATCATTGGGTAAAATGTGACAAATACCTATTAAGCTGCAAAATGACCATTAAGCTGATACTAATTATCTTCCAATTAATCTGGAATCCTGGTTGCTAATTGAAAGAATTTAATTGCTTTGTTTACGATAATGTTGCATTTACAGAGAAAACGACGCATTTCATTAATTATATTTTAATTTCTAATTTACAATAGCTGACACCCCACCCCCCGCTTACCAAGCTCACGATGACAACCAAAATAATCAGAATGGACCCCAGCCTATGGATACTAACCATCAGCCTAATCCTGCACACAGTGGACCTCCAGTTTCAGGCCCAGCTTTCTCACTTTCTAAACTTGGGCCCAGAATTACTGGTAAGCTGAGTATATTAAAAATACAAAACTAACTACAGGTACATTCATATTAAAATTCATATAATTATCAATTTTGGAAATTCGGTTTTAGTGTTGTCAAGGCACATCAATTCTCTTATTTAGAGCATCCCAGGATGGGAAACCTGCTCCAGTGTGTTTTGGTGCAGTTTAGCCAATTCCCTGGGAGGGTGATTGAACTCAGATCCAGCCAAATGGGACCTAATTGTATCCTATAATTACTGTTAGGAGGAAGGATTACTGTCCTTTAATAATCTGACAGTTAACCCCATACAATATCTAAAAAAAAACTCCAGAAGAACATAAATGTTTTTATTTACAGAAGATAAAGGTTACAGAATTTTAACCAACAAGGATTTTTAAAGCATATAATACCATTCAGAAAGTATCACTTAATAGAGATGTGGTAATATTTTGGAAACACAAGTGCGATTTCCAGGGTGTGAGAATCACAGGGTGGTGTTGGGTTAACAAGAGTAGCCCAGGACATTAGACCTGGAAAATTATGCTTAGCATTGTTCTTGTTAGAAACAGGTTTTTGAGCTGATTCAAATGCTTGGAACTGGTTTATACTACCTTTGCAAAGGAGAAGAACATACTGACTATGCCGGTACATATAATGACTATTGATCAGTGGATATCGTATTCTGATGTCTTCTTGATGTTAAGTTATATGAATCTTAGACTAAGGCAAAATTAGACAGTTGTTGAAGAGATTCTTTAGTACCTTCAGTAATGTTTTAAATAGTTTCTCCTCAAGTCCTTTTGGCTAGTGTATATTATGGCACTGATTTCCTGCACTAACACACCAGTGAAAGTTAGGAAGGAAATGAATTAATTCAGACTTTCGACACAATATGACTATCTGGAATCAATCAAATACTCTTCTACTAGTGATCCTTAATTTCCCTGTCCCAGTTTTTCCTTTCTTATGTCCTACTAATTACTTTTACATATTTCCATAATATTTTTGTCTGTTAAAATCGCATATTTCACAGTAATGATACCGGTACATAAATTCTTTTACTTCTTGGAATCTTTTGGATAGCACACACTCACATTTCATTTTTGGAAAACCCAACTTCCTGCAAAAAACATAGCATACATGGCGAACTGTTATCTATTTCTTGTTGTTTCTTCTTTTGTCTTGTCTGCTGAATAAGGCTCTTAGCTGAAATCTTCTCCTTTTATTGTCCTGTCTTTATAGTTCAAGCTTCCACATTCTTTATTCCACTATTACCTTCACACAGCTTGAACTAGGTCCTTCATTTATTATCCTGTATATGACATACTCATACATACTACAGTTAAATATTACCTTGGATGTGTTGTTTTTTATTTCAGACAAGCAAGCAGTTAACTATCAGGAGCCACACTACTGGTGTAACATTGTTTATTATGAGCTTAACAACAGAGTAGGGGAGCAGTTTCAGGCTTCTTCTAATAGTATTGTTGTGGACGGCTTTACTGATCCTTCACGCACTGACCGCTTTTGTTTGGGTCTCCTATCAAACGTAAACCGTAACTCTACTATTGAAAACACTCGTCGACATATAGGAAGGGGTAGGTGTCCAGCAGTATTGTTTACTTTTGTTTGTACTGTTGTTATAAAATTGCTGTTGGGTAAAAGAAAATGTATTTAAACATTGTCATATTTAATTTTCCAGGTGTTCATCTGTATTACGTCGGAGGAGAAGTCTATGCAGAATGTCTAAGTGACAGTAGCATTTTCGTTCAGAGCCGTAATTGCAATTACTCACATGGTTTTCATCCAACAACTGTGTGCAAAATACCACCCAGCTGTAGTCTCAAAATATTCAACAACCAGGTATAAATAATTCATTTTTTAAAAATCATTTGTATTATCGATAAAAAAACTGAAAATAAATATTTATGGATTATTTCATGCTGTTTGACTGTGTGATGGCACCAAGTTTTAGCTGGAAGGTGCACATAGCATTTTTTAACAATATCGAAAAAGTTTTTTTTATATGCATTTGGTTGTGACATGAACTAATATGATGACCAAAAATTGGTTTTGACCACCGACCTCACTTTGTAAAATAAATAAATAAATATTACCTTTAAATGGCATACACAAGGTCATAATTTAAAACTTCATGAGCACTTTTTGAAAAGTAATCACTTGACTAGATTCAAGTTTAGGTATTTTATATATAGAAGAGCTTATAATAATGTCTAACGCCGCCTTTGCTAGTCCTGAGTTCAGATGAGAAAGGAGGAGGGTTGGATGAAAGGCTGGTAACCACCTTCCACTTAAAAAACTTTGCTACAGGATTACCAAAAAATTCCTGAAAAAGATGGATTGAATCCAACATTGAAGAAGCTTGGTCATGAAAACCGTCTATTGATATGGTCTATTGAATGGGGACCTAGAAGCATATACAAAAAGATGCAAAGAAACTGGGAAAAGCTGAATAAACTTGGATCAGGATGCTTGGAACCGCTTAGTTGTTTGCCTGTATACCCGGTGGGGCAATTGCAAACATGAAAATAAAATCCATGAATGTATGATAAATGATTCAACAGCGAATAACGTTTTCAGTTGAGTCTAATACTATCCCATGAGTATCATGGATCACACAGTCTCTCTCATCCCATGGCTGTATTGGGGGATGGGAGGAGCAGTTGATGGTAGACTGGTGGGGATTTCGCTGTCATTCTCCTGAATTCTGATTGACTCCATAAACAATAGAAGTATATTTACTATAATTTACGTAGTAATATGAAATTTAACTGCAATTTTTTTAATTTTTCAGGAATTTGCAGCCCTGTTGTCCCAGTCAGTTAATCACGGCTTTGAGGCTGTGTATGAACTAAATAAAATGTGCATCATCCGAATGAGTTTTGTCAAGGGCTGGGGTGCAGAATACCACAGGCAAGATGTCACGTCAACACCCTGCTGGATCGAGCTTCATCTCAATGGGCCATTGCAATGGTTGGACAAAGTCCTTACTCAAATGGGCTCTCCCATGAACCCCATCTCTTCCATGTCATGACCTCATTGCATCACATTATGATTTTGATTTTTATAAATGCCCTCAAACCTGCAAAACAAAAAAAAGTATTTTTCACTTCTTATTATGCAACCTATTTTATAAATGTAACATGTTTGTTTTCCACCTCAGCATTTCATGTTTTTATCGTTAAAAATGTATTGGGATCTTTAAAAAAACAACACAATTGTTACAGTTACGCTACACATTACTGTGAAGTTTTATTCATTTGAATCCACCGAAATATAAAAATGTAAAGCAATATTTAATCATTTAAGAGTTTACTTTATTATCTCATAATAATGTCAAAAACATTGTGTTTTCAACTCAATTCAAGCAATAACTGTTTTCGTAACTAAAATTTGAATGCTTCTGGGATGCATTAGATATTTGTGGTAACTAATGTGATGCTAATACTGCTAGATGTGGGATCTTATCTTGTCATTTTTCTTGATGTGATCTTTGTATATTTATGCAGTACTTAAAAAAAGTTTTTAATAAATATCTTGTACTTACAGAGAAAAAAAAATCGAACAAAAAAATGCACAGATTGTCTGTTTTATATATAGAAATATATATATAATTTTAAAATATTTTGTCAATACTGAATTATTGTCAAATGGCCAAGTGAAAATTAATTTAAAATAACACAAACTTTAGTTATTTCTTCCATTTTTGTACCCTTGCTTTCATTATAATGATAATGAAATCTGTGTAGCTGAGTATGGTTAAATTCCACCTACTTAAATAAAATAGGAGTTGTATCTGGTTATGCTTATACTTATAAAGTTATATACATAACTCATATTGAATGATGATGATATCAAAATATCTTTTGTAAATTAAAAAAAGGGCATTTTGCAAGTAATGCTTTTCTTGAGGAAGGTAAATCAGTGACACAGATCTATATTTTATGCATTGTTGCCTAGAATGGCAATTTATTCAGCACAGATAAAGGCAAAAGCACAAAGCTTAGCCATTCAAAGGTCACCAAATTATGTATTGTTGTAATATATTTCTTCTATTGAAGGCTTTGATAAAGTTATTTTGACTGTAGAAGATTGGTTTCAACCTATTGTGTGTTTGTTCTTTGTGTAGTAGATCACACTACTTGATCATTAATTATACATTTTAGAATCCCCAAATTTACACATGTATATATAAATATTTCTGAGTTCTACTTCTTTACACAATTATTTCAGTTGATTTTAAAGACAAATCATTATATATGAGAACCTTTTCAGATTGTGTTCATAGAAAATGAAATACATTGCATTCATGGAGGCAAATTTGCATTTGTTAACAAAATTTGTCTCTTATTTAACAAAAGATTGTATTTACATTATGGTTAATTATCTTTGTGATAAAATCAAATTGTGTTAAGATGTTTACTTCTTGTTTAACACTTTAAAGAACTTAAAGTTCATTGTTTTGTGAAATAATTGTTTACCTTGGGCTCTCTTAATAATGTCATCAGTTTAAAAGAAAAAAATTTCTAATTGTGAAGTTATGAAAGCCTTAGTTCAAAGGAAGTTTAAAAATAAAAAAGGACAAGTCAAATACTCTTTTACTACTGCAGACAAAAATTTCATATTTCACATCATGCTCAATAGAATTTACTGTAATGTTAGTAGTTCTTCTTGTAGTTCTTAACTTTGATTGTAAAAATCATGGATATTTTTAGAATCCAAATGTTTAAAATGAATGGTTTTTTTAAGGCTTAACTGACTGGTAATCTTGTTTGTTTAAAAAAAGGTTTCATAGAAAAAGATTTTTCTAGAATAGCCCTAGATTTAATGTCTTTATGAAGTCATATGTAAATAACATTGAATACCATACTACATTTCCTGGAAATGAACAAATGCATTTGTCTATTGATCACCTGTTTTTTTTTTTTTTGCATGCATTTCTGTGTATGTTCTATTCATGATTAGACCTATATAAAATGATGGAATGTTAACAGTCAGCTGGCTGCATAATAATAAATAAATTTGTAGTTCTGAAAAAAGTGTAGCTTTATTTATATTTATTGTACTTGCTTAATCCATTTTGGGTGTTATATGTAAAAAATATTGCATAAGTGAATCATAAGTGAATTAATTTCTGGCTATGAATGTAAGCTTCTTTTTTTTTTTAATGTAGGCATTCTTCAAACAAGTTAAGTGGCGGTTTAATATGATGAGAACTTTACCACACATGTTGACTTATTTTAACCCTTTTGAAGATTATAGGAGGTAAAAATGAAAATGCCATTATACTGAACAAATTTGATGCAATAAAATAATTCCATTTAAAGCTGAAGTTGAGTTCAGAACAAAATAGAAATTTTGTTGTGACCAAAAATATCCAATTGAAAATTTATGAATAGTTACGTTCCTTGTGAGGGTCTTCACATGACTTAGCTTAAATGCTTTGTATTACTAATTACATCAACCGGAGATATTTTTCATGCCATAAAATAAAAAGAAACTATACAAATTACAAACAAATCAAATGGATAGGGGGGAAATATCAAGAACTGTAATGTTGCACAAAAAAAATTTATTCAAATATGATGTGGATCCCTTCCCCTGTATGAGAAGTAAAAGTTAATATGAACCAGTTAGCCATATCATGAAAAAAAAATCAAACTCAATTAGCATTAAAACAGCATTTAAAATACAATAATGAAGTTTTACAGTTTTAAAAAGCTGGAATAAGAAAGTGGTGGAAGAGATGCAAGATTTCAAATCTGTATGTACAGATGGTAGAGAAAAAAAAAGGAAAGGAAGTGGGGACAGAAAAGGATTGCAATAGCACTACTTCAAACTGCTAGTGCAGATAGCAAACATGGAACCAAGGCTATTATGAAGACAATAAGATGAACACAAATGTGTTTGAACTGTACATATTTTTTTGAGTGGATTTTAAGTTTTAAAAGTAGGAAAAAAAGAATGGGAGTGAGGCACAGACATCAAAACAGAATTCCGATTAAACTTATTAAACGCAATAACTTACAAGTATTCAATTCAAAAATTACCAATGTACTATACAGAATGTGAAATTTATAATTATAGAAAGTGAACACTAAATTGTTCAGTTTTTGTTATTTTTTCAGGGTAAAATTCATGTTTGATGCAAGTAATATTTTAGAGCTAACCACTGACACAAAAAAATTAGGACAATTACCTTTCCAAATATTTTTTTTTAATTAAAAAGATGTTTAAAAGAAAACGACTAGGCACCTTTAGTCAGAAATTAACACTGACGCCACCAATCCACACACTAACATGTTACTAACATTAAAATACTAAAGACAGTCACATCAAACATTTTACATGTCCACATCTTAGTAAGAAATAAATCCACACCCAAAGGCAACAATTATGTAGTGGTATATAATTACATTATGCTTTTTTATCTATTGGTTTAAAAAAAACTTGGGGGAAAAAAAATATTTAAAAAATTAACTATTTCAATTTCTAGAAGAAAACAAATAGGGGGTTGGGGGGAAGAGGAGATATGGGATGGGAGTGGATTTGGGAAAATATAATAATCATATTTTGCATTTAGGTGCAAAATCCAAACACTCACCTATTTAAGTAGCTAGATAATTCAAAAAGTGGACTCAACACCAAATTATTAGAAAATGATACTTTGTTCAGGATTGGTCATTGCTTCAAGAACTTAGAGAATGCAAAATTAAAAGGCAATTTACTTTTCACAAATTGTTTTTCATCACTGTATTAAAAAAAATCCTGCCACTCAGGAATTACTACCTTTTAGAATACAAAGTCTATATATAACATTAGTATTTAGAGTCCCATCAATGCTCTATGCTTAAGGAAACAAATACAAAAGCTGTTTTAAAATTCCCTGTTTAAATAAATCTGGCTTATTCTGATATTCTTGTTGAGTCTTAACAGTTCTCTAAAAGGAAAATTTTCACAGAAACTTGCAAATTAGAACATGAAAATTAAACAATCTTAAATTGGCTAATATGGTTTGGCAATACAAGTTAACAGAAATTCAAACAGGGAGTCTGAAATAAAAAAAAAAAGTCTTTAAAGGAAAAGGAGGTAAATCACAACAATGTCATATCCGTGTGGTCTTAGGAGACAACATGATTTATTTAAAGTCTCTACAGTAAAATTAAAATGAATTAATCAATTAACGATATTATATAATATTTACAATAATATATTTACATTTCTAACAGTGTTTGGATTAGCAACATGGTTTTTGAATTTAATGCCAGACATGCATTTTTTTAAATAAAAAAAGGTATTTAACTTCAGTTTGAGCCAAACCTCAATATCCTATCCAAAGCTCTCAGTGCAAACATATATAGCATATATATTAATATTCAAAATTTCACTAAGTGCAGTAATTAAACATTTTTTGAACAAGAAACTGTGTCAAAAGTAGTTTTTGTTTCACTGAACAGGGAAGAGACAAAAGCTTGCATTGTCCAAGTATCAAAATTAGTGATTTTATTTACAAAATGATATAAGGAACAGCTAATTTTGTTAAAATCCATTTATTCCAAATTTAGATACAATTTTAACCTTATGCTTTAGCCTCCAAACTTTGTGCCTCTGCTATCTTAAAAGGCCAGAATTACTTTTACAATGAGACATTCCATTTTTCTGATTCTTTACCAGTAATCACAAGCAACAAAAAAAAAAATCAACAAACACCAATTGCAAACAGTAATTAAAATGAACATTAGATCATTTTATAAGATGTTTTTTCATCAAACACTTAATGGCATTCAATTCTATCTGGTTAGAAAATATTTTTTAAATCATTTTTATTTAAATAAAGGAATATTCTATCCTACAATTCATTTAGACAAATGGATAAAACCAGAAGTTTGATTAAAATCATGTCTAAAAACTGTGTAATTACCACAACCAGCTATTAAACTTCAAATCATCCATGTGTAAAATAGCTATGATTTTGGTTCAATAAACTCTGAAGCAAGTGCTACTAAACTACCTCAGACCAAATAAAATGTACATATACTTCTGCCTTTTGTGGAAAATTTATTATCTCACAGAAAAGTTTATAGCTATTAAATGTGAGTAAAATAATTTTTTCTCATGAATATTAATTAGATAGCACTTTAAAAAAAAAACTGTGATCATGAAGAGTTTTTCAAAGCTGCATGAGGACTGCAGAAAATATTCAGATTGATTTAGATAAAAAAATTATTATCTAAAAAGTCACTAAACATATTTTTTATTACAGAAACATGAAGACAATGGTTTAAATCCATTCCCATCCATTGGATCTACTGTTAACAATGAAATAAACATGGATTCAAAAGTAGCATAAAATGAAAACTCGAAGAATAAAAAGAATCCTATAACCAATGAATTCAATAACCGAATGGAAGAAAATACATTATTTACACACACTGCTTGTATAAACATGGCTACTTATGTGGTATTGTCTCACCTATTACATTGCTATAATTGTCTATATCAGTAAACACACAAATAAATGCTTAATATATAGTGCAGTAGAACAGGGTTCAAAATAAAGCAACAAATTAACCCTTTAAAATGAGCACAGCATTTCATTTTTTAAATTTCTCCTAGATATTTCTATTTAATTTTATTTTTTGAGGGGGTTAAAATAAATTTCTTTTTCAAAATTACGTAGTCTACTAAGTGAAGGCACATTTACAGTTAAAACATGATCATTTGATCAATCTGATGGCCAGATTTTGGTGATTTGATTTTAAACCAGAAATTCTTTTTTTTAAACAGGTAAAATAATTGCTCTAGAAGAGACATTACTTACAAGGATTATCCAATCAAGACTGCCAGCTGCAAACTAGAACAGTCTTTGACCTCATTAATATGGGCAAAATGTCTTTAAATATGAAGATCACACTGACATGAAAATGCAGTTCACTTCTTCAACAAGCCCATGTCACATTTATCACATATGATTTTAAGTATTTCCTAAAAGTATTGAGGCTGTTGATTGTTTTAGCTCGCCAACTGTTAGTAGATTCTCATGGACATACAACTGACCAAAGCAGACCCAAAGTACCAAACTTTTACATCACTTTCATCTGGTGCTAACAAGTTGGCAATAATCAGTGATCAAAGCAAACTTATTAATTACAGCATGTTAACCTCTTTTCTGTCATAATTCACAGCCTTTAATGTTATGTAATATCATGTTTATCTTTTAATTGAACCTTAGGGAATTTAAAAACCACACAATCAAAAATTTAAAAAAGCAAAATTTACTTCAGTTATACTATTAATTTTGACTTTTAAGATTATTACTGAAATTAAATTGAATTATGTTTTTTGAACATTTCTATAGTAAAGCTTAAGGTTGACAAAAATAATACATAAAATGAAAGATATAAATAGGCTGTGAATGTTGAAAGAAAGCTGGTCACACTCCTTGAACTGTTTAAGTTCTGAAACATTGCTTCATTAAATTTAAGCAAACCATAATTTTTGCCATTCGGCCGGTCTTGGCTGTAAAGATTTCTTGATACATTTACATGAACATGTTTGCATAATACTTTCATCATCAACATTGGGTCCATAAATACATAAAACAGTCAGCACTGAGCCTACCTAAGCTACTGACCATTACTCCAGGCATCACAAGGATATTCTTGCCAGGAGTCCATGTGGACAAAATGTGTAGGCCAGGGCAGTTTTGATAGGTGAATGCTGGTCTTTAGGCAAACTGTTGAAACATTGTGACTAGCTCTTAGTTGTGCTATTGTTGCTGCCTTTGTTTATAGAGAAATCCATAGCTGCTGCTGGTGAAAGGGTTGTCTGGGCAGGTCTCACTGGCGGGAGTGTTGTCTGGGTAGGTCTCACAGGTGGAAGGGTTGTCTGGGTAGATCTCAAAGATGGAAGGTTGCTGTCTATGTTGGCAGATGCTTGGTCATCATCCTGTCGATAGAAAAAAAATGTATTTACAACCAGCAAATAAAAAATGAGTAGTTAAGACATCCTTATTTTAAAAATGATTTCTTCAATGCATATTTTTTATTTTAAACTTTGCCAATAAAACCTATTAAAAAACTTCTAATGGCATATCATTAAGCCAGTGATAACTTATATAAATGACGCTGTAACTTAATCTGCATTCCTGACCAAAGATAATCAACTGCAAAGTCCAGAAAACAAAATAGTTGATTTTGAAAAAACACAAAGACATTTGTAAGATGAACTTTACTTGCACGCGTACGAAGTCAAAACAAAACAAGATAAAAAAAATCTTCTTTAATGTTTCATGGCATCGCGGAAGTCTGGCGGGAGGGGGTGTGTGTGTTTTATTTTGATGCTACTATGAAAAAACACTAAGAAAGCTGAGTCAGGAAGCAATTGACTGCTAAACCAAAAGACACATTTTGTCACCACCATAGAGACAGATTTTAAAAATCACCAAATACATTTTTTTTTTAAAAGGCAAATTACTATCAAATTGCTAAATTTATCAGGTTAGTAAAAAAAAAGATTCAAAGTCACCTCTACTCTGAAGTCAGAAAGCTTTTTATATTGAGACAGTTTGGCTTGAAGCTCTGGATGAACATCTACACTACGTCTTGAGTACTTCAGGAAAGCCCAAAACTTTTCAAGTCCATATAGCTGACCTACATTAAGGAAAAAATAAGAAAAAAAAGAAGCAATAAGTGTACATTGAACAAACAAAAAATCTATAAAAAATAATCAAGATGCACAAAATAAAAGTATACAGCCATTATTTTGACTTTGTTATTTTTAAATTTGAAGTTTCTTGAAATCAAAGTGACTTACCATTTTTATAATCTTTCATTGTTTCCTCCATAAAATCCTTGAAAACCTCTTGTCTAAATCTTTTCTCCAATCCATAACTGAAGTATCGGAAAAGACACTCAAGACCATATCTGAAATTCAAATAGAAATGGTATAAATATGATAATCATGTCTAGTAAAAATATTAACAAAATCTGATGTGTAAATTAATTTCCTATTTCCCTTGTGGGTTCATATGTTTTAACCAAATAAATTATTTTTTTACCTATGTCCTTTAGAGCCATCCTCGACAGCCAAGGTGCGAAATTCATGATACATCTTTCTGTTGAAATGTTGACGGAGGAAGAAGGACCAGAATCGATATAAGCAATTCATTTCCTGAGACTGTCCAATACCCAGGCGTTTGCGTTCTGAATAATGAAAGATTAAGATAACATTTAAAAAAGCATGTATGATCTCTGCAGAATAAACTCTTGAATAGTTTCTCATAAATTATGCAATATAGATAAATAAATCAAACATTATTAAGAAATTTTAAATCCATGTCAAGAGTTCGATACATAATTTACAGATGAGAGGGGCAAACATTTTATTGTTTTATATGATTTCTGTAACACCACCTTAACTCTTTTTCTGTTTCAAAACTAAATTATCCACTGACTTTGTTTTTGTTTTAAGAAGTAAAAAATACCTTTAAGGCACTTGGAATGAAATTTATTATAGACATGCCAAACAAAGCCATTTTCTTTCAGGAGCTCGTGTGAAGGATGTTCAAAGTGAGGCATTGAAACAGGTGTACAACCATAGCTTGAGGCAAGCTGACTTTCTGATGGACTGAGAGAAAAAAATAGAGAAATAAGTCACAGGTTTTAGCACAGAAAATGCTATTTGGGGAACTCAGCCCAAATTCTTATATATCAAATGCAGATATTATAAATCTGTTTTATGGTGAATTGTTTTTAGATATTAGTACAAAATATAAAAATTTCTGTCAAAATGTCAAGGATTTTTAAAGGCATAGACAAACAAGTATAAAATTGTCAACATTTGATAAAATTTCCTGATTATAAATCATTCAAAATATGCCTTACCTGGCTGAGCGCATTGACAATGAAGAAGAATTATGTCTAGAACGAACTTTGTGTTCCTTTCTGTCCATAACCCAACCAACATGAGACTCAATGGGAGGATTGCTACTGTGTCTAGTCTTTTTCTTTCTTGGTGTCTTTAAAGAAAAGTAGACAAGTTTTACACCATCATTCATTCGTAGGAGGAAATATAAAAATATTTCGTCAAAACTCTGCCAAAGGAGAGCAACTCCATATTTACCATATATAGGTTTTTAGCTACAGACTAATTTTAGGGAACAACGCAAAACTCAAACAACTATTTTCAGGACTGAAAAAAATTTGTAAGATGAATGAAAAAAACAGCAACTGCCATTTATTAGGATCAATAAATATATCTTAACTTACAAATTAAATTGATTCACATCCATACTTGGTTGCTTTATGTGTTGCAGTATTACATTATGTCCCAATGCTTTTGTGGAGTAAATTCCTAAATGTCAACAATGAAGTACTCGTCTACTCATGAACATAAGCATAAAAATAAATGCCATCATGTATTCAGCTTGCCCTGTCGCTAAAATATTTGGAAGTAATCTCCATTGGTTTTTTATCTTGGAGACTTTCATTTAAATGACAATTTCTGTCTTTTATATAGCAAAAGTTGAGTGGCCCTATTTGGTCTGGGTCGGGTCATATAGATTTGAATGGGTAAGCAAAATAAAGTGTATAAATAGGTAATAATAATTAGCATATTGCAAAATAAACTCAAACCCTTTAAAAAATGTTTTTGAAATCTGTACACACTTTCTTTAATTTGGATTAAGCTTTGGATATTATTGGGTGTGTGAGGATAATATTAAAGCCTAGCAAACAATCTGTTTTACCATTTATTGCACCATGATTTTTCTAGTTCTGCTTGGGTTCTTTCTTTAAGGTGGTCCACGGGTGAAAAAATCGATACTTTGGTTATTTTTTTCCAAAATGAGATTACGTTTTTTTCTGCTAGATTAACCTCTTATGAATACTTTTCTGTTAAGGGTTTTTAAAAATATATATTTTAAAGATCTTAAATAAGTATTTAAAAGTGGTATGGTAAGACTACATTTTCAGGAAAATTAAACTTGGGAAGCCAAAGTTTGTCTTTTTAGTCCTTAGTTACAGGTAGCTCGGAACAGCGCTACATACACATATTTGGTATCGATCGAAAGAGAAATGCAGCGGCAACACGGTGGTTCCGTGATATAAAATAGCAAAAAATTAACAGCGAAGCTATTCCGTACTTTATAAACGTATTTTAAGCTTTATGATTGGTCGAGGCATTGACCCCTTGACCTTTCCTTTTCTTACAAAGCTCATTGGTCAAATATTTTTAAATTTGACTTGGATTGAACATTTCCATTTCTACTTCCGCTTTCAGTCTGAAATTATGATGTTATTTTTCAATGAACCTATTATCGCTAATTTTAATCGATGGACTCGAAATCGACACAAGAAATCAAATATTAAGCATTTTTGTGGATTTACGTAGCCTACCATATTGTTGGTAAGTTGATTTAAGCATTTATATAATTAATGAATGATTACACGAATTATTTAACATTATTTTTATTTTTTATATAAATATCGCAGTAATGCCATGCTGTTCTAGCTCTAGTCCTAGCAAACAAAACGTAGTCCACTGCACGTGCCCACAGTTAAATATATTGTTTAAAAAATTAATCTTAAAATATAGCATCTCTGGACTATGGACTTTTAGTTTCCTCTGCCTAAATATTTTAAAAATTAATTTTATTTATGATATGACTATCGTTCGTAAGTTTACAAATTATTTTGAATTTCATTGAAATTGTCTTAAAAATTCTAGGATTTTATTCTATCAATTATTATAGGCATACTATTTTTTATCATCTCTAGATTATCTGTTGGCGTCTCATTGAACCTAAAGAATAAAGGATCATAACACCCAAGAGCAGTCAAGTTACAAAGGATAATCAATGATTTTCTTCGTCCCTTCGAGGATTCCATTTTCCTCTCGAAGAGTAATGCCTGCCTTTCCTGAACATGCTCTCATGATAGATTCAAATTCTATTCAATGAGCCCCTTATTTTCAAAGAGCTACTTCACACACATCACAACACATCTGTTGTATGTGAACATTTGAACATGCATTCAATTTCTACGGGTATCACTGCCTGTGTTGATATCATTACAACATTGAGCTTCGGTTATACAACTCAGACCTGCAGTGGGTTACGTGATCAGTATTACTATTGGACTTTACAAACAAAAGAACATTGGCTATAGGATAAGAATACAGCCAAGCTAGTATCAAAAGACTTGCAATATGGCCATGGTCTATTTATCAATAACCATAATGATGTCAGCCCAGATGCGTTCGGCTACAACAAATCTAATACAAAGTTTCTGACTGCCATTCTTTGTCGATGAGAACTGAAACATAATGCCATGTCTGCAGTCTAATCAAGAATCCTGAAGTACCCTACACCCTAAAGAAGTTTATGACTATGAGAGGATGAATACAGAATGGATACTTTGCCTTCTATGCATAATTAACTAATAATTTATTTTAAAAATTTTTTTAGCATTTATGGTATGGGTCGTGAATATGTAACATAAAATTTCCAATGTTTATTTCTACAGCATTTTATAAAATACTTTTTAATCTTTTATAAGGCACATCTAATTATTTCATTCATCAACAGGTAAATTTACAGCCTATATATTATAAGTGACCATTTGAATAAGCTGTTTCATATTATTTTAGTTTGCGTTTTCCATTTTTTTACAGGACGTCGGATGAAATGGGGTCAAAAGTATTAGAGCTACATGATTCCAACTTGACATGCTTATTTCCATTGATTCTATCTACATAAAGACTTGTGGCTTTTAAAAAAAACTTCCAGGTTTTTTTTTCAAGCTTTTTTAAAAAATAGTTTGATTATTTTTTTTATTTTTTTTTACAGAGGTTGCATTTGCTATCATTGAGGATAATTTTCTACAATTTGTATCTGTTTTTTTAAATCTTTTAGTATGAATAGTATACGTATGTAGCCAATGCAACCTTTAAATTGTTTAGATGGCCTGTGATTTTTTTATGAACATATAACAACACTTTTTTGTTATTTCTACTTAGATTTTCCATTTATTTCTGACGTCAGATGTATCTTGAGGAAAAGTATTATTACCGCATGCTTCAAAATTTGCATGGTTGTTTCTATTGATATTCTCTACATAATGATTGCTGTTTTGTTATTACATGTCTCATAAAAAAAAAATCAGAATTTTTTATGAGTTTTTAATTTTTATTAGGCTTCGGCGCTGGCGGGATGTTGGCAAAATGCATTCATTTATATTCTATTTTTATATCTATCTTCTTAATTTTTTTTTTTTATTTAGGAATGGTATGGGCTCATGATGTATGCATCCAATATTGTTCAACTAACCTTAACTTTTTTTAATAAGGAATTTTCAGTGTCATTTTCAGCTTTTGCCAACTTAGCATTTTCAATTTTTTCTGACGTCAGATCAATCAGGAGGAATAGTATTTGAAGTACATAATTGAAACTTTGCATGCTTATTTATATTGACATTCTTTACTTAATGATGGATGGTTTTTAAACAAATGTATCATAGGAACATTTTTCAGAATTTTTTATTTGTGTATTTTATTTATTAGGCTCGTGGGGTGGCGTTTGAAAAAGTGTGATAATTTTTTTTCTATCTTTTTTGTCTATGTTTTCAAATTGTTTATTAATTCATGAATGGTATATGTACATGGTGTATGCATCCAATATTGTTCATGCAGTCTGTAATTTTTTTAAAAAACATTTTTATACTTCTTTTTCATTTTTCTCAATTTTGCGTTTTCATGATTTTTTAGGAACGCCAAATGATTCAGGAGGAAAAGTATTCTAGCTACAGGCTTCAAACTTTGCATGCTTCTTTTCATTGATATTCTTTACAAATTACAAAAGGCTTTTTTATATATATCCAACTAGAAAATTTTTGTAACATTTTTACATTTGCTACCTCTAAAAATTTCTCGCATATATAGGTGACCCCACATACATGCCATTTGTAACACTTCCAATAACTGCAGTGTAAAAAGCTTATTTAAACTTTTTATCAATGTCTTTCTTAATGTGTATGCAAAGTTTCATTATGATATTGCAATACAAATTTTTTTTTAATCATTTTGCGTAACTGTCAAAATTGGTTTTAAAAAATCAATATTTTGCAATAAAAGTCAAAAAAAATTTTTTTTAAATAATCTTCAGTGGTTTTTTGTCTGTCTGTTTGTGTATGTTTTGAATGTACTATTTTTTTTTTTCTAACTTAAGAAACAAAGAAAAAATATTTTTGAACCATGGACCACCTTAAACGTTTTGTAGCATAAAACAGAATTTATGTGTTTAGAAAAAAGATATATATAAATTAATAAAATTAATCACCTGTGGATCTCTGGGTGCTCCTGGATCTTTAATTACTGGATAAAATCGTGGCTCCTTGCTATCATGTCTTGGGGTTCGAGGACCTTGCTCCCTTCTACCTGGTGTATCTGGGACCCAGGCTGGTAAAGACCTGGCAACATCAACATGACCAGTCTGGGATGATGGTGGAGTTGGCACTTTTCTGCTTTCTGTTTGACTTGCTAATTAAAACAAACAAAACTTTTGTAAAATACCATGAAACTTTTTTATATATAAAAATAAATGTTCAAATATGCAAAACTTACAGTGCAAAATGATTTACGAGTAGCTAATTTTTACCATTTGAGGGTGGAGGTGGCGGAGGAGGTATTTCCTGTTCTTCTTCAACTTCTAAAGATAGTTTAGGAGTAATTTTGTCAAATTCCTCTTTGCTTATCACATTTACAGTCTTGAAGTCAAATTCATTCTGGGAATGAACAAGATTATACAATTAAAATGTAAATGTAAGTCATAAAAAGAATAACCTTAAATCCTAATAGAATGCAACTTCCAGATAGCCACATATTAAGAAATAACATGAAATATCAGAACGAAATCAATTATACTAAGAACAGGTACTTCTCTATAATTAATGTAAAAAATATATTTAAGAATGAAATGTATAAATATTAAAACTGAGAAAAAAAAAATCTTTATTCTTACCATAAACTCTGTGTCCCATAAATCTTTCTCATAATAATACAAGCCATCATTGATGACCTTACTCAATTCAGCTGTAATTTTTGACCGTTTTGTATAGTCACCAGTTCTATCTCCACCAGGATGCTTACGCAAAGCTGGAGGAGTCTGCATCACAATCAAAATTTTATCAATGTCATTGTCATCTATCTCATCAGCTGAGTCATCTGACCTGCAATACACACATTTAGAATTGATTAAATGTAAGCTTGAATAAACATATTAAGTATCCTTAGCCAGGTAATTACAGTTGCTGACTTGATAATCTTTGAAGTCAGAAGATGGGGAAATACTTTAATTATATTTTTAACTTACCAGTCTGTGAAATTGTTGACTCTCCCTACATTGAGATTGTCTAGTTCCTCATCAAACATAAAATCTAATTCTTCACGATCATCTTCAACTTTTGCCCTTTCTTCATCCTGTAGGAGATAATAGGAGATAATAATATGAAACATCAATACAGCTTTGTTTTCGTTTGTAAAGAAGATTCAACAATTGTTAAAAATTATGCAACAACATAGTAATTAACAGCTTAATTTGCGGATCAGATGTAAATCAGATTTTCGAACATCAGTTTTAAAACCTGTAACAGGTTGATATTTACAAAAATATTTATCAAATTACTTTTAATATTTATAGAGATTATATGGGCTAGAAATGTTTTGGGAAAACGGTTAACTACGGTATCAGGGAAGAGAGGGTTCTGAAATAATATATCTCATTAAAAAAATCTTTATGTGTATGAAACAGTTTTGAAAGCTTTGTAAAAACTGTTAAATCTTCTAAAACTCAATTTCTAAAACCAACAGGCAGTTTGACAAAGCAATCGATTGACATATACAGTTTAAACATTTTATAAACCTTTGGTTTCTCTACTTTATCCTGAGTCTTTTTTTCTTTCTTCTTAACTTTATGCTGTACTGTCTGCCATTCATCTATTGACAATTGTGGTGCACTGAAAAGCATCAATTAAGTATTTATAAAATTTAATATAAAATGAATATATTTGTCAAAATCAATCTAATTAATGGTCGGTACTGGTCATTTTATCACGATTCCAAGAATGGCAGTCCTGAAAAAATTTGAACTAATTTTTAAAAATATCATTTCAACTTTATGGATTAATTATAGTTTAAAACTCCTAATGTGATATACCTGGAAGAAAGCATGGGAGGGATTGTGGTAAGATTGCTAGTGGCATCACAAAGAAAATTGTCTTCATCTTCATCAGCTTGAGACCAGCGCATTCCACCAGAGGATGGATCATTTCGGTCTGAGAAATAAACATTTTTGTTTCAGCCAGTATGAAAAGTATTTGTTAAGACAAATCCCAATAAAAGAGCAAAACTTACATACTTGATGTAAACAAATTTCCAAATTAATTTATAGCAAAACATGGACAAGAACACAAGACTCCCAGATTGTATATAGAACATACCTCGCTGAGAAGCTGGTATAAATTCAGGTGCATCACTTGTTAGACTCCTTAACACAAATGGTTTGCCTGGCACAAACTCAGGGGCATCTGAATGTAATGTTGACATGGCGGCTACCCGTTGGACGGCTGGTGGGGGTGGAAGTCCTTTAAGATCATCTTTAATGGGCCACATCTCTGGAGAGATGGTGGTTCTTACATAATCTTCATTCTCAGAAAGCTCCAGCTTGTCTGAGGTTTTGATAACCTAAATAATCATTCAATTTATGGAATAAAAGATCATAGCCAACAACAGAATATGGATAAAATGTAAATTCTATTTAAAGTAAAGGAAATGATATATTGAAAAATCCAATACTGCCCAAAACTCTTCTGAATAACACTTGACTTTTTATATCTCAATCATTCACAACTATTTGGGTTTGAAAAAGTTGGGACTATCCTTTTACTTCTCATTAACATATTTACATATTAATTGGAAAAAAACAAATAAAAACAAACAAACCTGAATCAGACTTTTGTAGTCAGCTTTGAGCTCTTTTACTTTGTTGAAACTCAGAACAAGTTCCAACTTGACCCAACCTTCAGCATCCATTTTCTTTCTCAGGAATAGATCCTTTACTAGGTTGTCTTCACTAAAATAATACTCTCTGGAAATTGTGGAAAATATTTAAGCCATTGCAAAACTTAAGGTGCAAAACAAACAAAAAATGACTACAGAAATTTTACTTATAAATAAAGATAAATGAAGCATATGAAATGTATAATTCAAATGCTATAGGAATTTTTTATATTATAAGTTATAAGCAACTGAATTAAGTGGAGTGATAGATGTCAGAACACAAGCTATTTTGGTTACAAGGTGTTTGATACCCATTACCAAATTGTACTATATATATACCCTTTTTAAATTGGAGGAAATGTATACTAATTTATTTTGCTGTTTAAATGTTAGCTGTATGTTTTATTTTTAATTTATTATGATATAAATGTTTAAAAAATTCATTTTAGCAACTAAAGTAGTCATTTTTATGTAAATGTAAAAAAAGTAAACTCACACTTGGTGTTTCAGTGTCTCTGGGGGATATGTGTTCTGTGGCTGCTCATAAAACAAGGATGCTTGTCCTAAAATATTGAGCAGGGCATCTTGAAGGTACAAATTGGGATCCATTCCAAGCATCACTATTAGGGAATAGAAATATCATGTGTTTAAACAAGTTAGTTAATATGTCCATAAATAATGTTACATTTTTGTTTCAATATAATAAAAATTAGTCGAATGTGGTCACAAAAAAGTATTATATTTTAGGTAAATTTAGGTTATTGTTACAGCACATGTCTGAGAGACAATACTTTAATTAAATATCCCTTAATCATATTATAGTCTAAAAACATGAAATATGCCTCTGACAATATTAATACAGAAATTTGGCATTTGCGAAATGAATTTTTTTAATTAAAAAAAAGCACTTTATAATAATTTTTTAAAAAGAAAGAAAACAAAGCAGAATATTAATATTTCAACAAAAAAAATATTTAAAATTTAATGGATTAATCGTGACCCAAGCAAAAAAAAATGGAATGCCAAAAATTAAGAATAAATTCAATTATTTAAACTGTGAAATCATTTTTTTTTAAAGATATCACACAAAATATTAAGAAGGTTCTCATAATTAATCAAAAATCATTTGTAACAGGTGAATGACAAGTTATTTACAAGAAAGGAAGACAAGTTTTTAAAAAGCCATATGGTAAACACTGTTAATGAATACACAAAATCTGTGTACATTTTTAATACATTCTACCTCATAACAACCTCTGGACAATTTTGAAAAGTCTAAGCTATCAGATCATTAACAGAAAAATTTCAAAATTAACAAGCCCAACAAGCTATGGCCAACGTTGAAAATAAAAGCTCACTTGTGGATAAATTAATGACATCACTTAAAATCTGTCCCAGCAAACCATGAAACATATCTGTCATTAAAGAGTAAAAGTGCTTCATTGTTATGCACATCTCTCTTGTAGTTGAGGTTTTTGTTTCATAACTAGATATTTAAGAATCTATTTACAGAATTTACTTCTAGATCTGAACAACGCTGTCTTCTCACAAGTCAAGCTTTAAAAATTACCATAATGAACTCCAAAACTCAGGGGATATAAGCTTTGAAAAAAATGAATTCCAGCCTTTTCTTTTCTGATCAAACTTCAGATTGTTCCAATTATTTTTTAAAACTTGTTTGTCTTTTAACAAGTTTAAAATGACATTGATTATTTACATTTGATAATTGATATTTTCTCTTTCTATATATTTTTTACCATTTAGAGATTAATATAGCCAGAAAAATGTTTTAAACAAAATAAACCAGAAGAAATAAAACAACTTGGGAATAGGTCACGACAAACCAATAATTCATCAACTAAGCTAATTTCACACTTTCTAAAGCTTTCATATACTGGTTCAATAAGAAGTTTAGCAATGGTGATCTATATTACTATAACAGAAAACAAAACAAGATCTGCAATTTAAACTACAATTCTTATGACCATGCAAAATGGAATATTGCAAAAAAACTGAAAAAGAATATACTTTAAAAAAACTGTTTTCTTCAAAGGCGGAAAAGCATTTAATGCTTTTTTTCTCTTCTTAATCAGAAAATGCAATCCCGATCTTTTTTCTCTTTTAAAGTATACTATGCTAAATGTTGTCTCCAGGTGTACTAATGTATTCCAGAATAGTTTTCACTGTACTTATCGAATGTTAAGAGTTAGTCATATACATTAAAAATAGATTGGTTTCAACAAAGCTCAACATTGATGAGCCTTTGCCAGTTAATCATCCTTAAAGCATTGCAGGAGATTTAAACTTATTTATTCTTCATCTGAAACTACGTGTTATATATGAGGTAACTTGTATTTTATTTTTTAAAGATGAACTTTTGTCCACAGCTTGGAACAAAAATGATTAGTTATCTGTTAGGAACCTCACACATGATACATAACTCACTCATGTTATTGCAAATAAGATCACTGACAAATTTTAAAAAAAAAACTAAAACATGTTATAACTTATTTCAAACACAAATGATTAATGAGGGGATCACTTAAAGCTCAACAGTACATACCATAAGCAGGCAAATACACAGATCCTTAGATTAGGATAGCCAACATATTAGCAGTATTTTAACTTTAACAAAATCATTAACTTTATTCTTTCATTAAAAAAGTACATCGTGTGCATGAGAAACAAAAAGACCCCAATAAATCAGTGTTTATTTTTCATACCTCATTTTAAATATGGAGAAAATAAATGTTTTGATGAAAACGTTAAATTTTTAAAAATCAAACTTTTCTCATGCAAAATGAGAAAATGGAACAATATAATTTCTATGACCCTCAAGTTCATTGACCACAATAACCCTGTGGGTACTGGATAATTTAAAAGCATTTTTATATAAAGAGTATATCACCAAACAAACAATATAGTTGTAATCTAAATAAAAGTGTTGTCAAACAATGTGCATGGAGACAGCATGTCAATACATAGTTTAAGCCAGTTGCTAGAACAATTTAAATTATGCAGCCCACTCTTAGCAGCAAAAGAAATGTCTGTAAATAAACGCTTAAATTACTATGATGAATTTTAAACAATTTTTTCTATTAACTATATTCAGCATAGTTCAAGAACAGGAATAAACTGACGGATAATTTCAAATGTCGGATAATTTCAAATGTCGGCTCTTTGAAGGAATGGATGCATTATAGATAGAATTAATCTATTAATGAGATTTAAATGATGCCTGCAGCGCCAGATAAATTTTTTAGCAGATAAAAAAAATAATTGCTCCTCACTCAAAGAAGGTTACTGACCCCTGGTTTTTAGGAAATTTAATTAATGCAAATTAGAAGTGATTCATGTTGAGTGTAACATAATAGTTTTAAAAAGTTTTTAGATGTCTTATTATCAAGATACCCTAGAATTCAAATATGATAAGTTAAAACTAGTTTTAGATCCTTGTATATGCAACTTAAATATTCTCTTTTGCCTTATCCCACAGGTGACGGGATGAAACAGTGCAGGTTGGATTTGAACCCAAGATTGTATTATGTAATCATGAGTGTACATTTAAATCATGAACATTCCTTGTATTAGGGTGGAAGCCAGGGGCACTTTTTTAATCTGGATATTTTGAAAATATATCCAGCACATCCAGGTATTACAAGTCTGGAATTATCCATAGAAAACAAGAAATGTGTTCCACTCAATGGGGAAAACTGGAACCTGCATGTATAGATCCAGAAAGGGGCCACCCATGTTTTATGTACACATAAATGTCAAATCTAAAAAACTATATTTACTATTTTGAAGTGTAGTTAGAATTTGACAGAAGCCACCCAGGGAAAACCTAAATTCTGCAAGGGTGCTGAGAATCAAAAAGTTTAGCAACCACTTGTGGAACTAAAAAAAAAAATTACACCATCCAAATGGAAACATACAAAGATAAATTGTGGTCTAAATATTACTGTTGCTTCATGAAAGTAAATAATTGTTAACAGGAAGTGTCATGATAATGTTCACACCAATCCCTAGTCACTTTACCCTTATTTAGTAATTCATGGCACTTTAAAAAATTTACCCCAAAATTTTGTTTAAAAAATGTGCACATTAAAAAATTCTTTAACGCTGACCCAGTTTTGTTTCATTTTCATAGTCAGCACATCAGCTGACCCATAATAAGTACATAGCCATTGTAAAACAAAACCCTGAATGCTATCTTTTTGAGGTAAACTTTGCATATGACAGGAAAGAGTTATTTATTAAATTGAAAAGTTCAAAAGAAGCATAGATACACTCAGTTCCATAAAGCTGATATAAACTATAAAAAAGCTGTGCTTGTTACTCAAAGTCCTGTTAAAGAGATTTTTTTTTCTTGTTTGAATCTTCTGTAGTTAAAATAATAAGTGTTCTTTTTAAAACAAATATATGTTTTCAATCTTTGTCTGTAAATTATGCACACATAACCTGTGCTGAATATTTATACAATTAACACTGTCTCTTGAATTGAAGTTAAGTATTAATTTGCAGATAAGTAACATGCATTAAACAAGACTTGGGTAGTGGCGATGTATTATAGTAGCCTTAACAGGACTTGGTAAAAATGTATCTATTCATTAAACATAAACCACAAAATTTAACACTTAGATTAAAAAAAATATATATTAACCTGCTGGATTTATAGGAGGTACGCGAGGTATTGTTTGAACCTGATTAAAGCCTGCACTCCAGGGAGCTGCTTTAGAAGAAAAGAACAAATGCCTATAGAAATAATGCTTGAAAACAAAAAAAGAACCAGAAAGAAAATAAACCACTAGTTTTCCAAAGGATTTTTTAATACAAAGCAATTGAGACCCAAGACTGCCCAATAACCATGGGGGGGGGGGGGGGGGGGGTTAAAATGTTACAAACTTAAGGTGGTTAAGACCATTGTTATCATTTTGTTGTATTCATTAGTTATAAATTTAACACATTCCAGGATTTTGTTATCGATAAGTACTAAATTATTTTGAAGGAGGATCAATTTTTCTAACAAGTAGATTAGATTGACACTTGGGGTACTAAATATATATTTAAAAGAACATTAAGGAATATTGGGCCTAACCATTATGGTTATAAAAAAAGATCAGTACAAAGAGCTCCTTTCACCAAGTGCATGAGAATATAAAAAAGAACATTGGAATATATATGAGAGACAAGTAAATAAAAAGAACCTTGAATAGTTTCAGGGTCTGTTGGGATTGTGGGAAAGGCCTGATCAGGGTTCCAGTTGTTAGGAGTAGCTAAATAGGAGAGAAAGCATAAAGCACATACAATACCAATTACTACTCAGCAACCAAATTTACCTAACTTCAAATTTGTAACAACCATTGTAAAAAGAGACTATGGCTGATATCAAATGAATTTGAGACCCCATGGTAACATATATTTTACTTCATGGAACAAAGGAATGCAGCAGGATGACTCTTGTGAAATTCGTATGTCTTTTACCAAAGTGGAATCCAATTTGGTAAGTTTTTTAAAAAAGAAACCAATATATACAAACAAGGCACATAGTATAAATTACGAGGACATATTAAACAAAACTGGTTAAAAAAAATTAATAGGAACACAAAAGTTAGGAAAAAACATTCCATAGGGTAGGGCTTGTTTAAATAATCAGGCAGCAGAACACTGATCTTAACTTACTTTGGAATGGTGGAGACATGGTATCTCTGATACCACCTCTCCCTCTGCCACCCCGACCCCGAATATTTCCACGATTGCCACCACGGCCTCTAGCTCCTCGTCCACCCCCAAAAGTCCCGCTTGCACTGCTTCCACTACGTGGAGCTTCAGTGCTACTAGTAGTAGTTGTAGCTGTAGTGGTGTTTTGGGGTAACATGTTTTCTCTCCAGTTTTGGGAATCTGGACCAACTGAAATACATTTTTACACTAGGTAAACAATAAAATTAAAAATAAAATAAAAAAATAAATGGGTTGAAACTCCTTCCACATTTCATTTCTCTTCAGTGCTATGTATCTTTACTAGACTAAACAGTGCTAGGGAAAATCCAAAGAACATTTTATAAAAGATTATAAAAGATATAAGCTATAAATGATTGTTTTCAAATTTTTACCATCCGATCTGCGACTTTCAGGACGGAAACGGTCACCAGCACGTTTACCATCACGGCGACTGGGAGAGAACCGTCTTCCTTGGCTCCGACTTCTCCTATTGCGACGATCAGATTTAAGATGATCAATTTCCATCCGCTGCCATTTAGGTTTTGTGCCTTAAAAAAAATCCAAAAACAAACTGTTATGAACTGGTTTTGAAGCATGGTCGGGCTGTGTATGGTATAGATGTTGATCATGAGTTGAAGAATAGTTTTGTGAGGCCCAGTTGAGATTGGTCAGGTTATGAGAGGTCAATAAATGAGAGTGGTGTTTAAATATTGCATGAACACAGTTTGGGAGTTAGTATAGTCAGTATGTTGAGAGTTCTGTAATTAGTTATAGTCATATTGTGAAATGTGGAAGTGCTATTTTGTCAGTGGCAATAGGTTAGTCGACAGTCATCCTAGAGTCAGTGTAGTGAGGATCTTATTTAAGAAGTGTGACCTTGTCGTTATCAAGTGTAAATTAAAAATTGTAGTACAGTAAACCTGGTGTTTTAATGTGAACATATACCCAAAATGGTGGTCCACAAAAAAAGTTACTAGTCCATGAGCCTAACTTTGCCAGTCCGCAAAACATTAGTCAAGAAACAGGAGGGTAATGTACATGTTAGGGTCTTGTTTCCGCAATTGCCTTTTACATATAATAACACATCATTGGATGCAATACTGTGAAAACTGGGCAAGCCGACGATACATTCCAGAAATTTTAAGGAGAATGAAACCTATTAAAAGACCATACAAAACAAAGCCAAAAGAATTGAATAAGCATTTTTTGGCATAACAAGATCCTGCTCAACTGGCAAACCACAGTAAGGTTTCTATGGAAAAAAATAGAGATGCCAGATAACACACATAACAGTTGAACAAGGCAGCTGAAGGGGAACAATGAGCCATAATTTCCAGCTCCTATGTCCATAACTTATTTTCACATGAAACACTAGCACCCAGGGGACACTAACATGTGGCGTCATAACGGATCATTTGACCAACTTAATTGCGTTTCCATATTCCTTTTTAGCTCAAAGGCCGATTCAAATGTCCCTAGCCATGATAAATTGTTGGATCTAGCTGCTGATGAAGGACTGAAGATGGTTTCATCACCATGAGATTATTAGCATTTTTTTTTTATTGATATCAAAGCAGAATATCCTAACTTTCTGAAATTATATTGAAATTTCATCCCATTTTCTTCAACTTACATATGCTAAGCTAAATTTTTGCCACAGTACTCTATTAAAGGAAAGGAACAGAATTAATAGTTATCTGCGTATAGCACTGTCTACAACCAGCAATGATTTCATTTGCTTGCGAGCTAAAATGTTTTTTCCTACATTATTTTTTTTTGTTACATTCCTCATTATTTTAAATTAAGTTATAAATATGTCAAAAGCTGTCATTGAATTATTTTATTTCTTAGAAACAACCTAAACAAAAAAACAAAACCATTAACAGCAAACAAGTAGCTTCTTCTTTCGCCTCTTCGTCCCCGAGGAACAGCAGCCAATCTTCATCAACAAATAGCAAAAGTTACTAAAAGTTGGCTGATTATTGTTTTAGAAATATTTTTAAAAAATTTAAGATCAAATGAAAACAATAATCAATAACTTTAGCATTGGTGCAATGGGAAATTTGACCACTGGTCCTCCTAATTTAAAAGTTTGATAAAGGCCCTAGAATAGTGCTTTTGCTCTTGACAACAACAGAGCCTGAACTGTTCCTTCAGTAAATGCACATACTGCAGGAGTGATACATAATGAACTTGTCTTTGGAAGAAGTTGGTTACACAAAGTCATACAACTCTCTAATGTCAGCAAGGTGTTAAATAAATTAAGTTACGTGTTAAAAGGGTTATAAGGTTCAGTTAAAAGGCAGACTTTACCTTTCTTTGTTTTTACAGCATTATTGGATTCATCTCCATTCATAGAGTTTTCTTTGTTTTCTTTTGAGGAATCATCACCCCCAGAATCACTTTGAAGTTGAGCCTGCACAAAATTATTCATTATTAGCAATGTAACAAGGCAAAACTAATGTTTTACATTATATACCTAAAACAATCATAAAGCTGTTAGAACATTATTGGCAGAGGTGTTCTGAAATTGTATTTCAACTTTGTTACGAGATTGGGCCGTTTTCTGTATGTACCCCATTAACCTAGCCGTGTCAAGATGACCAGCGTCCAGGAAGGGTCACATGTAGGTCAAGCCACGCCAACTACAGTAGCCTATAAGTGCGCTGTGTAGTCCCAGAACACAAAGAGAGAGACGAGATGAGCCTAGGGATGCGTGACTAGCTGACCGTTGCATTTGCTTAGTACTTGATAGGGCCATTATATAGTTAATAGAAATAGTATTCCAGGAGCTTAGACTTGTGCTAGTATTAGTTTATATTACTGTGAGCTTTAGGTAGTGTTAGTGTTAGACCTATATTCATTTCTTTTTATGTAGATTTTATGTATCTTTGTTCACTTTCTATTCCATGTAATAAAGTACAGTTATATAGAGCACTGATTGTCTTTATTTTAGCAAATAGTGTGTCTAAAATCTACCTGTGTTAGCCCCTTTTCTAAACCCCTAGACCACGAGCCTGTTCAAATTACTTGAACATAACAGGGGGCGTAACAACTTCAACATACATTTATAACATGGTGTGTTACATCAATACATATAATTCTCTAGGTATGAAAGAAAGAGTACACAAGAGCACAAAATAAAATTCCAAATAACTGCACTAATGAGATTCTTAAAAATAAAGACGAGTGTTAGGGTTGGGGTGGGTGTGTGATTATGAATGCATGTTTTGACAAGAAACTTTAGTAGAGGGGTATCTCATGCAATGTGGCAGCCATCATTTGGCGGGCTATAACCAGTAATAATAATGAAAATAGAGAACTGGTCTCAATTATTACCTGAGCTTGACCATCAGCAGGAAACTTAGTGGGCACATCTACATTAGCAGTTGACGGAGAGTCACCTCCTGCCGAGGAATTGGAATTTGTCGCCACACTGGTTGCTGGTGAAGCAACAGCTGTAGTTGTAGAGTTGGCCTTGACCTTAGAAGATTTAGAAGCTTTTTGAGGCATGGCTTGGTTTTGCTGGAACAGAATTGCATGTGGATATGGCAAGATTATTACTGAGTCTGATTGCAAATGCTTCTTTGAACGCTGAAAACTTTTTTGTTCAAACCATATTAACAGTTTGAGGAGTATGTCAGACTTCTTAGAATTAAGCAGTTGAATTTGGATTTTTTTTTCATTTTTGTTGCCGTTTCCACTAACTGCTGATACAGAAGAACAAGATGTTTTGTGGCAAATTAATACATACAAGTGTTTTTATATAATGTATATTGCAGCATGTAATGTAAGAAATTAATGGTAAAATGCTATTTTAAAAAAGGGGTTCACATCATACACACTTGTACACAATTTTTCATTTAACTATAAACTATATAAAAATGAACATACAACTAAATCTTCTTGACCATCGCGCATTCAGCAATGGACCACACTTCGTATCTCGACATAAAGAAATTATTGTAAGTAGCGCCCATTTGACGGGTTATTTGCATAGTTGTATCAGCATGATAAATATTTATTTCATTATACAAAGCACTTAACTTAAGGTTTTTTTTCGAACAGAAAGTTAGAGGTTCGCATTATATGTGGATCACAATAAGTGCGGTACTATACAGTAGTGTTATTTACTGACATCACCAGATCTGGTTACCTCTCCCCCCCCCCCCGTAATGGTACAATACCATCTCCAAAATCGTAAAAAGGATGTAATAGTCAATAAATAAACAAACATTATAATGTATACAATAATTACTCCCATCGTGCCTCTAGTTAAGCTGATGTCAACAAAAAAAAACTTCCAAAAGTAGACAACTGACTGTTGTTTATATTGCAATATGCTGGGTTTTTTATTCAGACTATTTCTGTTTTTTCTATGGATATATCAATTAATATTTGTGCAAACGTGCAGATCATATTATCATAGTTCATAGCCTGATACCTACCATGAGCTGTAAATGAGGGAAACGAAGAGGTGATGGAATCAAACAGGGGGATTTAAATGGTACCAATAGATTTCAAAAAACATACCAGATCTTATAAAATGTCGAAATCTAATGTTATTGTGCTGACATATGAGAATGCATTTCATTTTTAAATCATGAAATAAATTTTTTAAATTTAATTTACTCCGTTTTTGCAATTGCCACGGTTCAGGAGAACAAAATAATTGTCACAAAATTATGTCACACAGCATCTAAGCAAACAAAAGCAACAGGGCTAAGCTAAATGTTACTGTTGCCGTATTTAGCAAGTTCATTATGAAAATACCAATAAGACCATCATCACTATCATTATAAAAATGTGACTGTGTTATTATAGCCTTAAATATTTAGACACCCCCCACCTGTACTTAAAATCTGCTAAATCAACACTGTTTAATTCCCCTCTTTTAGGGAAAATTTAATATAATTATAGATGGCCCGAAACCAATACTTTTTCTCGATCCATTCACCGCTGGATGTAGAAAGGATCTAAAACTAACAAACATTACAAACAAATCGAAAAAGCTAACATAATATACATTTTCAACCCTGTCTCTTTAGTTAGATTGTTCTGACATGTCTTGCATACAATCATAAAGAGATTTCTAAATCGTAATCAGGGGTCGAAATATCGTTTCCTTTTACCAAAACCGGTATTTTCAATATTGAAGTTCAACGATACCGGAATCCCAATATTTTTTATATTTTCGATATTAGAAAAGTCGAGATTAGAAGTGACGATTTATCAATGAAATAAAAACATTTGGATTTTTAATAAGCTTTTATCAATAACACAAATGTCTAACTTCAGACTATAATCAAACTAACAAAAATGATATTCTTATAGTAATTGGTTAACATATGACTATGAATGTTTATGTTCAATACATGAAACAACGATTTTGCAAACTCGTCCAATCATCCAGCATCAGAGACAGCTTTCTTTCTTGCAGCTTACGCAATTTACACAGGTTTTAACAGTATCACTGTGCTTCATCACCAAACTTTTTTTAATTATTGAATTAGAGGATCTAGGCTAATTGTAGCCACATTGCTTCATGATTCGTCTTAGATCATTTAGCATTAATGAAAAAACTGTAAGCCCATCTAAAACTGCCATACAAGAATATGTTTCTTTTAACTGTTTGCACTTTAAAAATAGTCTTGTTAATTGGCTTTTTTTTAAAATTGGTGTTTCATCTTCTGTGTCGGCGGAAGGTTTAGAACAAGATGCCATATAAATCAATGCTCTTGGAGTACCGGTACTAAACTAACCAAAACACCTTGATTCTTGAAAAATTAACAGATCTAGCCTGTCAGTCGGCTCTCTTTGAATTTGAGACGCATTGTGTGAGGGGTTCGCAATTTACACATAACATAAATTATTGATATTTATTGCTTTAATTACGAAGCAATACATATTTTTTTAAATGAAATCCTGGGAATTTCAAAATCCCAGTTTTCATAAATCCAATCCTATTTTTTCAAGCATCTGTTATGGTCTGGTATTCCAGTATTTTCGAGTCGGGATACCAGTTTGCAACCCCTAATCGTAACGTGTATGCCAAAACAGGAATCAATTTTATTTAACTCATTACCCATTGCACCACAATCACAAAATAATGGTACAAAGATTTTTGAATGCCAGTCTGAAATGCCACACAGTGGAACTAAAGCAAATGCATCAGTTAATAGATGCTCCTATACGTGACATGTAGTATAAGGTATTTTCATAAAGGCCAGAGTAACACATTTAAGATGGTTTAACAATTATTTAAAGTTTTAAAAAAATACCTCAGATCCTTTGACTTCATGCAATGCTGGCCAATTATCATCTACAAGGACAGGTCCAGTGGCCTGTATACAACATATTTTATAGCATATATTAGAAACACAATTGTTTGAAGCTTATAATTAAATACTTCAATCACATCAAAGAATAAATATTGTTGGCTTGAAATAATTTAAAAAATATTTTTACATCATGTATTACACTATTGTCTTGATATGCAACAATATTAGAAATACACATGGCTGTCAGGTAATAATAGGCTTCATATACAATAATTCAACATAACTTCCAAAATAGTTCACCTTATTGTGTATGGTTTCATTCGAGGCATTCTCTGGTGGTTTGGCTTCCTTTGTAGGATCTAGAGTAATAAAAAAAATTGTAATTTAAAGACCAGAAAGTGGTTAAAGAGCTAAAATGTAATTTCTGTTTAAATAACTGACAGCATTTTTTATGGTACTTACAAACTTCTTATAATGGGATTCTTCTTTTAAAAACACTAAATACATGTCATATATATTTCCAGAAAATGCCCCTGAACAGCATTTTCTGGAAATATATATGACATGTATTTAGTGTTTTTAAAAGAAGAATCCCATTATTATATCTGAACCATCAGATTTTCAGAAATTGGTATCTCGATAGAAATTTACCCACCGCTGTTTTTTTGCCTATGAGCTGCATTTTTGGCAAATGGTTAACATATTAAATTTTTAAGAAAATCTAAACACTAATCTCATATCTATTCATCAGGTTTTGAGATATTGGTATCCTCATAAAATAAACATTACCAATTTCCAAATTCTTGAACTATTTAGATCTAAGCAAAATGTTTGACCCTCCCATCCCAACTATATTTTCTAATAAGGTTTTTACATATGTTCTTACATTAAAAAGTTATGGTGGTGTTCAACTTAAACTAACATTAGAAAACATTTAAATATTTTAGACAGCAAACCACTGTGCAAAATTAAAATTCAGACTTATTAAAAAAGTGTGCACAACACTAAAAAAAGATGTTAATAAAACATCTCCCTTCATGATGGGTAGAGCAGTGCAAAACCTAACGGTGTATACTGATTAGCAGCTCTAACCAATTTTGATGATGGTTGATACGGCTGTTTTAATGTCAGTGAGTGAAAGAAACCAGGCTATTACATGTAACTGGCCTCCATAACAAAAATGATTCTGTTAAAAAGACACAAGAGATACTGCTGGACATCCACTCCATCCTGGATTATTTCTAGCCATTTTGACTACGTCTTGCCATTGGATTAAATAGGCAAGGAGGAGAGAGACCGATGATTGAGCAACTCTCTAAAGTTTACTAAATACAGCTAAAGTGAACGCTACCACTCAAGCCTTGGTCATCTTTGCATGCGAAGGATAACAGTAATGTTCATCAACTTTGTATGCGTAACAAATTTGGTCTAATTCCATCTACCAATGTAATACCTATGTTTGAAACTATTTATATAGCATTATAATTCAAAATGTGCTGGTTGACCGAGCTGCCTAAAGCAAGTCAATCCCAAGTTGGTGGAATGGAGTTCAATCCATAGTTAACACCTAGACAAGCAAAAACATCACAAACACCCCTGGTAGATTGGACACGTTAACCTTGAATGCCAACTCATCTAAGAGTAGGCAAATGCGGAAATGGGGGTCCCGTGGGCAGTATGAAATTGAAATGATGAATATTCCGACAACCCCTGCAACATAGAGCACAGTGAAACACACACACAATGCTGGTTATCTACTGCATCCTGGTCTCTTTCCAGTCGTCTGGACTAAGATTTACCATTGGATCAAATAGGCAAGGACGAGAGTGTGAGAATGACGAATTGAGCAACTCTCCCTCACTTTAAATAAAGTAAAACTCAAGTCAAGGCCACTACTCAAGTCGAAAATAGCCTAGGTCATCTTCGCACACCAAGGACGAGCACAAATAATTTTTAATTTCTTTTTTTAAATGAATTTTGGGCCTTAGGCCCGAATCTGAATATTTTGTAAGTTAAAAAAAAAACAGTATTACATTCTGGTTGATGGATAAATGTGCCAAGTTTCGACATAATCCATCAATCCAGGTACAAACCTAAGCGGAACAAACGTACATATGTAAGAAAAAAATTAAACTGGGGCTCCCAGCCCCATAATAGGGGATATTAAGAGTTCAGAAGCCACCAGTATTTGAATCCGGATAAAGTGTTTGTGTACTTAGTTCTGTCTACATACATCCATGAAGTAGCCAATAATCGACGCTATAATTACATAGCTCATATTAGTAAGTAACTAAATAATGTGCCCCCCATTCCACAGACAAGTTATTTTGTAAATTTCAACACCCCACCTCCTCCCAGTTTTTCATTCTGGATAATGAATGGTATGTAAGCAAAGTTTGTTCAAGATCCATCAATATATGTAGAAACAAATGTAGAACACAAATTTTCACTTTCATATATTATATATGATAAATAAATATATACATACATACACCCATGCCACATAAATTTTAGACTTTAACAGCATACAACGAATTTTATTATCAATATTTTTTTTTAAAATTAATATCTAATGTCAACATATAGAATTTGATTAAAATATTGAAATACTATTTTTTTAAAGCATGTTATGAAACATTAGGTCTTTCCCTACGTGCTTCTCCTTCAAAACTGGATATTGTTAACATGGGGACTGAAATTCTATATTCTCAATGATGTACTTGAATATTATTTAGAAATTTTCTCCTATCCCACATTACTATTCATAAAATATAGTATTGGACACCTGCATGTACAAATTATATCACTATGTGCATCGTTTGCACTAGATAGTATTCCGACAAATGGTGATATTAAGTTTATTTATTTAATAGTTTCAATAATGATAATTTAATAATGACTTTCACTTAAACTAAAGCATTTAAAATTTAATACAATTTATTATATACTGCAAATAAGCAGGATCATACCAAAAAACTTACACATACCCCAAGCCATCGTTTTTATTAAAACATTTGACCAAAAATTTTCGCTAACTGAAAAATGAACTGACACATCACTATGGGCCTATGGCTATAATCATATTCATCATATAAAGTCTATAAAGTCCGTATTAATTTTGTTAGAAATGTGAAGTTACGTCAATGCTGTCAAATGTAATTAGCCTCAAGGAACATGCAAAATAATTCATGTTGTTTAAAATTGTAATTAACCCTTGCATAGATGAACTTTGTATGAACTGCAAGCACGGTGAAATAAAAACGTACCATATGTTGGTTTCTCCCTCGTGTCGTAAAAAATACAGTTTAAGATAATGGACTTACGGGAAATCATGCCTCGGCGTTATATTAAAATGGATAAGATTATTTAACGCAAACGATAAATAGGCCTGCAGATGGTTTTATCTCAAGGCAATACGTTTCTATTAATTGAACTTATTAACAAAAATGTATTTCTATTTACGTACCCAAACGCATCCAAACCGACTTGATCATGTTTGCTTAGTTGTGCCAACTGGGCTAGGTAAATCCGTGGAGAGGCGAGACCACGACACGGAGACGTCACATCTGCCAACCCCAGCGCGACAGACGGCACAGGCTGCATCAGCTGGGCTGGGAATAACACAGGGACGATATGTGCGAGGGTCACATCACCGTTAATTGTGTACCGCAGGCCATGTGCTGCTTTCGTTTTTTTTTCGTATTATATTTCCCTCCTGTCCAAACTAGTGGCCTCATTTTATTGCGGGTAATCCGTTTAAAAACACCCACAAAAAATCGGGCATGATTTTAACGCAACTCACGCAATATTGAAGCTCGAAATGAAAAGACATGACAATTAAACACCCTTAAAACCAACTTTTTTGGTATAAATCATTTATAAAATGACTAGGCGGTCAGTATTGAATAAAAATATAACTACACTAGCGGATGTACCCGGCAAATTTGCCGGGATAGCATTCGGAACGAAGGAACTTCAACAGTCTTCAGCCTTATAATTATTCCGATCCCGGTGGGCTCCCTATCCCGCTCCCGTTAGTATACCGTTTCCCGGTGGGATTTTGATCCCTCTGGATACCAATTCCGGTATGATCCCAATCCCGTCGGTATTCCGATCCCGGTGGTATCTCGATGCCAGTGGCATAACGATAGCTGTCGGATCCCGATACCGGTGGGTTACCGGTCTAAGCCTATTGATATTTATACATAGCTTATATAAGGAAAAATTAAATGGGGCCACCGGCCCCAGAGAAATGGATATTATAAGTTCAGTACACTTCGGTATTTGCATATGGATAATAAAGTGTATGTGTACTAAGTTTGTTTAAGATCTATCTATTCATGTAGGAGTATTTGTTGGTCATTTTATTTATATAGCTTATATAGGAAAAAACTACATTTTGGGCCCCCGGCCCCAAACCGAATGTCATAAAAAGTCCATAACCCTTTAATAGATCTTTCCGGATAATGATGGATATATGTGCCAAATTTCGTCAAGATCCATCCATTATTCTAGGAGATTTAAGTCTATTGACCTATAGAACTTTCTGGAACATTCTAGATTAAATGTATTATCCTCCTCGAACTGTATAAAAACTGTCTTTTCTGAGTAATTATTCTTCGAATACGAAAAGTTATTCAACTAAATGCATTTCTATAACTATAGTACATATATGTTAAAAGAGGGGGGCCCCGGGGCCCATTCCATAATTGTACCAAACATTTTTAACAGATGGGGCCCAATAAAAATCATTCAGCTAAGTTATGACGCTAAATCTTTTAATTTGTCCCAATAAAATCTATTGAATAATACCATAGATATAGCGTTTTAAAGTTATCGAACTTTCTGGAAAATTCTAGATTGGATATTATTAGTTTTACATCCAACAATATTTCAGTACGGACAGTGAAGTGTATTGCTACCACGCTTGGACTATATCCATCAACTCACATAGAAACTATAGTGTTGTCTAAGCCTATTGATATTTATATAGCTCATATAAGAAAAAATGAAACGGGGCCCCCGGCCCCAGAGGAATGGATATTATGAGTTCAGTACCCTTCGGTACATAAATATGGATAATCAAGTGTACTTGTACTAAGTTTAGTCAAGATCCATCTATTCATATAGGAGAATTATATCTATTGATATTTATATAGCTTATATAAGGAAAAATGAAATGGGGCCCCAGGCCCCAGAGGAATGGATATTATGAGTTCAGTACCCTTTAGTATTTGAGTATGGATAATCAAGTAAATGTGTACTAAGTTTGGTCAAGATCCATCCATTCATGTAGGAGTATTAAGCCTATTGATATTTATATAGCTCATATAAGAAAAAAACGAATTCGGGGCCCCCGGCCCCACACGAAATGTTATTAAAAGTTCTCAACCCCGTAAGAGTTCCTTCTGGATAACGATGGATATATGTGCCAAGTTTGGTCAAGATCCATCAATCCGTGTAAAAGCCTTTGTGGAACAGACAAACAAACAAATTTTCACTTTTATATATATATATGATTAGGTATCTTTTTGAGAACGAAGTGGCTATTGGTACACGGCTACCAGAATTGAGAGGTTGGGATTAAAAAACGATTTAAAATATTTTTCTTGGGTTTGTAAGACCAAATGAGGTATCAAATGAAAGATAATTGAATGTACTATACGTTTGAAATCTTAATTCTTCATTTTAACTAAAATAAACTAACACAAATGACATCCGAAAAGCATTTAGTCTAATGTGTCCCGGGTCCGAAAGGGGGCGCTGCGTGTCCGGGTCCATTTGGTCTTACAAACCAAGCAATAATATTTTTAAATCGTTTTTTAATCCCAACCTCTCAATTTTGGTACCCGTGTACCAATAGGTGCAGCCTTTTGAGAAACTCGGGTTACCACCAACAGATTATGTGTTGCACATTACGTCACTGACAGAACTTCTTTTGTTCTTACTATTAATGGGATAACGCAAAGTAACAGTGTGATGAAGACAATCACGGAAGACTGCCGTGCTACTTTGAAAGCCTTTGTCGAAATAATTAGATTTCACTAAGGGACAGATGCTATAGTAGATAAATAAATTCAAATTGTGTGTACAATGTGGATACGCCATCCACTGCCAATACGAGTCAATTCAGTGCCCCCATTCAACCCTCGATACAAATGCATTAGCCGAACTCCTTCAAGGGACAGTAAGAGAATTTAACCATATCTTTATAAGCGTGTGTTCGAAACGTTTGGTGACCATTGCTTTAAACTATTTCCTTAGGAATATTCAGGACAAGATTATGGAAGCTTGCAGTGTAAAACAAAAATAAAGTAAAATAGCACGGACATTCTGTTTACTGAACGCCCTTTGACCAGACATGGACAATTTTAAAAAAAAAGATTGAATGCATAGGGAAGAAGTTTGGGATGGAGTGAAATAACGTAAACAAACATTCATTTCGTCTTGTATTTGAGGATGTGTCAATAATTTCGTATGTGGAAAAAAAAAAGGGGGGGGGGAATTACTCTTATATATATATAACCAACAAACTATCAGTAATGGGTGATCCCATGGCTGACCACGTTTACAGTACTAAGTCATCGCGTGCGGCAGTTGCGAAGGAGACCCAGCTTGAACCCAATAGCCCAAAAGCAGTCGAGGGAGGGTAATCAATACAGACAAGTCTCCGGTTATTATAACAGACATGCTAAACCAGCTCTACCGCAAAGGTATTTGATTATGTTATGAGAACCAGGGTTGAGTGGTGACATATGAGACGTGTCTATTCCAAAACAAAGATCAGAAAAGGTAGCAGAATTACAAATCCTGAAATAAGATTTTTATAAATCTTCCGGGCAAAATCAATTTTGCATTGTTAAGAGTTTCACATTTTTAAAATTCAAATATACCTTTAGTCAGAGTCAGAGGTGACTTGGAACAGATCTAAAATTAAACATTGACAGCACAAAAATAGTTCGTACTTTAGACATCTTTTCACAACATTGAACCCAGTAAACATATTCAATTTAACACCGGCTCCTTGATTAGTAAGGTGAGAGTGTGTCATCAATGAAGAGGTCAACTTATAAAATACTAAATAGGTATCGAGCGCTTCTGTAATTATCGTCCATTTTTATACAGAAGAAAAAAAAAGGGGGGGGGGGCTTTTCGTGAAATGGCATGAAAATTATCACATTTAAATTTAATGGACCATTGTCATTAATAAGCAACATCTTGAGAAAATGTCTTTAGTCGGTACTACGATATCTCAAACCTCCAGCAAAAGACATTGTCACAAATGACTGGGGCGGGAGAACAGGACAGAGCTCCATTGTTGTTACAGTAACATAGGATGGACGTACATCGCTGTTAGTTTTGGGAGGGTGTTGTTAAGAAGGTGAGGTTAAGGTTAATAGATTGTCGCATCTTTGAGGTAGAGGGGGTGGTTTCTTTCCATGACTTCGCATGATAATTTTTGGGTTAACAACGGGAAATTCTAATTGACCTGATATTAGAGAACAGTGATGTGTTATTAGATAGCGTCCCTGGGCCACTAATGGAGGTAGAGAATATAAGACAGAACTCATCCTGACATGGGAAGTGAGTTGAGAGAGAAAAGAGCTGAGAGAATGTAGTTGAAAAGGAGCGGTCGAAAGAGATCAGGAGACTAGTTGAACAAAGGAAAAGATGAGACGAAACGGTGAACAGTCTAGAAACAGTCATAGCTTTAGAGCTTCAAATAGATAGCTGACAATCAGTGAAGACTACAGAAGCGCTTGCTGTATATTTAGTAATAAATACTGTCTGTTATCATCTGGACACAAGGAGTTTGAGTTGTTTAGTTGTCATTCAAGTCTACGTTGTGCTTTGTTGCAACGCCTAGATACAATATAAATAACAGAGAGGAGCGGTCCCGTACTAACCACTTCTAAATCAAAACAGTTTGGGACCGGAGCCCTCCATCGTAACAACCGTTCTGTGACAGACATCACCAAATAATATAGTCTTAGGCAGTTGACGAAATATAACGTTGAAGGGATTACAATTTTTTTACCAGGATCGATGTGCTTGAAATGTTTACAATATTAACAACAGACTTCGATTCCGCTCATTCAATGTGTATAGGCTGAATCGGTTGGATAACATTGGCGGCTATAGCAATGCTCTGTACAACCTATGCTTTGTACAACTTAGCAGTGGAGATTTCTCTAGCATTGCCTTGTACACCCATGCTTTGTAAAACTTGACAGCAGTGTAGACCGCCCTAGTAATGCTTTGTAAGACCTCACAGCAGTGGAGACTGCTCCAGCAATGCTTTGTAACAGTCGAGTGGTAATTTGGACTACAATAATCTTCAAGTTCATAAAATTGTGACACCAAAAACTAAACATTAAAACAATAAAACAATGTTGTTTTATAGGCGTCTTGTTTACGTCATCTTTTCTCGTGCATGAACTTTAGCTGACCCCGAGTTCGGCAACGCGAACTATTAAAGTCTCCCTTGACCTACAAATGAAAACAATCTAGTCTTTCGAATTAGAAATATTTAGAATGTCCTAGATTGACATTGGCCGAGGTGCTTATACAATGCCGAATATACAAATGTCTCTGAAAAGGGCTATAAATACGCCTATCAACATAAACAAAAGAGAGAAGAGCGGAGACAGATTGAGCTGTTACAAGAGAGTTTTGCTTTTACGATACGAGACAAAGATCAGTATATTAATATTTAAAGTGTATACTTTTAATTTTGTCATTTCAAATTAACCCCTTTTTTGTGGTATCGTTTATTACTGTTTTTAATTAATGTTATCGTCTTTTGTTATGCACTGATTAAAACGAGCATTGAGTAAAATAAGAGATTAAATTCTCTACACTTAAAACGGTACGTAACAATGTGTATATCCTTTACCGTTTATACAACCATTTGCCACTTATGTAAGGACATATATGTAGATGTAGGAAATGCATCATAACACACTAACCAAATATTTCAATCTGTCATTTCAAGCTGATGAATCTAACTCTGCTGACATACAACAACAGACATAAGCCCTAATATTCTAAACAATAGTTCGCCAAACTTTTCACAGCAGACCGGAACTGACAAAATGACCAGCGCGGGCCGCATTATAATTCTGTACATTTCGACCACGCCCCCTTTTTAATGGCAGAAGATGCCGATACTATAAAATAGTTAATTATGACCACTATTTTCATCAAAATATTTGATAATTTGTGTTTTAGAATAAACTTAGAAGTAATTTAAACAAGAATATTTTAATTTGATGTTTAAAAACACGGTAGAATCCATAAAATAAATGATCATAATTTAACGTGTGCAATACGTTGTCATGGGCAACCATTCACAGGCACTTGCATGTGCTACTCTCATAGTTTCATTCATAAGAAAATGAATGTGCCGTGTGAAAACACTATTTAAATCAGTGGTCATAAAAAGCTTTAAATAATTAGTCATGTGCAAAATTTGAATTGTTCAAAATAAGAAGTCTTAAACCAATATTATTTTTAAGGGACGCCTTCACTTACAACGTCAGATATATATTGTTATAAGGGATGACGTATTTTAAGACGCTTTGCCCGCCTTCCACGTGCATGACCTCTTTCAAGTCGGTCCTGTGTTGGGGCGGCTAGAAAAAATATCCCTTTGTTGATACTTTTGTTTACTATCGTCCGTTTCTTTGGAACAGGATCGAACGATCTAGAGAATGCGGGAAACAGTAAGACTGTGTGTTCCATTTCCAGAAAGATCATATGAAACTGGGTATAAAAGGGATAAGAATAAATGACGAGAGAGAGATTTTCCTTTCCTTGATTACGAGGCATGCTATGTGTCATTATACTTTGTTGTGTGTAGAGATTTTTATTTCCTCGTACAATTTTGTGCTCATTGTATTTTGATATACAGTACCGGTACCAGCAAATCTGTAAGTTTATAATTTCAATCATATTTCACTTGCTGTTATTATTTAATTGAAGTTCACAAATTAAAAAGTTATTAATTGTAATTAGCTCTGGCCTTGATTGTCGTTTTATTTGGTATTATTTTTAAACGTTGGTATCGTCCTTTATTATGGACTGTTTCTAGAACGAGCCATAGTCTAAAATTAAGAGATTAAATTCTCCAATTATAACGGTCCGTAATAAATTGGCGGCATCGTCCGGCAAAGAAGCCCCAAAGTAACAATTGTGGGTTTGTTTTTGGATCTTTGAATCCATATTTTTATTTCTCATTAGCACCAATAACAAAATTGATTTGCTTGTTCTGAGATATTTTGAATCCATACTTTTATAAATACACCAATAATAAATTGAGTGTTTATGGATTTTTGACCCACTGTTTTCTTTAATTTACTCAGACTAAATTTAGTATACGATACCATATTGTTAACGATACCAACAACAGAGCTAGTTGCAATTTTGAAAGAAAGTATATTTTATAAGTGTTTTCATTAAGTTTAAACTTTTATAAAACTTAGTGTTGTATTTTGCCTGTGTCAAAATGGATTTTGATATTAATAATCCATCAGTAGAGGCATTAGACCAGTGTTCTAGAAGGGAGCTATTTTCCATTGCTAAGGAGTTAGGAATAAGTGTAGCTCATTCAGCAGTAAAAAAGACTGTAAAAGATATGATCATTGTCCACTTCGTGGATGAGGATATGTTGTCTGAGGACGAGCTGGCCTCAGTCGCACAACCTCAAGATCCTAGTATGGAGCTCCAACTGAAGCTTAAACAAATGGAGCTAGATGCTCAGAGAGAGAAAGAAGAAAAAGAACGAAAGTTTAAACAAATGGAGCTAGATGCTCAGAGAGAGAAAGAAGAAAAAGAACGAGAGCTTAAACAAATGGAGCTAGATGCTCAGAGAGAGAAAGAAGAAAAAGAACGAAAGTTTAAACAAATGGAGCTAGATGCTCAGAGAGAGAAAGAAGAAAAAGAACGAGAGCTTAAACGAATGGAGCTAGAATTGCAAATAAAATTAAAAGAAATGGAAATTAAGGCCCATTTGGGAGCAATGGAAAATAGACTCACGGCTCCAGCCGGTCAGGGTTGCGATGCAATTAAATTCGCAAAAGTAATACCGAAATTTGCAGAAAAAGAGGTGGACCAATATTTTGCACAGTTTGAAATAACTGCCCAAAATTTTAAAATTCCTGAAAACATGTGGTCTACCTTACTGCAGCCGGCTCTGACTGGCAGGGCAGCAGAAGTTTTTGTGTCCTTGAACGCAGAACAGCGTGGGGATTATAACATTGTTAAATCCTTAATACTCAAGGCTTATGAATGTGTCCCCGAAGCATACCGTAAAAAGTTTAGGGAGCTGTGGAAACGGGATGGCCAAACTCACGTTGAGTTCCTCCGGGAAAAGGAACGACTCCTGGATAAATGGCTGCACGCACCAACACTGACTTCAAAAAGTTCAAGAACCTAATTCTGATGGAAGAGTTTAAGAATTGTGTTCGTGAAGAAGTACGAACACATATTGCAGACCGTGGCGAAGGTGACGCACATACGGCAGCAGTGTTAGCTGATGACTTCACCATCACGCGTCAACTCTCAAAGAACCCATTTGACACCAGAAAATACAGGCAAAATAAGGCAACAACATCGACTTACAGCAAACCTCCACAAAAACCATATAAGCCCGGTACAAAAGAAACGAGTGCAAAAGACACATGTGCCTACTGTAAAAAGGAAGGACATACGAGGGATGAGTGCTGGAAACTCAAGAAGAGAACTGAGAAGACCACACATCCTGGTACACCACGCAAAGTCTCCGCTTGTACGTCTCGTCATACATCTGGAAACACATTTTCAAAAGTCAAAAGTTTTGGCTCTCCAGATGTCCATACAAACTTCAAAGAGGTTTGTCACGACTCATCAAAGAGTTTCAATATGAACAATAAGGCTAGTTTTACTGACTCCAGCCAAGTTCCTGCTTCGACTGCGAGTTTTATGAGCTTGTCACCAAGATCCTTTTGCTCCAAGAAGAGGTCTACCTCCAGAGGGCGTCTTACAGAGGACTTGATTGCAAGTTTTGACGACTCTACACAGAGTTTTACTTCCTCTACCCTAGCCGAATGTTCTCAAGACTCCAACAAGAGTTTTTCTACCAAGGTCCAAAATTCCACATCAGAAAACACTGATGTCATACAAGACTTCATGCCTTTCATATCGGAAGGATTTGTATCACTGCCAGGTGATCTTTCCAGTCTACGACCAATCAAAATCCTAAGAGATACAGGTGCTTCACAGTCCTTATTAATAGAGGGTATACTTCCCTTATCTGCATCAACTGCTACTGGAAGCAACATACTGTTGAGAGGCGTAGAACTAGGATGTATTGATATACCTCTACATCTCATCCAACTCAAATCAGACCTAGTTTCCGGACCTGTGGTTGTAGGTGTCCGACCAACATTACCATTGGACGGCATCTCGTTGTTGCTAGGCAACGACTTAGCTGGTGGGAAGGTGAAAGCCGAACCCATCGTAACTCAAGAACCCTGTCTCATTGAATCTCCAGAAGAAGATCCAGAAATATATACAGCATGTGCTGTTACCAGGGCAATGCGTCTGAAGATCTCCGAAAAAGAGAGTTCATTAAAAAGTAATAAAATCCAATCTGAAATTGATCTGGGAACGACCTTTTTTGCCCAACTTAATGAAGAATCAAAGGATCACAAAACACCAACTCGAACACAGCTCATTGAAGAGCAGAAGAATGATCCAGAAATCGTTAAACTTCGAGAGAACGCTATGACCAAAGAAGAAGCTGAGCAATTCCCCGTTTGTTACTTTTTACAAGATGACATACTTATGAGGAAATGGCGACCTCCAGACGCCAAGCTGACGAAGATTGGAGGCTTGTTCACCAAATTGTAGTTCCTGCAATTTACAGGAACGAAGTCCTCAACTTAGCCCATGATTCACCACTTTAAGGCCATTTGGGAGTGAACAAAACATATCACAAAATTACGTCACACTTCTTTTGGCCCAAAATCAAGAAAGATGTGGTGGACTACTGCAGATCATGTCATACTTGTCAAGTGGTAGGGAAACCAAATCAGAAGATACCAGCAGCTCCTCTTCAACCCATTCCAGCGTTTGAAGAACCTTTCAGTCGCGTCATAATAGACTGCGTTGGGCCTCTGCCAAAGACAAAATCAGGTCACCAATATTTGCTGACAATCATGTGTGCGTCAACAAGGTTCCCAGAAGCTATTCCTCTTCGCAATATCAAGACTCCGAACATCGTCAAAGCACTGACGAAGTTTTTTACATTGTTTGGTCTTCCGAAGTCTGTACAGTCTGACCAAGGAACCAACTTCAAGGCTGGACTATTCAAACAAGTGATGAACCAATTGGGTATAGAACACTGCTTGTCGAGTGCGTATCATCCTGAGTCGCAGGGAGCACTTGAGCGATTCCATCAGACATTAAAGAACATGATGAGAACGTACTGCCTAGAACAAGAGAAAGACTGGGATGAAGGATCAACATGCTACTGTTCGCCGCAAGAGAAGCAGTTCAAGAATCACTTGGATTCAGCCCCTTCGAACTGGTGTTTGGCCATACGGTTCGAGGCCCCCTTAAACTTTTAAAAGACACGTGGATGTCATCGACACCCACTGAAGGACTTTTGGACTATGTCCTAAAGTTTAAAACTAAACTTTTTAATGCCGTTAATTTGGCTAAATCACATTTAAAGGATTCTCAATCCAAAATGAAAGTTTGGTATGACAAAAAATCAAAATTCAGACAGTTTGCTTCAGGGGACAAAGTACTTGTACTTTTGCCAATACCAGGACAGGCACTACAAGCTAGATATTTTGGTCCTTATATAGTTGAGTAACTTAATGACTTAAATTACATCGTGTTAACACCAGATCGTAAAAGAAAGAAACAGTTATGTCACATTAACATGTTAAAAGAATATGTAGAAAGAAAATGTGATGACAATTGTCCATCCTCAGAAACTAATGTTAACACAATCTCAACTGTAACTTCAGCACCTAAAGTAAATGTTACTGAAATATTTGACAGTATCCCAGAAAAAGTTGGTCATTACTATTACGGACCGTTATAGATGGAGAATTTAATCTCTTAATTTTAGTCTATGGCTCGTTCAGAAACAGTCCATAATAAAGAACGATACCAACGTTTAAAAATAATACCAAATACGACAATCAAGGCCGGAGCTAATTACAATTAATAACCTTTTAATTTGTGAACTTCAATTAAATAATAACAGCAAGTGAAATATGATTGAAATTATAAACTTACAGATTTGCTGGTACCGGTACTGTATATCAAAATACAATGAGCACAAAATTGTACGAGGAAATAAGAATCTCTACACACAACAAAGTATAATGACACATAGCATGCCTCGTAATCAAGGAAAGGAAAATCTCCCCCTCTCTATTGGTCAGCCCTTTTTATAGGCAGTTTCAGATGATCATTCTGGAAATGGAACACACAGTCTTACTGCTTCCCACATTTTCTAGATTGTTCTATCATGTTCCACAGAAACGGATGATAGTAAACAAAAGTATCATCAAAGGGATATTTTTTCTAGCCGCCCCAACACAGGACCGACTTGAAAGAGGTCATGCACGTGGAAGGCGGGCAAAGCGTCTTAAAATACGTCATCCCTTATAACATTACAAACTTAAAAATTCAGAAATACTGGCCAATATTGATCAGAAACTTGGACATTTTTCATTGTCGGAAAAAAATGTTATCAAGTCTGTTATTGCAGATTTTGTTTCACTTTTTCCTGATGTCCCTAATAAAACCAACATTGCTGTACATGATGTTGACATTGGCAATGCAGTTCCGGTCAAGCAACACCCTAATAGGGTCAATCCGGAAAAACTTGAAGTAATCCGATCTGAAATAAAATACATGCTTGAAAATGATATAATTGAACCAAGCTCTAGTAACTGGAGTTCTTTATGTATTTTAGTCCCAAAGCCTGACAAAAGTTACAGGTTTTGCACTGATTTCAGGAAAGTGAATTCAGTTACAAAGTCTGATTCCTTTCCGATTCCAAGGATAGACGATCTTATAGATCGAATAGGCGATGCAAAATATGTAACCAAGATAGACCTACTATCAGGTTATTGGCAGGTTCCTCTAACTGACAGAGCAAAAGAAGTCTCTGCTTTCTGTACTCCAGATGGTATATACCAATATAAAGTAATGCCGTTTGGAATGAAAAATGCCCCAGCTACATTCCAACGTCTAATTAATCACATTATTGCTGACCAGGAAAATTGCAGCGCCTATATAGATGATGTAATTATTTACAGCCAAGATTTTTCCAAACATGTAAACCAATTAAGATCTCTGTTTACAAAATTCTTGCAGGCAAATTTAACTGTAAATTTAAATAAGTGTGAATTTTGCCATGCAACTGTGGAATATTTAGGTCACATAGTGGACCAAGGTCATGTAAAGCCTGTTCAAGCTAAGATAAATGCTATTATGTCACTTCCACCACCCACTACTAGAAAACAGTTAATGAGATTTTTGGAAATGGCAGGTTACTATAGAAAATTTTGCAAAAATTTCTCAGTTATTGCTTCTCCCCTAAGTAATATGTTAAAGAAAAATGCAAAATTTCATTGGTCAGATGTTTGTCAGGAAGCATTCGAAAATATTAAAAATATACTAGCTAATGCTCCTGTTCTCACTGCACCAGACTTTAACAAACAGTTTAAATTAGCTGTAGATGCCAGTGATGTTGGCATTGGTGCAGTTCTTTTTCAAGAAGATGACCACAGTGTAGATCATCCTGTTTGTTATTTTTCAAAGAAATTTAACTCCCATCAGAAAAATTATTCCACTGTAGAAAAAGAATGTTTAGGTTTAATTCTTGCTCTACAACAATTTGATTTTTATGTCAGTTGTTCCTTACATTCAGTACTTGTTTTTACTGATCACAATCCTTTAACATTTTTGAATAAGATGGTCTCCAAAAATCAAAGATTGTTAAGATGGAGTCTATTTTTACAAGAATATAATTTGGACATAAAACATATCAAAGGCAAAGATAATGTGATTGCTGATACTTTGTCCAGAAATAAATTTTCTCTGCACAAAAAATTTTTTTAGTTGATTATAAGCTATAAAGAAGCTTGTTTAATATTTTTTTAAAGTAAGAAATTTATTTTCTTGTTTTTGTTTAATGGAAAAGAATTCCATTTTTTGAAAAATAAAATTTTTTCTTTTAAGAGGGGAGGTGTTATAAGGGATGACGTATTTTAAGACGCTTTGCCCGCCTTCCACGTGCATGACCTCTTTCAAGTCGGTCCTGTGTTGGGGCGGCTAGAAAAAATATCCCTTTGTTGATACTTTTGTTTACTATCGTCCGTTTCTTTGGAACAGGATCGAACGATCTAGAGAATGCGGGAAACAGTAAGACTGCGCATTCCATTTCCAGAAAGATCATATGAAACTGGGTATAAAAGGGATAAGAATAAATGACGAGAGAGATTTTCCTTTCCTTGATTACGAGGCATGCTATGTGTCATTATACTTTGTTGTGTGTAGAGATTTTTATTTCCTCGTACAATTTTGTGCTCATTGTATTTTGATATACAGTACCGGTACCAGCAAATCTGTAAGTTTATAATTTCAATCATATTTCACTTGCTGTTATTATTTAATTGAAGTTCACAAATTAAAAAGTTATTAATTGTAATTAGCTCTGGCCTTGATTGTCGTTTTATTTGGTATTATTTTTAAACGTTGGTATCGTCCTTTATTATGGACTGTTTCTAGAACGAGCCATAGTCTAAAATTAAGAGATTAAATTCTCCAATTATAACGGTCCGTAATAATATATATATAGCTAGTGCTCCACTTACGGCCATGATTGGTTCCGACAGACCTGTCGTAACACGATTTGGTCGTAAGTTGAGTGCGCTATGTGTACAGTAATGTGAAGTGATGTTATAAAAATATTTAAGTTAAAATATATATCCTAAATTTCTTTTATTATTGTTATAAATCATAATTTTCGATGTTCATTTTTTGAGAGTTCAAATGTTCAAACTCTGAAGAGCTCTCCAACAAGCTTTAGCCGCGCTTGGGGAAGTCAATGGACATAGTGTTATTGAGCGTGACCGTGTTATTTCTTAGCAATTGATGACGCCGCCAGCAGCATAGCATCATGCCTCCCTTTCCGTAGTTAACGACCGCAGACAACGCCGTTTTACTGATAAGTGAGGCAGAAATAAATCTGAAATGTAATATGGCTAGTGATTGTGGTCGTAAAGGCGAATGGTCGTAAGTCGAGCACTATCTGTGTATATATATATATATATATATATAAATGGACGCTAGATTTGGTAAACAAAACGTCCATATCATATTTAATTTATTTTAATTCATGCATTAATGATTGAAATAAAATTTATACAAAATTATCACTTAATCAAGAGTTATTGCGCATGACGCGATCAGTGGAATGAATACCGTCACAAAATATGGAGGTGCAGTCTATAGTAAAAAAATATACCAAGCTAGAAAGCTGATTCTGGTTTCATTTTTTAAATTTGTTCTATGACTATAATATTTTTTTAATTGATGGGAATTTTAAATTTTTGTTTTACTTAAGTACCTAATGGTAAATATAATAGTTAAATTTTGTATCACAACGTTTTGTGTTCCATGCTAGCAAATTCAAGTAACGTCAGTGGGCCTGTTAAACTGAAGTCGCGAGCTGGATCCAGGCCAAACTTTGGTGACCTCTGTTCTAAAGCATTGAGAGTAAATTGAGTGGTATATGCTATACTCCAAGTATATGCCAAACAGGCAGTTCCAGCTCATAAAAACAAGAACTCAGAACAGGAGCTCCTCATTCCTGCCACAGACAATAAGGGACAGTTGAGGTGAATACACTTGACATATTTGCGTCTATTGCCTCCTGTCTTCCAACTCTCAGCTCATAATATTAATACCATTGCTGAATAGCCCTTGTAACCAGTGAAGTATCCCCTTCAAAACCAAGCTGTTATATCGCGAACCCCTCTCAAACATAGGAGCCAGAATGATCAACTCATTGATCGTGGGCCCTCAAAATATAGAAGAAGAAGACATGGATAACCAACCACACCAACCATAACTATGTCTTATGTGAGTGTCATATATATAGCACGTCTACATCTCTTCATCAGCTTAACATCAGTGATGATACAAATCTGTACACACTCATAGAGTGGGGAAGTTTTAAAAATGCTTTTCATAAAGCCAATACACATTTATAGCGAAAGTCAGTACTCAATTAGAAAATCAGACAAAATCGACTCGATTTAGGTCTGATCCCACAAACCTGACGGCCAACACAGTGTGGGGGTTACAGAATAAAGATGTCACTAAGGTAAGTATTTACTAAGGTAGCCATTAAAAATATTAAGGAATCAGGAAGTAGTTGGAATAGAGGCACTTTTCATCAAAAGTAGACAATTTTAATTTCTTAAAAACAAAATGGAAAATGAGATGCATTAGATTTGTAACACAGAAAGATGATTCCAAATAGTTGAATGATAAAACTAATCAGTACCAAAATCTTTAAAGCTCACTTGAAAATTGAAATAACGTATCTCCCCCAAGGCCTGAAATCTTTACAAGAGGTTCTCCTTTGTTGGAAATGGTAAATATCCATAAGCAGAGCTGTTTACCCTCAAACTCTTAAAATTGTACAATATCATCACCAAATCATTCAATACATTATCTTATTAGTAAAAAAATAAACATACAGTATATATAATGTATACACCTCAAAATAGTACATCGTACGCTGGAATCGTAAGAGTAAACAGGTCTGCATATGGTTGAAGCAATACTAGTAATATGTTGACCTGACAGAAAAAATTTTTCTGGCTCATTGAAATGAGACAAATTTTGCAAATGAAAAAAGATGAATATGTTATATACACACACAATATGTCTACTCTGAGGATGTTGCCCAGACATGCTGCTTCCACTATCAACTAAAGTATTAGCCCTTGGACAACACCAAGTTTTGATGTTAGTGTTATCAATGGCACGCATGGGTGTCACTCACTGAAAGCTGTCAACCCTGAAATACTGTTCTAAAAATTCCTTGAAAACCTGAAAATTCATTTACAAATTTTTTAAACCCTGAAACTCATAAAACTATACACTTAAATAATTTCTTGTGTAATGATTACATCATATTTATGATTATAATTTAAATGAAATTACATTATCCTCCACGCAAGTAGCATGACACAAGAAGAAGGTGAGGTGCTTGCAAACGAAAACAAAAGACTTGCAAACAAAAGTGAAAGGTCGCAGTACATGTTCTATTTATAGCGAATCCGCTTCACTCTGAATTGGCTTTCGCACGTTCTTACACGATTTATTTTTAAAACCCAGAATTAGTATTTGAATAAACTGAACTGGCAAACCCGGAGCTAGAGAAAATAAAAAGTCGCAAATCCGGTGCTGAAGAATATATAGCATCCCGAATCAGGAATTCCAGGATAATCCGGAAAAGTGGCACCCATGATGGCATGCCACTGACCAGAGCTAACAGTGGCTTCACTTCAATTAAACCAGACTCTGCCTACATGATTTCATTTCCTGGCATATCAAATGTACAGTTTTAATGTTTACTCTTACTTCCCAGTACATAAATGACAACAGTTGCTCTATACTTCTGATTACATTCTATGCATCTGTGCAAATTAAAACCCTGTTATGGATCACCACCAAATTTTTGGCTTGGTCATACCTCTTTACCCAAAGATGGCTAAAAACAGCATAAAAGTTTAAAAAAACTATGACTATATGCTGCAAACCCATCTTTAACATGTCTATTTTTTTATATTTTTAATATTGCTGTAATTTATATTTGCATAACTGTGCACTTTCAAAAAAATATTTAAAGAAGCTTAATATGCTACAAATTAATTTATTTATTAATGTTTATGCATGCTTTTTGTTAGGCTACATTTTATTTTCCGCCTTAAAGCTTTTAACTATATATCAACTGCAGTCGATAATAATTGAACATCGTTTTAAATTTAACTTCATAATTTATTAAATTATTATTATTTTCAATGGTAGCATGTGATAGTGTGTTTGGGATGGAGAAGAATAAGCATTGATGAAACGCAGGAAAAATCATAAGAAAGCTTCATTTGATATATTGTAGAAAACATGCTTTCAGATATTACCAGGCCATCATCTAGAAATATGTAAATAATTATCTAATCATAATGGACACAACCAGTCTATAAAATGACAAATATCCAGCCATATATTTAGGAAAGTTTAACTAACCTGATGCGAAAGGTGGTTGCACTACTGCTTTTACTTCTTTATTACGAACAGAAGACATGACTGCTGCTGCTGGAGTGGGATCTTGATCTACTACAAATGGAGCAGAGCCAGGGGTTGCTACATTAGTACCCGAGGGTTTTTTCCAAGGATTGACAGCAGGAAGCGGAGCCTCAACGTAATCTTCCCCGAACTTTTTAATCTTTGATTTTTGGTTATTTTCAGGTACTGCAGGTTTATTCCCATTAGAGTCACTTTTAGATTTTTCTACTTTTGCCTTTTCAGGTCTTGATTTTTCATGATTATTTGAAGTTCCTTTGGCAGATTTTGAAGTTTTGTGTGATGCACTTCCAAGAATGTGTGTCTTTTCCTGGGATTTTTCTAATGCTACTGGGGCTGGGTCAGAAGCTAGAAAAAGATAATAAAAATTAACATGTGAAAAATTGTGTCTTGGGGTTTAAAAGAAGACATGAAATCAAATGAATACATTATGAAATTATATAGATCCATATTTATTTTCTCTACATATTTAATCACACCATCTGGATGTTGCAACCAAATACTAAAATCCTTTACCTTTTCCAGGTTCAGCATTAATCTGTGCTGGAGTTGCATCTGTTGTAAGTGTTGCACTACGTCTGACCCATGCATTTGTAGCAGGTAGTGGAGCATCAACAAACTTCTTTGCAGCCTGTTCTTCTTTAGCAGCTTTCTCCTTTAGTAGTTTTCCATTATCCTCTGACAAAGTCTGCTTTTCACTGAGTGCATTGTTTTTAACACCATCATGCTGCTTTTCTGCTTTTAAGGGCATATTATTATTTTGTGTTCCACAAGGACTACTTTCAGACTCCTGATCACCTTTTATGGCCGACGTTGCAGCCATATTAATTTTAATTATTTGGAGACACTGCTAAATACCATCAACATTGAGGAACATCTGTAATGAAAGGTAAATAAAAATGTTAATAAAAATAATGTATCAGAATTATTAGCCATATGTTCAATACAATTAACACAAAGAGGAATGATTTGTATGACATTTAATTAAAGCATATGATTATCATTGGAAAAATCAATGATAGGCCTCCCTTACCCAGAGGATTTCTTTGTCTCCCTTCACCAGTAGTTATTTTCCCACAGCAAACTCTATGAAAGATGTTGCACACATGAAATAATGATAATTTATAATATGGACTCTACCAGGTTTTTAAACCTCAAATGAAAATATTCCGGTTTAAATGCCTTTTAATTCATTATGAAATACAAGGTATCAAATATTTCCACTTTTAGCACGCATCTTTTTTTTCTTCACCAGTGTTGGGTCTTGGGGTAACAGCAAGGATATTTCTTTTGAAACATGCAATTTGAATTTTAACACAAATTAATGGTAATTTCATTTTAATATATTTCATACTTGATAGTTCAGTTTATGCCGTGAGTAATGCTCAGTGAAGAACAAGAAAGTTATCACTCACATCATTCAGGTTCTGCAATTGGTCTATTCACCCTAAATCCAGTGTTGGGATTCCCCAAAATCACGTCACTGCGCTTAGGGTGAGAAAACTCCTATTGGAAAAGCCCATTTAACCCAATATTTACCATTTTATATATATAAATATAGGCAGTGTCTTCACGTCCGGCGACCGGACAAATAGTGCAGGAGATATACTTCCGGCGGGCCTGTCACATGACCGCTGGACGACTAGTAGGTGTTATTATTCAGTCAGGTCATGTGACAAGAGAATAGTTGCATAGCATATGATATTCCAATATTGTGTACAATAATTACTTATATTAGTCAGCCGATCCCTAGATAATAAATAAATACTGAACATGTTAATATATTAATATTCTTTGAGATACATAAAGTGTACCGTAAGCACTTGACTTTGAATATTAAACCAGTCAGCCTATGCCTATATTATATTATATATACTAACTAGTAGTACTATTACTATTTGATTCTAACTCTTCAAAAAAAAAAAGTCCGTTATCTTGGTTAAACATATTATAAAGCTCTACCTTGAAGTCTAAATTTAAAATATGAACCAAATAAAATAAGTCAGTAGACCTATGTCTATGTCAATAAAGTTTTATTTTAGAATTAATATTGCGGGCGTGAGAAGTAGTAAGTAGGCTTTGTTACGGCGGTCATGTGACTTGGTCACCGGACGTATATCTCTTGCACTATTTGTCCGGCACTTCGATAAATATATATTATGTAAATTTAATTTATACGAATTTTTTTTTGTACTGATGAAGGCATTTGCATTTTTGTGTAATCATTATTAAAGCTTAACCCACATTGTTTTATTAGCACAATTAATCTAATTAAAAGCTTTAGCGAGTCCAACACTCCAATTATTAGACTATATAATATATACAAAATCCTGTGGAACTAAATTGGTCTGGCAATGAAAGTAAATGAATGATAAAAAGCTTTTAATTAGATGCTTTTCGGTGAAAATAGGCCTAGGTTCAATTCTTCCTTAACCCCTTACTGGTTAATGGGTCAGTAATGATGAGTAATGAATGGGCTTAATTATGTCAATGGCTTACCCAAGCCAGTAAACTTCAGCTACAATTTTACAATATTTTTATTTTGTTCACAAAATTGACAACCTAATATTTAATACTTATTAGGTCTATATAGTGAAGAATGGATATTAAAGCAGACAACTTTCAGAGTAGTAAAAATTATCATAATATAACGCACTGACATTGAAAACTCTTAGATTCATTATGTAGTTGGTCCAACGTTTCAAAGTCAAATGGACTAATTTCTTTCCCCAAAATAACTTAGTACTTGACATCCAACAAAATAATTCCATCTTAAAATGCCTTCATTTTTTTTAATTGCAATAAATACACACTGAGGCAATTATTGTACAATTGAAAACGACTAAAATAATATGTTCAAATAAATAAATAGGACCAAGGCTAAGTGAAATGGGCATATTCTTTACCCATTCCACATTTTTTTAAGACATCGTGGTGAGATGGTAGGGTAGCTTGATTAAAGCATAATGAAATCACAAACTAAGTCTTGGGAAAAATTCAAAATGACTGTATTTTTTTTTAATGGACTTGTGAGTATAAAAGGCAGTGAGGAGTGTGCAGAAAATGAATCCTTACAATAGAAATGAGCATTTTAAAAACAGAAATAGTTTTTTTCACTCACCACATGTGTAAGCCATAGCATTGATACACTCTAATACGCATGACGGAAGTTCTATTCGACCTCTAAAGCGGTACTGCCAGCTGCTCTTTCACAAAAATACCAGCGTGGACATTTTCAGCAAAACCGTACAAAGCCATCTGCGTTCGATTTTCTATTAGAATGTTAACATATTATGAAATAAAATAATGTTAAAATAATTTTAACAAATACAATCGCTACTTTAAAAGTTAAAAAATATAGTTATTTGTAAAACTTTGTGCATAATGTCATCGTTAAAAGTTTGAGGGCACTATTTTCATCATTCTAAGTCAGAAATTACAGAAGCAGAGGTCAAATTTTTTTTTTCTTTATTTTTTTCTTTTAAAAGTAAAAGGTACATCCATAGAGATATAATATATCTCTATGTCTATGGGTACATCACAGTAAAAGAAAATGAATTATTCGAACATGCACTTCAATATTTGCGGTCTAAGAGTCGCGTTTTGCTCTAATAAGTGATGCTTGGAAATTCTTATAATAATTGAGTAAAACTTATTTTTTATTCATAAGCCGCTGTTGTTATTATATATGATACGATAATGTGAATTATTTCAAAAATTTAACTTCGATAATTTGGCAGTTGACCTGATTCTTTAACTTTATTGGAAGTGCTAGGAGAAAACGCTTAAGGAGGCATCCATTAATTACGTCAACAATTTTTATGCGATTTTTTACCCCCACCCCTTGTCAACAACTGTCAAACTTTCAATGACACCCCCCCCCCCCCCCAAGTAAGTATGTCAACATTTTTATTACAGGAAAAACATTTTATTGCATCTAAAGTTTGTTACAAGTTGAACATTTTTTGCACTTAATTTCATAATGCAGAATCAATTAAAATGTTGTTAAAGACTAAATATCATCGTTTGTGTTATAAATATGATTATTGTCAGTAAAGCTGACAATTATATAGTATAGTTTCTAGGTGCTATCATCTTCCAATGGAGTAGCCAGGTGTTTGTCATCGTAATAATGGGCATAGTATCTGATTTATCATTTTCATCTGCAGAACTGATATACCAGACAAGTCAAAATCATTCCCATCTAACCATTCAGCACTTAAAATAGAAGCATTGTCAGTGTGAGCAATAATTACCATAAGCTCTTCCTGTCTCCTGGCAGCTACTTGTATTAGTCGAATCCTTTTTTTTTTTTTGAGGAGCTGGTGGAAATTTCTGTTGAACATGCTATTGCAACATGACTTGTGATGCAAAATAGATGTTACAGATTTTGCAAATCCGTTCAAGCAGCGTTTTTATTATTGTTACTCACTTTACTTTCCATCAATTCTCAAAATATCGTACATTCTGACCAGTTATCTGCAGGGCAGAGACAGACGCACATTAAATATATCTTATATTGCAATATTGTTAAGAGCCTAAAAATTATATGACTTTTTACACTTATTAAACTTTTTTTTTAATAATGTAATAACCAGTGAATGTGTAAAATTAAAATCCCCCCCCCCCCCCAAATTTTGTTGAAATAATTAATGGACGCCGCCGCCCCCCACCCCCCACCAACCAACCCAACATGAAAAATTTGTAAACACAAAATAAGAATGCGGTCCTGACAAAATACTAGAGGTATTTTCATACATTTTTTTCTTCTTTTATCGCTGAATACGAAAAGATTTCGCTTCTCGGAATGAACTAAATACATACACCTGCCGGCGAGAATGCAGAGGGATCTGAAATAAAATATAAAAGAGGCGTTGTCTCGTGTGAAAGAAGGTTAAATCGGCTTTGAAATATCGACACCATAAGGAGAGCCGGTGAGATGATACGTTAATGTTTATCTAAATAATATAATGGACGATATCGAACAATTTGTTGACAATTGGCCGCTAAAAAAAGACGGCAAAAAAAAATCCGATTATTTTCCCAAAAATCAATACATTTTGTATTTGTTTTTTTTTAATAAATTATTAAAGTTTATCAAGTTTTTATTAATATTTTTTATTCGTTTTATTGTTTTTATTTAAATGCATACACAATTTATAGTAATTTGAAATGTAAATAGTGTATCAGTGTATCAAATGTGATGTACTCTAATTAATGTAATAGTGGTGAGTATTTTATTATTATTTTTATTTATAATTTTTATATATATATTTTTGTGTACCATCGTTTAACACGAATTTTTTTAACTCGAAGAAATATTACGGTAAACGATTTTCACTGTACTTAATTTAGAGTAATTTAAGTAATTATAAATTGATCTATCAAAACAGAATCCAGAGCACATGCTAGTTATTGTATAAACAAAATATTGTTTATTTATGTTTAATTTCTCTAATATTGAATGGTTTTCCTGGTCTTGTTGTAATGAAAACACTGGACGTTCAATTCTCAGAACACAATCGATTAGCAGTCACTCTAACCCAATCAAGATTAGATTACTGTAATAGTTGTTTGTGGGGTTTACCTGTAAATCAAATTCAGAGACCCCAGAAAGTACAAAATACTGCCAGTACAAAGATCTCCACTGGCTTCCTGTGAGTGAGCGCATTGACCACAAAAGTATGTCCTTGGCGTACGTCTGTATAGAAGGCTCTGAACCTGAAAATCTTCAAAACCTTATTTCTGAACACGTATCCTTACAGAATCTGCGCTCTACAACACAGCTCTTACTGAGGGTTCCCTGTGTGATTGGACACAGAAAGAGTCATACGGAGTGCGCGCTTTTGAAGCTGTTGCGCCTAAATTGTGGAACAGCTTGCCTCAATCTTTGAGGGACACTGAAAATGATACAAAGTCATTTAAGAACCATGTAATGACTTTTTTCTTTAAATATATTTTAGGACATTAAATCGCTGTGGGCATGCTAAAAATAGCATTGGCTCAAGTGCTTTAAAAATATTCAGTCACCATAATCATCCATTTTTTAAATTTAATTTTAAAATTTATTTTTCGTCTTAAAAGATATTTTATAAATGAGAATAATTCATTCATCAAATTGTATGTTTATATTATCTTAAAGTTGTCGAAAGAAAATAAACAACTAATTAATTATTGAGTAGCATTTTAAAATACATTGTGTACAATGTATCGACAGGAACTTCCCAAATATAAGCAGCAGAGCGGCCCATAATTCACCAGCCCAGTCAAACACTGCCCCGACATTTAAAAAAAATCCTTTTAAAATAGTATAAAAAACGTTTTCACTTGACAAGTCTTGTTAACACTCAGCTTCGGAAAAAGGGGGGGGGGGGTGTGCTGGTCTTATTTCTATGTATGGATTTGCGGCATTTTCGGCCAATTGGGTTTTTTTTACATTTTTTAATTTTTTTTTGTGGGTCGGGTGGCGTCCAAAGTCTTAGACCCGCCCCGGGCAGCACTAACCCTAGCTACGCCACTGCTTGGTAGTTAACTCCTGCTCACGCAATTTTAAGTAGGCCCACACTGTTCGGTATATATTTTAATTATATCATTTATTATTTTTATAACCTGCCCTTTGTTGTTAAGATTAAAATGGTTATGTCTGCCTAACAGTGCAGCACTAAATCCAACTTATCACTGAACAGTCTGTTTCAGAATATGATTTAACCAAGAAACAAAAACAACTGATTACATAGAAAAACGTAATAACACAACAAGCCATAACGCACCCAGTTGTACTATATAACACGATTTCTGATAAAAATGGGGACGCTCCAATATTTATTAGCACATGGGTTTTGTTTTCAAAGTCCCCGGGGAAAAGTATAAAAATTATTACAATTCATTTTAGAATCTGGGAATTATTTCACGTATAAATTTGAATATAAATGAATATAAAACTATTTTTTAATGTCATGTTTCTTTTTAAAATATTTTTGCTAATTTTTATGTGTAGCGCGGTCAAGGGGTACCGCGCTATATAAGACCACTTTATAAAAATAATAATATTAATAATAATACCACGTAAACATTATCCAGAGCATTTGGTGACCATCAAAGAACTAGTCCCAATATCGTTTCCACATTATGGATGGTCATCTGGATTTTTTCCCCTTGTTTTATAATTAAAATTTGGTAAGGTCTGCATGGGACAGAATCAGTCCCTCTCTGTGGGCCTATTTAACATGTAACTGAAAGCGTATAAGTTCACATTTGGCAAAGTGGATTTCGCTTTCGCCGTTGCTCAACTTCATCGTCATGTCATCTAATTTTGTTTTACAAATCTTAAAATAAACTGTACAAAATTGCTCAAATACTCAATAATAGCTCTGATTTTTAAAAAAAAAAAAGTTTTGCGGACTGAATGAAAATAACGTAGCATACTGGAACAGATAAGTAGTATCACCACACATTCCAATCCTTTCTGCATATGATCCTTAACTCGAAGCCTGGTTTCTATCTATGGAGAGACTGAGAGGACTTTTGCATTTGATCAGAAGCTTCTATGTCAGTGGTTCTCAACCTTAATAATGCTGCGACCCTTTAATGCAGTCCCTCATGTTGTGGCGACCCCACTAGCCACAAAATTATTTTTGTTTCTACTTCATAACTGTAGAGTGTATGTGTTTTCAGGTGGTCTTAGGCGACCCCTGGGAAAGGGTCGCGCGCGACCCCAAAAGGGGTCGTGACCCACAGGTTGAGAACCGCTGTTCTATGTCTATTTATTTGTAGCTTCTTGTTTTCTCTTCTGAAGAAGGCATTTAGTCGAAGCGTCCTTTAATTGTCTTGTCTTTCTTTTTTTTTTTCAAGCCCCAAACCTTTGTTTCACTATTTATTTAACAATCTTCTGACAACACACCTTTTCATTTGGGGATTTTTTTAAACACAGCCCCCAAAAAGATGATGATGTGTTCCCACGTGAGAGACAACGTTAAGTCAACTTAGACACCTCCCTCCGATCAATCCAAAGCTTAGATCTATTATATGAGTAGTAAAGAATAGGACATTTAAAAAAAAAAAAATCTCCTTAAACTTTACCACTCTAACCCAGGGGTGACATTTCAGTTTTTTTCAGGTCGGGGGAAGGGGGGGGGGGCAAAACTTGGTCGGCTTGTTAAGTTGTTTATTACTGGAGGCGCCAAAGTACATAAAATCTGCAAAATCGGGGGGGGGGGGGGGGAATGCCCAACCCATATGATGTCCTTGTTCTAGCATCTCCAAATATTATGTAAACGCAATACCCTGCTTTTGCATCATTGTTTCTTTGCGAAATGCATTTTAAGAAAATTTAAATTATCTTCTACTTTTTAGTGCGTTTAAATTTGTATTTTTTTTAAAATCTTTTTTTTTAAATTACCATTTTTTATTTTCTTCTTTTTAGTATTAAAATCAAGGCCGGATTTACAATTTGAGGGGCCTTAGGCCCAAAAAAAAATTGAGGCCCCATTTTGAAAAATAAAAAATATTGCTAAGTTTTTTAAATTCAAAAATATATGTTTTTTATATACTACTCCCAATTTTGGGGCCCCTTATTTCGCGGGGCCCCTAGGCCACGGCCTAGTCGGCCTGTCTGTAAATCCGGCCCTGATTAAAATTACAATATTTAATTTATCGACAAAAGTAGAATTATTTACTTTTTTGAGATCGAATGCTTACAAAATCCCGGTTAAAGTGAATTAACTCTTTACTTAGAGATATAACTAAAAAGTAGATATGCGCTCACTCATCCAACCGCAATAATTGAGCGATAGTGTCAACTCGCCTCCGTTGACCCAGTGTTCTCTTCATGCCGTTCACCAAGTGAACACTGCACGAAAAAAAGAGTCAATCTTAAAATGTTACGGATGCAAGATGGAAATGCGAGTAGAAAGAAAATCTTTGATAAAACGTAGAATTTAACCGCTGCTTGCAATCCGTCGATCAGTCTAATTGATGAAATTATTATTATTACTACAGTGTTCATATGTACCGCGGTACCCCGGCCTAGGGCTGGGCTCACCATTCTGCACATAAAAATATTAGCAAACTTAATCATGACATCAAAAAATTACATACATTTATTTAATTAATAAACATCCGTATAAAAACAAAATATATTCACCCCGCCCACCCCAGAACTATTTACATGTCAAGCCATGAACGGCACCCAGAAGCATTGTTTATCGGTCTGAGTGGCTGGGGTGGGAATCAGTCGGGATAGTAGAGTTTGAAGAGATGTGTTTTGAAGGCAGTTTGGAGGCTTGGAAGGTTAGTATATTGCGGATGGGTAGTTAGGGAGAATTCCGTTGTTTGTAGGCACAGAAAGAGAAAGATCGTTCCTAGTATGTTTTAGTGCGTGTCTTGGGAACTGAAAGAATACGCGTGTCTGCGGAGGAGCGAAGCTGTCGAAGGGGTGAATAGAAAGAAAGAAGTTCGGCTAGACAGGAAGGGCAGGAACCAGAGAAAAAGTTGTGACAGAGAACAGACAATGTGCAAGTAAAGGGAGCCAAATGAAATGAGTGGTGTGTTGGAGTAACGTGATCACGGTTGATGTTTGTTTGTTGTTTTTTTTTTGCCTTTAGAACTAACCTAGCTGCTGAGTTTTGAATCTTTTGTAGTTTTTTTATGAAGTGTTTTGTTGAACCTGACAGAAGAGCGTTGTAATAGTCAAGACGAGACAGAACAAGAGCACAGACTAGGGTTTTCGTTGCGCTAACTGTGAGGTAGTGGCGGATGGAGCTGATCTTATGGATAGTGGTGTAAGCAGAGCGACAAATGTGAGAGATATTTTTATCGAGATACATGTTGTCAGAAAGAATGTAACCAATTTTCTAGCAGAGGATGTTAACTGTATGTCGGAGCTGAGTAAGAGGATGATTTGTGATTGTGAATGAGGAGTGCTTCCATTTTGTCATCGTTAAGCTTCAACTTGCTGCGTGTCATCCATGACTTGACATCACCAATGCACTCCCGTAACGTCCGGACAGTGGAGTCGACAAGAGAGGGATGTAAGTGCTTGTATAGCTGCGTATCATCTGCGAAGACTGGTTCTCAACTGCATGCCTCCCAAAAAAGAGGAGCAGTGGCCTGGTATACAATGTGAATAGAACCGGATCCCTGTGGCACTCCGAACACCAAGTCAGCACTGCCGGTGAGGCAGTAATCGACAGCGACCGCCTGCGTTCTGTCTGAGAGGTAGGACCTATGCAAAGCCAAAACTGAACTAGAAATTCCAAAGTAAATTTAAAGGGTTTTGAAAAGGGTTTGATGGTCAAGTGTCTGAGACCTAAGAGGATCATGCTGGAGACATTACCGCTGTCCATTGCGAGCAAGAAATCATTGCTGACTCTCAAGAGAGCTGTCTTTGTGCTGTGTAAAGGTCTATAGACCGACTTATTACGACTGAGAAGAGAGTGGTCGTTTAAGTAATCAAAAAGTTGTTTTAGAACTAGTTTTTCAATGACTTTAGATAAAAATGATAAATTAGATACATGAACATGTCTATAGTTTTTTTAAAATTATTTTCATCGAGACCAGGCTTGATGACCGCTGACGTACAAAGAGAGGGAACAGTGCCAGAAGACAAGCTTTCGTTGACTATGTGGGTTATCGTTGGGAACAATTGATCTAATGACTCGACCAACTGAGGGGTTGGGATGGGGGCCAAAGAACATGAATTAGGTTTAAATCATACTTTTGACCTCTTGTTGTGAAACAGGTTTAAAAACATCAAAATGTGAACCAATACCAGAAGCAGGAGGCAAATCTAGGGGCGGTACGTCAAGACGATCAAGCTCAGCACGAATGTCAGAACCTTTCCTTGTGAAGAAATTACACCAAAAAAATCTGAGTTGCTGAGGAAACGGATACACTGATGGAAAAACTGTTGGTCTGTTACTCCCTCTGAGGTGGCTACAGACATCAAACAACTGCCTGCTGATTTTACCCATAATGATTTTGTTTCTAAAATACAAAGACTTAGCACGACAAACAATCTGAGTCACACAAGTTCTTGGCAGCGGAATAGATCTGCTTAAAAACAAGACCTGACCTCAACCACTTCTTTTCTACAATAGTTATTGTAAGCGAAGGCGTGTAGAGTTGATGTTTTCATTTAATCACATTTTCTTATCACTCACCACAGCAACCCCCGCCCACCTCGGCGACCCACATACCGAAGGTGTAAGCTTGATGGTGTCACCAGGTGTGGCTCGCGCCCTCTAGTGATGCTGAAGCGTATATTCAAAATGTCAAAAGATGCGAAGAGTTTAAAAACTGCTGACGAAGAGGCGGTCAACAATGTACTGCCTTTTGCAACGACCTACGTTTGCAAACAACGATATTCCACTCTAATGAACATAAAATCAAAGCATATAAATCAATTATTTAACCCCAAAGTCAAAATTTGAAATGAAATTTTTGTGCGAATTCCTTTTGTTACATACTTATATTTACTTTTGGCTTTTACCCCCCACCCGTAACATAGACCATTGTACAAAAGTTTTCATTTCATCTCGGTCCTGTGCTTTCCTTTTCACTTGCATCCAGATGTATCCCATAATATTTCGTGTGTCTGCCTCTAGCAAGTGTCTCTTTGAATTCTTTGGCCACCCTTTCCTTATTTCCCCCGGTGGGTTTTATGTTAAGGATTTTCTGGTGATGTTATCTTGGGATTTACGAAGAGTGTGCTCTAACCACCTCCATCATTTCATCGTGACGTCTTCAGCAATAGGCTATTGTTATGTCCCACAAATTAAGTCTTCGTTGGTGTTGATTTCGGCCATTTTATGCTCAGGATATTTTTAAGGCAATTGTTTATGAAGGTCTGTACTTTCTGCGTGATGCTCGCCGTTTTTCTCAGAATTTTGGCTCCATAAAATAGGATTGATTTGTTATTTGTGTTAAAAAATGTAATTTAGTTTGCAGATTCAGTTTGTTGTTAAAGTCATACATTTTCTTTAACAGCACAAATGCTGAGCCAGCCTTTCCAATAATTCTAGCCCTAGGCGAAGGCCTCCACCTCTTCCAGTGTATTTCCACCCAAGGAGATACGTTTTTGGTTTGTTGTATTGCTCCTGTTAGTTTAATCCCAAGCTGCGCTGAAATAACTTTTTCCTGCATTTGTTGTGGGAAAATGACATCTGCAAAGTCCAAGTCATTCAGATGTTCCCAGTGTGTCCACTGTGCCCAGTGTGTCCACTGTGCCAAGTGTCCACCGTCCCCACTGTGCCCCTCCACGAAAATAACGCTTCAGTCAGTCAAAAATATAAGAAAAAAAAAGTGCCGCTCGGGCTGTACCACTAGAATTAGAGAGATAACCATGTAGAATTTCACCAACTTTATTGTGTTGTTCTTCAAATCTCGCGAATAGATAGTGGGTAGTATTTGACACACACACACGTATATATATATATATATATAAATAAAGAATATATATATATATATAAAGAATGTATATATATATTATATTGAATCCTTCCGTCTTCGCGAGACGACTGAGTAGCTATAGTGTAGTCCTACACTTCCACGAGTGGCTCACCAGGCCAATCCTGGAGTGACAATCTCGAATGCATTTCTCGCAGGAGAATATTGATTCCTGGTTAATTTTGGCATCCCGTGCTGTTCTTTTTGTTGCATAAAGAATATATATATATATATATACACACACATAGATAGAGTTATCCCTCGTCTACAGAACTATTAACCTACTTGTTAAAATTTGACACAAGGCACCTGGGAAAAAACTAAATTCGGCTGAATTATACAAGAATTGAAACATATTAAAGAGCAACTGGCTGAACAAAATAAACACACAACGATGACCAGTGGACTAGTAAATATTACTGATACTGTTACTAGTGCAATATCCAACCTGTCAACGTATGAAAACACAAAGCAACAGTATGGTGATAATTACGAAACATTGGGGTGATATTTTTTTATAGCCTTCTAAAATAGTCAGAAGTCACAGAGTTTTAGGCAATTAACAGTTAGTAAGTAAATAGAGCTGAAAAGTAGGCCAGTTATAGACTGTCACTATTATTATTGCAGAATTTGTGCATAAACATACATACGTTCTTCATAGACTCACTCCAGCATATGCAATATCCTCCCCCACCTTTAGGGCCTAGGTGATATATTGACGACCCTTGCCTAAAATTAATTTAGGTCTGCTGTAGATTCATCACCACAATGAGAGGCAACAACAACAGTTAAGTAAAAACATTGCTCTTCAATTGAATCATTTCATCATTGCTCTTTAACTGGAGCATTTCATCATTGCTCTTTAACTGGAGCATTTCATCATTGCTCTTTAACTGCAGCATTTCATCATTGCTCTTTAACTGGAGCATTTCATCATTGCTCTTTAATTGCATCATTTCATCATTGCTCTTTAATTTCATCATTGCTCTTTAACTGCAGCATTTCATCATTGCTCTTTAACTGCAGCATTTCATCATTGCTCTTTAACTGCAGCATTTCATCATTGCTCTTTAACTGGAGCATTTCATCATTGCTCTTTAACTGCAGCATTTCATCATTGCTCTTTAACTGCAGCATTTCCTCATTGCTCTTTAACTGCAGCGTTTCATCATTGCTCTTTAACTGGAGCATTTCATCATTGCTCTTTAACTGCAGCATTTCATCATTGCTCTTTAACTGGAGCATTTCATCATTGCTCTTTAATTGCAGCGTTTCATCATTGCTCTTTAACTGTATATCATTTTAAAATGATTTTTTTTACTAACATAACTATCAAATACAAACAGATGATATGGATATATAATATGACATGTGGTGATATTTATTTCCTGCTTGATTGTGAAAATACTGCGTTTGGTACCAACTGTGAGTACATTAGGTTATTTCAAAAGCTATAATCTGATTAATTTGTAAATCCTTTACAAAATGTGTCATGGGAATGGTAAAATCTTGTGATATCTTCAGCAATAGGCTACTGGTATGTCTCCCCTTTAAGTGATCCCCTGTTTCTCATTTAATTCACTTTGACTTTGAGAAATAGTCCTCCCAAATTAATTTCCAACAATGACTTCAGCAAAAGAAAATGGTTTTATCTGAAAAGTACTCTATAATATTAATATAGACCCGTGGTCAAACCTTTATCTGACAAGTACTCTATAATATAGACCCGTGGTCAAACCTTTATCTGACAAGTACTCTATAATATAGACCCGTGGTCAAACCTTTATCTGACAAGTACTCTATAATATAGACCCATGGTCAAACCTTTATCTGACAAGTACTCTATAATATAGACCTGTGGTCAAACCTTTATCTGACAAGTACCCTATAATATAGACCCGTGGTCAAACCTTTATCTGACAAGTACTCTATAATATAGACCCGTGGTTTAAAAAATCAACATGATTAGATACTTTAAGTTCAAGTAAGCTTTCAACAAAAGAACACCAATAATAAAATATCGGAACTAACCATTACGGCAGCAACAATTTAGTGTCTTGAAGCTATGTTTATTAATCTGAACTGCATCAGAATATCACAATGTGCATGTTTTATAACTTACTTCTGGAACCAACTCCTATTCAACTACAGTAATTTTATATGGACTATAAGACGTACTTTTTTCTTCTAAAAATTCCTTCCAAACTTCAGATGCGTCATACTGGAAATTAACATAAAAATGTCCAGTGTTTGATTTAAAATTCCAGCCAGACTTAAAAAACGGCCATAAATTCAATACATATCCGGCAACATTCTATTCACATGGTTTTATAAACTAAGAATTTTTGTTTAGTCTGGCTTTGCAATCTAACAATACAAATGGTAAAAATGTCATTAAAAAAATTTGCTTGAAAGTTAAGGTGCGTCTTATAGTCCGTAAAATACGGCTCAGTTCTGTTTTTTGATAGCACATACATGATTCATTTTTCTGCACACACTCAATTCTTCACCCCACCAGAATCCACATTTCTGACATTTACATATGTCAAATGCATAAGACTTAAAATGGTCCAAATGTGTTTTAAAACTTAGCAGGAAAAATGTAACATCGTAACATATAAATGCAGATGAATGCAAAATTATTGCGGCTGTTACTCTTCTGTACTGCCTAAGCGTACAATTTACACAGTATATAAATGCAAGCCATCAGACTCATGGCTGTATGCACAGAAATCATCACATCTTTTATACGTTTTTGATCGAACACTAAATACAAATGTACAATTTAATTTATGTTTCTGGAAGGATTTTAAATCAACAGTCTTAAAGAGCTCAGTCTGGAGAGCACTTTTTTCTGCGAGGATTAAGTGGTGGTACTTCCTTCGTAGGGTCGTAAGGTACATTTTTTTGCATGGCAGTGTGCTTGGTCAGTCGAAGCTCTGTGGGTGAAAATGTTTATTTATCGATTCATTTAATGGTATTTGATGGGGCTTGGATAATGACGAGGGCTGATAAAATAACTTTTATACAAACAAGAGGCCTCGCTTTGGGACTTGGTTAAAATAAGTGGGAGACACTTTATATATTTCTATGTTGTATATAAAGGATATTAACTAACAGAAATTACCACGCTGGTAACCAGAACAAAAATGCAGACCATTAGTGATTCATAAATTAGTTACATAAATGTTTTTACAATGTAGGCTGAATTTTTTTTAATGTTGAAAAGATGAATACAAAACAAAGCATGAATTATACAGCATATTGTTACCAATTATATTCTGTTTAACATGCACATGTATAGAATAAACAGCTCTAGTTTTTTGGTGCTATTACCATTATGTTAAATTAGTCTAACATTCAAAAACAAAAGACCAGAACATAAGCCCAATCTCTTTAAAAGATCTACATACCAAATGTGTCATCATTCTTTTGCCTTAATTGGACCACGGTTGCTCGTAAGACCACTGCTGTATCCCTAGCTAGTATAATGGCCTGAAATAGAAGTTAAAGTTATATTATGCATAAACAAGATGATATAAGTTGAATGCAAATCAGTTCTACCTGGAACTAGTAGAACACACAAAACAGACATTTTTATTAAAAAATATTGGCTTTAGGGAAACACAATAACAGAAATTTAACTGAAAACTTTATTAAAATTTTCAAAATACTCAAATTTAAGATTACTACTATAAAGAGAACTTCCTAATATGAAAATCATAGACAAAATAATTGATAGACTATCCTTATTCTTTCATAAATGAAATGTGCTAGACAAAAGTAAGCCATTACCAGATTAATCTGGTTTTCAATATAAATAGAATTGTTATTTTCGAATTCCAGTGCGAATAGCCCCTAGATTGCATGCTTTTTAAGCGAGCAATTTGAAAATGCTAGACCAATGAAATGACGATACATCACACATCCCTGACAAAATATATTATTATTATTATTATTATTTGCTGTCTTATATAGCGCGGTACCCCAGCCTAGGGCTAGGCTCACCGCGCTGTACATAAAAATATTTTAAAAGAGACATAATCGTGACAATAACATAAAATACATATATGTAATAAAGAACAGATATGAAAATGCTAGACCAATGAAATCATCCCTGACAAAATAGATGAAAATGCTAGACCAATGAAATCATCCCTGACAAAATAGATGAAAATGCTAGACCAATGAGATGACAACACATCACAAATTCCTATAAAAAATATATGAATGATTCCATGACTTTGACAATACACCTATACAAACCTCTTCAATTTTCACAGCATCAGTCAAAGAAATATTTTTTCTAAACTCTTCCCTGATTTTCTTTGTGGTAACTGAAGAATAAAACAATTATGTATCAATAAAACTAAAACAAAAAAGTAAATTTATTATGATTTTAAAAAGCCATTCATTAATATAATTTTTCAAAGCATTTTAAATATATATCGCAAATAGTTTCTGATTGAATGATAAACATTCTAACGATCGGTATGCAAATCTATTACCCACCCAATAGAGCTTGTGGATCACCTTCAAAGACCTCTCGCTTTACCCTGTGAAGATTTCTTAAACATTCCAAAACCTGGAAAGTAGAGTAATTGTTTCAATCATAAGACTAAAAATGATATTATCTTTAACTTCATAAGAACAATCATTTGGTACTGAAAAACAAATGATTTTATTAAGGTTTAGAGTCACTCTCAAAATTGAAGGCCTATTTATTGTCTAGATATATAAAGGCCTAATTCTTATACTTATAGTCTTGCTCATACATCATTCCGACCCCATTTTTTGCCACAATTTTCAACAATATTTTTTAAAAAATTTCTTATACCAGCTATGACACACCACACAGAGGGAAAACAGCAGTTCACACACATTTCTAAAATTAATTTACAGGCTAAACATAGCTCAAGAAACAACAATAGTCTCAATATTACTGTAAAAAGAGTAAAAAATTAGTGAAGTATTATTTTCAGTACCATATTAAAAGCTTAAAGTATTAGTATTGGTTTTGTAAACCAATAAAGAGTTTATAAAATGTGTAACTTTTTTTTGTTTAATACTCATGCTCACAATAGTTTTTTTGGTAAAACTTTGCATTAAAATTAAACCAACAATTTGCACACAGCATACAGAGACTAGAAATTAATTAGAGGGAACATTATATACCAGTAGTGAAATTTTAAGAACCAAGATATGCCATATGGCCTATCATATGGGAAATCAAGAAATCTAGTCCTGTACAAAACACAATTAATATTAGAAAGGTACACTTATACTTATTATTATTATTATTGGTAGTTTTCTATAGCATGGTACCCCAGCCTAGGGCTGGACTCACCACGCTTTACATACAATTTAACGACAATAATCATGAACTTAAAAATTAACTTACATTAATTAAAAACAAAAAACAAATGTGTATTCGCCCAACCATTCCATAACAATTTACATGTGAAACCATGGACGGCACTCAGCAGCATCGTTTAACGGTCAGAGGGGGAATCAGTCAGGATAGTAGAGTTTAAAGAGAAGTGTTTTTTTAGTGTAGTTTTGAAGGCTGTGATGGTTGATATATTGCGGATGTGTAGTGGAAGAGAATTCCATTGTTTGGGGGCACAGTAAGAGAAAGATCTTTCACCGTATGTTTTTGTGCGAGTCTTGGGGACAGAAAGAATACGCCCGTCTGCGGAGGAGAGAAGCTGTAGAAGGGGTGAATAGACAGAGAGAAGTTCGGTTAGATATGAAGGGCAAGAATTCGAGAAAAATTGGTGGCAGAGAACATAGAGTTTATAGTCAATCCGTGCTTGTACAGGGAGCCAATTAAGTGAATGAAGTAGTGGTGTGACGTGATCACGTTTTTTTTGCCCTTAAAACTAGCCTAGCAGCTGAGTTTTGAACCTTTTGTAGTTTTTCTAAGAAGTGTTTTGGTGAACCTGACAGAAGAGAGTTGCAATAGTCAAGACCAGAGAGAACAAGAGCATAGACAATGGTTTTTGTTGCACTAAATGTGAGGTAGTGGCAGATGGAGCTAATCTGACGGATAGCTGTGTAATGCAGAGCGACAAATGTGGATATATGATTATAAGTAATAATACAAGTAATAAGGAACTTAGGCAAGTCTTAGGCCTCTCTGAGACGGATGACAAAATCGATTTAATAATTTCTTGCGTACACTTTATATGAAATTTCGATCTGCTTTGTTTAACATTAATTCTATTTTTAAAGTTAATTTCAACATCTTTTGAAAATGAGCTTCAGGACTTATCTCTCTCTGATTTTATTTTATAGCATTTCGTAACTTGAAAGTTACAGCTTCATTCTACCTACTACAGGGAGTCTAGCATACTTCCAACAAAAAAGTCTTTAAAAGTAGGCTACATTTTTAGCCTCCCTTCACATTAAATAATATTTTTACGCTCAGTCTGAGCAGAAGCCATTAAATTTAAGACATCTCATTAGGAATAGGAAATTTAGTGAAGATTATTCAAATATAAAAAACTTAATCACAAATGCTGTTTTTGTTAGAGTTAACAGTTAGGGTCAAACATTTTGACCTTGAGGCCATTCATTTTTTAAATGATGCCTAACTATTATGACCTTGGGGCCATTCATTTTTTAAATGATGCCTAACTATTATGGTTTATTTTGGACCCCATTTCCATCAAAGGCATCAATATCATCACAAATTTGTGCACAATATAGGCTATAGGCACCTTGCAAAATATTTTTATATATTGCCTTAATTAATTCATGATGTATTACATTTACATCATCACAAACTTGTGACTTCCCCTGCCTTAGATACACCTATCCGGAAATTTGATCAAAAGAGATTTTGACGGAAATTTGATCTAACGGAAATTTGGTAGAATTTTTTTTTAGTTTACAAATTAAAATTTTGAGTCAAATTTCATTTTTTTTTTACTACATAGTATAGTGCGTTCAAATAGAAATTTGACGAACATTTTAACATGTGAACTGAAAAAAAGATTCGACCAAATTTCCGTTGATCAATTTTCCGTCGACTAAATTTCTTTCTATCAAATTTCCGGTAACCTTAGCCGTTAGCCTTAGATGCATGACATCATTTTGACATTAAATTTTATGAATTTATGCATGGCCACTCCTTGGTTCAAACTTAAAGAATTGATTATTTATGGGTTAGAGGATGTTGTCATTTTAGTTGTGGAATCCCTCTATGACTCTGAGAGTCAGACTCTGTAACAGTATTTTCTTTCAATTTTAATTGTGAAATCCCACTTTGACTCTGCTGAGACTAATTCAGATTATTAAAAAAAAACAAATTTAACTAACAAAAACATTGAATATTAATTTAATTTTAATTAGAAACGTTTAGGCCTCTACAGATCTAACTAACTAACTATGCCAAACAACATACACCAGGGACTGACTCTCACTAAACTAAACTAACTTTAACAATTAGCTCTACTGAGTCTACTCTTCTACTACTAAACTAACTTAAGTAACTTATTTATTACTAACTACGTTATTTTGAGTACTACCGAGTCTGGAGGCTACTACTACATTACAGACTACGGCTGATTAATTGTCAAGTCCAAAATTATACGAGAAGATAAACGTAAAATACTGACCCGTTGCCTGAAAGCCATAACATTAAAAATGATTTTAAAATGTAACAATGCAGGCCACGGTTGACAACTTCTTGGTGTTTGCATTTGGTGTGCGAGTCAATGTGGACATGGAAAACTCAATGTCTTGTAACTATTTACCGAGATGCTACCGATTTAAGTTTAAGGGGATAAAATATTTGTATCGGAGCCTAAAAAGAATAATGGAAATAGATATTTTATTTCCTTTGAAAATGTGACATATATAAGCAACCCATAATGTTTTATTTATATTTATATCATATCATATAAAAGTGAAAATTTGTGGATTTGTTCCACAAAGGCTTTTACATGATTGTGACATGAACTTTTTATAACATTCCATGCTGGGGGCCCCGAATTCGTTTATATCTTATATGAGCTATAAAAATAAAATGACCAACAAATGCTCCTACATGAATAGATGGATCTTGACCCAACTTAGTAAACATACACTTGATTATCCATATTTAAATACGGAAGGGTACTGAACTCTTAATATCCATTCCTCTGGGGCCGGGAGCCCCATTTCATTTTTCCTTTTATAAGATATATAAATATCAATGAGCCTAGACAACACCAAAGTTTCAATGTAAACTGATCGATATAGACCTAGCGTGGTAACCATACATTTCTCTGTCTGTATGAAATATCGGTGGATTTAAAACTAAGAATATCCAATCTAGAATTTTCCAGAAAGTTCGATAACTTTTAAAAGCTATATCTATGGCATTACTAACTATATTTTAATGGGACAAATTTAAATTTTAACTACATAATTTATCTGAATGATTTTTATGGGGCCCCAAATCTCAGGCAAAACAGATTCTGTACAATTATGGAATGGGCCCTGGCTGGGGCCCCTCTTTCAACTTAAATGTACTATAGTTATAGTAGTGCATTTAGTTGTATAATTTTTCGTATTCAAAGAATAATTACTTCGTAAAGGCATTTCAAGGATGATATTAAATTTAATTAGAATGTTCTAGAAAGTTCTCTATTGTTCTACGGGGATATATTATGGTATCTAAAAGCTTATTGAAATGTTAGTTTTGTTCTATACTTTCATGGGTATTTTCATTAAACGGACCCTTCATAATCCTATCGGGAACAAAATCTTAATGGGAACATAATCCCAACGAGGAAGAGGCTCCTAAAGGTGAATAAGTAAACTGGAACACACCGGTAACACGATCCCATCGAGTGACGGGATCATATAGGGATCTTATCGGCAAATAGGATCCCATCGGAGAAGAGAATCCTACTGGGAAACGGGATCCTAACAAGATTGAAATCCCACCTGAAAAAATTGTAAAATGCAAATTGGATCAGGATCCTAATAAGAATGGGTTCCCCTTGGAAATGGGATCCCACAGATCTCAATGAGGTCGGGATCCCACAGGGCTCAAGATCCCAATGGGGTCAGGATCCCAAATGGGATATGGGATCTGAAACACAATTGGGATCGGTATCTCACCTGGAATTGGGATACAGAGGGATCGGGATACCAATGGGATATGGATACCAATCGGATCGAGAGGCAGTCCCGGACAACGCCGGGTATATTGGCTAGTATAAAATAAAAAACAACTCTGACTGAGACACGAGTTTTTGAGCTGTAACTGTAGGCACTGTACCGTGGTTATATCAATACTAATAAATACTACACTAACCGAAAGAAATAATTATCACAATCAACACTTAATATAATTTTGAACAATAGGCTTTGAAAGCGATTAAATTTAAATGTTTAGTCATATCATGGTAGTCACAATTAAGAGCGTTATATCAAAATAAAGATTAGTTAATTAGTAAGTTTTGTTAAAGTTAAGAAAAAAAACCTTACACTTACAGAAACTGCATACTTTCATTTCATAGCTTTGACTTTAAAAAAACATTGATGATTGATAGCCCTGTTTATTTTAGTACTCTACTCATAAAAATGTAGACAAATAAAAACTAATAATAATTATATTTTTAAGGTGAAAACCGAACAAAAATTATAAATAAAGAAATTACAATTTCATAACTAAAACAATATAAATTTCATGTCACTAGTCACAGACAATTTCAGAAGAAAATTTAAAATACACAAAAATGAAACAAACAAGGTTAGGTCCTAGTTTCTCAAACTTTTATTTTCAAATCCAGATGGCAATAAACACATTTTTCAACCTTGCTTTCCTGTTATTAAATATTTCAAAATAAAATACATCATAATTTAACACCCCCATATTAGGACACCTCAACTTGGGTATGTCAAATCATAGGTTGTGTCAAATTATAGGTCGTGTCAAATTATAGGCCTATAATTTGATAGTATTACAAGAATACTTTACTCTACTGCTAAAAAAAATTAATGTTATTTAAAATTACATATTAAACAACTTTTATCCATATTAAAACTAAACTAAAACTATTATGACCTAACATGGTGAGAGCATCTGATACCGGTAGTGTTATCTATATATTTTTTGTACAGATTTCATTTTTGTGGCTGACTATGCATTCAGCACTAGGCTTACATATTTTTTTTTACTATAGGTTGAACATTATTTTAAAGGATTAAAAATTCATATACAGTAGAAGTCCATTAGTCCGGCATCCAACAGTCCGGAATGCCCGATGGTCCGGCATCGCTCCGGAAAATTGTAAAAATTTTGGTTTTCTCCAAAAGTGTGTCTTTAAAGCAAATAAAAACGCTCGAGAGCTATTCGGAAGTTTTCGGGGTAGTTTGGGATCATCCGGAAGCGCTCGGTATTGTTTGGAAACAATTAGCGGCCGGCTAGTCTCAGCTGTCACAACAAATACAGGTGCAGTGCAGTAAACTGTGTCTCACTAGTCTCTACTGTAATACAGTACATCTGTAGTGACGTACGTAACTTTTGAAACTGTTTAGTGAGGAGTGGCCCCTAATCGACGAGAATGAGCCTGTTGAACAAGAACTAACCAATGAGGACATTATCAACAGTGTAGTAAACCCTCAGCCTACTCAAAATCTTGAAGAAAGTGACTCAGATGCCGAAACGGAAGAAAAGGAAAAAATCAGCTGGGCAGAAGCTGCAGAATCACTAAATAAGTTTATCTCTTTTGCTGAGGCTAGTACTAGCTACAGTGCTTCAGAAATTATTGATTTCCATATCATTAGAAATAAATTTTTTAAATCTAAGTGAAATATGTTTTACAGTACGTGTACATACATTATATGAAATGTAAAATAAACTTTGTTGTATTTGCATACTGTATTTGTAGTTTAATTATTAACCTAATTGTTCTTATAATTACGATTTATGTATGTATGTAGTTAAAAAAACAAAGTACATTTGTGTTACGGCAAAGCCTACACTAAAAAGAAGGGGCACCGCCCGATAGACCGGAATTTTCGGTTGTCCGGCACTGAGCCGGTCCCGAACGTGCCGGATCATCGGACTTCTACTGTACTCAACAAATTGATCATTGAACTATAAAGTTAAATTTTTATTTAAGGTATGCCCCTGATCTCATCATAAAATCTCCCATCTCTTTTTATTGCATTACAAGAATGCAAATGATACAAAATAGCCTACTATTGATTATAATTGATAGCACAACATTATAATATTTATAAATGTGTACTAATTTCATAAAAAGAAAATGAATATAATTAGTTCAGATTGAAGCATAATTCCCTCCGCCTCCATCCCTTACTTTTTAAAATACAAGTTGCTTAACTCTCCATATGAAAAGGTGCAGGTCACTGATCCTAGAAAAGGCTATTTTTTAAAAACCAGAAATGTATCATTTTATTTTATTTTTAAGCTGTAGTCATTTAGAGCTCTAAAGTAAAATTACAATAAGGAAGAAGAAAACATAAGAAAATAACTCTGCCGATTTCAGTTAAATATTAATGCTGCGACGAAATTAGTTATTTCCATCAGATACATCACTGTCACTAGATTCCTCTTCAGCCTCTCTTAACCAAGTAATGAACGGTTGACTCTGAAAGAAAATCAAAACAATTGTATCATAAAAACTACAAAGAAGGGACTGTACATGACAAGAAGAGTTGTTTTCTTTTTTTACATTTTATTCTAGGACTATTTTGTAATGAGATTTTTATCTAAAAATATGACGTTTCTGTCTGTCTGGCAGGAGTTATTAGAATCTAACTAAGTACTTTAATGAATAACAAAAAGAAAAAAAAAAGAAATCTATTTTTCACCTACTAACATCCTACTATTTATACTAATAAAATTCTGCTATTGTATTTTCAGGAGATGTTTCCAATATTATTTGCAGATATAAATATTCCTGAAACAACTTTTAAATGTAAGATGCAATAATAATCCATCTCCATACAACAAAAAAATTAGATAAAAAAGAAATGTTAAAAATTAATGTACACTTACCAGTTTCTTGAGGAATGCATGTCTGGATGATTCATTTACTGAAGGAAACTGTGTTGAGTTATACCATCGTAGAATAGCACCTTCACTTAGAACATCCACATCATATAAGGTATTAAGGAGCAAAGGCAAGCGGGGTCGTAGGTCACTCTGTCTAATGACATGGTCCTAGAAAGCAAATAGGATAAATACACAAGGTAAACAGCAGTAATATACAGCTTAAGAATAACATTTAAAAACAACAAACAAGAGGACCAAGTGAGCTCAGGGTTCAGCCTCCTTAAAGGGGAGTTTGTTTTACAGTTATAGTCATATTGAATTCCAAAATAGTTGTTCTAGCCTAGAAATAGAGCAGTGGTGGTCACAAATATTATGTCCCCTTTGCTGATATAAGGGAAATATCCCCAGATAAGGATTTTCATCACCAAAGTCAGTACGGTTTCCAAAATTAACATTCCTACAGACATTCTCACTAAAATCAAACTAAGATGATTCCTGGCATCACAAATAAAATACAAATTAACATTACAATTTAGTTCACCACTAACATCCTAAATAATATTACAGGAAACTTCACCACTAAAATCCTAACATCACAATAAACTTCGCACTAACATCACAATAAACTTCACAACTAATATCCCTGCAGACATCACAACTAACAAGTTAACAGAGCTTCAGACAATTTTGTTGTACACAAGTTTCCACTTACACCCAGTCCATTAATGAGGGTCAGTTGGGTTTCAATATTCTTGATATACTTGCGTAGTAAACTGGAGTAGAGCTGGACGTTCTGAAGAAAAAGAAAAATTATATTTACAAAAGAACTGCTTTATTGGAATGTGTTTTATATTGTGAAAAAAATAAAAAAAAATAACTTTACACATGTGTTAAAAAAAACTTAATCATGTACTGGTATGGTGAAAATCAATAATTAAAAAAAAAAAAACCAACAACCCTGGCTAGTTATAATGAATTTCATTTCATGCATGCTGTATCAAAAGAGGTGAAAGGAAACCACAAAGATATTATTTTGACCAGATAAATATATATTTTATTTTAAAAATAAAGACCAATATTTCCTTTTTTATGCAGTTGAAAATTTCTAGCAATTCAAATTATTTACCCATTAAGCTTTAAATGTGACCAACAGGTTTAATAGATGAAAAGTGGTACAGGATGGTTCAGGATGCAAAATGACACAGATGAATTATGTTGAACTTACCTTTTTAAAAGTAGATATTCTGTCGTTAACTGAAACAGGCAAGCTCTGCTCATGCGAAGCCATGTCAAGCAGAACACAAGGTAAGCTGTGGATAACTTCCTCAATGGACACAGTGTAGGCATGTCTGTAACAAATACAATTATTTAACCATAAATTTGCTTGACTCTGAAATGTAAAAAAAAAAATGCCCAGGGTTTAAGAGGTTAATATACTTTTTAAATAGAAGCCTTTTAGTGCATCTGTAAGCTCAAAATAAACTTTTTTTGTGTTGGAACTTTAAATACTTGTTAGATCAATAATATTATTATTTGATAAGCCATAAAGCATCTATAAATTTAACCCATGTCTGCAAGATATGCAAAAGTGTAAGCCTACACCAATCAGCAGGAAAAAACTATCTGGAAATAAATTTAAAAATTGGCTATGGTATGTCAACATGTTAGAATTTATCTTCAGATCAATTGAACATTTTTTATGACCCCCACCACGACCATGTAACATTGTATGACCCACACCATGTAGCATCATATGACCCACACCATGTAACAACATATGACCCACACCATGTAACAGTGTATGACCCACACCATGTAACATCTTATGACCCACACCATGTAACACTGTATGACCCACACCATGTAACATCCTATAACCCATACCATGTAACATCCTATGACCCAGACTATGTAACATCGTATAACCTACAAAATTTGTAAAACTTATGACTAAATGTTTTGGCTGACTGCAAATCTTGTTAAACACAAGTCTCAGTCTGCTTTCTGTTTGTCCCTTCCTTACTTGAGTGAATTGATCTCCAGAGTGAGATTATCCTCAGTAATTTTTTCATTATTTGCCCTCACAAATGTATCCACAAGTTCCTGGTAAAAAGCTGTCAATAAACACAAATCTTTATCAAGCCATGAAACATTGTACAGCTAGTAAATTATTATCATGGTACCGGTATAACAAAGATCAAATAACATTTTTTTTTTTTTTTGCACACGACTTTTAATAGCATTAAATAATAAGTGAATTCCTCTGAGCATCAATGGACTACGATTAGTCACTTCCTTGTTTTGTCACGTGATACGTACCAGCCATTAGTAGGCTTTCTGCTACACATAACAACACATAACAACAGATAAACAGCTGATCAGCCATTGCCATTATCATTAATTCTAAAGCAAAATGTTTGTCTCCATCAGCGCTTCCCCAGTGTTAATTAAAATTTTACTTTTCAAAATATTCTTGAATACACGCGTTTTTTTAAAAATGACATTCATAAATGTGACAATAATTATAATTCAGTTATGATTAAAGGAAGAAAGTTGTTTGAAGAAAAATTTGTGAGCGACTAGTGTGTTGCAGACAGCCTACCGGAAGTATTACTTGTTTTTACACGTATCACGTGACAAAACAATCGACTAATCGTAGTCCATTACACGTATCACGTGACAAAACAATCGACTAATCGTAGTCCATTACACGTATCACGTGACAAAACAATCGACTAATCGTAGTCCATTACACGTATCACGTGACAAAACAATCGACTAATCGTAGTCCATTGAATCTCTTTCAACAATAAAAGCAAAATAAAAATCAAATACTATAAAGCTATTAGTTTATCATTATAAGGAGTTGACCGAGTTCAGTTCTCTGATGGTCTATGCTCCTGAAGTGTGTTGAAACACCGCAAACTTGATGCATATTGATAGATCCAACAAATCAATGGCCCGCACAACATTGTCTGCAACATTGTATGTATAACAATAATAACATGTTTTTCTTCTTCTTAAGACCATTAAAAAAAACAATGTTTACAAATCTAAAAGTTGACACCAGTTGATCATACACGCATCTACATGTATTTCTCTCCATCATACACGCATCTACATGTATTTCTCTCCATCATACAAACTCAACCAACCTGTATTTCTCTCCATCATACAAACGCGACCAACCTGTATTTCTCTCCTTCATACAAACTCGACCAACCTGTGTTTCTCTCCATCATACAAACGCTGGGAATGAAGCCCAATGAACTATCCACCTGGTCCTCCTCCTCCTCTTCATCATCAAGGTTTCCTCCCCTTTCAGCCTCGTCATCCTCACTGCCCCCATCATCTTCCTCGTAACTATCATTACTGTCCTCATCTGATGCTCTGTCCTCAGACTCAGAGGCTGAAATTCCCCATGTCTGATCTAATACTGTGAAAATAGAACATTTTTATTTCATAAGTGAAGACATGGTTACAAGAAAGGAAAATTTATTACAGTTATTACAGAATTGCCTTTATGTTATTATTCTGAGCCAAAGATCTCCTAAATCAATGGTCGGCTAACTCATTAGTCAAAAGAGCCAAAAAATCAGCAGCAGGACGATTCAAAAATTTTTGAGAGCCAAATTTCTTTTCAAGAACCTGTCAAGAACCATGTTTTTCAGAAAAAAAAAGAAGATTTGTGGCCGACTGGCCGAGCCGTACTTGGGTCGTTAAAGAACCGCATGTGGCTCACGAGCCGCAATTTGCAGACCGCTGTCCAAAACACAAAGTCATTAAAAAAAGTGGTGGGGGGGAGGGGAGGGCTGGGGCTTGGGAAGAGGATGGTTACCTATATAAATCAAAGAAAAGTTGAGGATTCACAGCATGAAATCCTGTTATCTACACATGCCCTGCCATGTTAAATACATGAAAACATTAGCACCTCTCAATATGTACCGGCAAGAACACAAGAGTAACTTACCAACACCTTCCTCTTCGTCTTCACTATCCACATTTTGCTTGTATGGATAGGCTTTGCTCTTACTGCCGTAATTCACTGGCTCTGGGAAGGTTAGCAGGGAAGAGAATATAACCATAAATATGAATCCTTAAAACTTAAAATGATAACTTAGGACTCCATGTAGTAGAAGCAGACATGGCACTTGCACTGTAGTCATTTTTGTAGCCAGAAGCAAAGTTAAAATATCAATTGAAAAAAAAAAAAAAAAGGATTCAAATAATTTTTATGTGTCTCCTCCCCAATAATTAACTAACTAAAGATCTTAAAAATTTTTATAAAATGCATACAGATTATTCATTAAAGCTACTTAAAAAATTGTATAAAATGCATACAGATTATTCATTAAATCTACTTAAAAAATTGTATAAAATGCATACAGATTATTCATTAAAGCTACTTAAAAAATTGTATAAAATGCATACAGATTATTCATTAAAGCTACTTAAAAAAAGATGAATTCCAGGTGAATATTCGTGTTATTTTAAAAATGTATCCACCAAAAAGTATGTGTATTTAGATATAAAATTATACAAATCATTTTCCACCAGCATAACTTCAGTTTTTTTATTTGCAGGTTGTGCAGTTGGTATGTTATTGCTCAGGTGCCGCAGTTGGTGTAAAACTTCACAGACAGTACAGCTGGTGCGGAGCAGCACAGGTACTATTATGTGTGTAACTGCACAGGTAGTACAGTAGGCCGATGTAATTGTAAATACATATGTAGTAGAGATGGTGTTTAACTGCACAGGTGGTACGGTAGGCCGATGTAGTTGTAAATACATATGTAGTAGAGATGGTGTTTAACTGCACAGGTGGTACGGTAGGCCGATGTAGTTGTGAATGCATATGTAGTAGAGATGGTGTTCAACTGCACAGGTAGTACAGTAGGCCGATGTAGTTGTAAATGCATATGTAGTAGAGATGGTGTTCAACTGCACAGGTGGTACGGTAGGCCGATGTAGTTGTAAATGCATATGTAGTAGAGATGGTGTTCAACTGCACAGGTGGTACGGTAGGCAGATGTAGTTGTAAATGCGTATGTAGTTAACTGCACAGGTGGTGCAGTAGGTTGATGTGGGACATACCTTGACCTTCCTTGTCTTCACCATCTGCAGATTCACTTCTGACTTCATCATCTCCAAACGACATGTTTGGGTCATCCCAATCATCCTTCTGTGCTTCAGACATGAGTTGCGTTCCCTTCTTGATTGTGACATCAGGTCCAACCACAACCTGGTGACAGAGGAGAACATTGTGAAATCTGAGGTAATTAATTAAAAAAAAAAAAAAGACAGCCACTTTGAAAGTGTTTTAAAAATTAATTAATCTAAAATGAAGATGTAGCATTGCTGCAGTTGTCCTCCTCAAGAGCAGAACATAACACGTTAAAGCTTATAAATGGTTCCATATTTGTCACCCATCCCTCAGACAAACCAAACCTCTGCTGATGACCACACACTTGAGGGCCCATGCGGGCGTACATTTAATTGCAGTGGTTACCTCCCATGCTAGGATGACCCCTTTGTTGACGATGACCCTGTCCAGGACCTGTACACCAGAGCACAAGAGAGCAGTGTCAATGTCACAGTTGCTGGCAATCTTTACATTGTCCCAAAGGAAGCTGTTCCTCAGCTTTACGTTCTCGCCTATAACACAATATATATTTTTTTTAAATTACAAATTTCAAGCACCCATTTTATAGTTCAATAAAATTGTATTGCTAACCAACACGGAAGTAACTCAGATTTTTGGTGACTATAATTTTGCAAGCTTAACTCCTGTCTTACTGATTTTAGCATGTTAACTCTCAAAAGACGAGAGATTGAAAAACCGGTCATATCTGGCGGGTGAAAAAAACAACTGTTAAAATATATAAAAAAATAATATTAAAAAGCAAAAATAAAGATTTACTATTTTGGCATGTTAAATTTCTATTTGGCAATAAAGAAAAATCGTTTATACTACTAGTTCTTGAAGAAATCTGGTAGCAAGTTGTCCATTCATGAATTTCCCTTTTCGCGTGTTACACAATTTACACATGTTTTGACACAAGACCCGTTCACTGTTACTACACACTAAAGCATTGCTATGGAGTATGATTCTGATTATAAGCTTGAAATGGACAATTATTCTTCCTTAGATGCATATTTTTGATGAAGATAGCACTTCAGATGTGACTGATACAGAGAATACTGTAAATTATCATCATAATCATAGTATACAAGGTTTGTTTGCATTTTTCATTCATACTCATACTCAACTCACGCATACCGTGATACTTTCTTAGCACTATTATTAGCCCTAACAATAGCTTTATTCAAGTTCCAGTAGAATAGTAGTAATTCTTAAATAGATTACATTATTTATTTGTTGTAATTGTAAATAATTTGTAGTTAATATTATTATGTTTCAGTTAGCAAAATGTAAACAATGTCGTATAACTGAACTGTAACAATCAGCTGTGTTCTCTTTCCAATGAAAAGTTGAAGTAAAAGTAATTTAGGCAGATTGTTTTATATTTTGAAATCTTTTTGTTTATCTCGTCAATTTTTATTTTAGCTAAACCAATAAATATTTTGTTTTTATATTTTGACAGCATCTATGAAGGCTATTGAAGGGCAGATGTCAATCAATGGGTTATGATGACAATGACTGTGGGACTCTAAATGGATTGCTGCATTTAGACCAGGGGTACAAAGCATATTGCTTCCTGATTTTACAACAAGAGAGAATATAAGTATATTTCAAAAGCAAATAGACACTTCAAACTCTATTTTACTACAGATTTGGTTGGTTATTAGTAAGCAGTGTGCGCAGGACAATGGACCGAAGAAAATTTCTATTTTCAAAATTTGGTACCAGTATAACATCATTGAAGAGGCATTTTATCTACTAAGTGGATTTATTATGAATGCAGGACTTATTCAAGCTCTTTATTTTACAAGAAATGTCCAGGAAATCCATTTATGATGGACAATGAGCCACACCATTATGACTAAGGACATATTCAAGACTATATTGAGTTTCCTAAAGTTTCCGATACTGTAAATAAAGGAGACATGCTGTGCAAAATTGGGAGACTCTTATGTATCTCAATGCAAAATACAAAGAACTGTATCAGCATCAAGAAATTGTAGCAATTAATGAACAATTTATGGAACATTGGACATCTTTGATGATGAACCCGTTATTGTAAAGCTCAAAATCTTTACGCCGTGGGCCGCAGCCTAATAACAAAAAAATTAACTGTATGTTACCAAAACAAGAGTAAAATGGTCAGAGCATATGCCACAGGCTTTGTTTTTGATACATTTATATGTTTTATTAAATAAAGAAATTGTTTTCAAGAATTATATATGCATGGTCTTGGCGAAAAATTAAATCATTTGATCGGTATCTCGGCGATGCATAAAATTTTTTATATATTAAAATGTGCTTTTTTTCATAACTTTTATTCTAAAATAATACTTACTAATAATGTTCTAAGGGATAATTTGATGCAGTATATGATTTCCTTTAAAAAAAAAATTATTATTATTTTAAAAATATAATTTTGACTTTTTGCGCAAAATTTCCTTGAATGATATGTTGTCTACAAATAGTCATAACTTGTTTATTTTTGAGTCTATTCTTTTGAAATTTGAATATGTTTTGTAGTATTGAATACATTCTAATAAAATATAAATTTTTTTGATATAATTGGAAACACTTTTTTTTTCCTTCTTTGTAAAGCTGTGTTGTTATGTTTTTGTCAACTTAAAAAAATATTTTTTTTGCCCAAAAATAATAATAAATCAAATTTAGCAAGAATATTTTGAACAAAACCAGATATTAATTAAAGAGCATCCAATTACCTTTAAAATGATATATAATACTTGTAGGTAGCTACAAAATTACAGCCATGAGATACATTCAATAAAAAGATGTATTCAAGGTCATTAAAAACCGGAAAAATCTACAGTCTTTTGAGAGTTAAGCACCCCCATTAACCAGCCCCAATCTACCAACCACAAGCAGCCCCAATCTACCAACCACAAGCAGCCCCAATCTACATACCCCAAGCAGCCCCAATCTACCAACCACAAGCAGCCCCATTCTACCAACCGCTAGCAGTGCCAATCTAACAACCACAAGCAGCCCCAACTGACTCTGCCACCCACAAGCAGCCCCAATCTACAAACCACAAGCAGCCCCAACTGATTCTGCCCACCACAAGCAGCCCCTATTCGCTGCACACAAGCAGCCCCTACTGATCTTGGCACCCATGACCAGCCTTAAAAGCAGATCATAGTTAAACTAAAATAGACCTACCGATCTGGCAGTTCTTTCCAATAACACAGCCTGATATAACAGATCCACTGCCGATGCAGGTCCCTCTTCCTACAACAACATCTTTCTGGAGATCACAACCCCTGCACATAAATGTGATTTTAAATGTAATAAAGCAAGAACATTTATCTATAATTTTGTCTGTTTGATTTTCTACTTACTCCTAAATGATCTGCTAAACCCACTCGAGATTGTATCTTCTTGGTTTGATCAAAATTCATGACCTGAAACGACTACATTATGGGAATGGTAGGCAGAGGCATCAACCTCATTGATGCCCCAATTGACCAGCAGCTTGTCAACTCTCTGAGCCCCAACGCAAAGCAGCTCACAAGTTCTCACCATGAACTCATTGTTGAATATTTGATATTTGGAACACAAATTATAACATTAAGCTTTCACGGTTAGTAGCAAACATATAAGGAAATAAGGATTAATATGGACGTTCAATGCCCTCTGTGAAATTAACTTATGCTCAGTCATAAAATAAACAGCTATGTTGACTGCACATAAAAAAATCGTACATAAAATTAAAGCAACTCTATTTGCTCTAATTGGAATCAAGGGGGACAACTTAAATCCTCTTAAAATGTTCTTTTTTTCTAAGCAGAAGATGTTAGTCTATTTTTCTTTGAAATGAAAATATAATAAATACATTAAGTTTCAAAGCCAAATGAAATTTTGAGCTTTTCGGTGACCCAAAAAAACTTCATGACATATTAAGTCTGCAAGACTAAGACATTGTTTTTAATCATTCAAAAATGTATCGGTCTCCAAACTTTTCCCCCCCCCCCCCACAGTCAGAGCACTAGACTTCACGTTGACCAAGAGTATCCCAATTCTACCACAGCCTTGTTGGACCACACAGAATGTTTCAATACACTAAATCAGAATACCTTGCAAGGGTAACATCTTCACCGCAGTACACATTGTGACGGCCATACTTGATGGTCTCCATGTGACTAGATCCAAACATATCCGGGACAAGAGGGTATGTCCATCGAGCAATAACATCTTTGCTATCAAAAAGAAGGCACAATATAAAGATAAATTTTAATGGATTCTAAGATAAAACATAATAAAAACTCTAGAAATGCACCAAAAAATAACACTGTTACTAATAAGGTCGTATTCTGTAATTTTCAGTTTCGTTCAGTCGAGTAATGGGTGTCAGCTTTGGAAAAAAAACAAACAAATTAATTGGTTAAGGTTAATTGGCCTTTGGATTTGCTTATAAGTGTAACCTAAATGTGCTGACCAGATGTATCCACAAGAGGATTCTCATTATAAAATTCCTCTCACCTGATGGCATCATAAGTTTGCATATTTGAAACACGAGCTGCGTATTTATCTCGTATGATGCTCAGATGTATTTTATAGCCCATGATCTGCGTATAGACCCGCCAAAACAAATTATCACATGAAAGTTGCATATTCAAAAACATACATTAATAAAATTATCCCCATAATGCTTTTGTAAATGAAATTTTAATATAGTATTTAATATTCACCTAGTTGCAATAATACAAATGTGTTCAATGAGTTTGCTTTAAAACACTGCAAATAGTGATCCATTTTAAAATATACTGACTGTGAAAAAACTTTTAATAATATTAAGATGTAAATAAGTATCACATAGAAGGTAAGGCTGATTCTACTATCATCCTCATTTAATATTTGTAGAGAATTCTTTACAACCAGAGCTTTGTAAATGAAAAAAAAAATTTGTTTCTGCTGAGAGTTTTGAACCACGAACAACCTCTTCATTAATAAGAATGCCTTTGACAAAATTGTCTCGAGTTTGGTAATCAAAATTGTCAGTGAAGAGCGTTGGGACCACTGGTGAGCATATAGAAATGTGACAGTCCATCAGGTCATTGTGAATGATGATGTCCTCGTGTTCCAGCAGTATTTCCTGCCATCAAGAGATAAGTAGCATAAATTATTAGAGCCTTCATCAGAAAGCAAGACAAAAAGACGTATGACAAGCCAAAACGTCAAAATCTTTTGTCCTGCCTATGAATTCAAGTTTAGCATACCTTGTCCTTATATTTCATTTACACAACTTGAGTGCAGTCCATCAATTATTATCTTAAATTATTAAGAATAAAGGCCAACATTTTGAGAGACAAGACTTTCAAGAGTTTTACTTAGCTTATTAAATTTAATATGAATCATGTGATTTGAACTTTCCTCTCATCAAAAGGTAATGGTAAAGATAAATAAATAAAAAATAAATGGACTAATTACTATTTCTCAAACATATTTCAATATGTTTGAATCAATTTTACATACTGTTGGTATTTTAATTTTCCTTTTGTCATGTGATTTCTCAAAGTGGAGAAGTCTCTTGGTCTCACCCTCTTCAATCAAGAGCATGGCATCTTCTTTACTTCGAGACCTGTGACCTGGAAGGGCCACTTTGTAAACCATGGTCATCACAGATGATTTGTCTTTTCCATGAGTGCGCTCCCTGCAATAGTTTGGTTAAAGTAACATTAAAACATTGAAAAATAATCTGGTCTCATAAAATATATTTCATACTAAAATATTGTAAAAAATATTTTTGAAGGTAATCTGTAATATGCACATAGGACTAAGACCATATGCCGACAGTATCATAGCTGAAGAACAGGCGGGCTTCAGGCAAGGACGTGGCACTACTGAGCAGATCCTAAACCTCCGTATACTATGTGAGAAATATGCTCAACACCAACAAAACCTATACCACGTCTTTGTGGATTTCAAGAAGGCATTCGACAGGGTTTGGCATGCTGCTTTATGAGACACTACAACATCAACACAAACTTAAACAGAATGATAAGCAGCCTCTATGATAAGGCCACCAGCGCAGTCTTCTTCAACAATAACATCGGAGAATGGTTCAAGACCACGGTTGGAGTACGACAAGGCTGCTTGCTCTCCCCCACCCTGTTCAACATCTTCTTAGAGAGAATAATGTCAGATGCACTGGAAACGCATGTAAGGACAGTCAGCATTGGTGGCAGAACCATCACCAACCTACGCTTTCCGGATGACATAGATGGACTGGCTGGAAGCGAAGAAGAGCTAGCCAACCTGGTAAAGCGTCTCGACAAGACTTCATCGTCCTTTGGCATGCAAATCAGTGCAGAAAAGACAAAAATGATGACAAATAGCACCACTGGCATCACCACTGAAATTAAGGTCGGTGAGGAAAGATTAGAGACAGTTGGCAGCTTCAAGTACCTCGGAGCAATAGTCTCGGAAGAAGGCTCCAAGCCCAAATTGATGGCCAGGATCGAGCAGACCACAACAGCACTAAAGAGGCTCAAGAAAATATGGAACGACAAAAATATAGCTCCCAGCACAAAAATCAGGCTGATGTGCTCATTAATCCTCTCCATTTTCTTATATGCCTGTGAGCCCTGGACATTAACAGCAGAACTTGAAAAGAAAATAAAGGCGATGGAGATGAGATGTTTCAGAGGCATTCTTGGCATCTGCTGTAGAGTCCATATCCCCAATGAACAAGTAAAAGAAAGGATTCGTCAAGCAATTGGGCCGTACGATGACCTCCTGGCGTCTGTAAAAAAACGCAAACTTGAACCAGAAAACAAGGGCTCGCCAAAGAAATCTTGCAGGGCACAACTATAGGTGGAAGAAGAAGAGGAAGACAGAGAAAAAGATGGGAAGATAACATCAAAGAATGGACGGGATTACAACTAGGCGATGCTATGCATAGGGCAGGAGACCGAGAGGAATGGAGGAGAATAGTTTTTATGTCATCTGTGGCGCCCCAACGGTCGAAAGACTACGGGACATGATGATGAGCTAATAATCATAAACATTCAAAATCACAATCACAGCAAACATTTTACTGAAAAAGCTGAGGTTGCAAGAAATCTAAAGAGATAGTGCAGGTTATGGATTGGTTAGTTAATGAAAAAAGCTGAGGCTGCAAGAAATCCAAAGTGATAGTGAAGGTTATGGATTGGTTAGATAATGAAGGGAAAAATGATCTAAAAACAGTAGTCAGTAGTAAAAATTACTCATGAATCTAGTTTGACATGAATGTATGGTTTTGTGATGTTATGTTAGCTCATGGATATATCATGGTACATATACTATACCAAATGTACAAACTCATTCTTGATATCATATCATATATAATTATAAAAGTGAAAATTTGTGGGTTTGTTTTTGGCTTTATTCCACAAAGGCTTTTGCATGGATGGATGGATCTTGACCAAACTTGACACATATGTCCATCATTATCCAGAAGGAACTGGGGGGGGGGGGGGGTTAATGAACTTTTAATAACATTCCGTTTGGGGCCCCGAATTCATTTTTTTTCTTACATGACCTATATAAATCAAATTAATAATAAATACTCCTACATGAATAGATGGATCTTGACCAAACTTAGTAAACATACACTTGATTATCAATTTTTAAATACCGAATGGTACCCAACTCATAATATCCATTCCTCTGGAGCCGGGGGGGCCCCAGTTCATTTTTCCTTATATAAGCTATATAAATATATCAATAGACTTAGAAAAAACTATAGGTTCTATGTGAATTGATGGATATAGGCATTGTGTGGCAGCAATACCCTTCATTACCCGTATTGAAATATCGGTGGATTTAAAACTACGAGTATTCAATCTAGAATTTTCCAAAAGGGTCGATAACTTTAAAAAGCTATATCTATGGCATTATTAAATAGATTTTAATGGGACATTTTTTTAATTTTAACCCCATAATTTATCTGAATGAATTTTTTGCACCCCCCCAATCTCAGGCAAAACTGATTGGGTAGAATTGTGGAATGGGCCCCCACTGAGCCCCTCTTTAAAATTGAACGTACCATAGTTATAGTAGTGCATTTAGTTGTATAATTTTTCGTATTCGAAAAATAATTACTTTGAAAAGACATTCTTTACACGTTTTGAGGAGGATATTATGTTTAATGTAGAATGTTCCAGAAAGTTCTATATTGTTCTACGGGGATATATAATCGTATCTAAAAGCTAATTGAAATTTTAGTCCACTTCTATTCATTTCTATACTTTCCTAGGGATTTTCTCTAAACATGCCCTTCACAATACTGCCGGTAACAAAATCCCAACGAGGAACAGGATCCCAAAGGGGAGTGAGTAAACTAGAACTCATCTGTAATGCAATCCCATCGAGTAATGGGATCAAGGGACCCCATCAGGAAACAGTATTCCACTGGGAAATGGCAACCTACGGGACTGGGAACAAACCAGGATTGGGATCTCACCGGTATTGTGATCCCACTGGGCAAATGGATCACACCAGGATTATGATACAACCGGGATCATGATCCAACAGGGAATTGGATCTCGGAATAGAGAACCCACAGAGGTCGGAAAGCTTTTCCGGGCAATGCCAGGTACATTGGCTAGTATCTTATAAAGAGAAAGAAGCTAACACGGATAATAACTGCTACATCAATTCAGTTATAATGTGCACTTATTTAAAAATTGTTAAAATAAATATGATAATACTAATACTGATATGATTTTAATGAAGTTGAGGCATAAGTCAGCATCTAACAAAAGTACAGCTTTGACTCATCACTATTAGTTTATTAAGAGTTCGGGTTTGCATACATTTTCCTGCATACATAAATGTGTTCAGAACCGCAAAAAATCTTACTTGTGCTCTTTGACCACTAAGCTTATATCCATGTTAGAGACAATGTCCCCTGATATAAGGATAAAGTCAGATCGAATTAAAGACTTTGCGTCGATCTCTCTGAGAACATCTCCCATGGACCTGCATGAATCTAACATCAAGGCTGTCACCGTCATCTGGGAACCACCCTCTTGCCATTTTGACTGCCTGTAGAGGTTAGTACAGTATCAGAAAAGCTATTACGACTCGTTGTAGGATTGAGATACTTGTTCTGCTAACTCAGAAACTGCTAAACTGTCAGGTGAGGCAATTCATGTATAGTTTTGAAAACATTCTTAGTGACTTATAGAAGCAATAAAATGGAAAAGTATTTTACTACTGAAATGCAGTTAAATCTGACCTCACCTCTTCCTGGCTGTATTTAAAAATAAACTCACCACTTCCTGGCTGCATTTAATTTAAACATGAACCCATCACTTCCTGGTTAAATCTTCTATAATTCCAATTACAAATGACTGACCAAATTTGTTAATGTTTCCTCAAATCACCTTATATGCTCCCGGACTTGTTCTCCTAGGTGACAGCAGAATACAAAGACATCCTTTACACCAGATATTGCCAAGGCCTCAAGGGTATAGTCAAGGAGAGGTATATTCACCAGAGGCAGCAGAGCCTATGAAAATGAAAAAAAAAAATTACATTTGAACGAAAGGTCATGGGTCAGCAAAACAAAGAGCTCCCGCCAGGCTTATTTTGGGACATTTTAGTGGGTGATACCATTACACGTTAGATAGGCTAAGCTTTTGATCTATACCAAATATGCATAGATAGCGTTGTGAGTATGTTATAAAAGCAAAGGGCGCGCAAGGGTCAGTTGGTGCCTGAATTTTGTCCCCGAAGTCGAAATTTACTCTTACCACACTACTTTAAAATAAATTTTTAACAACTTTAAATTATTTTTTTATGAAAATGGTAAAAACCAAAATGTTCCTTAGATTTAGTAAAATTCACCATAATCTCAATTTTGATAAAAATTATATAAACATTGATATTTTCCCCCGTGGACCACCTTAAATTAAAAAAAAAGATAATATTCTTAAGATATTAATTTCAAATTTTCTGTGGAATTGTTTAAAATTTTTTAAAGTATAAACAAATAAAATAGTAATAAAGGGATTATTTGATTCATTTAGTTAACATTTACTGAGGCTGTCTCAGGGGCGGAAAGCCCCAAGCATGCTGCTTCATGGCCTGATTGGACTAGAAGACCACCGGGGGAGTGGTTGAATGCGGTTGGGAGTGGCGGGCGTGCTTGAACTTGAGTGCTTCTGCTACCTACGCCTACGACGACATTAGTATTACTATAGTATTAAATAACTTAAGAAATAGAGTAGGCCTCAGTAGTGCCTAGCTTAGTAGTTACTGGTACTAGTAGTATTAGTAAGTAGTAGTAGGTCCCTGCTTGAGTCACACTTGAGTGCTTCTGACCTACTACGCCTACGACATTAGTTAAGTTATTAGTTAGTTCTAATTATAGTCTAATTTTACACTATATTTATTATTACTTTTATTATTTCTAACTTGTGTAAATTAAAATAATAAAGTCTAGTAAATAGTTGTGTTGAGTTAGGCTATGCTTAATGATTAATTCATAATAATTGTTGCGTCATCTCTCGCGTCTGGCTGATCATGTAAAAAAAAAAACTCATTAAAATTTAAAAATTCTTCCCAACAGCACAGAAAGTGAAAGTCATCCTTGGTTCGATGGAATACTCAACGTTTAATTTAAAATTAAAGAATTAAATAATCTTACCCGAGGCTTTTTATAAGTCACTGGCCCGAAACGAACATTGAAACTATCAGCAATAACAACAGCTTGAAGGAAAAATTCTTCCTCCAAAACATCGTTGCGATTTTTACCTTTCGGTGCCATTTTAATTTTTGTTTACATTTTTTAAGTGGTGGGGATCACCAATTATTATTTAAAAATTTCCAAATTTTAACAACAATATTAATTTTTCTTAAATCTATTTTCAATCAAATTAATTAGGATATTAAAAAAAAAATTAAATATAAATTTTAATCCTACGCTAATGTTATAAATTGTATTTTTCCCCTTCAAAGAAAGAAACTAAACGTATCGCTCCCAATTAAAAGGTGTCGATAACTATGACAAAAAATTCCTCTAAAAACCGATACTTCGATCACTAAAGTGGTCAATAAAATAAGAACATTAATTACTACAGAAACTTGTAGACCTAGAGAAAAATTGAACTATTTTTGTTAAAGGAAACAAAGAGGAGTGAGTAGAACATTTATTCAATTATTTGAATTAGTTTTTAATCCCATTACTTGATACATTAAATTAAATTGACTAATTACTAATTAAAATTAAAGTTTAAATTAAATGAGTAAAATTAGACTTAGTTAAATAAGTAATTTTAATTTTTAAATTATTAATTACCTTAACTAAATGGTAACTAACTTAAGCTACTAGTACTACTAACAGTCTAACACTACTACTAAACAAAGTCCAATAATAAATTAATTAGCGTAGTTCTTATTAAATTTGCTTGGGCTTGACTTGGAGTTGTAGTTGATACTAGTAGTTGTAGCCTTTTTTTTAGAGTAGAGTTAGAGTCTAATTACTCTTAGTAATTAATTACTAATTAGGATTTAGGAGTTCATCAGTTATTATTATTATTTCTATATTAAAATAATTAATAAATACGTGCTTAAACTTATTCATTAGACTAAGGCTTAGGCCCTATAATGGCCTATTCTAATTGATTACTTAATGACTTAATAATTTTAATTCATTAATGTAAAAATAGTAATATTAATTTATTAAGTAGGCCTAATTGACTATCCCTAGTAAAATTTATTTCTAATTTAAATTTCTAATTTATACGTTTAAATACTTATAATTATTGTTATTGTAGTCCTCACTATTATAGAAATAGACTATATATTATAGTAGTAGGCCCTAATTTTAATACAGTGGAGCCTCTGAGCCCTGAGCCGAGACCTATGAACTATGATGGCAATGGCCATAAAAATGTTGACAAAAACTGGCCCGGGTTCTTGTCGACCCAAAGAGTTGATACCTGGGTACCTGACGAAGCAGACAAGTTTTTAAGAAATCTAGGATGTCATAAAGTTCAAAAACTGTCACCATGGTCACCGTCCCATCACTGGTCGGTATATTTACCTACCAATGTAAAAGTGTTAATTTTTATAGTCTTTTTTAGATATGTCTTCAACTAAAAGACCATAACTATAACTATAACTTTCTACAAAAGAAATAACTAAAATTCAATTAATCAATCGTCAGGCCTCCAAAATAGTAACCAGCTTTATAAATAAATTAATCAAAGAAGCTATTCGGACCCGGGTATAAGAAGTGAGAGGTTGGGATTTAAAAAATATTATTGTTGGGTTTGTAAGATAAAATTTGGTATCAAAGGAAAGATATTTGAATGGACTATATGTTTGTAAACCTACTTCTACAGTTTAACTAAAATAAACTATCACAAATGACATCCGAATAGCAAGGGACCCGGGTCCGAATAGCGGCAATGCGTTGCCCCGTGCCGGGATCACACTTACATTTTCTCTGATTTTGGGTAATACCAAGTCTCCCTCAAGACTTGTGGACCGTGTCCATAAAGGAAGGTACTTTTTAAGCTGGATTTCTTTACCCATTTGTCCTGTAACTGAAAGCAGGGTTCCTGTCTGCCTATTCGTCGGTATCACTGTCTACATAAGGTTCAGTTGAAATACATTTAATATATTAGCATATTTGGAAGTTAGCTCTTGCTAATTTTTCCAACTGCTGTATGTTTTGATGTTGGACGGACATAAAAACAAAGTCTGATGGTAGTGAATGGAACTAATACGAAGAATTTCCAATTAGGGTTTGACTATTTAAGATTGGAAGAAGAATTTTAAACAATTTTTTTCAACCAATCAATTAATGGTGCTTAATGTACTGTGACTAGTTTGTTCAAGCGTACCCGAAAAGTTTAGAAATGTCCCAGCCTGTGGCATTTTCCGACAAACTGCATACGTTTCCCTAGACAGGGAAAAATGCTACTACTGTAAAAGTCTTTTCTCTGATCAAAACAACATGTGGACACCATATAAATCACAACTGAAAGTCAATGCATTGAAATATATGCTGGTTGTCGAATGCAGTTTCAGTGATTCATGTTACAAGTTTTATGATATGTTATTTAAAAATATCCTGATGTCCTGAGAGCTATGCACTCATCTCAGAAATATTAGTGTGTCGTGATTATGACATTAATAATTAGATTTCACTTTTTGATTCTTCATATTTCTGACCTATGTCGGTGGTTGTGTCAATTTCATTTTACTTTTTAACAACATGTCATTTGTTAATGTTTTAAAAACAAATGATAATAACCCTGTGTTTTCCTGACCAGTCAGTGATTATTTAAAAACATACATGTGGTAGAAATTTTCCACCAGCTGTAAGGGCTCCTGAGTAGTCTGTTCATTGACCTCTGATTGACCTATATTTCAGTTCTAATACTTTACTTGATTTTGGACCAAGCTGCACCAAATACTAATCTCTACAAAAAGTATGGCCATACATTGCATGAAACAACTGGAAAATCTATACTAGTCCTTCCAGTCCTAATATACCACTGGCCCATCTGAAGATCTGAGCCTAATATACCACTGGGCCATCTGAAGATCTGGTCCTGATATACCTTTGGCCCATCTGCATATCTGGTCCTAAGATACCACTGGCCCATCTGAAAATCTGGTCCTAATACTAATATACCAATGGCCCATCTGCACATCTGGTCCTAATATACCACTGGCCCATCTGCATATCTGATCCTAATATACCACTGGCCCATCTGCATATCTGGTCCTGATATACCACTGGCCCATCTGCATATCTGATCCTAATATACCACTGGCTCATCTGCATATCTGGTCCTAAGATATCACTGGCCCATCTGAAGATATGGTCCTAATATACCAATGACCCATCTGCTTTTCTGGTCATACTGTACGTCTGATCCTACTGAACCACTTGTCCAAAATGTTGCATGATTATAGGGCAGAAATGACACAGCTCCTATACTGGATCCTTAGCCTAGTCACCAAAATGCTGTCACTATCACAATATCAGTGCATATATCGGGGTCATACTTAGCCATAGTGTCCCAAATGCTACCACTGTATCAGGGCATTTATCGTGGGGGGTGGGGTCATATGTAGCCATAGCGTCCCAAATGCTACCACTGTATCAGTGCATGTAAGGTGACGGGTCATACTTAACCATAGTGTCTAAGCAGTGGCTTTACTAATACTTGGCCTTGCTATTATACCACTGATCACTAGACGAACTCACTCAATGACCGGACTTTACTACAGTCTATTCAACCGACTCTTCCTAATTGGAAATAGATGGAGAAATTCTACAGGTAACGTGTTGCAGTCAAGATTTCAGGCGAGCGTGCCACTCTTGGAGATCGACACAAGACCTAGTCAGTTCTGGGCAAATGTGACTCTAAAGATGATTTTGGCGCCCGCCGTGACTGCCCTCTTTGCCCCGTTCTCATGTCTCTGCCCGAGGGCTACTAGGCACCCAGAGCGACGCGTCGTATATTATGGGGACATTTGGGCTGGCCAAACTGTCGGCGGTATAAACCCTTGATACATTTTTTAAATTATTGTGACGTGACAATTATCTATTAAATTATTTCATTTCTTTAGTGTTTTTTTTTATTGCGATGGGGTCTAAAAGCTTCTTATACGTACGAGTATGGAGGGGGGTTTCCAAAAAAAAGTCTAGCACAACACTCCCCCACCCAACCGCTGGTATGGTTCCGGTTGCTGTGAGACTTCGTGTCCGTACTTGGCATCCAGAAAATCTGGTAAGCTTACTATATTCCTACATCCCATAGACTTAGCTAGGTTTAGTGCCGCCCGGGGCGGGCAGAGAATTCCTCCGTCCTTATATTCCTTCACTCCTCTACCCCGCATATATTCATTCACTCCTACCCTGCATATATTCCTTCACTCCTCCATCCCGCATATATTCCTAGACTCCTCCATCCCGCATATATTCCTACACTCTTCAATCCCGCAAATATTCCTACACTCCTCCATCCCGCATTTATTCCTACACTCTTCAATCCCGCAAATATTCCTACACTCCCTCCTCCATCACGCATATATTCATACACTCCTCAATCACGCATATATTCCTTCATTCCTCCATCCGGCATATATTCCTACACTCCACCACCCGGCATATATTCCTTCACTCCTCCATCCGGCATATATTCCTAAACTCCTCAATCCTTTTATTCTTACACTCCTCCAGCCCTTTATTCCCACACTTCTCCATTCCGCATATATTCCTACATTCCTGCGTACCTACACTCCTCAATCCCGCATATATTCCTACATCCCGATTTATTCCTACATCCCTACATTCCCCCATCCCGCATATATTCCCACATTCCTACATCCCCATATTCCTACATTTCAAACTAAACTGCATCTCTTGATTGAATGTATTCACAGTGGAACCAAATGCGTTTGGAGGATGATGAACTAATTAAAACACCAAAAAACTCGTAGGATCAGTTATTTGTTCAATATTGTGCATTCTATGATTGCCATTTAAGGTCATGGAATCGTGAGTGAACGTTTCATGATTAAATAGGGCAAGTGAGATCTTCTTCTTCTTCTTATGCCTTTTTACCCCGTCTGGGGCATAGGCCGTCCACAAGAATTTTCCACTCATCCCGGTCCTGTGCTTTCCTTTCCAATTGCTTCCAGTTGTATCCCATATTTTGCGTGTCTGTCTCTAGTTCACGTCTCCATGTATTCTTAGGTCTTCCTCTCTTTCTTTTTCCCTGTGGATTCCATGTTAGACATTGTCTGGTGGTGCTATCTGGGGGTTTTCTCAGAGTATGCCCAATCCACCTCCATCTTTTCTTTATGATGTCTTCATCAACGGGCACCTGGTATGTCCTTTCTAATAGATCTTTGTTGGTGATGGTATTTGGCCATTTGATGTTAAGGATCTTTCTAAGGCATGTGTTTATGAATGTCTGCACTTTCTGTGTAATGCTCGCTGATGTTTTCCACGTTTCTGCTCCATAAAGTAGGACTGTTTTGACATTTGTATTAAAGATTCTGACTTTGGTTTGAAGTTTCAGCTGCTTCGACTCCCATATTTTCTTTAATAACACAAATGCTGATCTAGCTTTTCCAATTCTAGACCTCACGTCTGCGTCGGATCCGCCATTTGTGTCTATGGTGCTGCCTAAGTAATTGAAGGACTCCACTTCTTCCAGTGCCTTTCCTTCCAGACAGATATGCTCTTGGTTGGATGAGTTCACCTTCATGATTTTCGTCTTGCTTTTATTTATATTAAGTCCGAGCTGTGATGAAAAGGTGGCTACATCTTTTGTTTTTTCCTGCATTTGTTGCTGGTTGTGGGACAGAAGTGCAATGTCATCTGCAAAGTCTAGGTCATTCAGTTGTTCCCAGAGTGTCCACTGTATCCCATTCCTTTTTTTGTCTGTGGATTTTTTCATTATCCAGTCAATGGCAAGGATGAATAGAAATGGGGACAAGAGGCATCCTTGTCTGACTCCTGTTTCGACTGTAAAGGCATCTGTGAGTCTACCTTCGTGGACCACCCTGCATGTCATTTCTTCATAAGAGCTCTGAATAATCCTGACTAATTTCCCTGGTACTCCATAGTGCCGAAGAAGTTTCCACAATGTTTGTCGGTCCAGGCTATCAAAGGCCTTTTCGTAGTCTATAAAATTTATGTATAAAGGGGAGTTCCATTCGATGGATTGTTCTACAATGATTCTCAGTGCTGCAATTTGATCTGTGCATGATCTGTTTTGGCGGAATCCAGCCTGTTGATCTCGTAGCTGCATGTCGACCTGGTCTTTCATTCTATTCAAAATAATTCTGTTAAAGATCTTTCCTGGTATGGACAGCAGTGTGATTCCTCTGTAATTTGCACAATTGCTGAGATCCCCTTTCTTTGGTATCTTGATGAGGTATCCTTCTTTCCAATCTTTTGGAACTCTCTCTTCTTCCCATATCTTTTCAAACAGAGGGTGCAGCATGTTGACTATTGTATTTATATCAGCTCTCATCATCTCTGCTGTGATGTTGTCCGGTCCCGGTGCTTTCCCTAATTTGAGATGCTTGATGGCCAGAGCTATTTCTTCCCTATTTGGGGCGCTTTCTTCTATTTGTAAGTCTTCATTTGCTGGTTGTATGTCTGGTGTGTCTGTGGGTGGGGGTCTGTTTAATAGTTCTTTAAAGTATTCCACCCATCTTTTTTGTTGCTCTTTCCTTTCTGTTATTGATCTACCTTCTCTATCTTTGACAGGTCTCTCCGGCCTTTTGTATCGCCCTGACAGCTTTCTTGTTATATCATAGAGCTCTCTCAGGTTGCCCTTCTTGGCTGCTTCTTCTGCTGTTGATGCTAGGCCATCTATGTAGGCATTCTTATCTTTTTTTATGCTGTTTTTTACTTTTTGGTTTGCTTCTTTATATTTCTCTTGCGCTTTTGTTTTCTCCGCCCTGGTGCGGCTGCTGTTAACTAAACTTTTCATTTCTTTTCTCTCTTTTATTTTTTGCAGTGTGTTGATTGAGAGCCAGTCTTTGTGTTTCTGTTTCACTGATCCTAAAACTTCTTGGCAAGTGGATGTTACAGACGACTTTATGTTTTGCCATTTATGTTCTACTTGGTCATCTTCTGTTTGGTCTTCCAGCACTTGGAACTTATTCCTTAAGGTAACACTGAATTCCTCTCTTTTCTGCTCATTTACCAAAAGTGCTACGTTGAATTTTGTTCGCTTAACAGTTGGCGGTTCCCAGTTCTTCTTCAACTTTAACTTTAGTCTTGCCCAAACAAGATGATGATCAGATGCGACATCTGCTCCTCGTTTTGCTCGTACATCTTGTAGAGACTTTCTAAATTTTTTGTTAATGCATATGTGGTCTATTTGGTTTTGCGTTTTGTTGTCCGGGGATACCCATGTAATCTTGTGGATGTTTTTATGTTGGAATTCGCTGCCTCCGATAACAAGCTCATGTGTTGCGCAGAAGTCTGCTAGTTTTTCTCCGTTCTCATTTCTCTCTCCTACACCATGGCGTCCCATGATTTCCTCATATCCACTGTTGTCGTTTCCGATCTTGGCGTTAAGGTCCCCCATTAAAATGTTCAGGTCTCTATTTGGGAATTTTTCTATTATTGTTTGTAGTCTATTGTAGAATGTTTCTTTCTCGTCTTCTTTGCTGTCGTTGGTGGGTGCGTAACACTGTATTATGTTCATCTTTATTTTCTTTTTCTTGGTTCGGAATGTTGCTGTTATTATTCTTGGTCCATGGGCTTCCCATCCAATCAATGAATCCTGTGCTATCCTAGACAACATTAGAGCGACTCCTTGTGTGTGCGGAGCATTTTCCTCCTCATGCCCAGAGTATAGTAACATTTCTCCCGAGGCCAAAGTTATTTGTCCAGCTTGTATCCATCTTGTTTCACAGATGCCCAGCAGTGTAAGTTTGTAAGTTCTCATTTCTGCTGCCACCTGCGCTGCTTTCCCTGTTTCATACATGGTTCTGACATTCCACGTGCCTATGTTTGTTTCCTTAGAAAGGAGGGTCTTCGGCTTTGAGGCTTCCAGTATAGTCTGGGTTTGGCCACAAGGCTTCATAGCTCTTCTTGGAAAAGAAGAGCCCTCTCTTCTCAGGGCTGAAATTTGTTGGTTTTTTCTTGTTGACGTTTCTGTAGCAATTTGTTTTTACGGGTGAGGTAGCTGGCCTCACGCCAACCCTCCTCCTTTTGCACCCGGGCTTGGGACCGGCCTTGGCGGAGTTGGCAAGTGAGATGCTGCCATTAAATAGAATAAAAGTATGTCTCAAGGACGTGTGCGCCCTTTGGTTGAAAGATGTTAGGCGATGCCCAGTAAATGGGTCAAGTGAGCTGTTTAATATTACACGCAGAGGAAGTCCATGTCCCAAGGACTTTTGGGTCCATTGGATGAAAGCTGTGAGCGTTGTCAAATGACTGGGTGCATACTCTGTGACTAATACTTGCATATAGGTAAAAAAAAAAGAAAGGGAGGGATTAGAGCAGTGGTTCTCAATCTTCCTAATGCCACGACCCTTTAATAGAGTTCCTCATGTTGTGGTCTTCCCCAACCAAACAAATTAGTTTCGCTGCTACTTCATAAATATGTGTTTTCCAATGGTCTTAGGTGAACCCTGTGTAAGGGTCGTACGACTCCCCCCCCCCCCCATTTTTAAAGGGGTCGCTACCCACTGGTTGAGAACCGCTGGATTAGAGAGATGAGAGCTTGAGGTTACTGGACCTTGTACTTACAGTGTCTTCGACTAGAGAGAAAGTCCTTTTAGCAGGAACTAGTGCCCTGTGGGGGAAACGCTAGTTATTCATGACAGGTAAAGGCTCATTCTACTATTGTGAACCGATGCACATTGTAAATAAACTCGTCGAGCTTGTTAACTTGGCGATGGAGCTTTACTTTAACTTTGTATTCGTCATCCCATCCACGCTGCATCTACACCCCCCCCCCCCAAGCACATACAGTAACATCCAGACATCTTAATAGCTTGATATGCTGCGAACCACACATATTTGACAGCGGCAAACACCAGATAATAATATTTGACATGGCATGTAAAGATGCTTTCTACATGTACAAGTCAATAATGGACATTGTCTACATATATAAGTCAATAATGGACATTGTCTACATATATGTCAATAATGGACATTGTCTACATATATAAGTCAATAATGGACATTGTCTACGTATATAAACCAATAATGGACATTGTCTACATATATAAGTCAATAATGGACATTGTCTACGTATATAAGCCAATAATGGACATTGTATACATATATAAGTCAATAATGGACATTGTCTACATATATAAGTCAAAAAGGGACATTGTCTACATATATAAGTCAATAATGGAGATTGTCTAAGTATATAAGTGAATAATGGACATTGTCTACATATATAAGTCAATAAGGACATTGTCTACATATATAAGCCAATAATGGACATTGTCTACATATATAAGTCAATAATGGACATTGTCTACATATATAAGCCAATAATGGACATTGTCTACATATATAAGTCAATAATGGCCATTGTCTACATATATAAGTCAATAATGGACATTGTCTACATATATAAGTCAATATGGACATTGTCTACATATATAAGCCAATAATGGACATTGTCTACGTATATAAGTCAATAATGGACATTGTCTACGTATATAAGCCAATAATGGACATTGTCTACGTATATAAGCCAATAATGGACATTGTCTACGTATATAAGCCAATAATGGATATTGTCTACATATATGTCAATAATGGACACTGTCTACGTATATAAGTCAATAATGGACATTGTCTACATATATAAGTCAATATGGACATTGTCTACATATATAAGCCAATAATGGACATTGTCTACGTATATAAGTCAATAATGGACATTGTCTACGTTTATAAGTCAATAATGGACATTGTCTTCATATATAAGCCAATAATGGACATTGTCTACATATATAAATCAATAATGGTCATTGTCTACATATATAAGCCAATAATGGACATTGTCTACATATAAGCTCATAATAGACAGTGTCTACATATATAAGCCAATAATGAACATTGTCTACATATATAAGTCAATAATGGACATTGTCTACGTATATAAGTCAATAATGGACATTGTCTACATATATAAGCCAATAATGGACATTGTCTACATATATAAGTCAATAATGGACATTGTCTACATATATAAGTCAATAATGGAAATTTTCTACGTATATAAGTCAATATGGACTTTTTCTACGTATATAAGTCTTAAATGGACATTGTCTACATATATAAGTCAATAATGAATATATTCAACGTATATAAGCCAATAATAGACATTGTCTACGTATATTTCCCAATAATTGACATTTTCTACGTATATACGTCAATAGTGGACATTGTCAAGTTTGTTGTTTTACTGGCGTCTTACAAGTTGAACAAAGCGATGTAAACAACTTAGAAACATTAGCAATGCGGTGTGAAATCCACCCTTGAAACCCCGGCCTTTATACAATTACGTTACAAAGTCAGTGGCGGCGACTTGCGATCTTGAAAAACAAAATGCGTTCGTGACATTTTGCACTAACATACACGTCGACATGTTCGTTTTTCGAGTTGTGGGGTCGTACAACAGGATTCTGTACGATTTTTCCCCCACTGAAGTTAGAAAAGTAAATAATTTTTTTTTTTGCAGACGATGGTGACGACACACGACTGAAATCTTAACTAGCAGTGCAATCAATTGGTCATCCGGAGGCTGACATACCACTGCTCTGTTCAAAATGACCTTTGGGCCAAAGTCTGAAATTGGCAGGCTGTCTATAATTTAGAAACTGAGCACGGGTTTGCTGAGACCATTCGTTAATAGTAATACATCGTTGTTCGGTGGTGACTACTTTGTGTAGTACACCATGATTACAAATCAGTTTGTGTAATCCTTTTGTATTTCTCAATTGACGCTTTAAAGGGGACTGAAAATGGGGTTATTACTTCCCTTGTCACCCAGAGTTCCGGGGAGTACAAAGATGGCGGCTCACATGACGAAAACAGCTTTTGAGACCTGGCGAGTTGAAGAAATTAAGAAATGTTTACGGGAATTGCATCACCCGGTATCTGGAAATAAAGCAGAACTTGTAGATCGGTCACGCGGCTGTGTAGCGTTGCGAATTTGTGGGGGAAAAAACCTTACGTATCTGAGACATTTTTCTAATTTCTAGGCGAAAAAGATTAACAAGGGCAAAAACTCCTGCTTTTTCAGAGCGTTGCAGTGGCCTAAAAGTAAAAGAAAAAAATAGCTGACCACGGTACTGTGCAAAATACGGTTATGAACTGAAAGTAAACATAGTTACATCGTCAAGACGGTCGAAATGAATTTCCCTTCATTATTTTCAAACAGGAACCTGTATTACTTAAGCTGGCATAATTAATTCAAGAATATGTCTAATTAAACCTAAATTGCTATCAAATTCATCACCCAAGTCAATTTATATTATAGAAGTTTGCTATTAATAGTGTTTAACCAGTGAAAAAAAACTCGCATATAGTCTGACGAAAATCTGACTTAAAACAAAGAAAACAATTGACCAATTTATGGCGTCATTCTCATCCGAACATTTACAATTTTGAATAAAATAAATCGGTACCGGTTTAATGATTAGAATTAGAATTGACAACCGGTATTTAGATAATGGTCTATGAGCTATTTGATACCGACTCAACTCTTCATTCTGTAATGATCGACAGTTGTGATTACAGTCTACCGGTACAAGCTATTTGATACCGACTCAGCTCTTCATTCTGTAATGATCGACAGTTGTGATTACAGTCTATGGGTACAAGCTATTTGATACCGACTCAGCTCTTCATTCTGTAATGATCGACTGTTGTGATTACAGTCTACCGGTACAAGCTATTAGATACCGACTCAGCTCTTCATTCTGTAATGATCGACTGTTGTGATTACAGTCTACCGGTACAAGCTATTAGATACCGACTCAGCTCTTCATTCTGTAATGATCGACAGTTGTGATTACAGTCTACCGGTACAAGCTATTAGATACCGACTCAGCTCTTCATTCTGTAATGATCGACAGTTGTGATTACAGTCTACCGGTACAAGCTATTTGATACCGACTCAGCTCTTCATTCTGTAATGATCGACTGTTGTGATTACAGTCTACCGGTACAAGCTATTAGATACCGACTCAGCTCTTCATTCTGTAATGATCGACAGTTGTGATTACAGTCTACCGGTACAAGCTATTAGATACCGACTCAGCTCTTCATTCTGTAATGATCGACAGTTGTGATTACAGTCTACCGGTACAATCTATTAGATACCGACTCAGCTCTTCATTCTGTATTGATCGACAGTTGTGATTACAGTCTACCGGTACAAGCTATTAGATACCGACTCAGCTCTTCATTCTGTAATGATCGACAGTTGTGATTACAGTCTACCGGTACAAGCTATTAGATACCGACTCAGCTCTTCATTCTGTAATGATCGACAGTTGTGATTACAGTCTACCGGTACAAGCTATTAGATACCGACTCAGCTCTTCATTCTGTAATGATCGACAGTTGTGATTACAGTCTACCGGTACAAGCTATTAGATACCGACTCAGCTCTTCATTCTGTAATGATCGACAGTTGTGATTACAGTCTACCGGTACAAGCTATTTGATACCGACTCAGCTCTTCATTCTGTAATGATCGACTGTTGTGATTACAGTCTACCGGTACAAGCTATTAGATACCGACTCAGCTCTTCATTCTGTAATGATCGACAGTTGTGATTACAGTCTACCGGTACAAGCTATTAGATACCGACTCAGCTCTTCATTCTGTAATGATCGACAGTTGTGATTACAGTCTACCGGTACAAGCTATTAGATACCGACTCAGCTCTTCATTCTGTAATGATCGACAGTTGTGATTACAGTCTACCGGTACAAGCTATTTGATACCGACTCAGCTCTTCATTCTGTAATGATCGACTGTTGTGATTACAGTCTACCGGTACAAGCTATTAGATACCGACTCAGCTCTTCATTCTGTAATGATCGACAGTTGTGATTACAGTCTACCGGTACAAGCTATTAGATACCGACTCAGCTCTTCATTCTGTAATGATCGACAGTTGTGATTACAGTCTACCGGTACAAGCTATTAGATACCGACTCAGCTCTTCATTCTTTAATGATCGACTGTTGTGATTACACTCTACTGGTACAAGCTATTAGATACCGACTCAGCTCTTCATTCTGTAATGATCGACTGTTGTGATTACAGTCTACCGGTACAAGCTATTAGATACCGACTCAGCTCTTCATTCTGTAATGATCGACAGTTGTGATTACAGTCTACCGGTACAAGCTATTAGATACCGACTCAGCTCTTCATTCTGTAATGATCGACTGTTGTGATTACAGTCTACCGGTACAAGCTATTAGATACCGACTCAACTCTTCATTCTGTAATGATCGACAGTTGTGATTACAGTCTACCGGTACAAGCTATTAGATACCGACTCAGCTCTTCATTCTGTAATGATCGACAGTTGTGATTACAGTCTACCGGTACAAGCTATTAGATACCGACTCAGCTCTTCATTCTGTAATGATCGACAGTTGTGATTACAGTCTACCGGTACAAGCTATTAGATACCGACTCAGCTCTTCATTCTGTAATGATCGACAGTTGTGATTACAGTCTACCGGTACAAGCTATTAGATACCGACTCAGCTCTTCATTCTGTAATGATCGACAGTTGTGATTACAGTCTACCGGTACAAGCTATTAGATACCGACTCAGCTCTTCATTCTGTAATGATCGACAGTTGTGATTACAGTCTACCGGTACAAGCTATTAGATACCGACTCAGCTCTTCATTCTGTAATGATCGACAGTTGTGATTACAGTCTACCGGTACAAGCTATTAGATACCGACTCAGCTCTTCATTCTGTAATGATCGACAGTTGTGATTACAGTCTACCGGTACAAGCTATTAGATACCGACTCAGCTCTTCATTCTGTAATGATCGACTGTTGTGATTACAGTCTACCGGTACAAGCTATTAGATACCGACTCAGCTCTTCATTCTGTAATGATCGACAGTTGTGATTACAGTCTACCGGTACAAGCTATTAGATACCGACTCAGCTCTTCATTCTGTAATGATCGACAGTTGTGATTACAGTCTACCGGTACAAGCTATTAGATACCGACTCAGTTCTTCATTCTGTAATGATCGACAGTTGTGATTACAGTCTACCGGTACAAGCTATTAGATACCGACTCAGCTCTTCATTCTGTAATGATCGACAGTTGTGATTACAGTCTACCGGTACAAGCTATTAGATACCGACTCAGCTCTTCATTCTGTAATGATCGACAGTTGTGATTACAGTCTACCGGTACAAGCTATTAGATACCGACTCAACTCTTCATTCTGTAATGCTTGACAGTTGTGATTACAGTCTACCGGTACAAGCTATTAGATACCGACTCAACTCTTCATTCTGTAATGATCGACAGTTGTGATTACAGTCTACCGGTACAAGCTATTAGATACCGACTCAGCTCTTCATTGTGTAATGATCGACAGTTGTGATTACAGTCTACCGGTACAAGCTATTAGATACCGACTCAGCTCTTCATTCTGTAATGATCGACAGTTGTGATTACAGTCTACCGGTACAAGCTATTTGATACCGACTCAACTCTTCATTCTGTAATGATCGAAAATATTCAATCACGGCCTGTATTACCCCCCCCCCCCCCCAACCCGTTTGATCTGCTACATAATGAATTCATCAAGTATTAATTAGCGTATCGATCGCATCGCTTTACGAAATTCAGGTCGAGTCATCACCAGTTGCCTAATCTTGACAAAGCCTTTCACTGCACCAGATGGCGCCCCAAGCACATGCCAGCGCACGCTTTATTGGTTTTTATTCTGATTTTTTTACGGGTATAGTGGTTGAGTCAAATATGGGCCAATCAGACATGTGTATCTGGGCATTATGTTAATACATTATACCCCTGGCGTAGGAAGAAGGGGGAGGGGCGAGAGCGAGGGCCGCTCGTGGTGGCTCTTTAGTTTGGTGGGGAGGGGGGCTGCATTGTTTCGATCCACTGCCAAACTTAACATGTTTGTTGGTTATTCCTTATGTTGAGCGGATTTCGTGAGTGAGAGGCGGCAAAGTCAAGGACCGCCCCGGGTGTCAAAAAATCTAGCTACTCCACTACATTATACACATTCGTCTGGTCATTAAATGAACACGAGTCTGAGTGCAGGGTCACATCATACACAGGGCAAGGTTGTCAACATGCCCAGGACCCCCGAAGGTTAGAGGGAGCCCCATCCTGACTTAAGAATCAAGAGTCTTCTTTATGTCATCGTCTTCATTTCATAAGCAGACTTGGTATTAATAGGTTGGGCGCCCCCCCCCCTAAGTTGTCTGTGCCCAAAGGTCCCCCAGTTGTCTGTGCCTAATGGCCCTATCACTTGTCTGCCCAAAGGTCCCCCAGTTGTCTGTGCCTAATGGCCCTATCACTTGTCTGCCCAATGGTCCCCCAGTTGTCTGTGCCTAATGGCCCTCTCACTTGTTTGCACAAAGGTTTCCCAGTTGTCTGTGCCTAAATGCTGCCTCAGTTGTCTGTGCCCAATGGCACTCTCAATTCATCGTAAGTAATGCCCCCCTCAGTTGTCTTTGTCCAATGGGCCCCTCTGTTGTTTGTGTCCAATGGTCCCCCAATTGTCTGTGCTCAACGGCCCTCTCACTTGCCTCCCTAATGGTCCACCCAGTTGTGTTCAAACGGTGCATAACCGAGACACCGCGTCTCGCTCAGCATTTTGTGTGGGTCTGCAATGACGTCACTCACAGATTGGAGATCTATTGCGATAAAAACACATTAATGTGAGCTGTTAATTTATTCATTTTACAAAACGAATACAATAAATTCATCAAATTTGACAAATTCTCCCTGAAAAATATTCCAAATCTTTATAAGAAAGGAAGATAGTCTTACGTAATTTTAACGGTAGCTGATTAATTAATTTTCACACGTCCATGTAATGGCGAAACACATTCGCAGCCGGGAAAATGGGGGTGGGGTGGGGCGGGGCGAGGTAAACAATTGACACACCTCCACCTAATAATGATAAAGTAATCGAGGCCATTACCAAAATTTTAAAAATAAATATATCAATTATTTTATGGCTCTGGTGTTGGCCTATTTAACAGGCATGTGTGCACGCTCAGGAAGAGGTGGGCCATATTGGGATAGCGGGGCGCACTGGTACACAAGATGGGGTCACAAGTAGACAAGATGGGGTCACAAGTAGACAAGATGGGGTCACAAGTAGACAAGATGGGGGCACAAGTAGACAAGATGGGGGCAAAATGTACAGTGACACAAGTAGTTGGACACAAGATTTTATGAAAATGTGACAGCGACACAAGTGGTTGGACACACGATAGTATGAAAATGTACAGTGACACAAGTGGTCGGACACAAGATAGTATGAAAGGATATTGTATCAGCAGTTGAATGTTAAAGTAGAATGCATTTCATTATTGATTGCCCCATGTCGAAGTAGGCTAAAGGTTTAATCAGGATGTTTGATTTATGAGACACACATAGAAGTGACCATGAGAGACACACATAGAAGTGACCACGAGAGACACACATAGAAGTGACCGTGAGAGACACACATAGAAGTAACCATGAGAGACACACATAGAAGTGACCGTGAGAGATACACACATAAGTGACCATGAGAGACACATAGAAGTGACCATGAGAGACACACATAGAAGTGACCGGCCATTCGGACGACACAAGTTCAATACATAGTTATACATAAAATCATTGATGATTATATTTTTTAAAAAGAGAGAAATGATAACTGTTGCATAGGAATAGTGAGTGTAAATCTAAGATTCGTATTACAACTTACTGCAACCCAATAAAACGCAATTATCTGAACAAATGTTTACATGAATGGAAGGGGGGGGTAACTAGGGGGGGGGGGCTCCCGGATAATACAAAATGGAATAATCGAGGAGTACTAATAACAATAACATGTTAAGACGTGGAATCCATTTCGATGTGACTTGTAATTGTATTTTAAAAAAAATTAGTACATAATTGACTTCCAGATGTGTTTTCCTTTGACCGGACTCAAAATACTGTCAGTGATGATGTCCTCTTTCCCCCTCTGCCGGACGTTCATTGCCTGTACATTGCTGGGTCACAACAGTCCTGATAATCAATGCCGATACATACGAGCTAGTAACGTCACTGGATCTTTGATCAATTGCACACTTCTCCCCAGATTGCATTAATAAGCATCGATGGGTGGCGTCCACAATTTAAAAAAAACTAGGCACAAAATTTTAGTAACTTTTTCGCTGAAATTTGCACTATTAAAATAAAACTAAATTAGTAAAAAAAACAACTCAAAAAGTATTTATTTTTGCAATGTTGGCGCAAAATCCATGAAATTGAGGGGGGTGGGGGGTGGGTTACAAGACGGTGAGGCTAATGAAACTCTCTTGCCTCCTCTCATCCGGACGCCTGTGCCAACAAACGTTTTGGTTATATGTAATCTCCTGTAAGTTAAGTAGGCCCCCTTATGATATGGTAATCTCCTGTAAGTTTAGTAGGCCCCCTTATGATTTGGTAATCTCCTGTAAGTTTATTAGGCCCCCTTATGATATGGTAATCTCCTGTAAGTTTATTAGGCTCCCTTATGATTTGGTAATCTCCTGTAAGTTTAGTAGGCCCCCTTATGATTTTGTAATCTCCTGTAAGTTAAGTAGGCCCCCTTATGATTTGGTAATCTCCTGTAAGTTTAGTAGGCCCTCTTATGATTTGGTAATCTCCTGTAAGTTTAGTAGGCCCCTTTATGATTTGGTAACCTCCTTACTTTAAGTTTAGTAGGCCCTCTTATGATTTGGTAATCTCCTGTAAGTTTAGTAGGCCCCTTTATGATTTGGTAACCTCCTTACTTTAAGTTTAGTAGGCCCCCTTATGATTTTGTAATCTCCTGTAAGTTAAGTAGGCCCCCTTATGATTTGGTAATCTCCTGTAAGTTTAGTAGGCCCCCTTATGATTTGGTAATCTCCTGTAAGTTAAGTAGGCCCCCTTATGATATGGTAATCTCCTTTAAGTTTAGTAGGCCCTCTTATGATTTGGTAATCTCAGGTAAGTTTAGTAGGCCCCTTTATGATTTGGTAACCTCCTTACTTTAAGTTTAGTAGGCCCCCTTATGATATGGTAATCTCCTGTAAGTTTAGTAGGCCCCCTTATGATTTGGTAATCTCCTGTAAGTTTAAAAGGCCCCTTTATGATTTGGTAACCTCCTTACTTTAAGTTTAGTAGGCCCCCTTATGATATGGTAATCTCCTGTAAGTTTAGTAGGCCCCCTTATGATATGGTAATCTCCTGTAAGTTTAGTAGGCCCCCTTATGATTTGGTAATCTCCTGTAAGTTTAGTAGGCCCCCTTATGATTTGGTAATCTCCTGTAAGTTTAGTAGGCCCCTTTATGATTTGGTAATCTCCTGTAAGTTTAGTAGGCCCCCTTATGATTTGGTAATCTCCTGTAAGTTTAGTAGGCCCCCTTATGATTTGGTAATCTCCTGTAAGTTTAGTAGGCCCCCTTATGATTTGGTAATCTCCTGTAAGTTTAGTAGGCCCCCTTATGATTTGGTAATCTCCTGTAAGTTTAGTAGGCCCCTTTATGATTTGGTAATCTCCTGTAAGTTTAGTAGGCCCCCTTATGATTTGGTAATCTCCTGCAAGTTTAGTAGGCCCCCTTATGATTTGGTAATCTCCTGTAAGTTTAGTAGGCCCCTTTATGATTTGGTAATCTCCTGTAAGTTTAGTAGGCCCCCTTATGATATGGTAATCTCCTGTAAGTTTAGTAGGCCCCCTTATGATATGGTAATCTCCTGTAAGTTTAGTAGGCCCCCTTATGATTTGGTAATCTCCTGTAAGTTTAGTAGGCCCCCTTATGATTTGGTAATCTCCTGTAAGTTTAGTAGGCCCCCTTATGATTTAGTAATCTCCTGTAAGTTTAGTAGGCCCCCTTTTAAGATTTAAAGGAAAAAAAAAGGACCATTTTAAAATGACATGATTACCAACAGGAAAACCACAAGATGTGTACGTTTTGTAGGTTGTGTAAGTGTAAGTTTAGTAGAATGTGTCAGGTTTGTAGGTTGTTTCAGTTATGTAGGTAGTGTAACTTTTCTAGGTTTAGTAACTTTTGTAGGCTGTGGACCTTTTGCAGTTTGTGTCAGTTGTGTAGCTCGTGCAGGTTGTGGTAAGTCGTTAAGTTATGTAACTTGTTTGATTGTGCAGGTTATGAAAGATCAAGAAGTCTACGGGTTGAGCACCACTGCTCTGTAAAGTAAAAACCCAACAACAACGTTCAGCAAATGTGCTGTCACTTATTCTATTTGAATTCTAAAGAGTTTTCTTTATTTTCATGCTATTATTTTTCCAAAAAAGGGAAACAAATTAACAAAAACAAGAAACTAAAGGAAAGCCCCACAAATCCACAAAAGGAAAGCCCCACAAATCCACAAAAGGAAAGCCCCACAAATCCACAAAAGGAAAGCCCCACAAATCCACTAAAGGAAAGCCCCACAAATCCACAAAAGGAAAGCCCCACAAATCCACTAAAGGAAAGCCCCACAAATCCACAAAAGGAAAGCCCCACAAATCCACTAAAGGAAAGCCCCACAAATCCACAAAAGGAAAGCCCCACAAATCCACAAAAGGAAAGCCCCACAAATCCACTAAAGGAAAGCCCCACAAATCCACTAAAGGAAAGCCCCACAAATCCACTAAAGGAAAGCCCCACAAATCCAATAAAGGAAAGCCCCACAAATCCACTAAAGGAAAGCCCCACAAATCCACTAAAGGAAAGGAAAGCCCCACAAATCCACTAAAGGAAAGCCCCCCAAATCCACTAAAAAAAGCCCCACAAATCCACTAAAGGAAAGCCCCACAAATCCACCAAAATAAATGACCAAGCAGCTCACATTTGTAATCTAACATTGGATACTTTGGCTAAACTCATTATCTCTTCATTAAACTCTAAAAAACCCTGATTGTGTTCATCTCACGTTATCAAGTCTTTATTTTCGTAATTTGCCCGCCCCCCCCCATACGCACACCCTTTTCTCCCAACAAACACACACACACACACACAACCCCGTCCTTCTGCTATTTTCCCCTGACGGTGCGTTTACGTGTCCCGCTAAGTGCTCTCTGCTTTATCTTATCTGTAGAGAGAAACCATGAGCACGGTACAATTGTTTCAATAAGAAAATAACGTCAACTCGACTGTGCATTGCCGATCAACTATTACGTTGTATGTAGACGAGTCGTACGTTTGAAAATGATTATCATTTTCGGTCCCCATTATATTTTTCCATCATCATCATGTCCCTTAGTCCTTGGACCGTTGGGGCGCCACAGATGACATGAAAACTATCCTTCTCCATTCCTCTCTGTTTTCTGCACTACGCACAGCATCGCCTAGTTTTAGTCCCGTCCTCTCTTTGATGTTATCTTTTTCTCTGTCTTCCTCTTCTTCTTCCTCCTCTCATTGTGCCCTGCATCATTTCTTTAGCGAGCCCTTGCTTTCTTGTCACGTGGTCATACCATTCCAGTTTGCGCGTTTTTTACAGTTCCCAGGAGGTCATCCATCATACAGCCCAACTGCTTGGCGAATCCTTTCTGTCACTTGTTCCGTTATTTTTCCATCCTATATATCAACTTCGCTTTTGTGCCTGGGTGGCTGGCAAAATTTTCGGACGGCCGATTGACCCACTTCCCGTCAACCTATCGAGCTGAAATTCGGCACACAGACTCGTTGCCGATGATAACACATTCCATAAAATTTTCAGCTTTACCCCCAACCCCCAAAGTACAGTTTTTTTTCCTCTCCTGTTTTTCAAGGGGAACATGAAGGAAAACTCCCGATAACTGCGCTAAATGAGATTCTTAAAAAAATATCGCGAATGCGTTTGGTTCTTTTTTTTTCTGAAATGGTTGGTGAAATAAATCTGCGGTGTAAAACTAAAAGCGAGTGGGTCATTAGAATATTAATATAGTTCAGGGGCGTGAAAACAATGTGCGGTTGCGAGCCTTATAGCACCAATTGGGATTCCTATAAAGTACGTTACCTGTATTCATGTTTTGTCAAATTTTCAGCACCGCCCCCATTGCTCGATATTTCATTGTTTTATTAAGGATTTATAAGAAAGACTTTTGTTTTTAAGGGGTGTTTATTTCAATCATAAGTCACAATGATGTCACTGTTATTGTTCAATCCTGAGTAACGCTGTCATCTTTGTTATTTGTAATCATAAGCCAGTTTGATATCTCTGCTTTTTTTCAGTCACTAGTCACGTTAAGGTCTCTGATATTTTCAGTCAGTAGCCACGTTAAGGTCTCTGATATTTTCAGTCAGTAGCCACGTTAAGGTCTCTGATATTTTCCGTCAGTAGCCACGTTAAGGTCTCTGATATTTTCCGTCAGTAGCCACGTTAAGGTCTCTGATATTTTCAGTCAGTAGCCACGTTACGGTCTCTGCTATTTTCCACCAGGATCCACCGTCACATGGCGTACACCTAGAAAGTTGTTTTAAATTGTTATTTATGTTGAGATGATGAACACGATCTCTCACCGAGGAAATGTTTATAAAGGTCTTAGTGAGGAGCATGCAGCCAGCTTGCTTTGTGTGTGTGTGTGTTCAGACTTCCGGTGCTGAAAAGGTCATGACACGTCAAAGTTGGTTTTTCTCTCATTTTGTTCCTTACATGTAGAATGTAATGCTCCTTTTAAACGAACAATGTAATGTTCATTCAATAAAAGATAGTTATGTAGAATGGTTTCATCAGGGAAGTAAAATGTCGCATTATATTGTTTGGGTAGGTGCATGGTGAAGGGGTCTAATGGTACCCGGGTGCGAATGGCGGCGATGCGTGTCTGGGTCCATTTTGACTAATGATATTCAGATGTCATTTGTAATAGTTTATTTTAGTTAAAATGAAGAATTAAGTTTAAAAACGTATAGTACATTCAATTATCTTTCATTTGATACCTCATTTTATCTTACAAACCCAACAATAATATTTTGAATCGTTTTTTTAATCCCAACCTCTCAATTCTGGTACCCGGGTACCAATAGCGACTTCGTATCATTAAACCCACATTACACACAATCAACGCGCCTTGATTCGATAGAAAACTTTAAAAAACAAAACAACCCCGAACAGATGGCCTAAGCTACACATAAATGTAGTCGAAGGCTTAGATTACTGAACACACTTCTAGGTGTATCGATGGATCCTGGCCAAAGTTGGTTAACATATCCTTCATAATCCCACTGGACGGGAACGTAATCCCACCGAGGAACAGGATCCTATCGGGGAAAGGGAGCCAACTTGAATGGGATCCCAATGGGGAACGGGATACAACAGTGAACTGGATTCCATGTATAACGGGATCTCATCGGGAAAAGGGGTCGAAACGTGACGGCATCCCACCGGGAAACGGGATCCCATCGGGAAACGGGATCCCATCGGGGAACGGGATCCAATTGGAGAACAGAATCCCATCGAGGGACGGGTTCATACCTGGAAATGTAATCCCACCGAGAACGGGGTCTTAGCGGGTAAAGGATTTCATCGGGAAACGGAATCCCATCGGGACCGGGATCCAGGGCCGGATTAACCTCTAGGCAAACAAGGCACGTCCCTTGGGCACCAAGCGTTTGGGGGCACCACAAGTCCTCAAGAATTATTTTTTTTTGGAACAAATTTAAGTCCAGAAACAACTGAAAATTGAACAAGTGCAATGAAAATGAAGAAATACATTATAATAAAAATTCACATTCAAGTTTGTGTGTACCGGTCTCATCTTTTATTTATGAAATGAGTGGGTGCATTTTGTTCAGCTTTTGCCTTCGCGTGAACCTGAATATAGGAGTTCCTTAAACATGATCGGACTTAAATGGTATAAAATTAAAATGTCTTATCAACAATTTGACGCACTTCACTATTTCATACCGAGCTAATCATTTGCTGCACTATTTCATTCTTTTGACACTATCATGTACTATTCATCTGTTAAATGATCCACGCATACCTTTAATTAAAGAAAGCGAGATGATCACACAAACTTTGTTGATCTTATATAGTTGCGATACTCACGTGTGCGCCCCCTGGTCCCGCACTGTCCAATTATACCAAGATGGGGTCATCGGCTAACTTAAATTTAAAAAAAAACTTTTCCTCGTCTTCTGTATCTGTTTGCGTCAAGAGTGATTTACGGCGATACAACGCATGAGATAATCGAGGAGTTATTCAGCCGTTTTATTTCGACTGTCTGCGTTCGTTTCGTTTTCATCTGTGATAATCTTCACCCGGGGGGGGGGGGGGGGGGCAATCGTTTATTAAATCTAGGACATTAACGTGTCAGACGCTAGGGTTAGGGTTAGGGTTAGACCCCTCGTGAACTCTCGTGAACTCTCGTGACCGCCTTTGAAGTGTGGCTACAAAAACTTTCCCTTGTTTACAAAAAGCTTAGTTATTCAGAACCTTATAGAAGGATCTGGATAAAACGGGAAAGCAAAACAATGCATTAGACGGTTCTATACATTAGTAGGAAATGCCTATAAAAGGGCTGACCGAAAGAGAGCGAGAGAGATTTTCTTTTGATCACGAGATGTGCTGTGTCGTTTAATACTTTGTTGTGTGTAGACTTTTCTATTTCCTCGTTGTACCATTTTGTGCTCGTTGTATTTTTATATACAGTACCGGTACCAGCAAATCTGTAAGTTTATAATTTTAATCATATTTCTCTTGCTGTTATTATTTAATTGAAGTTCACAAATTAAAAAGTTATTTATTGTAATTAGCTCTGGCCTTGATTGTCGTTTTATTTGTTATTATTTTTTTTAAACTTTGGTATCGTTCTTTATTATTGATTGTTTCTAGAACGAGCCATAGACTAAAATTAAGAGATTAATTTCTCCATTTATAACGGTCCGTAATAATATCCTTAATGGTATAATTTGTCTATTAGAAGGGCTGATGAAACTATTTATTAAAAAGCAGGATCAGTCCTACCTTACCATAGTGCTTTCTAATTTATCGTAATATACCGAAGTGCTGTCCAAATTAGGGATTTAACAGTATAGTTTTGTCTAATTTATTTTAAATTACGACAGTATCGTCCAGTTTACCGTAATGTCGGCCAATTTATCGTAATTTATCGTATTGTCGGCCAATTTATCGTAATTTATCGTAGTGTTGGCCAATTTAAAGCAATTTAGCTTACTGTTGCTCATTTATCGTAATTTACCGTATTGTCGGCCAATTTATCGTAGTGTTGACCAATGTATCGTAATTTACCGTATTGTCGGCCAATTTATCGTAATTTATCGTAGTGTTGATTAATTTATCGTAATTTACCGTATTGTCGGCCAATTTATCGTAATTTATCGTAGTGTTGACCAATTTATCGTAATTTACGGTAATGTTGGTCAATTTATAGCAATTTACCGTACTGTTGGTCAATTTATAATAGATTGTAATGTATTGTACTTGACTGTATATATATTTCAAAGACCTTCAAATAGGATTGGGACTGAACGAAAGGGCTGAATTCTAGTTCAAAGAATTGATGTTAGCCTACCTTTGTGAGATAAATAAGCTTACAATTGTTGAGAGATGACGGACATACTGAGTTGTACCCCACTGGGTGCACCGAAATGTCCGAATCTATGGAAGTACTTGCTTGTACTATTCCTTGCTGCATTTGTTAATCAAAGGTTCTTACATTTTAGAAGTCGTAGGACTCCCCTTTCCTCTGAAATTTTCGCCAACTATAAATACATTGATACTGCGGATCCCAGTGTTGGGATTTGAAACCAGTTTTTAAGGATGCGCTAAAAGAAATCTCCCAAATGAGTGTTAACGCGATTCTAGAATCACTGTCTTACCTAATTGTTACGCTAAACGTAGTGCTCTGGTGTTGATGGATATAATATAAGCAAGATTTAATACAATTTCTACACCGTTTACAATGTATAAATTTAATTAATTTTTTATAAATGGGGTAGTGTTAAGGCACGTTAAAATCATTTTGAGAAACATCGCTATAAAGCTTTAGCGCTATCTATGACTTCACTTTTTTTTTTTATCAATGTGGGAGGGCTGCAAGGGGTGCCAATCACAACCTGGGATTATCATTTTTACAACGCGTCAACTTGCTGGCTGTCGTAGCTGGACTATATCCCACATATGGAAATGGGCTTTAGTTCCGCTGGGGTTACGTGCAGCGTCTGATTAGCTGTGGTAGGGAACTCCCCTGGGGGTCAGTCTACATCTTTTCATTCCGCGAGCCAGTCGGCGAGGGCAGAAGTAAGTAAGCTGAAGGCGTAGGTTCGGGGAATTGTGTCAAGTGGCAGATTCTTACATGAATGGGATAATTGCTGGGGAGAAATGAAGTGACATCACTTGGGCTGATTAGTGTCGCGAATATATAGAGGAACACGCGTTTGTTCAGTGGAGAAATGAGTGCGTTACTTCGGTACCGGTATTGTAATTCATAAGACATTTACTTGTTCAGTTTTTCATGCTGTGACAAGATTTTGAACGCTAGGTGTTTCTTCCATGTTTAGATAATATCAACTGAGAAATAAGTGAGCGTGTTCTAAATTAGATTGCGCAGTGTTGTTGATGGTCGGTTCTTTCGTTGTTAATATTAATTAACTTTTTCTTTTTAGCTTTTTTGTCCTTAGTTTCACTTTTTTTTTTTCAAAATTAAATATTGTTGATATTTGGGTTACTGTATTTTATTATTGTAAGGAAATTCTTTGACACTTTGTATAATGGAGCTGGAGCCCATTTTGTGTTAGAGAAAATAGGTTGAACTATATTTAAAAAAAAATTAAATCAGTGATTCAAATTACTTGTGAAAGTTAATAACGTCTTACTTAATTCACATAACCTGGTAAATTTTATTGGTAATAGACTTTTTTTGTTTTTTTTATTGTTACTTAGGGCGATTTATTCATTTAATATATTCAGAGATATTACCAAATGATTCTTATTACGTTATTCTTATGTTGTATTTGTTTGCGGATACTCTCCACAGTAATGCTCCGTTTAAACTATCGAATTTTCGTCGAATTTGCGTCAAATTTGCATCAAATTGCTTTTTGAACGCACTATATTGTGTTACAAAATAGTGCGTTCAAAAAAGAAATTTGAGAAGATGAGAGCGCGTGAAATGATCGTGACGCAGTGATCTATTTTATTAGTTAATTTGTTATCATTATGCAGGTGTACCCGGATAATATAAGTTCACCTATCTCATTGCATTGGTAAAACTCGATGTGCTTAATCATCGTTCTAGTATCCGTTTCGTGACCTGTGGGGAAACTACTGACAGGATATCTTTGCGAAATGCGGAACTGTCATGCATTTGTTTTTAAGCGGCTGCCGGGGGCCAACTCAGTCGCCGAATCCAACAGCTGTCCGGTGAGCCCTAAAGTTGTTCTGAACCCATCAGTTGTACCGGTCCTGTGAGCCCAAAAGTTGTTCTGAACCCATCAGTTGTACCGGTTCTGTGAGCCCAAAAAGTTGTTCTGAACCCATCAGTTGTACCGGTTCTGTGAGCCCAAAATTTGTTCTGAAACCATCAGTTGTACCGTATGAGCGAAAGATATTGGCATCCGCCAGTCCCGGTCTGACTAAAAGTAGAATACATTCCCAATACAAGGACGTGACGAAAGTCTTGAGTGCTCGGATACTTTGGTTTAAGCCTGCAGGTTCCCGCTCATGGACTTTGAATGTAGGAAAACTGTGAGAAAGCCCGCTTCTTTCTAGATCCCTCCGATTCACACGGGACCTGTGCACATTGAGGAGTTACATCAAAAGAAAGCGACGTCATGTACTTGAGGTATGGATTAACTTTCGTTTTGCCCTTCATCACCCCCCCCCCCCAAATCCCTTCCATTCTCCCTCCTCCATCCCCTCCCTAGATGTAAGGAGGTTTGCTGCTTATTCCCAATCTATGTATTATCCTGGGGGGAAAGTTAAGGTTTCAGAGTCTGCATAATAAAAAAAAAAACAGTGTTAGACTTCTTTCTTTGACGAATCGCTACTTTTCTGGTCTACTTAGACTGGTCTACTTGGACTGGTCTACTTGGACTGGTCTACTTGGACACACAATTTGACAGAAGAATGGCGTCACGAAAAATATCATTTATCCGTAAAATCTCTTCATTATAAACAGAGTTGAAGCTGACGCTACACAAGTCTGTAGACTCTGGACTAGTAAATGACACCGCCTAAATGTCTGGACTAGTAAATGACACCGCCTAAATGTCTGGACTAGTAAATGACACCGCCTAAATGTCTGGACTAGTAAATGACACCGCCTAAATATCTGGACTAGTAAATGACACCGCCTAAATGTCTGGACTAGTAAATGACACCGCCTAAATGTCTGGACTAGTAAAGGACACTGCCTAAATATCTGGACTAGTAAATGACACCGCCTAAATGTCTGGACTAGTAAATGACACCGCCTAAATGTCTGGACTAGTAAATGACACCGCCTAAATATCTGGACTAGTAAATGACACCGCCTAAATGTCTGGACTAGTAAATGACACCGCCTAAATGTCTGGACTAGTAAAGGACACCGCCTAAATATCTGGACTAGTAAATGACACCGCCTAAATGTCTGGACTAGTAAAGGACACTGCCTAAATATCTGGACTAGTAAATGACACCGCCTAAATATCTGGACTAGTAAATGACACCGCCTAAATGTCTGGACTAGTAAATGACACCGCCTTAATGGAGTTGTGGAAAGTACTATCCTGGAGTATGTGATACAGTTTTCTCAAGACTATAACAGTATAAGTCCGATTTTGTAAAAACAACTTCGGTTTCTGACTCCATCTATAATTTGATCCAGCTGTCTTAAGATAAACATGCAATCGTAGAAATCCAGCTGACTTTGAATGCTGTTCGCAAAACATCTACAATACTTGTTTTGCATAGGAAATAACGATTTTCGTTGTATGTAAAAAAATTAGATTTTTTAAATTTTTTTAAAAAATCAATACATTCGATTTTATCAATCAAAAACACTCACTATACGCCGACGTTGGTGTCGAAAAAGTATGTGTGGGTGTGTGTGCGTGGGGGGGGGGGGTTGTTACACATACATAATACATTTATTTCAATTTAAAACAAACAAAGGCTATGTTAATTTACTGACATCTTATAGCAGCTAGATAAGGATCATGTCTGTACGCATATTACTACTATTACTATTAATTATATTTTTAGAGACTGCAATTCTGTCTCATGATTGGGGTTGTTTTGTTTAGTTCACTTAAATCAGAGGTCCCCAAACTTTTTTGTCTCGTAGACCCCTTGCCATGTTTTTCGGTCTTGTGTAGACCCCCTGCTTACCTGATATTACCTGCTAGTTTATAATAATTCTTAAACAGCTTTATGTTTTTAAAATGTTTACTTCATAGGTACTTTTATTATCTTTGTAAGAAGATATATGTCTTTATATTATAAGGTAATATTATGCAAGTAAATAGGTACTATCTGTGTTTGTGGATTATTCCATTCATGGAATGCCGAAAGTCACAACCTGCTTACATGAGATCCACTAACGTTGAACCCCATTTTCATTTCATGGACCCCCCAATTTTTTTTCCACGCTGGCATGGACCCCTTGCAAGTTGTCGTCGACCCATGGGGGTCGATATAGACCACTTTGGGAATCACTGACTTAAATTTTCCTGTTAAAAAATACCCATTTAATTTTCTCACAGGTTCTTACTTAAGTCAGATATTTAGGACAAATTTTAAATATGAACAAAGGGGCATCACAATCAGAGGCGTAACTGGGTTTTTGACGCCCTTGGCTAATTTATTTTTGGCGCCCTTGATAAATTGAAAAATTGAAAAATTATAGATTTAGCGGCGCCCTTGTGAACTGGCGCAGGCCGGCGCCCTTGGCAACTGCCCCAATGCCAAGCCGTTGTTGCGCCACTGATCACAATACATTTTGAAACCACCCGTTGTAAAGAAATAGCTCCATGCGTCGCAGCGCATTTTTTTTTTCCCTTTTGCTACGTCATTCTGGAAAAAAGGTTTCATCAATACACCCATAACTCGCTTTACGGCCTTAATACGTTCCGGAAAAGTTGGCCGTAAAGCGAAAAGCCGTACAATGAATCAATAATTTTGATATAAACCCATACAAATTTAATTGGATCTGTTCCAATTTTTTGTATAAAATAATATAGTCGTTAGTTCATAAATCATTTTATTCTTTTCATTTCCTATAAAAAAAAAAGTACAAAACATTGTAATAGTAAACAGAAATTAAAAAAATAAACACATAAATTATTTATTTTTTCACCAGCTTCAATGCGATGTAAAACTTCTAATTTGGTCTCTAGCGTGAAAGACTTTCGGTTTCTCTTTTTATCAGTACCGATATCTAACTTCAACGAACGTTTCAGGGACCTTTTTTGCTAAAAAAGTAACGAATATATTTGAAAGAATTAATGAATTAATTACATAAATAACGAAAATACAGTCAATCTGATTCATACGTACCAAATATGCTTACAATTCACAAATTAATCCAAACAAACTAAACAGAAACAAAACCAACCAGAAAAGAAACATGAACAAACACGTCAACTTACTGAGCCCCGGGATATGAACAAGGTTGGATAGCATAGGAAATAAGGTGGGATAGCACAGGATATGAATAAGGTGGGATAGCACAGGAAATAAGGCAGACTACTAAAGCAGAGCCGCCTAAGGGGAGAAGCTGAAACTAAAGAGAGGATATCTATTGGCCGTATAATGAAACATCGTGGGCCGTAAACTGAAAAGTGCCATAATTTAAAAAGACCGTAATAGCGAAATGCCGTATAAAGAGCGGCCGTATAGCGAGGTATAGGTGTACATCTTAACTTATGTATATCCAAATTTCATATGGACTAAAGATTTGTAATTATAAGGACTATAGAATAAAACTAAATATAAGAACGTGTTGTGTCAACATACATTATATTATGAAATCTGATGCCGGGAAATATTGAAATGGAAAACGAGAACGTCACGTGACATTGTTTTACACAGCCTGTGATTAGAATGACAAGCTTTGTCCCTACTCTCCAACCTCTTTAATTTTACTTGTTAAGCTAAAAGAGTTTTCACAAACATAAATAACAATGACAAAACTTTGCCCCTACTCTCAAACCTCGTTGTTTTTACTTGTTAAGAGTTTTCTCCAACATATACTTTTAATTTTTTTATATATATTTTTTTTTACCCTCGAACGATCTTTCCGTTTTACGACTGAGTGGCTGTTTGAGCAGAAATAGCAGAGACTCCAGCAATAAAAGTTTCTCTCATCTATTCAGCTTTTATAAGATGACACCGCTCACCTACTATTATAGCAACGCTTTTAAACAGAACAAGTGCTTATAATTTAGTTGATTAAATGGGGACAGGGTGATAAAAGTGCTTATAATTTAGTTGATTAAATGGGGACAGGGTGATAAAAGTGCTTATAATTTAGTTGATTAAATGGGGACAGGGTGATAAAAGTGCTTATAATTTAGTTGATTAAATGGGGACAGGGTGATAAAAGTGCTTATAATTTAGTTGATTAAATGGGGACAGGGTGCTTAATTTAAAGTGCTTATTATTTACTTGATTTATGGTGTGATTGTTGTACTTTTGTACTTAAGCTGTGTATAATGCACTTGATGAATTTAAAATTTAATTCACATTCCGTAATATTTTTTTCGCCGCCCTACGACCTTTGAGCCCGACCTTAATCACAAAATTAGGATAGCATTAAAATCAAGTCTGTTTTAATTTCAGTGCTGTAGCACCTACTGAACCAAAGGTAATACACGCGGTGGAATGGAATACACATCCCGAGCCACGCGACAGAATCAAACGTGGCTGGCATGGAGTTAAAGTGGGCTAACAATGAGTTCCAGTGAAACATGGCTGGCATGGAGTTAAAGTGGGCTAACAATGAGTTCCAGTGAAACATGGCTGGCATGGAGTTAAAGTGGGCTAACAATAAGTTCCAGTGAAACATGGCTGGCATGGAGTTAAAGTGGGCTAACAATGAGTTCCAGTGGGTTTTTGTTTAGGTTACAGTATTTTTCTTTTAAACCCACACTGGAAGGAACTAAGTATTATTATTTTTGTTGCCTATTCAGCTAATATAATTAAATTAACATCTAAAATATTACGGAAACAGACATTGGGACAGTGATCTCCATGGCAGTACGACTGTGGAACCAAATCTTTCAATTGAATTTTGAACACTATTTGTAGTACGACTGTGGAACCAAATCTTTCAAGGCTGCACCTATTGGTACCCGGGTACCAGAAGTGAGAGGTTGGGATTAAAAAACGATTTAAAATATTTTTGTTGGGTTTGTAAGATAAAATGAGGTATCAAATGAAAGATAATTGAATGTACTATACGTTTTTAAACTTAATTCTTCATTTTAACTAAAATAAACTACTACAAATGACATCCGAATAGCTTTAGTCAAAATGGACCCGGACACGCAACGCCGCCATTCGCACCCGGGTACCATTAGACTCAATATGCGCCCTTGTTTCCACATTTATTGCGTTTGACAGCACTTGTTTGTTGGTTGTTTTTTTTTGTATAACACGTCCGGCCTTTTTTTCGTTATGCATGTTCCATAAACATATGGGCTCTTACATAGAATATTACAATGTCTACATAATTTCAGGTTTTACGACCTGTGGACTGATACAAATGATGTCTACATAATTTCAGGTTTTACGACCTGTGGACTGATACATATGATGTCTAAATAATTTCAGGTTCTACGGCCTGTGGGCGAGTTGTCCTGTTATCCCTCTGTTACATAATATCATGTCTACATTTCAGCTACTACGGTTGGCGGGCGAGCTGTCAGTGAGCATGTCTTATGACAGGAACGTGGAGCCGGTGGGGAGGTTGGGTTGGTGTGTGACGTTGAGTCTGAGTTATGGGAGCTATGTGGGGGTGGGGGGTTGGGGAGTGCATGCAGTGCTGTAGGGAAAGGAAGACACACAGTGGCGTAGTGAGGGGGGGCAAGGGGGTATCATGCCCCGGGCGCTACTCACAAAGGGGCGCCAAATGGTATATTTTACTATAATATTGTATGGTTTTCGAATAGAGGGGCGCTAAAAAGGTATTGGGGGGCGCTAAAAAGTATTGTGCCCCGGGCGCGAGTTAAGCTCGCTACACTACTGAAGACACAGTCCAAGGGCCAAGATGATTTAAGAATGTGCTTTTTTTTATTCTTCACCATGGCTGTTTAGCACACCGGTGAAAGTAGGATAATGTCATAATTGTCAAGGTATTCAATACCAAACCAGTGTCCCAGAATTTTAATAATAGAACGGGTTGTAGTCCTGAACTTTAGAGACAAGTAATTTCTACTGTTAGTGCTAGAAAATTTGATAACTTTGACTGCAGCTTTTGTTCTGTGAGACGAAGAACTCGGATTATTCGTTTGAGGGCCTCCCCCCCCCCCCCTTTTTTTTTACCTTTTTCTTTTCTCCCGAAAATTTAATTGAATTCAAATTAAATATGGTTAGCTATTTTTGTGCATATCCCCCCCCCCCCAAAGATATGTCGTAAAGCAGTGGTTCTCAACCTTCCAAATGCCACGACCCTTAATATAGTTCCTCATGTTTTGGCGACCCCCGACCACAAAATTATTTTCGTTGCTACTTCATAACTGTAGAGTATATGTGTTTTCCGAAGGTCTTAGGCGACCCTTGGGTTGAGAACCGCTGTCGCAAAGTGATATCATTTTTAAAAAATGTAAACAAAAAACTACTAATACGAGCTTCAATTTCAATATTATTTCCTGCTAGTAGGCTTCTGCATGTGGTCATTACAGAAATAAGATAGGTCATTCATAATGCTCCTCTATCAGGGCTACAGATGGTTTTCGTGGGTTATGTACCGTATGTAAAATCGAGCATTCCTCCAAAGTTCAATGCTCATATAACTTATAACTAAAAACTTTGTAAAATTTTAGTTATACCCTAACCGACTAGTATATTATAAATCTGTACCATCCCTATATAACTACCAGGAGCGTACATATTTCCACAACCATTCATCATCATCATTGGAGCTGCAGCCTATGTAGGGCCCTGTCCTGCTTCATCACATCCTTCCATTTTTCAAGTGAGACTTGGTCGCCCCCCCCCCCCCCAAAAAACAAACAAAAACAACAACAAACAAACAAACAAACAAACTGCAGAGAACCTGCTGAGTGAATCGGAGAGGAAAATCCTCATGAAATAGATATGGTTCAGTGTTCCAGCCCCCACTGCCCGTGTTTCTCCTGTTCGGTTCACCAGTCGTGGAGTGCACCGCCTATGACGCTAAGGGTGCAAACGTGATAACGTTAAGTTACTTGTAGGCGGGGCCGAAACGTTACGGCGACATGAATTTCAAGGGATCGGTTTAGGAATTGTGGGGGGGGGAGAGGAAAGGAATGTTTTATTTTTATACCATCCTTATTTACTTTGGTGTGTTACTGTGCTGCGGTCTAGTTTGTGTTTCATTCGAGGGGGATGTACTAAATGTTGAAACTGTAGTTTGCATTGACGATTTGCTTTTTTTTTATTAAAAAAAAATATCATTTTCCTTGCGTTTATTTACGTGGACAGCACACGCTCGTCAGCTCAGTGGTGAAACGGTAGGCTGTGTTAACCTGATCTCAATTTGGTATCGGTGAACAGGTGTTCTTAGCTTGTCATATTTGGTAAGTTTTTTTTTATCCTGGCTTATGGAAATCGACACTTTAGCAATTCTGGTTGCTCAGCCAGTGGGCCTCTCAAATGTCAGTATTATATCATTCTAACAGCAGGGCTGGTGGCCTATCATCGGATGGGGTGTCGTTATCTTATCATTCTATCAGCAGGGCTGGTGGCCTATCATCGGATGGGGTGTCGTTATCTTATCATTCTATCAGCAGGGCTGGTGGCCTATCATCGGATGGGGTGTCGTTATCTTATCATTCTATCAGCAGGGCTGGTGGCCTATCATCGGATGGGGTGTCGTTATCTTATCATTCTATCAGCAGGGCTGGTGGCCTATCATCGGATGGGGTGTCGTTATTTTATCATGATATCAGCAGGGCTGGTGGTTTTGGTCTGGTGGTTGTTTTTTTTAAAGGATAATTCACATCTGTTTGACGAATAAATCGAATAGATAGAAACCATGACACTCGGTGTGCCTATTTAAAAGTACCGCACTACAGTTTACGAATCGCGCCTCTATGTCAACACCGCTATTTTTAGCTCGCTACGCCTTCCTTTCCCGTGATATGCATAATATATGAAGTGGTGGTTTTTTTTTTGGTACACCTATAAGATTACAGTAAACTAGTCAGTGAAAAAACAACATATGTATCCTTGCTAGCTATCGGAGTTGTCAGTAAACTAGTCAGTGAAAAAAACAACATATGTATCCTTGCTAGCTATCGGAGTTGTCAGTAAACTAGTCAGTGAAAAAAACAACATATGTATCATTGCTAGCTATCGGAGTTGTCAGTAAACTAGTCAGTGAAAAAAACAACATATGTATCATTGCTAGCTATCGGAGTTGTCACCGCCATAGTGACGTCAATGTGCCGCGTCCCAAATATGTTCCTTCGAGGCGTGGCATTTTCACCAATAAAGTTTTAACACATTTTTAAGACTATGATAAAATCAAGTCTGAAACATGAGGATGCATCCGGCTTAAAAGCTCTTCCAAATCAGGGGTTCTTAACCTTTATGCACCGCGGCACCACCTCTCGATTTTCAAACACCTCCCCTCCCACCCCCAACCCCTTAACCCACCCCATGATCGAAAGATTTGTCATAAAATAAATGTGAAAATAATTTGGTCATGGTACATTTTTGATTCTATTACTAACTAGCTGGAAACACACACAAAAAAAAAAACATTAAAAAAATCCATCGATTACAAAAACATGCGCCAGGAAACATCTGCTGCCGCTAATAAAAGTGGAGCTTTGTTGTGTGTTAATGCTTCAACAATTCATTTCTGTGTGTCCCCGCAGCCCCTGGCTAATAAAGCCTGCTCTAAGGATTCCTGTTTCATATTGATGTTGGTGGGGGGATGATGTGGTGGGTTCCCATGATGATGATGTCGGCCCCGAGATAGGGATTGAACTTGTTGGTTTGGCAAGGCCACTCTTCTTTTGAAGGACATACAAAAAAAATAAAAAAATAAATAAACAAACAAATACAACAACCCTGAAGTTAAAAAATCTCACACACCAATATTACAAATAAATTTTAACAAACATACAACGAAAACAGGCGTCCAATGATTAAAAACGACACCATGAGTTTGTTGTTGTTGTTGTAACTGCTGAAGTAGTCATCCTGTGAGGTTTGCTTTCCGTTCTTTAGGATTAAAGGGTAACATTGCGATTCTTGTTCACGGCTTTTACTAGGAGTCCGAGACACGTGCAGTGCAGAGACACGTGCAGTGCAGAGACACGTGCAGTCCGATGAAGCATTTCATCCGACCCTTAAGACCTTCCGGGAACTGTAGTAATCATTAATCTTTTCGCAAATGTACACATTGTGAATGATTATCAGTAAAAGTCTTTGAAAATTAATCATCACGGTGCAAAATTTCCAACTGTAAAATCAAGAAATCATTCCATCACAGTGAATCTATTTTTAGTCGTATTAACTTCCACGCGCGGTCCTTTGCACACTAAAGAAAGATGGCCGACTTCCCCCATCAAGACGTCCATGAAAGTATGGGCCCGTGGTGTTGAGTATTGTATGTCATACCAGACATTATATAGACGGCTTATTGACAGCCGTTCCAAGGCCCCCTTTCGATCTCTTCTTACGGTACCAAGACCTGTTTTCCTTCAAGTTATGTATCGGTCTATTCTTGATCTATTCAAACTGTCCGCATTGACAATCTGCTTGAGTGTCTAGAAACCTGCAGTGAGAGTAAGCCTGGCCGAAATTCAGAAACAAGTTCACCCATTATTAGAGTCCCACGACATAAATATCTGCATGCTGGTTCGTCTGAATAATTGAGTGAGATCTACTTGAGTCCCACGACAGAAATATCTGCATGCTGGTTCGTCTAAATAATTGAGTGAGATCTACTTGAGTCCCACGACAGAAATATCTGCATGCTGGTTCGTCTGAATAATTGAGTGAGTTCTACTTGAGTCCCACGACAGAAATATCTGCATGCTGGTTCGTCTGTATATTTGAGTGAGATCTACCTGTTTGGGTTAAAATACCCCCCCCCCCCTAATTTACTGCCCATTATTGTTCTGACACGACGGTGGTTCTCAACCTGTTCCCCGTCTCCGTTCAAATATAACACCGTGAACGTGTAAAACAGTGCGGGCCTTTAATCTCTTTTACCTTTGTACCTTTAATCTCTTTGACATTTGTACCTTTAATCTCTTTGACTTCTGTACCTTTAATCTCTTTTACCTTTGTACCTTTAATCTCTTTGACATTTGTACCTTTAATCTCTTTGACCTTTGTACCTTTAATCTCTTTGACTTCTGTACCTTTAATCTCTTTGCATTTTGTACCTTTAATCTCTTTGACTTCTGTGCGTTTAATCTCGTTGCCTAAAACAACATTTTCACTGACGTATTGCTTCAATAAAAATGTTAAATAATAATTGAAGCAAGCACACATCTCATCATAACAAAACTATGAAATTTATTGTTCATACTTTGCCTTTCCCTCTGGTCTATGAAATGATCACCTGCATTGTGGTAAACACTCAGAAGGACTTCCCAGTTTAATTATGTAGTCAAAGAAAATTTTAGAGCATTGATGTCTAATCAATAAGTTACTTTGCAAACTTTGCTTGTTTCAACACTGCTGTGAATGGCCTTTGCCGTGTTTATTTCAAGTTACAGAAACTATAGCGTGTTCTTCAGGATCAATACAGTGTGTTGACTGAATTCAGCAGTGTGTTGACTGAATTGAGCAGTTTGTTGACTGTATTCAGCAGTGTGTTGACTATCATTTAGCAGTGTGTTGACTGTCATTTAGCAGTGTGTTGACTATCATTTAGCAGTGTGTTGACTGTCATTTAGCAGTGTGTTGACTGTCATTTAGAACTGTGTTGACTATCATTTAGCAGTGTGTTGACTATCATTTAGCAGTGTGTTGACTGTCATTTAGCAGTGTGTTGACTGTCATTTAGCAGTGTGTTGACTGTCATTTAGCAGTGTGTTGACTGTATTTAGCAGTGTGTTGACAATCATTTAGCAATGTGTTGACTATCATTTAGCAGTGCGTTGACTGTCATTTAGCAGTGTGTTGACTGTCATTTAGCAGTGTGTTGACTGTCATTTAGCAGTGTGTTGATAATCATTTAGCAATGTGTTGACTATCATTTAGCAGTGTGTTGACTGTCATTTAGCAGTGTGTTGACTATCATTTAGCAGTGTGTTGACTGTCATTTAGCAATGTGTTGACTGTCATTTAGCAGTGTGTTGACTGTCATTTAGCAGTGTGTTGACTGTCATTTAGCAGTGTGTTGACTGTCATTTAGCAGTGTGTTGACTGTATTTAGCAGTGTGTTGACAATCATTTAGCAATGTGTTGACTATCATTTAGCAGTGTGTTGACTGTCATTTAGCAGTGTGTTGACTATCATTTAGCAGTGTGTTGACTGTCATTTAGCAGTGTGTTGATAATCATTTAGCAATGTGTTGACTATTATTTAGCAGTGTGTTGACTGTCATTTAGCAGTGTTTTGACTATCATTTAGCAGTGTGTTGACTGTCATTTAGCAATGTGTTGACTGTCATTTAGCAGTGTGTTGACTATCATTTAGCAGTGTGTTGACTATCATTTAGCAGTGTGTTGACTGTCATTTAGCAATGTGTTGACTGTCATTTTGCAGTGTGTTGACTATCATTTAGCAGTGTGTTGACTGTATTTAGCACTGTGTTAACTGTATTCAGCAATGTGTTGACTGTCATTTAGCAGTGTGTTTATGGCTATTTAGCAGATATGAATTATTGCAACCTGTCATTCCTCTCATAGATATCAAATATTACGTGAATGCCAGTCTTCCACTTAGATTAGCATGTATCCAATGTGTTTATTATCTTCTCCCAGGGAGTGGAACATGACCGTCAACAAGATATGTTGTATTGGTGCTGGCTATGTGGGAGGACCATCATGTGCAGTCATAGCTCACAAGTGCCCCAACCTGCAGGTCACGGTTGTGGATCAGAGTGCAGAGAGGATAGCCCAGTGGAACTCTGACAAACTGCCCATATTTGAGGTTAGTTCATGAATGATCATAACAAGCAGACTTGTCAAGAGATACTTGACGGGGCTAAAACCATGCTTCCTGGAGAGGCCAAGCCGTACATGTTGATGTGAAACAAATGCATGAGATCTCACTTGTAAACACTTCAGGTCATACATGTTGATGTGAAACAAATGCATGAGATCTCACTTGTAAACACTTCAGGTCGGCATGTTGATGTGAAACAAATGCATGAGATCTCACTTGTAAACACTTCAGGTCATACATGTTGATGTGAAACAAATGCATGAGATCTCACTTGTAAACACTTCAGGTCATACATGTTGATGTGAAACAAATGCATGAGATCTCACTTGTAAACACTTCAGGTCGGCATGTTGATGTGAAACAAATGCATGAGATCTCACTTGTAAACACTTCAGGTCGGCATGTTGATGTGAAACAAATGCATGAGATCTCACTTGTAAACACTTCAGGTCGGCATGTTGATGTGAAACAAATGCATGAGGTCTCACTTGTAAACACTTCAGGTCGGCATGTTGATGTGAAACAAATGCATGAGATCTCACTTGTAAACACTTCAGGTCATACATGTTGATGTGAAACAAATGCATAAGGTCTCACTTGTAAACACTTCAGGTCGTACATGTTGATGTGAAACAAATGCATGAGATCTCACTTGTAAACACTCCAGGTCGGCATGTATCTGTGCTCACCTGAGTCTGCCCCTGGATATTGTTACCTATGCCTGGGCCTAGCATATGTGTACAGCAATAAGCATTCAAATTTCTGTCACAAACACCATTGTCCTTACCCCAGCCCATGCCATTTAATTGGTTATTCTACTGACACTTTAAATTGTGTGGAGCCTGGTGTAACCATCCACAAATATAGAATACAGAAACAAACGTCTTTTGTTTATACTTAAATAGTTTAATATTGTCACATACTTTTAGGGGATTTTCTTTTCTTTCTGAGACTAAACATTTTTTTAATATGATAAACCAGGCCTGCACAACATACGACCCGCGCCCGCCAGCACCCACTTTGTGGCCCGCGAAGTCACAAAATATTCTTTAGTCTTGTTATTTTCTTAATTGTTTTCCCCCCCTGTCCTATTTTCTTTTGGCCCGCACAATTCTGTCCTTATTTTCTTCTGGCCCGCCTTACATTTTTTCATCAAGTATTATGGCCCGCCTTACATTTTGAGTTGTGCAGGCCTGTGGTAAATGATTTCTGTCCATTTCCCCTGACTATTATTTGAATGAGTGACTGATTCTTCCTAAAGTCAATGAAACATCAAGTATTTTCAGCCACTCAGCCAGGTCATTGTCAGTCTAATCTTGCCCTGTTTCAGCAAGTCAGCCAGGTCATTGTCAGTATGTCAATGAAACATCAAGTATTTTCAGACACTCAGCCAGGTCATTGTCAGTCTAATCTTGTCCTGTTTCAGCCAGTCAGCCAGGTCATTGTCAGTCTAATCTTTTCCTGTTTCAGCTTGTCAGCCAGGTCATTGTCTGTCTAATCTTGTCCTGTTTCAGCCACAGCTAGATGAGGTTGTGAAGGCTTGCAGGGGACACAATCTGTTTTTCTCCACGGATGTAGAGAAAGGCATCAGAGACGCTGAACTGATTTTCATTTGTGTTAACACACCCACAAAAACTTTTGGTTGGGGAAAGGTATGTGAAGTAACCTTTAGATTATTAGGTGTCAAATATTTTAAATATTAATCTTTCATGCTCCATCAATGAATAGTTTTGTTTGTTTTCTAGTTTTTTGTGGTGTTTTGTCACAAGCTGAGTAGAGGGGGGAAAAGATGTGGGGGAAAAAAAAGGGGGGGGGGATTCAATTGCTTAGAAACAGTTCATCCTCCATAAAACACTTAAACCAGTCCTTGTAGATTTCCAGCAAGATTACAATGAGATAACACCAGCCTCTCCATTAGAAAAGTACATTTTATTTTTAAATAGAAATAAAAACTAGAACATTAAAGGAAGTTTAGATGATTGAACAGTGGGGCGGTTGGATGTAGAATCTATTGAATTCAATGTGGAAAGTCATATACCACCCTCTGTTAGACTCTTCACACACAAACACACACTGGCCATGCCCTGAAGGGCTTGAGGCTATCAAAAGTGATTTGCCATTAACATTTTATTTTGAACTACGCTACATTTTATGTAAACTTGCAGCTACAGCATTTAGTTTTAGTATAATAGTTCTTGTCATTAAAAATATAGTTGTCTGTAGTTAAACATAAATTTGTTTATAGTTAAACATATAATTTTTTTACAGTCAGAGGAAACAAATAATTCAAACTTAAATATGATTTGGTTTAGGGGGGTTTGTATATTGTTTAAACAACCCCCCCCCCCCCTTTTACTCCCCGGACATACCAGCTTTTGAATTTTTTAGATAAAAGAAACAACACTTTAGACATATCAAAATACATAATGCTCTATGTCATTAATGCTACCAGATAGCACTGATTTCACTACATACAATTTATGATGGTTTCATTAATGAGAGTCTTAACAATACCGTACCGCAAGTGTGTAATATGTTCTTTTTTTAAACAGAAATTTTGTAATAAATATACAATGTAAAAGGCAATGGAACATTAGAAATATCAGTATAGTTCAGGGGCGGTAGTATATTGGGGGTAAGTGGGGGGGGGGGGGGTGAGCACTTATTGGGAATCTTATAAAGTATCTTATAAAGTGCACTACTTGAATGCATGTTTTGTTTAGTAAATTTAGTAGATGGGACATTCACACATTGCTGCCGCAATTGTTTGTCAGGCTATTGGTAGTTAAAATCTATGTCATTAAAATAAACATTGTAAGGCTTCCCTGTGTTTTTTGTAGAAAGGCATTAGAATGTTAGCTTGAGCTTCCTTGTTGTGTCTCACAGGGGAGGGCTGCAGACCTGAAGTACATCGAGTCAGCTGCCAGGAGGATAGCTGAGGTAGCACAGAACTCAAAAATTGTTGTGGAGAAGAGCACAGTTCCTGTCAAGGCAGCAGAAAGTATAGCAAATATTTTGTCTGCTAATGTGAAGCCTGGAGTCAAGTACCAGGTAAATTAACCCATTCCCGCCTACTGCCTAAGGTGTCATGCACCTCATAGTGTTGCCACCAGTGAAGCCTAACCATGTCACTAATGAAAAACGAAAATTTAAAAAAATTGAGTGAAGTTTGAGCTAATTCATCTGGCACTTCACACAATGTAGTTTTTACAAAAGTCTTGAACTTTAATTATAATTGCATATTTACTATATCTATGTCTCCTTATCTCTTAATTTTTAAATTAATTTTTAAACTATGGTAAGGAGAAGTGATCTTTAGCCCAATTTCTTAGTGTCAAATAAAGAAATCAAACTAATTAATCCAGTTGTTCATAACATTAGAGGTGGCCCTAGGGTTGTTATGACAGTGGCCAGAGCCGTTATGAAAAAAATCTTAAGAAATGTTTGGGGCAATACAAAATATTTTAGGTCACCAACTATGGCTACCACTGACTCATGTTTCAAATTTAAGCAATGATTTGTGGCTATGAATTGCTGGCTCAATTAAAGCTCAGACATCAAGTCCACAGTTCTGTATTAGCTTAATATTGAGTCACAAGTTGGTATAGAGGGCTGCTCTGCAGATAGAGTGCAGGCTTTAGAAATAGAATTTCCTTCATCGAATCAGTTTTATTAAGCCTTACAGTAATTATTTAAATTCATTAAATACTGCCTCATAAATATTCATTTTTTTCTCTAAATCCGTTAATAACTGGAGCATTTCAATAGGCCAAACACAATTATTGTGTCCCTAATTTTTAGAAATTGGCATCATTTAGAAATGACATGAATATAAGGTTAATTCATTTTTTATGAAAGTATTTGTAAGTAGATCTATTATGTTGTCCCACAGGTTCTGTCCAATCCAGAGTTTCTAGCTGAGGGCACAGCTATTGCTGATCTCCTTAATCCAGATCGAGTTCTAATCGGTGGGGATCAAAGTATTGAAGGTCTTGAGGCGATGGAAGCATTGTGCTGGGTGTACAGGCACTGGGTGCCATCGGGGAACATCATCACCATGAACACTTGGTCATCAGAACTTTCCAAACTGGTATCTTCTATTTTATTGATACATTTATCGGAACCTTATGAAAAAAAGCATCTAGATGTCAAGCTGTAACACTGTCATTAAATATTTTATTTTTGATAATGGCATCCACAGCTTTGTCCACCTAGCCCTACCACACACGCAGATATGCCCCACTCACCCGATGGGTACTCCCCACTTCACGTTTAACACACCCCTCCAAAATTCATTAACTAAAAAGATTTTTTTTGCTCTTCTGTAAGATATTAAAGAATAAAATCTTTATATTTGGAATACTAATTATATTTATAATACCTGTACTGTTGAACAAATGAATCAATTAAAAAACTCTGTCCATATTATAAATTCATTGCATTTCTGCAATCAACCCATCCACAATATCTACACTCAATATATGTCAATAAATCTGATAATTTCTTTAATCAACCCATCCACAATATCTACACTCAATATATGTCAATAAATCTGATAATTTCTTTAATCAACCTATCCACAATATCCACACTCAATATATGTCAATAAATCTGATAATTTCTATAATCAACCTATCCACAATATCCACACTCAATATATGTCAATAAATCTGATAATTTCTATAATCAACCTATCCACAATATCCACACTCAATATATGTCAATAAATCTGATAATTTCTATAATCAACCCATCCACAATATCTACACTCAATATATGTCAATAAATCGGATAATTTCTGTCATCAACCCATCCACAATATCTACACTCAATATATGTCAATAAATCGGATAATTTCTGTCATCAACCCATCCACAATATCTACACTCAATATATGTCAATAAATCTGATAATTTCTGTCATCAACCCATCCACAATATCTACACTCAATATATGTCAATAAATCGGATAATTTCTGTCATCAACCCATCCACAATATCCACACTCAATATATGTCAATAAATCTGATAATTTCTATAATCAACCCATCCACAATATCTACACTCAATATATGTCAATAAATCGGATAATTTCTGTCATCAACCCATCCACAATATCTACACTCATTATAACATCAATAAATCTGATCACTCTGATCAACAATCCTCAGGCAGCCAATGCATTTTTAGCCCAAAGAATCTCGAGCATCAATGCCATGTCAGCTATATGTGAGTGCACCGGAGCTGATGTTGATGAGGTGGCCCATGCTATCGGAACTGATTCGAGGATTGGTCCAAAGTTCCTCAAAGCCAGTGTTGGTAGGTTGCCGCTAATCGCACCTCAATGTTGGCAGTGGTACCATAGCTTGAGAATACAATTGAAATTTTCACTTCTAACTTTCCTTTGTTAGCCAGGATTATTGCCACTGCAAGTTACTTGTATGAAGCACTTATCTTTGAATACTTTTATTCAATTAGATCTACCTGGTACCGGCATAAAAAGTTTTCAGCTAAGAAAATTTTTTATTTATGGATTTCCATTAATTCCTTGTCTGCCTATAAAGTCTCTCAATACTTTGTGTAAAAAAAAAGTTCATCATATTGCTTAGTGTTATATCACAGCTATTCCATCAGTTTTTTTGGTTAGTTCATCTTATGTGACTCTATTTTCAGGATTTGGGGGCAGCTGTTTTCAAAAAGATGTACTCAACATGGTTTATCTCTGTGAATGTTTGAACTTACCTGAAGTGGCAGCATATTGGCAGCAGGTGAGTTTGGTGAAGGAAAGTTGTAATACCTGGGTTTGTTAAAAAAATTGTGTCTAGGAAATTTATCCCAGGTGGCTGAAAGGGATGGTCGTGGAGTTAAACATACTAAAGAATGTCTTTAATATCATACTTTGATTTATGTTTTTTACTTATTATTTAGGTTGATCTTACCATTACCCAGAGTCGCCCTAGGCGAAAAATTGTCATCCTCATGGGAGATCTCAATGCCAAGATCGGCAGTGACAACACGGGTTACGAAGAAGCCATGGGGCGACAAGGGATAGGAGAAATGAATGATAACGGAGAAAGATTTGCCGACCTATGTGCCACAACAAATCTAGTCATAGGCGGGAGCTTATTCCAACACAGGAGGATACACAAGGCCACATGGGTTTCACCGGACCTCCAAACGATGAACCAAATAGATCATGTGTGTATTGGGAAAAAATTCAGGCGATCTCTCCAAGATGTACGTGTCAGAAGAGGAGCTGACGTTGCCTCAGACCACCATCTTCTAGTGGCCCGGCTGAGACTAAAACTGAAAAGGCACTACACTGAGCAGACATCATATAGTTGCTCTACAACACCCCCCTCTTGAAAGATAAGGCCAAACAGGAAGAGTTCAGGATCACTCTGTCCAACAAGTTCCAAGTCCTACAGGAACTGCTAGGAGACGAGACGATCGATGGAAAGTGGCAGGGAGTAAAGAAAGCAGTCAAATCAACATGTCAGGAAGTGTTGGGAAACAGGAAACATACACACAAAGAATGGATAACAGCAGATACATTGAAAGTGATAGAAGAGAGAAAAGGGAAGAAGGCAGAAATTAACAACAGCCGTACACGAGCGCAAAAAGTTAGGTTCCAAAAGGAGTTGGAAAAGAGCTAAGATGGACAAAAGGAACTTTCTAGACATGCTTGCCAAAGAAGCGGAAGAAGCAGCCTACCAAGGGAATATGCGGGAATTGTTCGCTACCATCAAGAAGTTGTCTGGAAAGTTCAGGAAGCAAGAGAGACCAGTGAAGGACAAAGATGGTAAGAGCATACCAAATGAGGAGCAACAGAGAGGCAGATGGAAAGAACACTTCGAGGAACTTCTAAACAGGCCAGAGCCAAGTAACCCACCATATATTCACCCAGCTGACAGTGACCTGGCTATTGACTGCAACGCACCCACCAAAGAAGAGATCCGTATTGCCATCAAACAACTTAAAAATGGCAAGGCTGCAGGACCGGATGGCATCCCAGCAGAGGCACTGAAGGCTGACGTGCACACCAGTGTAGAGATGCTACACCCACTGTTCTTGAAGATCTGGGAGGAGGAACAGGTACCTTCTGAGTGGAAGGAGGGATACCTCATTAAAATCACAAAAAAGGGGGACTTAGGCTCCTGCTCCAACTATAGAGGGATCACCTTGCTGTCCATCCCAGGCAAGGTTTTCAACCGCGTACTACTCAACAGAATGAAAGAAACTGTTGACCCCCTGCTGCGGGACCAACAGGCTGGCTTCCGGACCAACAGATCCTGTACTGACCAAATTGCAACACTGCGCATCATCCTAGAGCAATCCCTGGAATGGAACTCACCCCTCTACATCAACTTTGTTGACTACGAGAAAGCCTTTGACAGTGTGGATAGGCAAACCCTCTGGAGACTGTTGAGACATTATGGAGTCCCGTGGAAAATCACAGACTTGATCAGAAACTCTTATGAGGGGATGACCTGCCGAGTGGTCCACGGACAACAGGTGATGGATGCTTTCCAGGTGAAGACCGGTGTGAGGCAGGGATGTTTGCTTTTGCCTTTCCTGTTCCTATTGGCCATTGACTGGGTGATGAAAACTTCCACACAGCAGAAGCGGAATGGTATTCAATGGACCTTGTGGGACCAGCTTGATGACCTCAATTTTGCTGACGATCTTGCCCTTCTCTCCCATACCCAACAACAGATGCAGGAGAAGACCAGAACTATTGCAGACACTTCTGCACGTATTGGTCTTAATATTCACAAGGGGAAGAGCAAGGTCCTCAAGGTCAATGCCGCTACCAATACAGCACCCATCAGGCTCGAAGAGGTAGAGAGCTTTGTCTACCTTGGCAGCATCGTGGACAAGCAAGGTGGGACAGATGCTGACATCAAAATAAGGGTAGGAAAGGCACGGGCAGCCTTCCAACAGCTCAAGAATGTCTGGGCCTCCAAACACCTAAATACCAAACTGAAGATCAGAACCTTCAACACCATGGTGAAACCGGTTCTACTGTATGGTGCAGAAACATGGAGAACCACTGCTGGGAATATGAAGAGAATCCAGTCCTTCATCAACAACTGCTTAAGAAGGATTCTCGGGATTCACTGGCCCGACAGAATCAGCAACCAGAAACTGTGGCAGCGGACAAAGCAAGAACCGGTAGAACAAGAGATCCTCCAGAGAAGATGGAGATGGATTGGCCATACGCTCAGGAAACCTGCCTCCAGCATAACCTGAATTGGAACCCTCAAGGAAAACGGAAAAGAGGCAGGCCTAGGAACACTTGGCGCCGTGAAGTGGAGGCGGATACCAAGAAACTTGGCCACACTTGGGGGAGGCTGGAGAGATTGGCTCAGGATCGTGATGCCTGGAGGCTCTTGTAGGCGGCCTATGTCCTAAACACAGACGTCGATGAAGATCGGCTGCTGTTCCTCGAGGACGAAAAAAGGCAAAAGAAGAAGAAAGATTTAGGTTGATATACATAGTCAATATATACTTTGTTTGATGTTAGGTTTATTAAATGCTTAGGATTTTTTTTAGGGGGTGGGGATTACTTCGGGTGCAACCTCCACCACTGAGAAAGAGCAGTAATATTTATTTATATTATATTCCTTGTATTTGTATGACCAGACCAAGGTAATTAATGATAATAATTTTTCCATGACCAGGTGATTGCCATCAATGACTATCAGCGTATGAGGTTTACCAAGAGGATTGTGGAGAGTTTATTTAATACTGTGACCAACAAGAGAATAGCAATTTTAGGATTTGCATTTAAGAAAGACACTGGTGACACAAGGTGAGACCTGGGTCTTTGGTATGACAAGGTGATGGGGTGACATGGCGTGACCAGGGGATTGACTGGCAATATTTAATATGAATGACATGGTGTTATGATGGGGTGATTTGTTATGACAAGGCAATAGGGTAATCTATGACAACAGTAATAATATAATGAAAGTTGATGCTGAAAAAAAAAAAGTGGTTGATTTGTTGATACTAGGAAAACAAGTAACTTTTTTCATTCTAGTCCTAGTTGATGTTATACGTGTTGATGACATGATTGTTACAATAAAATGATGCATAGAGATTTGGACGTACAATTATTTTGTTTTAATATCATACTTACACTTGAGTAAGACATATCTCAGCATGTTTAGAAGCTTTACTCTCTTGTTATTTAATTACACTAAAAAGATTTCCAGCAGCATTTGTGATGCTTATTAATACAGTACCAGTTTTTTTTTCATTAAATGTTTAAAAAGCAGAAACACAAATGATTAAATTCATGTTTTAGTCTTATAAGTCATATTCAAAGTCAGATGTCTTATCTTTTCAATGACTTCTGTTCTGATAAAGGTAATTAACACTATAAATAATAATCATAATGTGTCCTTATGTCCAGAGAATCGGCTGCCATCTATGTTTCTAAATATCTGCTAGAAGAAGGAGCTCACATAAGAATTTATGACCCTAAAGTTCCAGAGGATCAGATTATCAAGTAAGATTAAGTTTATTTTGAATAATTTAGAGAACTTCTACATCAATATATGTATTGAAATTATTGCCCCATATTGCCAAGACCTGACAAAGCATCAAACTAAATATTGAATTAGAACTGTATCTGCTGAGTGGAAGAAAGTGGGGTTTGTTGTAAGCAAGAAGATACTGATGATGGTGAATAATAATAATATCAATGTGCTAGTAACTAGAGGTAACTGTGTTGATGTGAATCAGACCTGGCTTAACATAAACAGTATAAAGCAACCCAAGTTAACAAGATGGTGCAGAAAGTAATCCAGGGTGGATTTCATTTTTGTAAATGAACCTATGGGCAGAAGTTTAGTATTAATAAACCAATAAGTCAGTTCATTCTGAGATTCTGTCATGAAATGTTGACTTGTTTTTTTTTTACAGTGATCTAACCTGCGTTGAAGTCACAGACCAACCAGAAAAAGGTAAGACATCCTATTGTAAAAACCTTAAATAATGTTGGCTTCCATGAAATGTTTTCCTTTGTAGAAAGATTGGAATCTTAACAATTTTTACACTATTAATCCTCTAATAATTATTCTACCAATTGTTCACGCGGTTTGTTTTTTTTTAGTCCACCATTTAAAAAAAAATTATTCTGGTTTTATTCCTTTTACTTAGTACGTCAGAATTTGTGTTTGTGCCTGGTGGTATATCTGTTGAATTCACTGTACCCAGGGTTCTGGGAAGTATTCTGTAGTTGTGATTTTGTCTGGCAACAAATTGCTATGAACAGACCCATGTGTGCCACCAGGGTTATAGGGAAAATGCTTTTCCAGATCATTATCTTTGTATGGAATGTCGTGCACAGGTTAGACTTACTGATAGGATCATTAAGTTGATTTCATGTGTACAGCATGCTGCCTGGAGTTGTTTATACAAAAGGTTATTGTTGCTCACATGATGCATTTTTATTATTTTTGTTCATTACAGTCAAACAGTTGGTATCCATCTGCCCAGATCCTTATTTGGCTGCAGAAGGCAGCCATGCTTTAGTAATCTGCACTGAATGGGATGAATTTCAGGTGAGGACTTTACTATTCTCAGAGATTTAGCCCGGTGTACCTGGCCAGTATACGTGACCGTAGACAGAGAAATAGCAAAGTGTGACAATTAGAGATATAGTGTATATGTATTCAATAGAGAATATTATGTGTAGTAAATACTTTTAATCCATCATACATTTTATAAAATTTTTAATTGAGAAGAAAGTTTTGTAAAGATGATATTATTAATAAATGTGAAAATCAAGCAACCTATAACTCTTGTAAAATTCCTCATGACTAGTCATAAGTTACTTACTTGAAATGAATAACGCTTTTGTAGGTAAACGTAAGCCGTTAACAATCAGCCTCACAGATTTTATGTAATTAATTATTTCACAGTTTTAGATTTAGCTTTACTCTTGTTTTATTTACAGTCCTTAGATTACCAGAGGATATACAACAAAATGCTGAAACCTGCATTTATATTTGATGGCCGACTCATTTTGAATCACCAGAAACTAATGGACTTGGGATTTAAGGTTGAGACTATTGGCAAACGATTGAGTCGAGACCAGACCAAAGTTGTGAGAACCTTTGCTAATGGAACACCTTAAGTAGACCCAGTTTCAATTGAGAATAAATTGACATTTTCTGAACAGCAATCATTACTTGAAACAAGAGCCTTTGATGTATGCTTATTCAAAGCTGTGGCTATTTTGAACATTTCTAGATTCTACCAACTCAGCCTGGCAAATAGAAATGTTCGGATGAAAAAAATCAGTCTGGCAGAGTAATAAAGTCAATATGGCTTTTTTTTTGTTTATGCTGTAGTCTGTTTTAATAAACAGAAGTGAGCTCACAACTAATGAGAAATTGAGCTTTTTAATGACAAATGCCATTCAGACATACAGATAAAAGTTGGAGAATGTTATAGAAACTCAGTTGTTTTTCCAAGGTCTCCACTAAGTGCCTTACAATTACAATTATGAAAATTCTCATTCAGCGTGATGAATGACACAATTTCTTTTATATTGATAACAGTGTGTTCAGTCATATTTTACATTTTTTCTTTTTATGTACATTATCTGTGAATGTAATTGTTATTGGAGTATTATCTCTTGATTGATCATTGTAAAATATATTTTCTATAATTTTACACAGTCTGTGACTATATTAATAAATATATCTTGTTCTAAAGCTACTGCAAAGATTACTTCCATTTATTTATATTACTTATTAAATTTAAAAAAAAATTAATTTAGATAATTGTTTGAAGTATCTTTAATGGACTCTGGTTAATGAAATTTAGAAGAAGTCTTACAGGAAATCTACACTTTAAAAAAAAATTTTTTAAAAATATTTCTTAGAAAGGAATGGCAATTTTCTTATCTCTAAAATGTTGGCTTAGCAATCTTCCTTTCTATTCAAGACTAGGACCAGGTTCCCACAAACCCATCCTCAGAAATTACAATTTTAGAGCACTTGTAGACCCCATGTTGTGTCGCATGTCAAAACAAGAGTGCAAGACCTGTCCTGCCAATGCATATATGTTCTATGATGAATTATTGTGATATAACAAATCTATTTTTATTTTAAAACCACCACTGCAAATACTGCTATGACTAAACAGCGAACATATACATATTTATTTAGAATATTATTGAAATCACATGTTTATCCTGGGTTTTTATTGCACTGGCATTATTTGTCTTATACTTTTTTTCCTTTAAGCATGATGCACAATTTTATAGATTATACATCTACTTAGGACTCTTCTGAGTGTTGCGCTTTTTTTTTAACTTAGTAACTGTCAATTTGGTGTAGATGAAATTAAGTTATTGTTCTCATCTTTTTTTACATGAATTTACTTATTATGTTGGCTATACACATAGAAATATTGGTACTGCATGCTTTCTGTTTTGCTTGATGAATGATTTTCCTAAATTACTGTAGTTACAATACATAATATTTATATATTGTCATGATTTCCTTTATTACAAATAAGATATTTGTATCTCTGGGTGATAAAAAATTATTCTGTATAGCCTAATGTATGTAACATACTAGCAGATGCAATGAATATGAAGGATAGACACATTTTAACTTAAAGATATTGTTCATAAACCTAAATGATTGGATATGTTTGGAAAACATGATGAAGTGGGTTGTAATGGTTGTCACACATTGCTGTGTAAACAAAACTAATTCACTGTACTACTCTATGAAAATATTTCATTGCACTCTATGACAATATTTCATTGCACTCTATGACAATATTTCATTGCACTCTATGACAATATTTGCTGTTTAGAGCTGTGCTAATTATTGTTTTTCCATAATTAGATGTGGGTGTGATACTTATTGTTCTGACATTCACACAGCTATTATTTGATGTATATTACAGTGTAGCAGAACTTAAATGTTCACAATGGTCTTAAGTTTTTTGTCATACATAGCTGCTGACAAAATAAAAAAATCGAAAGATGTATATTGTTGTGAAATTAGTTTTGTATAGGACAAGATAGTGATGTTTGACTTGGACCGGTATATAGTCATCATATCTGGAGAAGGGATATTGTTTATTATTAATTATGAACCAATATCTGAGTAGGGCAATTAAATTTTGATTTTGTGGAGAGCATATTTATTTTAAAAAATTATATTTTTGCCTAGAGACTGTTTTTTTTTTATAATGTCAGGTACATTCAAATCAGCACATATTTAAAAGTTTGAGTTTTATAATGAACTTTTGGACCATTACATACATTAGTTCATTAATTACAGAATTGTCAGCTTTGTTTGAATTAGTGCAAACACTTAAAAAATATTTTAAAATTCACCTATTTCCTATATCATATTAATAGCCATAATTTTACTCTCATTTAACAAATCTTTGTACTGAAAATAATAATGAAACACCATTTGTAGCACTTTTGTACTTGGTTATTTTTTTATGGATAATGAATTATTCTCATTGATCTAAATATTGATTACAATAGAGCCACAAGGCTTTATTTCTTTTGATACATGTGGTTCACATCATGGTTACGATCCAGTAATCTTGTACATGACATTGGGTTGAATTATGCAATAAAAAAATGTCAAATAAAAAAAATAATCATAGTGCTTGTTTATTTTTTAAAGACTTTCTTTTGCTCACATATCCACTTATTTGGTTTGTAGCATCAAACTTTTTTGTCACACTTGACCCTGTCGCCCTGCTTGATTGCATTTGGGTCATGATGACCTACACGGTTTCATCTGAGTTGCTGACACATAGTAAGAGCTCTAGTTACCTGTGTCGAGGGAGGGGTGGTGAGTAATTGGAAATAAGACACATTTATTTTTTTAAAAACTACTTCACCCCTTTCGCTTCCAATAACCATCAGCCCTATGGGATTTGGTGGCGGGTTGGGGTGGGGGAGGGGCGTTTGGAATTAGAGATTCAGATCAACAGATGGCAAGCGACTTGGGGCGCACTTTCACTTTGGGTTATAAATTGCCTTGGTCGTTAGTGATACTTTTTAGTTTTATGCTAAAGAGTGCAGTCACTTTTACCTGGATTTTGTTAGCATTTATTGTTTTTTTTTAAAATATGTCTATAATTTAAATATTAAAATTTCTATAGGGTACAAAAAAACTAAAAGGTATACATTGTAAATTTAAAAAAATATTGAATACATTTTTAAAAAAAAAGTTCCTTTTAAAGAACAGGAATTTAAACAAACTATAAGGAGAAAATAAATAAACATTTCTTAAAATTCAACGGTAATGACTTGAGACACCTCTATCAAATTTACAATTGTCCACTTTGTTTGAGTGTGAGTGAGGGTGTCAGTCGGTGGGGTCCATTCCTCACACTCCCCCTTTGTGACGCTCTTGCGCAACTGATACTGATAGTAGACCGTTGGGTAAAGAGGACAAGGCTTAAGAGACCCTCCTTCATGGATGCGGTCTATGCACTCGAGGAAAAGCACCCTTTACCAGAAAACAGGGAGAAAATACGCCTGATCCAGGAGAGATCACCACTGGATAGCTGCGAACCGCCTGATGTCCGTCTGACCCTGTCATACACAGCAGTTACTAAGTCGAGCACCCAAAATGAGCAAAAGGGAGCCGCACTAGAGACAATTGAGGCCTTTGGAGACGACATGGTACAAGTCTTCACAGACGGCTCCTATCTCGCCAGCGAAAAGCGGGCGGGCTACGGTGCACTCATCCAGTATCCTAAGGGGATACCTCCAGCTGAGGAGATTTCAGGCCCAAGTGGCACAAATAGCACTGCAACTGATGCAGAGATAGAGGCTATATTGATGGGCTTGAAACAAGTACGCCGCAGACTAGCCAGACGCAAACCACTTCCACCCATCGTAGTGTTCACCGATTCACAATGTGCTCTGGAAATTGTGAAAAGGAGCTCTACGAACACGAAAATGGTGTACGCAATTATGGAACTCGTGCGAGACATACAATCACACGGAGGCAAAGTGACCCTTCAATGGATCCCAGGACATGTGGGGATTCCACCACAAGACAGAGCCGACTGTCTTGCGAGGCAAGGCTCTTCCCGGCCTCAACCTAACCGGCCAATGACCCAACTGGGGGCCCAAGCCTGGATTAAGGACCTCTGCCACGAGGAGTGGCTAAAAGAATGGGAACAGGGGAACACGGCCCGTAAACTTTACCGGAGCATGCCCAAAAACAACCGCAAATGCGATGAGTGGTGGAGTCTTAAACGCCACCACCAGAGTCTCATCACTCAAATGAGAACAGAGCATTGCCCTACCCGCAGCTATTTAAATAGATTACACCCATTGCGGGACCCGAGCTGCCGCCATTGTGGTCAGGCACCGGAGACAATCGAGCACCTTCTAGCCGAGTGCTCAACGCTGGCGACTGGCGTGACTGGGGTCCTCCCAGCCGACCATGTCGAGAGTCTAATTTATGGGACTGCCCACCAGATGCGGCAGGCCTGTACCTTACTTGCCGGGGCCATAAAAGAGCGATAGCTCGGCCCTTTCCAATGAATGTAATATTTCAGTAGGACTCGAATCTTTTGTGAGCAGTGCTATCAACAACCAGGAGGGGAATGTAGGCTACTGGCACACACGATGCACATATTTCTTATTTTGTCTTGACAATCGATGAATAAAATTAATATAGGCGATATAATGGACGAAAAAAATAGTTTTAACCTATAGGCCTACAAAACAACGTTAAAATTTTATTTTCGTCAAATTTCTTTTTGAACGCACTATACTATTTAGTAAAACAAAATAATGCGTTCAAAAAGAAATTTGACGCAAAATTTTAACGTATAAATAAAAAAAACGATTCGACCAAATTTCTGTTCGATCAAATTTCCGTCGATTAATTTTCCGTCGACCAAATTTCTTTCGATCAAATTTCCGGATACGGTCTTGTACTACATATCGACGTAAGCGGAGGCTTTGTTTCTTATGTCTACAATCGACGTGAACAGATCCGCTCGTTTTTTGAAAAGTGCTAAATTTAAGACAATTTCATTTAATTTGTGTAAACTCTCATAACTCTGAATGGATGAAAGGGGTCATTGTTTTGTTTGGAGAAATTGTGTATTCTTACCTCGTATTGAGAACAATCTATTGACCGTGGAATGGATACAAATCCAATCACCAGTAAATTCAGCAAACCGATCTTCAACTTCATCTGTTACTTCAGACAGAAGCTTGGGCAGTGTCGGCTGCTTAGATAACTCAGAGTTAGAGTCTAAGTTGGAGGCTGCAGAACTAAGCCAGCAAATGGAAAACGATTTTGAGGCGTTACAATCACCACTTGAAAAAATATTGCATAAAGCTTCGTTAAATTTGGATAAAATTAATAAGGCAGCTGAAATAATAGCTGTTGATTACTCCTTTGATGCAGGAAGCATTTGTAATATTCCAGTCATATTGTTAAAGTGTGAATCTAAATCTAATGACTCACAGGGCTGTTATAAATTAAGTAACAAAACACTACCAGAGTTAAAGACAAGTAATACAAATGATGTGGATTACGAAAAAATCGAACTATTGTTAATTGGAGTTAAGGAGGGTACATCTATCTTTGCCAGAAATAACTGTTATTGTACAAATCCCACATTAGCACAGAAATGCAAATCAACTAAATCCAATGGCACTATTTGTTCAAACAAATATTCTTTGGTTCATCTACGGACCTTTCTTCTGGAGCCCACTTTCAATCTGAAAAATACAAATCTTTTTAGATTAATATCTAATTTTCGGCTTCTCATGCTTGATGATTCATCAATGACTCTTAATATTTTTTATCAAGATTTTACAACATTTTTAACCACAACTGTAAAGTATGAACTCATTGCAGTTATGACCACTTTAAATAGTTGTACAGAAATTAAAATCTTAAATATTTTTAATGATGATGATTATAACACTTCTCAAGCACTTATATCATACAATGAACTTGGAATAAAGAAATGTGCTTGTTTGCAGTTGTCTTTGTATGATAAACCTGAACAATCTTTAATCAGTAAAAGTTATACAATAACAACTATTCCTTCTGAAACTTTTTTTGCCACTGATTATATACACATTTTAAAAGGAGTTCAAGTGCTTTCATTTTGTATTGAAATAAATCAAGCTTCAAAGGTGCAGCCATTATCTTCTATAACCTGCATATTAACAGCCACAGGTTATATTCTAAAATTTGTAGACAGTGTCTTAACAGCATGTATTAGTATTACAGCAAATTGTGAAGCTGTGAATTGGACTGAGGGAGTTGGGGAGTATACCAATATCAAAATGATCAACTTGACCAGTTCGAGTGGTGACGATAAAACTGCTGTACAGATTAATTCAATCTGTTACCTCATAAGCTGGAATAAAGAGAAGGTGATTGTCTATATGTTATTGATAAGTAAAGTTCTTTTTAATAGTTTTTTTCCCTCTGTTATCATAAATGATCCTCTTTGTAAAAGAAATTATAATTAGTTAGTCAATAATTACGAAAAATAGATATAGAATTTTAAACACATACAGTAAAGGTATATGTAGCTTAACACAATTTTAATTTTTCTTCACTTGCCAGGTAGTGAAATATTGGTCTTCTGTGTTGACAATCAACAGCTGTGACTTTCAGCACTGTGGATTTGATTTATTGGTTGTAGTGCTTTTACCAAGCCATTGTGAGCCTACTGAAGAAGATGTATTAGTTTTTCCCTCTCTTAAGGAATTGGATGTTGTTGTTGTTGAGGGAGACAAAGATTTTGAAAATGATATGGAAAATGAGATATCTATCACAGGGAGACAACTGATGAAGAAAGAACATTTGGTACAACCTCAATGTGCAGTAACTGCTCTGTTATCAAGAAAAAAGGTATGTGTTTAAGTGAGGGCAGTTTATGAACTATAAAAATAAATGATCTGATTTAATTGAAACAGTCATATTTGACTATAAAGCTACTGTTAAAATAAATCTTACAATTCTGGTAAATATGTAAATAAGACATAATAGTAAAAACAATTATACTGTTGTGTTTAGTTGAGCGGTGACAGGTTTAAGATCTTCTGGTGCCTAAAATTAGTTACTGGGGCAACATGTTCCTAAAGATTACCTTGCAAAGGATAAAATTGGGCCCTGCATATCAGCATGTCTTTTAATTTTATTTTTGTAGACATGTGAATCAGCCTTAAGAACATCAGAATTAATGCTGAGAAGCAAAGTGGCATTTGTCACGGAAGTTTGGCATCAAATGTCAAGATTCAATGTACATCAACAAGGTTGTAGGATGACTAGTCAGGTTTGTTCATTATTATAAGTAGCATGTCACAAAGGGGATAGAAAAGATAACAAAAAGATTGGGAGTTAAAAAAAAACACATGAAAATTTAAAATCTTTGTCATGTTACCCTTCCAGATCATGTATAACTCTCCTCTAAATATGACCCAAGAAATCAGACTTCAATCAAACCAGTCATAAATCAAACATTTTGGAAGATTATGGTATCAGTTATGAAAAATCAAATTAGTTTAAATTTGTTAGTACAAAATCAATATTTTTATAGGCATTTATCATAGCATAGTTTTAATCAAGGATGTGGAGTGTAAAAAAACAACAAAAAACATTAGTGGCTTCAAATTTGGCAAATGATGTATCACATGATAGTTTTAATTCTGATAAAATAAAGTGAATGATGTCTCACATTATATTTTATCAGATATTTTGCAGATATATTAATTTAATAGTTTTATAATATTTATACACCTCCATTCTAAAGGTCAGACTTCGTAACTTTGGTTTTCAAAATAAAATGAATATGGTATATTTCCTGCTGTGATATTGAATCATTATTTTCTTTACCAGCCCACATTAGTACCTATAATAAAAGGTTCTGTACTACTATCTGGAGATTGCATGGAGAGAAAACCTTACACAAATCCATTAGGAGCTCCTGTACAGCATTTGTCTTTTGAGAAGCTGTGGACAAGATCTGTGTACTCACAACTTGTTGTTGGCCTCTGTGTCACAAATGTGTCTACCAAGTAAGATCCCATGTCATGCCTCATTATCCTTTTAAATGGCTAATATTATCCAAACATACTCTCATAAGTCTGCTAGTGTCTACCCAGATGAAATAATTCTTCGATAATTTAATTTGGCCTAGCTGGTGGTTGTTAAAGCATTTCTGTGGTGTCAGAAAGAGCGCAGGCAGCACAGTCAGTAAAGACCATTATGTTTTGGACCAACCGTGTAGATTCTGACATGTTCCTGAAGTTTCCCAGTTGGCACCTCTCTGCAGATGAACAGGGCTGTTACTGTTTTTCTGGGGGTCACCAAGGGGGTTCATGGTCAGTGGATCCAGGTTGTCAAATGGTGTTTAAGCCTGAACTATTCAAGTTTTTCAGCGTTTTGGGGTAGGGGGTGCTTAAACTATAAGTAACAGTTATTTAAGTCTTGTCCTTTGTTTCCAGCACTCTTGTAAGTGAAAACAGGTTTAGTGCCTTATAAAGAAAATATTGAAGTGTTTCAACAATTTTAATAAACTTTGGTTTTATTTTCATTGGAAGTTAAATTACCCAAAAAAATGCATTGAATGGAATGGTTGGTGTTTTCAATTTCTGGAACTCATTAAGATAGTTTATATTGTTCATATCCATCTTTAGCAGTCTCATACTCTTTGAAAATAACTGGTTAAATCCACAATGATTAAAATACAGTTTGGCTAATCTTGTGTGCTTTTCTCCATTTCAGACCTTTGTCTGGCATTCACTTGAAGCTGATACCTTCTTCCTCCTGCACAGCTCACTGTGTAGAATCTTTTTCAAAAACTATAAAGTCAGGGAACGCTACATGTGTCTCACCTTGCTCATCAAATGACAAACGTTGTCTGGAGACCACACAGCAGAGAAAAGTTCACCTTTGCCCTGGCCAATCAGAACAACTGACCTGCAGTGTGGAATTATCTCAGTCAATCATTAGGGGTCACCTGAAGTTATTTTGTTTCATAAGTTGCCTTGAAAATGACCATTTAAACTGTCAAGTTTCTGGTTCTGTTAGTAGCCATCGGGACTGTTATTTAGCTGGTCGGGTGCAAATTTTTTGCAGAGAGGTTGTTATCAATTTGGAGGATTTTATTCTAGGAAAAATGGCCATCTCTTGTACCTCAGGTAACCATAGATTTATTAATATTTTCCATTGAAATTAAGATAAGGAATTGAAAACGGAATACAAATTCTTTTAAGATGTACATGTTATTTATTTTACTTGATGTGTTAAACCTCCTGCTAGCAGAGATAATCATATCCTTATATTTAAAAATGTCTAAAGAAAGCAATTTTAAAAATTTTTAATCAGGACACACACTGAAGATTTTCCCCTGCATTAAAATATAAACAGCCATTATCCTAATCTGTTGTTAAAAACGATTTGTTGTCAAATAACAAAAGAGACATTTAAATGTTTCATTTTGCCACATGCTGTAGCATGCACCTTTTAAAAGTTCAGCACGCTGAAGTGCAATATTAAGGTATATTTAAATATTAAATATTTTTGTAAGCTTAAACTTTGCAATTTTCTTCTAACATGACAAATTATTTATTGATATTCTGTTACATTTAGAATATATTATTTTCTAACTCAATGCTTAAAGAAAAATATTCACAAACAAAAATCTTTGTTTTCCTGAAGAGAAGAAAATATCCAATGAAGATCTGCAGGCTCTTGACTGCATCCAGATTAGCACTTGTCTCCAAGTCACAAGTTTATTCAGCTCTGCAAGGCAGATTGTAAAATGTCTAGAAAAACACAAAGCATTCCTGTGTTTGCAAGAGGTTGGACAATATATTTTTACTGGAAACCATCAGCTGGAGTTATGTCGAGTCCAAGTTTTGGAGCAAACAAGCAATCACATGGTTGATATAGTCACATATACAAAGTTAGTGTTTACTTAAATTACAAAATTTTTAAAAATAAATAAAAGAAGGGGGACTTATGTTTGCATGGTCCCAAAAAGTTAAATATCTTACATAATATCAGTTAATGCATGCTAAGAATCAAAGCCATATAATGTTTTACTCCACAGTCCTGATTTAAATTACCTTAGAGAACTCTGAATTAAATTATGAACTATCTAAAACTACCACAAAATGATATTGTTTATTTTAAAACCTTTTATTAGTTGCTTTTTGAAAGTTGCTTTGGATGTTCCAGTCTGTTAATGACCTATTTTATAATTTTTGTGGAATAATGACTCTTGAAATGTATATGCATAATCCAAAATAAATTTAAGGGTTTGCTCAGTTAGCCCTCCAATAGCCAACATTTCCATATAGAAATTAGGCCCTTCCATTGAAACAGTGAGTCCTTCATTATAAATGTTTCAATGTCATTTTTTTCCTCTTTTCAATTACAATAAGTTCAGTCATAAAAAAATTGAAGTGTTTCCTATATAACTTAGAACTTTAACAAAATTATGTTGTTTTTTTTTTACATTTGTTTCCTGCACTGCACAGGTCAGATTATGAGACACTAAATGTGATTCAGTTGTTGCACTCAATTCTCCCTGATGACTTCACCATCACCTTGAAGTCCTCCAATAAGGAATTTCAAAACCTAAGAGAAACAGTCTTGAAGGAGGTTGAGGCTGGGTTACAGTCACTGAGACAATGTCTCCAAAACGTAAGAACAAAAATAAATCCCTACAGATTTCTAATGAAAAAACTTATGTTTTGCTGGTAAATAAACTACACACAATTTTCCAATAAATATTCATTCTTAACCATTACAAACAAGCATTTAAAAAATTTGATATAAAGATAATTCTTTATTCTTTTATTAGTATTGCATCAATTGTGACATTCTGTGAATGTAAACAAAATCTGCTAAATATATTTGTATAGTAAAAAGTTTTTAATCTTTTCAGGAATGCCATTCAAATATTTAACCTTGCGAACGGGAAGACAAGCAAGAATTTTGTCTCTACACATTTCCTGCAATGTTAAAATTTTGGGGATTCTCCATATCCGGAGGTGCCCATCACAAGATGTGCTGGCCAAATGCTCACCATTTTGTGCGAAGCTGAGATGCAGAACTGTTGGGTAGTGTGGCTGTACTCGCTGGAGTTGGTCCTGACATAACGTAGACATTGGAAATGTATGGAGGGTTATCAGATCTCTGTCGTATATGACAATATCAAAATCATGGAAACCTGCAGCAATGAAAAGACCATCAGGGCTGTATTTAAGGCAGTCGCATGCGTCTTCAGTTTCTACTGACCTTAATATTGTCCCAGTCTCGATATCAACAGTCTGAATGAAACCGTCTGTGGTAGCTACAGTCAAGACTGCAGATGCAAATCTTGGATCATAATCAAACGATTCTGCTGATGATAACGAGCCATCCAGCATGTCGGGGCATATGATACACACCTTTTCCAGCTTGCTTCGGGTCACCACAAATAAAACACCGGTAGAAATGCTCACTGACAACTGTTTTGAATTAGGAGAAAATTTACAAGCCACACTGTCATTGCCAGTTTTAGACGGGACAAAATCTTGACAAATTTGATGACAACGGATGGAATCATGAACCAAAATGGAAGCATCAATATTGTGATACTCCAGAAAGAATACCCCGATTCCTCTCTTGATGCAGGCAAAGCTAACACCATTGTTGGCAGTGGCACAGTAAATGTGGACTGCATTTGTGAGATCCCGACTCCTGGAATAAACAGGGTCACCTTTGTCAGACATGATTACAGTTTCGCCTGTGCCACAGTAAGCGACAAGCTGTCCAATAGGGTGAGGGTTAACCTTTGGCCATACTGAGCTGTTCGTGCGGCTGAAAATGATGCATTCTGGAGAAGATTTTTTTTATATTTTACCTCAATGAAAACAAATTCACGAATATTTGTCTCTATTAAATTGATAAACTTAGAAATAAGTATACTAACAACTTTAAGACAAATCAATGGAAAGCAAATTTATCATATAGTATTTGAGGATTTCAACTAACTTTTTTTTTTTCCCTCGAGATGTAGAGGTTTTTGTGCTTTTTTAATTTATAAACACAAACTAATATATTTCATTATCTCCTTTAATGAAGTAAATGTATTTGTTTTCCTTGGAATAAAATTAATATTTAATTCATTTTATCCCTGATGACTTAAAAAAAAAATTATACGAAAAAAGTTAGACATCTTTTTTCTGTAGTAGTTAGTAATGCTGCTATTAGCCACATGTAAGATACTGACTGACACTGTCTCCAATGACATCGAAATTAATGTTTTAAACTGCATTACATTTAAAAAATCTTGATTCATGCCAATTGTCGAAGTCAAACAAACCAACTGTTTCAATACATGTTAAAATTTTGCCAAGAGGATGAAAAACTTGTGTTCCAATTTTTGAATATTGTTTTCTGTGAATTTAGTTATTGTACTGGTAATTACCTTGAGCATCACAATTTCGATAAATATAACAATGTCAGAATCATTTTTGTGGGTGGGGATTGGTTTCCTTAAATGCAAATTATATAAATTGTGCGATGAAGGGATAGCTTGTCACACAGTAATGTAAATTCGCCTTTTCAGGTTGAAGCAATAATTACAATGAATAAAAATTTAAAAAAAGAAGCTTAAAATATGGTAAAAATTGAATTTTATGTTTTTCCAATTGATCAAATTATATTTAGAATTACAGAAAGTCAATGGCCAAATTTATGTTATCCCCCCAAAAGGAGGTCTGTCGTTACAACTGCAATTAAATTTTTATAAAACCTACTCAGACTATTGGGAGATAAAAAGTTGTATAAAACTACTCTTCCACTTGGCATGTGAGGCACTGAAGTCCAGCGACATCCCGGCCTCGGATGGTATACAGAACATGTAGTGTACAGGCTGACATCATTAAATGGAACAAACTGTGCGTCACACCACCAGTACCAGCTATCATTTGTCAGGTTGCGCTCTATTAAAAATAGATAAGCCAATTGAAATCAGAAATCAGATGAGGAAAATTTAGATGTTCAAGTGTTTTATGCGTTATAATATAATAAAAGTTTATCTTTAAAAATTTTGTTAGTAATAAGTTTTTTATAAATAAATGTTTATTTATAGATTTTTTCCCCTGCAGTTGTAATAGAGAACAAAAAATGAGCAACTGAATACTTCATGTCTTTCTTGCAAAAGTCCCCTTCTAACAATGCTTATTTAGTAAAGAATGTACACCACCAGGAACTAGACTGGCCGCTCCCAAAAGTTAAATGTTCTTTTTAGCTTCATATTTATATTGTCACATTTGATGCAAACAGTGCATAGATTTATTTACAATATCTATTATAGTAAATAATAGAAAACTGTACTATAAATATGAGAGCTAAAAAACTCTTGCGTTGAAAATGATTTTGGTTGAGATAATTCTGTACATTTGCTACATTAAAAACTCTGCTCTAATGTTAATTGTTATTAACATTTTTCCAACAAAAATAACCTAAGATGGAGTAGGTCTAAAATGTTGGCAGTCTAATTTATAGAGAAGTTCATAATTTTTACTCTTTAAATTTCCTTAATGGTATATTTATAATCCTTTGTAATTATAATTAGTAAGCATTATAAATGTGCAATGATATATATTTGAGTTGCATTTGAACTTACGTAGTTTATCCGGGAGTATATGTATGTCTGATATCAACCCATTTTCAAATACAGGCCACTGTTCTTTAGGAAAAGGGACGTAAGGTGTTAATGGGTAACACCAGTCTGATGAAGACTGTTTACTGAGAATGTCTTTTATTGTTGACATCTGACTGCCCATTACTGTATATGTTTAATTATTTACCCATGTTCTAAGCATGAGTTAGAACAATGACTACTACTCTAAATCAGTTAAGAGTTTGAGCAACCTGCAGAAAAGTGAAAGAAAAATCTTTAAAGTTCCTTGTAAATTTAGGGCAGACGTCCACTGTACATGTAAAGACTACAAAACAGGTAGGTTGATGTTTTATATAACCAAGAAACACAAACATTTTGACTTGCCATCTTCAGCAGACGACTACACAGAAATATTCAAATTAATGAATGTTAAAATTTAGTTTGCAATGAATATTACCTGGTACTGGTAGCTTTATTATACAATGAAATAAATAAAACACTCAAGAAATCTGATTCTGCAAACTGAATATTTTAAAAAGATTAATTGAAAAAAAATGTTTTTGTACTTGGGCAATGGTTGTGTTAAATGAAACCAAAAATAAATTTACCATTACATTCTTGTAAAAATTTACAGTTCAGGTATCTTAGTCTTGGATTTAGATCTAATCCATTGCTTAGTTTCATATAATTTAATTTTAATAGACCACACTACAAATTTCAGAGCTTTAACTTTGCTGCCAAAAACGTAATCTCATTTTGAGTGTCAAAGATGTATTTTTTTCAATCACATAATTTTGGGAATTATTTACTAAGGCTGTGTAAGTTAAGGCCAAATTCTGATACTAAATATGCAATAACTTTTTTCTAATTAAGGTAGAACAATAAACTTGGTATCAATGGAAAGAAATACCGAGTCCTTTCTAATTCTAACGATATCAAGTGAATATAAGTTTCTTAATATATAACAAATGTGAAATAACTCAATTTCATTTAGGATTAGGGCTATTACCAGGAAGTTCGGGTTTGTTTAAGCAATAGTTCGCTTCTGATTTGAGTTCATTACACCAGGCCTGCACAACTCAAAATGGAAGGCAGGCCGTAATACTTTATGAAAAACTTGTGCTGACCAAGAGAAAATAGGACAGGACTTGTGCAGGCCAAAAGAAAATAGGACAGGGGGGGAGAGCTATTAAGAAAATAATAAGAATAAAGAATATCTTGTTACTTAGCGGGTCGCAAAGTGGGTGCTGGTGGGCCGTATGTTGTGCAGGCCTGAGTTAGACCTTTGAGTGAGTATTGAGACTAATGGCTAATATTAATTCAATTTAATAATAATTTATTATATAATGGCATAATTTTAATAATGGTTAAGCTAGACTATAAGTAGAATTAGTTAGTTTCCTCCACAAGGTACTTCGGTGTTATCATTCAAAGAAGGTCCGCTGGGATGAGCATATTAACAGTGTGCAACCAGGCAAACAAGACCCTAGGGTTCTTAAGGTGCAATCTAATGATCGGCAACTCCAGTGTGACAGAAAGAACCTATAAAGCCTTTGTCCGGCCACTTTTAGATTACGCATCTTCAGTCTGGGACCCGTTTACCCAAAAGAGCATTGACAGGTTGGAGGTGGTCAGCGATGAGCTGCACGCTTGGCCCTGAAACACTACAGGAATGCCTCTAGTGTTGGCAGCATGCCGGAAACACTGAGCTGGTTACCATTGGAGGAACGACAATGACTATCCAGGCTCTCTATGATGTACAAGATAAATAATGGTCTGGTCCACTGCTCCAGCATTAAACAGAAACTCATCCCTCTCCCCTTTAGACAGCGAGGAGGCCATGACAGGCAGTTCTGGCTCATACCAGCGAGAAGCCAGTATAGGAACTGCTCATTTATTACTGCCAGACAACCAGGGACTGGAACAAGCTTCCAAAAAAGGTGACAGTTGTTGAGGCGATAACACTTGACAAATTTGCGTCTCTTGCCTAAGGCCTTTAAACCCCCAGTTCATGATACCCTCCTCAACACCAGGCATGGAATCATTGCAAATCCCCTCTACATGCATAGGGGCCAGAATGATCAATAAATTGATTGTGGTGTCGTATGGATACTTAATAAATATATATGTAGGGTAAATTCGGATAGATCGTACCGTGTTTTTTTACCATGGTCGCCAACTTGATTGCCGTGACCCGTAAAATTAAAATAAAACGTTAAAAAATAATGAAAAAAATTCCTAAATGTATCCCTCACCCTGCCCTAAATCTATCCCTCACCCAAACCTGAACCCTAAAAAATCTAAACCTAACCTAATGAAATGAGGTACGATCTATCTTAATTAGCCTTAGTATTTTTAACTTACTGCTTATTTTAAACACTTAACACCACCTAGTGATTTTGCCATTCACTATTCATTCTCTCCTTAAATTAAAAAAACAAAGAGGTCTAAATTTAATAAAAAAAACTAACCACCATTTTGTTGTTATGGGTAAACATACTTTGCCACAGAGTCACAGAGCTTCTTTTAAAGTTTCGAATATAATTTTAAACTGTTTCAAAGTAGGATAAGAAATTGTTAGACTACCCTCATAAAGACTATTAATTAAGGTTAGTAAATTTGTAGTAATGTAATTTTGTATGATATAGTTTCGAAACTAACTTGAAACAAGGGAAGATAACAACGTGAAAATGGCCGCGGCCGATATAGTTGCGCCAGTCCCCGAAGACGACGAAGATTGGTTATACGGGGGTAGGGAAACGTGATATATTTAATTTTTTATTGGGAAAAGCCAAAAAACAATTTAGTCTTTTGTTTTTTCATTAAAAATATTGAAAAACAACCTCAATACACTTTTAACCTAACTAAAATCATGTCTTTGAGATGATAAGCCGAAAGGGGCGAAAGTGCCGATATTTTTTCTGTATTATAATTACAGTTCACTCAGTGGTACCTCGGTATATGTCCTTAATCCGTTAAAGATCCTTGGACTTATATCAATCAGGACGTATACCTAACGTATTTTTCCCATAAGAAATAAAGGGAAAATGATTAATCCGTTCCCATGAAAAAAAAATCATGTTGATATTGTTATTGGCATATTATACATATTCATGTACATTTTATTGACATGGTTGTATAAAATAATTTTTCACAATTTTAGAAATCATCATTCTCGGCATAGGGTATGCTGAAACCAAGTCCTGGATACGCATGCCACTCTCATATTTTTCAACCATCCAATATCTTTTTTCACCTCCGTGGTGATCCTAACCATTTTTTTCGTTGCTTGGCTCCTCTTGTTAACTTTCTTAGAACTCATACTCATGGTTAGTAAATTTACTAAAAATTTACGAGAAAAACGCAAAATCACATGAAAATTCACAGTTGTTGCGCGAGTTGTTCACTGTATGGTAGCAACTGCCGTACTAACACACATGAGAGGTAAACAAGAGTATCGCCTGGTGTTGTAACTCATACAAGTTACGCATGTGCGCTGTGTCATTTTGACACGTACAAGTTCTAGCACGCGCGCGGGTCGTATTCCAAACAAAGGTCTTACACCAAGACAATGTGTCTAGTCCAAACAGGACGTATACCAAGTTGGACTTATTCGAATGTGGTCGTGTACCGAGGTACCACTGTATTATTATCATTGGAGATAAAAATTGCATATAACTATGGTTATAGTCTATTTTAAAAATATGTAGGCCCACGACTTTTATTATAGGCCTATACAATAATAGAAAAAACTTAATGTATCCCAGTATCCCTTTAAATTATAAACATGAAATCTCATTATTTCGAATAACTCGATTCTAATAGTTGATTCTGTTCCTGTACTGCGCAGTGTGCAGCCTGAATAGATGTGGCAAAATATCGTTTTAGTTTTAATGAATTTGGTAAATTTAGCAATCCGGACCACTTATATCCCACTGCCGCCATCTTGGCGATCCCAGGTCATAGCAACCGACATGGCGTCTGTAGTGCAAACATATGTCTGCTAATATGGGGAGGGGAAAGAGATTGTGCTGCTTTAGCTAATTACAGAGAGAAAAGAAAATATAGACAAAATGTTAAAATTTAATGGCGTAATTTCGGCCTGTACATTAATTTCGTGGTGAACTTAGCAACTTTTTTGTATCTCTTAGCATTGCGGCAAAAAATGTCAAAGATCTGCGGTCGCTCCCTTTCGTGGCTTAATTTCAGCCAGTACATGCTCCCTTCCCTGTGCTACAGTTACTGTGGACTGTCATAAGAAAAGGGTGAAAATGAAGAAAAACAATACAAAATAAATTTTAAAATACTGAAAACTTAACTCACACTATGTACAGATTCATAGAATACACTTCCACAGGTTCCACCAAAAAGAAATACCAAAAGTTGTCAGAAAATACCCATTTTCCAAAATGTAGCAAAATTTAAATATTATAATTAACCACCCAATGAAATTATAATTAAAACATTCCATCAGCATATTAAAAAAATCAAACTCTAGTAACAATCCAAGAATTCACAAAAGGGAGAGAATTCTAAACAGCAACTCAAAGGGACGCTGATTGCGTAAATAGACCATGAATTTAATTATTTTTAAAATGTTAAAATGTAAATTGTGAAATGAACAGCAAAGTTAACTAAGCTTTAAACCCTATGTCATGTATGCTGAAAACATTGAAAAATTACTTACAACAATTATTTAGTAAAAATTTCAAAATTTCCTTAGATGAAAAAGAGAAAAAGCCAAATGTTGGAGAACTTGAGAAAAGGTAACTATTGTTGTGATTTTATTATATTTTTGAATGTGAAAAGTAAAATATTTTGTAGCTATCATTAACAGTTTGAAGTCTAAAATTCATTACTACCGGTAGCTTAAAATGCATTACTTATGAATTAAGTCAGATTTTAGAAAAAAAATGTCACTATATTTTAAGGTATTTACTGGATCTTGCCTTTTTAATTCATTTGTCTCTAACAGCTTTATTTATTAAAATTCAGATAAATCATAGAACATATATTCTTTGTGGCCCTGCCTTTTCTCTGAATTTCAATTTAAGTTACTTTGGTTGTAAGATCACCTTCAGGCACTTATTCTCTACAGCATACAGACAATAAAGAAAGACTTTGACAAAGAAGCTGGAGAATTGGTTAGTGCCTGTTTATTAAATTTATAGATTGGTATTGGATTTTATAGCACCTGGCTGAAAAAGATACAAATGGTACTAGTGTATATAGCATCAGGCTGAACTAGAATACAAATGTTGTAGGTTTTATCATTGATTAGTAAAAGTCACAGCTTGTTTGATGGATTAACTATTTTGTACCCTCTTAACCAAAGGAAAGTGGAGAGGATACTGAACGTCCTCTTAAAGAAACTGTCGACAGTACTGGAGGTGATGATAATGTGCCCAATGGTGAGGATGATGATGAAGACGATGATGATGATGATGATAATGTACAGGTTACCATTGGAGACATCAGAACATGGACTGGCACAGAGTAAGTTTTTTTCAGTGATTCAAATGTCTATCAAACCATGTTTTTTTGTTGTTGTTGCATGGAAAGCTGACTTATCTGCTATATGTCATTTCACATTATGTCATTGGTCTTTTCACAGCTCTGCACCCAGAAATTTATTTAAAAGTGGCCAAAACTACCAGAAAGCGGGAACAGGTGAGGATGCTAACTTAAATACTTTATAAGACATGAATTTTAAATGTTTATTTTTCACCCTTCTTTAACTGTTGAAGCAATACCGCATCTTGTGCTTTCTGTTTAGAAGCTTGAGTGAAGATAAGTTGTTGATTAGGCACAGACTTTGCTATCTACCAAAGTCCTATTGTTAAATGTGTAAAAAAAACAACTGGACAATGAGAAATATTGTTCTCTTAGAGATGAATTGTATTAAAGTGTTTTTCTTCTTCATGTAAGCTGCCCCAACTAAACCTGCCCCTGCTGCTAAAGGCCTTGATATTGAAGCTGTGGGAACCATCAATGGGACACCCGTCTATGACTTTGATCTGAATACACTTAGCACCGAGGACATGCCATGGAGAAAACCTGGTGAGCTGGTTGTTTCCTAAGCAGTCAATATTCAACTTTGATAGGGCTTTTAATTTGTCTTTCATTTCTTTGTTGGCACATTACTACAGCTTGAATGGGAGACTGTGTCACTTTGGTGGATGCTACTTTGATGAGGCTGTCATTCAAATATTTTAAACTTCCTTGGGCAACTTTAAGTTTAAGAAAGAGAATAATGGCACTTTATAAAAGCATTTATCATATTAGAACATTAAATCAAGTCAGTGCTTGTGTGCATAAGAGCTTTAGTTAAAATAGACATTTACTAAATACATACTTATTAAACCAAATGCTGTATGGATATATCAAGAGTTCCCTGTCATAAACGTGGGACATTTACAAATGTAACATGAAAATGCAGTGTTTGATTCTAGCTCAAATATAAAAAAACAACAACATCCAAGTGATTGATTGCTTGTGAAACTGAACTATTGTGCTCATGACTAGGTGCTGACATTACGGATTATTTTAACTATGGCTTCACTGAGGAGACATGGAAGGCATACTGTGAAAAACAGAAGATCCTCCGAGCCGAGGCAACAGGAGGAATATCTGTTCTCCCATCATTACCCAGATATGTAAGTCAGCATTACTGACAGCAATTACATAACTTATTTTTTTTTGATTGATTACTATATGTATTCTTCCTCTGTATAATCTCCTTGGATTGCTTTGATACTTTTATACCATAACAAATCAAGCTGTGATACAGACCTTTTTTATAGTATGCCTCTGGTAGTTATCTTCTTTCCTTTATATTACATACAAATTATTTCCACACATGAACTTTTTTTATAGTATGCCTCTGGTAGTAATCTTATTTCCTTTATATTACATACAAATTATTTCCACACATGAACCTTTTTTATAGTATGCCTCTGGTAGTTATCTTCTTTCCTTTATATTACATTAAAATTATCTCCACACATGAACTTTTTTTATTGTATGCCTCTGGTGGTTATCTTCTTTCCTTTAGATTACATGCAAATTATTTCCACACATGAGCTTTATTGTATCTAGACCCTGATCTAATATGTCAAAAGAATTTTTTTGGTCTGCATCCTATTTATTGTCTAGGGTTCCCTTTGCCTTTAATGTACTGATGTGCAACTGTTAAACCTTCCAATTTTTATCCATTCTCAGACAAACACAATAGTTCCATTATCTCATGTAGGTAAGTCATTAATTACTCTGGTGCACATCCTTATTTTATCACTATAAGGCTGCAAGACTTCATTGTCTATGGAGATATATCTTTGAAGACTATTAAGGATTTTAATTATATTTGTCTGGTTGGATAAATCTATGATTTTTGTTAAAAATCTCTCATGACTGGTGCCTAAGGCAATCTGGCCTTTGTGAATGCTAATTAGAAATTACCACTAGAAAAGTAAGTTACCATTTCTAATGTTTGTAAACCAGGTGTGATAATTTATTTCCCCAGATAAAGTAATTCCCTCCCCTGTTTCTCAAAGTTCATCCATCAACACCATCAATACAAATAACAGCAGTGGCAATAACAACATCATTACCATCGGTGTCATTGGTGGCAGCACTAGCAGGAGAAAGGATGATATGAGTCACGAACAACCCATCCCAGTTGCAGGAAACTTGTAAGTCCCATACCTGCTGATGCCTATATCAGCTGTATGTATGACTTTGGTCTTTCTGGGGTCTATGGGCTGCTTGGTGGTTGTGGTGAAGCAATTTTTTAGCAGCAGGGTAGGTGATGTAAAAATGGGGCTGGCACATGTGTCACTTTTCATGAATTATTAGTTTTGTCTGGATAAATATGACACACTTCTACCATCTGATTAGTGAGTGTGTGATTTTCATATGCATCGATTATTTTACTTTTCTTTTTTTCATGTCACAGTAACAGAAGTATTCCCATGAATTTCAACCAGCCACCACCATCCCTCCCCAACACTAACATACCTCCACCTGGTAAGAGATGTCAATTTATGTCTTGTGGCTGTGTTCAGTGATCAAGAGTTCATCATCGCTTATTTTGTTGTATTAGATTACTGTGGCGCAATGGTAACATAGCTAGCTTTGAAAACAAGAGGTAGTGGGTTCCATTAGGGGTAAAATAGCCAGTCAAATGGACTCATTACCCAATTTTGCAGCTGTTCTTAGGAAGGAGATACTCCCCAAGAAGCTGACTAGGTCAAAAATAGCACTTTGCTACAGTTGGGATTAATGGGCAGTTTTTGAGACACATTGCAAAGTAGTAAGTCAAATGGCTGTAATCTAAGCAGTAAGTTATGTTTTTAGTTGCCAGAGTGAATCCAGGAGATCTTTTAATTATGTGCCTCTTTCAATAAACAAACATTTAGGAGACAAGTGACATTTTTCTTCCCTCTGATTTTAGAACTCGGTGATATTAATGTATGAGTGATATTATTGTATGTAATAAAGTGTATGATTTCAAGTGTAGAACTCGGTGATATTATTGTATGTAATAAAGTAACTTTCATTGGGAATTTAACTTCTCGAAAGTATATCAATAACTGCTATGATTGCTGTGAATTATTTATTTCCCCCAGGAATGGCTATTCCACCATTTGGAGCTCCTCCCCCTACATTTGATAGTAAGTAGTATTTTATTTTAAAACATGCATTTTAAACTGTTTTCGATTTAATTTTAATTCTTAAACCTGACATTAAAAACAGAAGATTGTTCATTACATTGAATTTAAAAAAAAAAAAAAAAAAAAGAAATATTTAACATGACTAGCTCACAAATCACTTGATAAAGTCTTTCAAAAAACATTCACCTTATTTTTTTCACAGCTTACTACCATCCTCCTACCTTGCCCACTCCAGGACCTGGCACCTATGGAGGAGCCTTCCCACCAACTTTTCCACCACCATTTGGGGATCCTCACCCACCCCCAGTAACTCCTCAACAGCAATGGGACACCAGGTATGTTAATTATCATTTAGTTTTCTCATACTTTGCACCTGTGTTGTCCCTCCATTTACTACCTGACACTTGCAGAAATTTTTTCTCATCACCACCATCATGATGATATAATGGTGACAATAAGTGAGCTTTTTCCTCAGCAGGCCTGATGAGTTCTTTAAATAGTGAGGAGGCCAAATAAAATATGTTCCTTGGGCAGATCTTACTGCTATATTCTCACCATGTGCATCACTTCATATTCTTCATTTCACTTAAGTAAACACAAATTTAACTAAAGGTATTATTTTATAATTGATATTAGTTCTTCCACTGAGTTTATTTTCCAATTCAGACCTTGTAAGAACATAACTCCATCTAATAATTGGCTGATTTATTGATAAAATCATCCAATACATAATGGGGGGACCCATGGTTTAATGATACTAATAATAATATCTAAGTTAACCAATGTCTGCCTTATAATGTAAGGAGATAGTTGGAAATTAAGCCATTGCATAAAAAAACATCTAATCCTCTATTACTTAAAATAAAGCTAATGTAAATGGTAAATCTTAATGAGTAAGCCTTAAGTATTATAATTTAAATATTACCTTTATGACTTAAATATATTTTCTCAAATGAATTTTTTAAAATAATAAGTCTCTATATGCGTACTGGATCTAATATCAGTTATTGTCCAGGTTATTGTTATTGTCCAAAACTCAGCTGTTTAGGCTTGAAGCCATTCTGTTTTGTTCACTGCACATTCGTATTAGAATAGTAACACGCACTGCCATTTCCCCCCAAAAAAAATTCACTCCCCTTTAGTTGGAATGCATCTTTTTATGTAAAATGGAGATAAAAAATGCTTTATTCCCATAATAGGATAGTGGATATCTCAACCCCCCAAAATAATTGACATGAGATTAACATTTTAGTAATCATTGTTTGTACCCCAATATCAGATAGGGGAAATAGAAAAAAAAATATTTAAAAATAATGAAGCTAAAAATTTAGAAAATATACCTAGATATATATAGATACATGAAACTAATATTAAAATGCAAGAATTTTAAAAAGCTTATGATTAGAGGCATTATCTAGGTGTTTTCATAGTGTGCAGTTTATTTGCAGTTGCAATTAAATGGCTTAAAACTTAATGGTTAGCGGGTTGAAGCCAAATGATAGTAATCACAGTGAAATGTTTCAACTGATATCATGTATGAAATAGGAAAGGTCGCAGACATGGGTGAGTTCATTTCTACCCCCTTTCACTTCTGGGTCATGGTACATTTCTCATCATTTTGGCAGCCGTGTTTCATTCTCATATAAATTTTGTTTTGTATGTCCTGCAATTCTTTACTTTACAAAATTTGGAGATCATTTTTTACAAAAGGAAAGAAACATGTTATTGCCAATGCATGAATGGTTCTTGTGTTACATAATAGGGGAGGGCTTCCTCAATTTGGGTAAGTCAGACTTACTTGTTTGTTATTTAATTCTTTATCTACTTTAGAATTTGACAACTTTTTTTACAGAGTTGATAGTTGTTTTATAAAATAACAAGGGTTTGAAATTTTAAGTCAGCAAAAATCATGTCACTGTAGAGAAAGCATGCAGATGTGCTCTGAATGATTTTTAATGAAATATTTTACACATTTCAAGTGAACATATCATTTAACTGTAAAAAAAAAATTTTTTTTTTCATTTAAATAGATTTATATAAGAAGTCTTAATTCCTTTTTTTTTTTTTCTTATTCACTTTTAACTTGTTTTGTTTTTGTATTGGTATATTATAAAATTGAAAAGTGTTCCCTTTTTATAACTAAAACAACAGTTAAAAACAATAATTCTGGTTTTTCTTTATTGTTAAGTTTTTGCTCTTTGTGATGCACTTTATCACAAGGATATGTTATAGGAGAATGGGACAAGATGTTAATTTTGAGTGTTCTCGTGTTTTGTTGATATTGTCTGCAGGTTTTTCTTTCCTTGGGCGGGCTTACTACTGACTTTGGAGACATAACCCTCTTAATTGCCCTTCATTGCTCATTAGGGAAACAAAACACCTGTAAAGTTCTATAGCAAATTAAAACATCTCTGTCTCCTAATTATCTCATTCAAGCAAGAATTTCATTTCTATTTCCATACAAAAATATTTAATTGAGAGGCAGTTTCTATTTGAGACAATGAGTACATATTTTAAGCAGCAGTATTTATCAGAATTAAAAAAACAAAGTTTGTAAAAAAAAGGATTTTGACAAGAGACAACCTAACATTTTCTAATAAATTGCTAACTACAATAATTAGTGTACTCAATATAATAATTTTTATAAATATGAGACATATTAAATTTACTCGTGATCACTATTTGCTAGCCCACCAGAATCTGTTTCATGTTAATGCTAGTAAAAATACAGTTCATTATGACTTCCCAAATTAATAATTTACCCACTTATCTTCAATAAAAACTGGTTGCATATGGTTATATTACCTACTTGGACATTTCATTCTGAGTAAAAATGGAATGATTCTTGTTTCAAATGTTGGCATTTTGACTTAATAATACTGCTGTAAAATCAAGAAAAATGATATAAGATCAGAATATATATTATTTTATTGATCCAAATAAATAAACACAATTTTTTATTACATTGTACATATTCAATTTCAGCACATTGATGACTTAATTAGTGATCATTTAGATTTTGTAATCACTGGGGGAGCATGCTGGTAAATTCTGACAGACTGGGGAACTAAAGAATTTTTATTTCTTTCGGTCTTAACTTTATGGGAATGAATTCACTCTAATCGAGCTGATCTTTTTTGTTAGGTTTACAACAGCATTTTTCTTCAAATAGATCTTCAAATGAAAGATGTTAAGTTTTTGTAAAATTACCAGCTTTCTTGATTAATCTATTTACCCAGTGTTTGATGTCAGATGTTGGATTCCCACACCAGCTGGTATTACTGAAGTTTAGCAGGCTTCAAATTGTTGCACTGTAGAATAAGTTTATAACTTGTTTGTTTACGCTGGATTTTATACATAATTTGCCCATGTTCATGCCATGTCAGCTCATTATTAATGATGATACCTAGTTACTTAAATGTCTCTACATGCTCTGTACAGTTTTTTTTTTATTGTGAGATTAGCAATTGAGTGATTCCCCCTCCAGAAATAGACAACCATTTCTTTCATTTTTGAGACATTTAGAGGAAGAAAAGTTACATTACACCGATAAAGCTTGTAATTAAGTTGTGGTATACACTTTCACCTGCAGATATCAAGCAACGGTTGTATGATCAGCTAAAAAATTTAATGATTTGAATGGTGTCCCTTGAGCTCTAGATAACATTGGTATAGATTGAATACAAGACAAGGGCGAGAAAGCAACCTTGTTGCGCCATGGTACTTATTTCTCTAGTTCAGCGGTTCTAACCTGTGGGTCGCGACCCCTTTCGGGGTCGAACGACCCTTTCCCAGGGGTCGCCTAAGACCTTCAGAAAACACATATACTCTACAATTATGAAGTAGCAACAAAATTAGCTTTGTGTTTGGGGGTTGCCACAACATGAGGAGCTGTGTTAAAGGGTCGCGGCATTAGGAAGGTCGAGAACCACTGCTCTAGTTAATGATATTTGGTCTTTCACCTTGACATATTGTGGGTGATTTTTTAAAAAGTTCAGTATCCATGCTTGAATATTTGAGTTTATGTCAAATGAAGAAAGCTTTTTAATGATTAGGTGTAGTTGGATAGTGTTAAATGCTGATGAGAAGTCTAAGAAGAGCACCCGACCATATTTTCTAGGGCAGTCTTTCTAATAATAGTAAGTTGGCATCCTCAGAACTTTTAGCAGATTTAAAAAGTAAACTGGTGGGGTCGTCAAGTTTTTGCTCCACTTCATTTAAGATTTGTCTCAGATGAGAGGAGTGTGGTTTTTTTTTCTTTTCATAATCATGGATTATATCCAATAGCCTTCTCCTTGTTAGCAGTTGGTGGAATTTAAATGAGGATAATGCAGATCTGAGTGAATTCTCTCTGTAGATGATATTGCCTTAAGGTGTTGCATAGTAATTCAATGTCAGGTATACAAACCATGCTATAAGTTTCACTGTCCTGTTGTTTATGTTACAATAATTTTTGTTTACATATACTGCCAATTCCCCCTCCCTTGGATTTGCCGCTGTTGGTTCATAAAGGTTAAATTCATTTAGTGCCACTGATGAATCAGGTACCGTTTTGTTGAGCCATGCTTCTGTTAGGCATATTTAAGCGCTTTCACAAAATTGATAGAAAAGCTTACAGCAACAATCCAGTTCATCCATTTTTTTGCTCAGTGATCTGATCTGATATTTCCCTAAACAATGGGTGGAAGAGAGGCTTTCTGTCCTCCTGTCATGCATTTCTCTCAACCACCCCCCTTTCTATTACCATTTCTTTATCTCACTTGTGTGCCAAATGATGTAACATATCCACAAGCACTTGAATGAAAACAGAGAAAAATAAAGCATGTAAAACTATGTAAATATGCTGAAAAAAATGTAAGGACGTAAACAAGTCACCTGCCGTGCGCCATGTGGAAGGTTATTTTTAACATTACTTTGTGCATCAAGATGTTTTAATTTTTTTAAAATAAGAAAAAATCCAGCATGAAGATTGGATTTTTAAAAAGTCTTTTAAGTGCTATTGTCTTGAAGACAATTTAAACAGAATTTATACAAATATATTATTCTTAACTCATGATACTAACAATAGTTTTTTATTTACGGTTCTAGTATAAATAAAAGTATATGTGAAATTAAAATGTATTTATTTATCCTCTTTGTTAAGTTTTCCAGATCGTTGGGATCCAGGACGACGAGAGCGAAATGTAAGAGAAAGGAGTCCTCGTAGGGATGACTATGAAGATAGGTATGTCTCTTGATGTAAGCCATGTTGTTGACTAATAGAAGAGACCTTCTTAACTCCAGGAGATGTTGTTGGTGTGCATTGTATATACCTCATAATCTGCGCGCTGACTTAATTAAGTGACTTAAAATGATTTAGTTCCTTATAATACAGCAAGAGTAGAAGACACTAAAGCTATTAACATTTTAACCAAACAGATTCACTCAATTTCTATTTATTGCAATACAACGGATAAACATGAATGAGGTACCTGATTTCTAATTCATATTTTATTTTGCAGGCTGTTCAGAGAACGAGATCGAGACTGGGACAGAGACAGAGATACAAGGGATAGAAGTAGAGAAAGAGACAGAGACAGAAGCAGAGAAAGGGAGAGAGATAGAGAAAGAGACAGGGAACGTGACAGGGATAGAGATCGTGACAGAGATAGGTCAAGATCAAGGGAAAAAGAATCCTCAAGAAATCGAGACAGAGAGACTTCGCACAATAGGGATTCATCTCGTGTGAAAGACCGGGATGATAAACACAAGTCCTCACGCAGGTTTGATTTCTTTTCACTTTCCAAACTTTTCAGGCCGTTGTGTTTGTAAATAGGGTTGAGGTACCGCCTTACTGACTAGGGTTGAGGTACAACTTTACTGACTTGGGTTGAGAGGTACAGCCTTACTGACTTGGGTGAAGGTTTAAAAAAAATAAATAAAGGAAACATTTAATTCAAAAAGCTCAAGGAGCTTATGCTGCTCACCCATTATTGGCTTTCCTACTGTCTTACCCATAACATTTCCATACATTTGATATTTTTCCTTTAAATTTTAAAATTGTACCCTCCAATGTTTGCAAAAATATTCTACTTTTTTTTCCTCCAGAAAACATAGAGACAGGGACAGAGAGGAGTCTGATTCTGAATCTACAAGAAGTGGGGGGAAACACAAAAAAAGCAAAAGACGTAAAGAAGAAAAAGATGATGAACCTTCAGCCCCAGGGACAGAAGAAGACAAATCAAAAGATTGAAATGCATGAACTGTGCTCTAAATTGTAGTTAAATAAATTGCTATTAAAAAAACAAAATCAAACAAGATGTGTTTGCTGGCATTTTTTACAGTTAACATCTCTTTTTAAAATAGAATAATTGAGACGCATTTTTCTTAATGCACCTAAAGCTGTTTTTTTTAAGTGAGCTGTGCAAAAGACAGCAGAATAGATTTGGCAAGGTAAAGCTTTCCAAATACTGTTGAAAGCATCAGTTGACATTGGCAAGCCTTGAAGTAACTAGGAAATGTTTGCCCATGATAGTTACGGCCTTAATAAAAAAAAAGCTGTCACACAGACATTCAATTTTCACCTTTGAGAGGCAGATAAAAGACACATGAAGAAAGCAGGCTGCTGACTGCCTTCTAGTGGATGATGTCTTTGACTGCCCTTTTTCTATGAGTCTGAAAATCCAGAATTGGCCAGGATTAAGATATTAAAAAATATGTGTAAATTGTGTTTACAAACAAAGCTAATTTATTGATTCTCTAAGGATGGATTACAAACAAGATTTTATTTTCAACAAAAATATTTAAAAAAGCTAGAAAAATTGACGGCATTTTCAACTTTCTATGAGCTAAAATAACGTGTTGATATCATTTAGATCTAACTAATTCTTAAGCATTTCTCAGCAAAAAATTTGATAAATATTTAATTCATCCCAATTTACATCTTATAAATATCCTGGTAAATGTAACCTCTCTTTGCTAGCTTCTTGCTTAAATTGTGGAACATCTGGTCTAATGTTACCTAAAAATTAAATTTTGTCACATCTAAAATGAGTTGAAGCATTTTAAAAATTAATTTAAAAAAATGTTGATTGCCTAATTGAGGGTGACTTTCTTAACCTCACTTTTAATATTCCCATATGATAAAATCCATCTAGAATTGCCTAATTGAGGTTGTCTTTCTTGACCTTACTTTAATATTCCCATATGATAGAAGCCATCTAGAAATTGTTGACCTCAGCCTACCAAAGTTGTTTCCTTTTGTTGATCAAATAACAACTCACTGTTTACAAAACACCACAAAATTGAAAAAAAAAAAAATTGTAATTTATCATAAGTAGTATTACTTATGGTATCTCAAGAGCTGTTGAACTTATGTGCCAGAGTGCGGCCCTCTTAAACTCTTACATCAAATCAGCCATTCACACTTTTAAAACTGGTACTCATGAGCAGTAATCCATCATGATCATTAAAGGGACAAATGCATTTAATGAAAGACAGTATTTCAAATAGGGAACTAACACTATTTATCTGATTGCTAGCTTATTTGAAGTTGAACTATTTGATGCTTCTGACTTGCTTGAGATGAGTTCTGTACATCTGGTGTGACAACACTCTGGTGTGTCTCAAAAATGGTTAAATGTTTGTTGAAATATTTGATGTCAAGAATAAAAATCTATTGAAAAATATTTTTGGGGCATTATACCTCATTCAATTTAAGATGACACCTAAAAAATAGAAATATAAATTTTAATAAATTTCATCTAATAAGAATATTCAATAATATGCTTGGAAGCTATCCGATACTCACTAGAACAGCAATATATTTCTTAATATATTTCTTAATTTTGATTGTATGGGGTGTAATAGAATTTAAGAAATAATTTCAATCAAGAGTGTTGTACTGTTAGATTTAAACAGAGATGGTAAATCACTGGTTTAGATTATCTTCATAATAATAATTAAACAACCCATAAAAACAAAGTTTTTTGCATAAATCCTTTATATGCATTTTTTATCATTTTATATTAATATTCTAGTGTCCCACCTGTTTTTACACCACAGATTTATTTCATCAACTATTTCAGAAAAACAAAAAGAAAATATGCACCAGACGCACTTGCGATATTTAAAAAAAAAAAAAAAGAATCACATTAAGGCAGTTATCAGGAATTTTATGTAATAAAATTAGTGGCATCATATTTCCTTCATCTTCTCCTTGAAATACAAGATAAACTGACTTTTGGGGTTGGGGCTGAAAATTTGATAAATGTGTTGTCATTGGCAACAAACTTAAGTGCCTGCCAAGTTTCAGCTCGTCATGTTGACGGGAAGTGGATCAATTAGCCGTAAACACAAAAAAACGAAGTTAATATAAAATATCAACGGTGATAAAATGCTTTATTCATTACTATTTTTAAATCATCAGTTGCAATTTCATTATTAAAATGTGTTTGACAATTTAATGACTAGCCCCCTTGTACTAACTACACAGTTATGTGATATTTCCCGCAAGGTTAAGAAGCTAGTTGGACATCCCAGAGCTATTAATTCTAATCATAAACAATCAACCAGCATACGTCATAGAGACCTATGACAGTTTACGGCCATATGATAAATATGTAGGCCTACTTATCTATTCATTGAAAAACATTAAGCATTTTGCATTTGGCATGCACAAAATTATTATTTTTAAATTGAGCGTTCAGATTTAATTATCATTATTATTAGTAATACTGATCACTATTAGTATTATTAGTAGTAGTATTAGTATTAGAATAAAAATAAAATATTAAGTCACTTCATTTTAAAACAGTTTCTTCGGTGTAAAATTGTACATTAAAATGGGGTTTTTCCGCCTAGATTTAAGAACCTTAAATAATTTAGTTTTCAATTGTGTTTGTAATCATTTGTAGTGCTCAGTGGGGATCTTAAGAATCAATTGGTCACTTTTTGAAAGAAAATCGAATTATAAAGGGCGACTACCGTAAAAAATTAATTGTTATTCTTTTATCGCAGTGCAAAACCTTGATTTATACTGTAATTTGATTGGTTAAAAAATGCAAAGGAGGAAATTATCTGGAATTCACATCAATATGGTCGCATACAATATCAATAAGCCTTTTTATAATTATATGTTTATTCCGTGCCTTAAATACATTAACGAACAATCAAATAGTTAAATTCAGTCGCTATTATACATAAGTTAAAAATGATAAATAAAATTCCGTTTGGATAAATTTTTTCTTCTATTTGCCATGAATTACGGAAAAAAGATAGTTTTGTTTCGCCCATCAAGTTTAAGTATCGAGAGGTAAGAAAAGTACTATATAATATGTCAGACTATGACTATGAGTACTCTTAACAAATATCCATGATTGTCCTGATTGACAATGTTGACTAAGACTCGGTCTGTTCTGCTACTCTACACTGCATATGGTTTAAACAATAATAACGGTAGCGCCTGTGGTATAATTTACACTACACATAATTAGTAATTGTTAGTCCTCAATCTTCTAAGACGTCTTAGTTTAGTACTCTTAGTCTTAGTCTTAGGTTAGTTGTATTGGCTACAGTTACAGCAGGCACGGTTAACCTTATTATTCGTATTTGAAATAATTTGTTTTGATAATTTAATTTATCATCTTAATATTCTTAAACCTAAACTGATTTGTATAATATAAGCCTAGCCTCATTCACAAACTAAACAATAACTACAACTTCAAGTAGGTACCATAAATAAAGTGGGTCGGCTAATGTGCTGTTGTGGTCCCCTTATTGGGAGTCACTTCCCTTTGTTTATGATAGATTTAGGGTTCGGGTTAGGGTTAGTGACAGAGGGACCAGTAGCGTGCAATAACCAGTGGGTCATCAGTGTTTTTACAATTTGATTATTTCTTCAGATTTCTTCTCAACCAAGCACATGTTGAAGTGTATCCTGAACTGAAAATATTTAAGAAACACACTTCTCACACAATAACAAATATCACTCACTTGGGGAATATTTGAGCTAATGGTAGTAATTTTGGTTCGGCAGCCACTTTGAATTTCTGTGTAGGATTCTCTTCCTTTTTTAATTTCTTGGATTGTGGATTGTTACGTTTCTAGAGTAGAGTAACTTAAAAAAAATATATATATTAATGCTCCAATGGAATTTAAAAAATTGATAATTTAAACTAGTCTAAATTATTCCGGCATCTTGGAATGATTGGTATTGATTTTTTGGACAACTTTTGGATTTAAATTTAATTTTGGTGGAATCTGCAACTGCAATAAAGTGTGTAAAAGTGTATTCAATGATACTTAAAGTTAAGATTTCATTATTTTGAATATTTAGTTCACACATTCTCTTTCCCCTCCCCATTTTAGAGGAAGTATGTTTGCACTACTTTTTTTTAAACCAGCCGCCATCTTGGTTGCCATGATACAGCTGCCACAGTGGCAACCAAGATGACGGCCACGGGAAATGAATGGAGGGCCAAACCAACATTTACCAAAAGTTTTTTTTAGGTATTATAACTTATTTTTTAAAAATAATTCACTTAATCACTAAATAATGGTCTTAAAAGTTAATAATGGGGCATTAGGCACCAGGCCTTGGGACACCAGGCACTTTTCTTATTTTTAATACACAAAAAAAACAACGCACCCAGTCTTGGTTTTCCAGCCTCTATTTGTATCGTACAAGTATCACATTGTATTGTAACTTGCCCCCAGGATGTCGACAAAAGGCATTCATTGCTGTCTTAAGTTGGGCTCTGGCTGGGGTTATTGTTTGGACTGACTGTTTTTTTTTGTAGTCTGCCTGCTCTCATAATTCATCAGATTTGTTATATCGTGATCACAGATATGAATGGTTGGGTCTCTTGTAGGTTGTCAGTGTGTGGATTGTTGAGTGACAGTGGTGGAGGGACATCACCAGATGTGTGTCAAAGCAAAGACTTATCCATAACATTTTGCTGCTTGGAAAATGCAAAGTGATAATATCACTAATATCTCGTTTATAATAACTGCATGACAATTGTCTTCCATTTCCTTAAAGAATGAACTATTTCTCCCCCTCCAGCTCCTTCTACCCTGCTTTAGAAAAAAAACATGGGGATATTTAGTATATTTACCAAATTTCTGGGACCTAATGATGCTTCAAATTTTTATCCCAATAACTCATTACTGAAATTCTAGCATATTGACATGAGTTTATTTACAATAAACCACTTACTAAGGGAATATATTTCATAACATATGTCAATTTGAATGGTCTTACTGAAGAAAGGTTATTTCAGCCTTGGGGGGAATTAAGAACCTAGCTTAAAGTAAAGCTATACTTCAGTTACCAAGTGAAGTAGTTAATAAAATCAAATAAAACCAATAGTTTCATAATATTAATATGATCATTAAAATTTGTGATTTTAAAAAAATAAATTATTACTCCAATTGTAATACAGTTTTGCCAACACGGTTACACCCGAATAGTTTTCAAGTTTAAGCTAGTGCCTTCTACACTTGTACTGCAACAGGCTACAGAAAAGTAATGCAGTAGAGTACACCATCTAATCCATCATTCAAATGATCATCACTCATTAGTTTGTCATCACTGTCGCATAATTTATAATGAAATCACCACTTACCTACTTCAGTTACCCTTCTGGCTTTTACTACTGCTACTACAAATACTGCTACTTCTAGACTACTGAACTAAGTTACTGACTTAAATACTCATGTTAAAACAAACTGTGAAGGTGTAAGTCAGTTCTTGTTCAACTTTTTTATTGGAATGCAGTGACACAAGGGTTTGTTCTATTTCAAATGGACAAATCATTTTTCCTATACCTAGTTATGCACAAAGAAAGCACCAATTGATACCGATGTATGTGTGTAACACTATAATTAATTTATACAAAATAAACTTGTGTGGCCAGAATTGCAGATAAAACTAGTTACTAAGTTACTTTATTATTACTCATTAGCATCAGTTTGCAGTAGCGAACATTTCAGTGCAAAACTTGTACTTCTGATTTCTATAAAGCTGTTGAATTTGTGGCTAAATGTTCAAGAGAGATGCCTGAAGTTCATCTTCGGCAGACCAATGTATCCTCGTTTCTTGTGTTTGATGGTGGTCAAAGCAGAAAATCTGAATTCACACATGTAAGAAGTCACAAATCTTTCTCAGTGATAGCTGGGTACCATTTTCAACAAGTTAACAAAAAGCATCCAAGTTCAACTCTGTATGGGTGAGGCTCAGCATTCTGTGATTTGCAATGCAACTAGTGCCTCTCTGTGCGTGAAACAGCATTAGACCATGATAGCTGGAATCATCTGTCGCACCAGCGAGACAAAACCATTGACATTTTCCATCATGCAAGAGGTGCCATCTGTACAAATATCAATGCAGTTTTTCCAGTTCAAGTGACAGGACTGTAAATATGAATTCACAATGTCAAATATTTCTAGGCCTTTTGTTGTTTCTGGTAACTCCTTACAGCAGTAAAAAATCTTCAACAGTAGCACATTGTCAATAAATGTACAAACTCCATAAGCTGTGATTTACCACTGACTCCAGTGCTTTCATCCATCTGCAGGCCAAAGAAGTCACATCTTTATCTTTGCTAAAACTTGACTTTCAATATCGCTGGACATGTTTGAAATACATCTGCTTATCATATTGTCAGTGGAATCTTATTAATGTCAGATACTGCACTTGCACCAAACATAATTCTCACAATTTCTTGGCATGCAGCTAAGAGTACGGCTTTGGCAAGGGTATGCAATTTAATTTTCTTTGCAAAGATCTCCATGTCAATATAACTTGCTTCTTCAGCTTTGTCACTTAGCTTAAACTTTTTCTAGAATGTAGCTGTTTATTTTTTATTCGAACATAGTGCCCTCTCAAATTAGGCAATATTCTTGTGTTCTACATCCAGTTGTTTAGTTGTTAACTGTTGCTTCAATTTAGCTGGTGCCATGGCCATGGTACTATTGGCAAGCTTTTCACTGCAAATCACACAAAACGGTAAAGTATAGTCTTATTCTCCTGCCCAAGTGAAACCCATCGCTATGTAATTGGATCTTTTAGATTGCAATCCACAGTGTAAATTATTGGCACATTTGGTTGTCAGCTGGGCCATTGTTTAATTTTCTCAGCTTAATAAATGGGACCGTTGTCGTGCAATTTAGCCTTTACTTTTATATTTTTACTGGCAACAGGCCGGAACCCCTGGTTGAAAAACACTGGTGTAAGTCAACAAGGGATATGGCTTCATAGACACCTATTAGACTATATTACCTAAGTTTAAATTAGCATGTAATGTTACTATATTATGCTTCATAATTTTTTCATCAATGTAGGCATATGCATCTAATTTGTTTAGTTTTTTAAGTTAGCCTAAAAAAAACCACATTTATTATTAATATACTGACTAGTTGGCAACTAATAAGTTGGAGCAAATGCTTTGCGCCAGTAGTCCAAAGTGATCAATGTTGTGACATGGTTTTATAAGCAATTATGATTATGTTCTACTGAATCTACCGTCTTCTCTGTGTACTAATTTTTTTAAGATAATGAGTTTTTATTCATTTGTCAGAGGTTGGGCTATAAAACAGAGAATTAAAAACCTTTAAAAAACCTCAAAAATTTGTTTTTAGTCTAAAACAAATCTCATCATCTGTAGTTGTAGTTGAGGCACTAAATTTTAGTAATTACTTGATCAGTTTTTACATTTTACAGTGAAAGTGTCTTAAGCTTCGATGATCTGGAAGATGATGAAAAAGACAATGTCAAGCGGTAAATTGTCTGATCTATCTCACAAAGCAGATATATAAATATATTTTAAGATGTACTGGTGCATGATTTAAATTTTAAATAGAAATCTATAAAGTTGTTTTTTGAGCTCGTCTCGGCTTGTGACTTTTAGGAATAAATTTGAACCTTCAGCTAAAGATTAAAAACATTTACATTATGCTATTTTCAAAGGGAAAGTATCTTTTATATTTGACAAAATTGTCAACTTTTCTATGTAATAATTTTAAATATTTTTTTTCTAGTAAAACTCGAAACCTCAGTGAGAAGAAAAGGAGGGACCAATTCAATGTTCTTGTTAATGAACTCTGCTCCATGGTTGCTGCCAACAGCAAAAAGTTGGACAAATCATCTGTACTCAAATCTGCCATTCAATTCTTAAGGAACCATCAAGGTAATGTGGCTTAAAACATGATAATCATGAAATGGTAACATACAAATGAAATATGGATTATCTACCGCAGATGGACTTTTCTGTTGAAAGGCTTTTCATGCAGAGAAAATTCTCAAATAATAATTTATAGTCAGATTTTACAGACAAATTTTATACACGATGGACAGGTAATTTATAAGATATTAAATTAATTATAGTAAAATACAATGTCTGTACTAACTCTGCTAATATTTTACAAGAAACAGTTTTTGTGTGCTTTTCCCTAGAGTTTTGAATTATTTTAAATCATTAACTCATTATTTCATCACATCTGTCCAGAATTTTCCGTTCAGTCTGCTGCCAATGAAATAAAAGAAGACTGGAAGCCAACCTTTTTGAGCAATGAAGAATTCGCTCAACTCATGCTGGAGGTGAGATCATATTAGTACATAGCCAGTTTTTCTCTGCACCCTGGCCACTTAAAGCTATGCCTTTTTATTTGAAATGTTTTGTGAATTCACATAGGACTTTTTATTTACAATCAAATTTTCCATATTTCTTTGAAGATTGTTCTCCATATGATGAAAAAAGAAAGAAGTATAGGATTTAATTGTAAGAAAAGCTAAAGCAATGTCACACGTGGAAAGCCGGCTCTACATAGTAGAAAGGATCTACTGTTTTGACAGCCTATAAAAGTATACAGAAAAAAATTAAGCAGAAAGATTGGGCTTAAGATTGAAGAAAAAAATTAAGCAGAAAGATTGGGCTTAAGATTGAAGAAAAAAATTAAGCAGAAAGATTGGGCTTAAGATTGAAGAAAAAAATTAAGCAGAAAGATTGGGCTTAAGATTGAAGAAAAAAAATTAAGCCGAAAGATTGGGCTTAAGATTGAAGAAAAAAATTAAGCAGAAAGATTGGGCTTAAGATTGAAGAAAAAAAAAAAAACCAACTGAACTTACACTTAAAATGTTTTTGACTTTTATCAAATGTCTCGGAACTTCAGGCTGTGGACAGCTTCCTTATAGTATTCACTCAGCAAGGGAAGGTACTCTTCACCTCAGACAGCATCACATCACTACTTGGACATTTGCCGGTATGTTTTGACAAACTCACTATTTCTATCCCATGGTAGGAAGGGAGAAATGGTAAACATGGTGCTTGTTCATTTTCTTACCATTTTATGACCAAGAAAAACATTCTTACATATAGGAATTAATGAAAATGACATACATTTATGTAAATTAATTAACAAATATTTATATCATTTAAAAAATTGCATTAAAAAAATTAAACAGACTAATTAATTTTAAAAAAATCTTCACCAGGGAGACCTGATTAACCACTCTCTGTATGATCTCATGCATGAAGATGACCGCTTGAAATTTTTCAACTTACTCTCAAAGCAACAATCTCAAGGCTTTTTGGGTGAGATGGGTGTCATATCTTAATTCTACTAAAAAAAAAAAGCTCAAAATATTTGTTTTTTCAATGTCATGAGACAGCTTTTAAAACAAGATTTTGCTTAATTCACTTCAATTTCTCAATTTCTGTGTGCCAATTAACTTTGGGAATAAAAATTTTAGGGAATAAAAGAAGCAGGAAACATCATTTCCCTTTTATTAGAAATTTAAGAATGTCCACTGGCCTTTATTATTTGTATAGGAGAATTTCAAACCTGTATGGGGGCTTTGGTTATCATTTTGACATTGGGGCTTTGGTTATCATTTTGACAGACATTTGATGTTTGGTTTCAGATGAGAACAGTATATCTTTCAACTGTCATCTTAGAAGAGGAACAATTGATCCTACAGAGACAGCAACTTACGAGTATGTTAGGGTTTGTGGAACATCACAGTACATGAGCGAAATAGAGGGTGAGTAAGCCTTAGTTCGTTAGGGAAATAGCGAGTGAGCAAGTCTTAGTTCATTAGTGAATTAGAGGGTGAGTAAGCCATAGTTCATTAGTGAAATAGAGAGTGAGTAAGCCTTAGTACATTAGTTAATTTGAGGGTGAGTAAGCCTTAGTTCATTAGGGATTTAGAGGGCGAGTAAGCCTTAGTTCATTAGTGAAATAGAGTGAGTAAGCCTTAGTTCATTAGTGAAATAGAGGGGGAGTAAGCCTTAGTTCATTAGTGAAATAGAGCGGGAATAAGCCATATAAAACAAAAGTAAAATCTATTTTTAATGAGTTTTGTTAGGAAGGAAAACCGTGACTTAATGATTTCATTTTGTAAAAATAATCTTGTCAGGACTTCAACTTAAAATATACTGTTACAAACAATGCTACTGCAGGTATTATACAAACTTGTAGAAATATACTGTCACAAACAATGCTACTGCAGTTATTATACAAACTTGTAGAAATATACTGTCACAAACAATGCTACTGCAGGTATTATACAAACTTGTAGAAATATACTGTCACAAACAATGCTACTGCAGGTATTATACAAACTTGTAGAAATATACTGTCACAAACAATGCTACTGCAGGTACTATAAAAACTTGTAGAAATGAGCCTAAAGTGGTAATAAAATCAAAATAATTTTTGACAGTTTTCTGTGTGTTAGTTTTGAATTTCTCAGAACGTTTCAGTATTATTTATTTCAGTACTTCTGAAAAAATAAGCATTGCATAGGGCATACTCAATATATCAAGCAACAAATCACTAGATAACGTACAAAACTATGGGATCAGTTTGAGAATCCTCTGGTATTAGTTTTAAATTATGCGACATATCAACACAAAATATTGTAGTCTAAAAAAATATTCATATTGAAATTGTTTGTCAAAAAAGTTAAAAGTACTGAAATTTAAAGCTTATATATTCTATATAATTCCCAAATAATTTTACCCCTAGATGACAGTGTAATATGTGACAACGGTGATTTCATTGGATTAGACTTACCAGAGCAGTCTCTGTGTTTCTGCTGTGCTGTACGCCTCCAGACCTCTCATGTCATCAGGGAAATGTCAATGGTCGATGAGAGTTCATGTGAATTCACATCTCGTCATTCCCTTGAATGGAAGTTTCTATTTTTAGACCACAGGTGAGTGCTGTATTTATTTTCACACAGGTTGGGACATTAGTTTCCACTCATACATCCTGTATGGTGAAATAATGAAAATCTCTACCAGAGAACTCCTGTTAGTGGGACTCAAGAAATAAGTCGTTGACAAGGCATGGTTCTTTTTTGACTAATAGATTCTTCAGTTTTGTTTTCTTTTCCCTGACCCCCTTTGTATGATAATTTTAAAAATAGTATGTATAATATTATTATTATTATACTCTAACATTGATAAACATATTTATAACACACATATTTATATTTATTACTCGCATATCATATCACTTAAAGTTGATGAAAGTGCATTTAATGAACTAACAACTTGAACTCTCTGGATGTAACCTCAAACATATATATTGTTTAGCTGTCGGAATGTTCACTTTGTCATCCAATTTTCATCTTATTTGATAACACTTAATAAATGATTAAATAACTAAAGCAGGATCATTTATGTTTTACCAGAAGAGATTTTATTTTCTATAGCAAATAAATTAGTTTCTTTTAGGATGCAGTTAATGAAATGACTCTGTTTCTTTTAGGCTTTAATTAATGAAATGACTCTGTTTCTTTTAGGCTACAGTTAAACTAAATGACTCTGTTTCTTTTAGGCTTTAATTAATGAAATGACTCTGTTTCCTTTAGACTACAGTTAATGAAATGATGCTGTTTCTTTTAGGCTACAGTTAATGAAATGACTCTGTTTCTTTTAGGCTGCAGTTAATGAAATGACTCTATTATTCTATTGTGCTGACAGGGCACCCCCCATTATTGGCTACCTGCCCTTTGAGGTGCTGGGAACATCGGGCTATGACTACTATCACCCTGATGATCTGGAGGTGGTTTCAAAATGCCATGAACAATGTGAGCTGATTTGAAAGAATTTTTTGTAGGGTTTTGCTGTAATTTGTGAATCTGCAATCCAAAACTACTCAGTTCTCTCTACTTTTAAGATATGGGGAGTGTTCATTGTATTTTGTTATAGAAATGATAACATTGATTTTTTTTCCTATAGTATATGAAATAGCAATTAAATTATTTAAGTATCTTGTAATATTCAGGGTATTTGAATATTATAACATTGCTTATGTATTTGCATATTGCAGTGATGCTGCTAGGGAAAGGTACATCCAAGTTTTACCGTTTCTTGACCAAAGGTCAACAGTGGATATGGTTACAGACCCGGTACTATATCACCTATCACCAGTGGAACTCCAAGCCAGAATTTATTGTGTGCACAAATACAGTTGTGAGGTGAGTGCCACAGAAGTTATGATCATTGTAAAATATTAAGTTCAGTGCAAATGGAACAAAATAAACACTTTTTATTGCTAAGCTCAGTCAGTTCCTATGAAACACATTACACAGAGGGATAAAAGTTATTTTTTACTTCATATTCCAGATATAGTGATGTGAGGAGACAGCTGCGGCAAGACATGGGGTACATGGAGGGAGACGTGGACGGCAATAATTCCAACAACGTCAATAACAACAGCAACAGTAGCAGTGGCAGTAACTCAGGACATGGCCAAGAAGGCCAGCCACAGCAGGAAGGTCATGTGACCTCATTCAGCCAATCAGAAAATGCTGGGAATATGGTTCAGTCTCCTGATATTGCTTCAAGTAAGGAAGAAGAAAAGTGCACAAACTTTTCAGTAAATTGACATTGCAGAAATTTTATAGGATTACTTGTTTGCCAATGATATATTATGTTCTTGTCATATTATATCATGTCATATTATATCATGTCATATTATATCATGTCATATCACAACACTCCACATATGAATAATTCTCTCAATCCCTTAAAGACATCATCGTATCAAACTTTAATTGTTTCCAATTTTTTATAATTCACTTTTAATTCACTTACAATTCACTTATAATTCACATACAATTCACTACTAATTTTTTAAACTAGCAGGAATTTAAAAACCATTTTTTTAAAATTTGAAATAAGTGGACTGTGAGGGGTAATTTATGGCTTTTAAACAACTTGATGAACTTGATTCTGCATAAAATGATTTAATTCAAATTTCAACCCCTTCATATACAAAGGTGCCATATAATCTGTGCTTAAGATTGGTCAAACTAAGTTGAGTGACTGTTGATGGGCTGTGTCAAAATATAATTTGTACACACTGTGATGATGAGCTTCTCCATTTTTTCCCCCCTGAAAGGTCAGCACTCTGACAGCGACTGTCCTCAGCAGCCACACTCCACCAAGCAGGAGAGCAGCACTCGGAAACATGTCAGCAGCCAGCTTCAGTCACTGTTGCAGCTTCACCTGCAGAGATCCCTGGCCGCCTCCTCTGCATCACAGGTGGTCAACAGCCCAGCACCATCCAAGTCAGCAGTCTCCTCTCAAGCCCCCAACACTTCTCAGACTATGGTAATTGTGTGTAAGGAAGCAATGTACGATTTATAAGTCATTCGCTTAACCTTTGTAGATTCACCAGTATTTTATCGTCGGGTGGGACAACTGCACATTCTTCAATATTTCAATAGAAAAATGTAGTTAAGGACAGTCAATCGAGTGGAAGGGCGGGTGGGGCCATCTCAGGGGCGGGGAGCCCTCGGCATGCCGCTTTGCGGCCTGACTGGAATAGAGACCACTGGGAGAGTGGTTGAATGCCAGTTGAGGGCGGTGGAGGTGTGCTGGGGAAGACCTTATGAGCCTTGGCTCGATGGTCTGCTGATTTTCTTAAGTTAGTTAGTTAAGGACAGCAAAAAAAATCCCCCCTCCTCCCCAAATGTGCTTTAATTTTTCTAAAGGCATTTTTTTTTTGAAGTACATTTTTGAAGCAATATGGATGTTAAATGTTTCTTTCTTGTGTGTTAAGAACAACCGGGCATATTTTAGGGGATAGAGCCATGGTATTAAAGAGAACCAGTCATGTGTGACCAAAAATATCTGGGACTTTGTGTGAACAGTTGGGATCCTAAACAAACCCAAGGGGACATTGGGAACTGAAACATCCTCTGAGACATTTTTGAGTGTAGAGGTAGGGGCGGCTTTCAAGTTTAATCCCTGACATTTATTTCAATGCTTTCCTAATCATGTATTTTACATTGAAATTGTTCAGGTCACAAGTAGTTCTCAGGCTACCCTTGTCACGCCATGTCAACAAATCTCTGTCAGCCAATCAAGGACAGTCCCAAATCTCGTGCCCATCATGGCTGCCATGTCAACCAGTTTAGTCACCATGGCAACAAACCATAGGGTGAGTGCATTTGTGTACATTTGAGGTGCTCACACAGGCGGGTCTCCCCAGCATCATTACCATCTTAATTAAGTCCCAGCTTCTCTGGGCGGGACATGTTGTGAGAATGTCAGACAACGATCTGCCCAAAAGAATTTTCTATGGTGAGCTCGAACATAGAAGGCGGTCGGTTGGTGGGTAGAAGAAACGTTTTAAAAAGCCTCACTGAAAGCGTTCGACATAAACCCAGACACGGGGGAGGAAAAAGCAAAGGATCGAACATCATGGCGTTCCACTTTTACACAGGAGCTTCATGCATGCAACATGAAGTGAGCAGATCAGCGGCTGCAGAGCGCAAGAGACATGCCAGGAAGGCCTGGTTTGACTCTGCTTCCGGAGATGTTCCATCATTCCCCTGCAACTACTGCCAAAGAAAATGTCGTGTCACAATCGGACTCATTAGCCATGTGCGCACCAACAGACAGAACTAGCACAAATCTGATGATTAAAGTGGTCATGATCGATTCCTGACTGAGGAACAACAACATTTGTAATGTTTATTTGTTGGACTGAAAATCTGCTAGCACACTAACAAAATTCGCCCCTAGTTAAAAAATGGCCTCACCATTTAAAAAAAATTAATAACTAAAATAAAATGGAACTCATGGGTTTGCTTGATCAGTATGTTACAGACATGTTAGTGCTGTGCTCTGGTTTGTTTCCAAGTGTCAATAAGTGGATGTTACAGACATTTTAGTGCTGTGCTCTGGTTTGTTTCCAAGTGTCAATAAGTGGATGTTACAGACATTTTAGTGCTGTGCTCTGGTTTGTTTCCAAGTGTCAATAAGTGGATGTTACAGACATTTTAGTGCTGTGCTCTGGTTTGTTTCCAAGTGTCAATAAGTGGACCTTTTCAAAGACAACGTTATATCAAATTTGAGTAAATTTTTTAAAAACTGTAACTGATGTTTGTTAACAAAAAAATAGTTATGGCAATATGTTAAATTTTTCATACTTAAAATTGGAAGGCAAAAACTGATTATAAAAAAAAAAGACATATTTCATTTTTTTGTAGTTCCATTATAATGCAGGATGTTATAGCATGAAATGAATGTGTCTATTATTCCTGAATCTTTCTTTAATCTTTGAATGTTTATTGAGATCACTGAATGCTTGTTAAATGTATGAATGTTTAAACTCTGATTTTCTTGTTCTGAAATGTTTTTTAAAATTTTAATATCTGAATCTTGATTACATCTCAGAATTTTTCTGCAGTCTGCAAAATGTGTTCCATCTCTGAATGTTTTCTATTCCACAGCTGCTGAGCTCAGTGCCCTCCAACATTAGCTGCCAGGCCTCTGCCATTATCTCCTCACCTCTGACCTCTCCCATTGTGTGCACTGACCAAAGGCCAACTGTGAGTATCAAATTGGTTCATTCAGTTATTTTTTGCAATCTGAGATGATATTCCAGAAAATAAAATCATGCAAATAAATTATTTTTTAGTATCAAACAAGTCTGTTATTGACACTATATAAGTTATATATCTAGTATCAAACAAGTAAGATATTGACACTATGTCATGTTATATTTCTAGTATCAGACAAGTCTGTTATTGACACCAGCCCAGCAGCTGCTACATGAGCAACTTCGTCACAAGTCTGAGCAGCTCCAGGCGGCGATCCAAAGACAGCAGGAGGAACTGATGCTGATCAAGGAGCAGCTGGCATATGCCCAGGGCAGTAACCAAATTGTTTCTCAACAGCAAAGGCAGATGCAGCAGCAGCAGCAGCAGTCTCAGCTCCAGCAACAGCAACAACATCACCCTCATCAGTACATACTACAACAGCAGCTCGGTTAGTTTCAGACTTGTATTAAACCAGTGGATCTTAACCTTTTTTTCTTGATTATTATTTTTTTTTTCCTTCTTCATCCCAATCTGGATTACAAAATATATTTCCAGCATCTCCCAGGATAAAAAAATGTGAATAAAAGTAGACATAAACCTGATTATCTGGGTCTTTCCGCATCCCCTCAACCCCCCCCCCCTTTTTTTTTTCCACTCCCAGGGGATTGGGCAGACCTGGTTAAAAACCTGTATCAAACACTCTCATTGGCTTGTTATGGGGATTTAGTATGAATTTTTTACCATAATGTTAACAAACTTGTGCCAATGGTTCATTGTAGAAAACAAGAAATTACCTCCATTCCAATATTAATTCTCCTGTGGTTATTAACAGTATGTACATAAACTATTGACTGGTATGATTCTTGTCCACATTTTAAAGTCTTCACTGTTTCGTAACTTTCTATAAAAAGGACACAAATTGTTTGTTAATGTTTAACATCAGGTTAACGAAAATGTAAAAAAAAATATTGAATGGAATGTATGCTTGTTCTCCATAGCAGGCCTGCCTGCACAACATACGGCCTGTGGGCCGCATGTGGTCCTTCAGCATCTACTTGGCGGCCGCGAAGTAACGAAATATTCTTTTTTATTTTTATTATTATTTTCTTAATAGCCTCCCCCCCCCCCGTCCTATTTAATTTTGGCCCGCACAAGTTTTTCATAAAGTATTACGGGCTGCCTTACATTTTGAGTTGTGCAGGGCTGCTCTATAGCATGGTGTCCCAACCAGCGTGGCAAGGTACTATTCCAGGGTTGACAGGAAAAGTGATTATAAGTAAAAAGAGACTTTTGAAATAATCATGACATAAATGTTTATTAATTTTTTTTCGATCTCTCCATTAACATTTCATTCTATGAATTAATTACAAGTTTATTTTCTGAGTTCTACTGTCCTCTTTGTAAATGCAATGGAGAAATTTTAATGCACTTGTACTTTAGTAAGGGTGTGTGAGACTCAGTCAAACAATTTGAAAAGGTTGCAGTGTAAAGAAAAGTTTTGAGAACCCAGCTCAATGGCACGGCATGGGAAAAGAGCTGACTGTTAACCTAATGTTGCCCTAGCAAGTATGTGAGCTTTCTTTTGCTGTATGTCTACAGGGATGCCCACACAGTCCATGTTGCTGGCACCATCAAACGGTACCGGCCAGCTCACCATGATGGGCACCAACCCCAACCACATATTCCTCTCGCCAATCAGGGGGATGGATCTGCAGCCGCAGCAACAGCAGCAGCAAGTGCAGCAGCAGCAGCAGCGGCAGTTCCAGCAACAGCAAGAACAACAGCTTGTTCTCCAGCACGACTCGGGTAGGTGTAAAGAATGAAATCCCTTCTTGATCTGGTACATGAGAAACATCTTGCTCATTCAGGCATTGCCGTTGTGATCGCAATAGAGGGTTTAAGCTTTCTACTGTGTGCAGCACATTTCCTTTGTAATGTCAGCCTATTGTGTTTAAAAAAAAAAAAGTATTTAAATATCAAGTACCAAAAAAAAAATTAATATGATTCCCAGGTATTAGCTTTTGATATGAATTTTAATATAATGACCACTAAAAAGTTATGTTTATGAAGTCGTAATGTAAGGACCCCCTCAACCAGGGTGTTTAAAGTGTGTTTAAAGCCTAAAGAAAGTTTCAGCTTAAATAAGACCACAAATTACAAAATAATTGTATAAAATGTTTTAATTACACTCTTGGACCCATGTAACTTACTTGGTTGTCTGCCTCTGCACCGCCCTACCACAAATGATTTGTAAAAGATGAAAATTTCTCACAAAATTATTTGATCTCTTTAGTTCTTGACTGTGTTTCTACTACTAACATTTCCATCTGATCTCAACGTCTGCACAGGTCTTGGAGGTCAGTCCATGCTCCTTTCTCCCATAAGCTCTAGTCCCCAGCTGGCCATGATGGGATCCAGCAATAACCAGATTTTTCTCTCTCCCATCAACATGGACATGCTGACTGGCGGACAGCAGCAGTGCCAGCAGCAGCAACAGCAGCAGACACAGCAAACCCTCCACTTCCTGGGTGTGACGTGCAGCACTGCTGATGCCAACTCCAACAATGTGGATCTCTCAGATCCCTGTTAACTCTTACCTCAGATCCTTGTTAACTATTACAGACATGTTGGTTTTTTCACTGTATGATATGTTGTCACCAGGGAACATGTCTTGAGAAAACGTTTGCTGGAACATGGGGGAGTGGGGTAAACTTAAACTCGACATGATGTTGAGTTTTTTTATATTTGGCTGTATCAGAACAGGCTAATGATCAAACTGTTAAATGTATCACCCAGGTGATATCCAAGTCTCACCATGTGTGAAAGGATTAAGATATGTTGTTTGAGGATTTCATAGTCATTTACTGTATTTGTACCTTAAATTCTCCTTAGGTGTATAAACATTCAGTGCATCAGTAGATTGTCACTCTCCTGGCATAATAAAACTGTCAGTTACATTAGCATTAACAGTTTGCCAAGAACTTACAATAGTGACCAGATAAGCAGTTACAGTAGTTGTCAGATTAGCACTTACAGTAGTGACCAGATTAGCACTTTCAGTAGTTACCAGATTAGCACTTACAGTAGTTACCATATTAGCACAGTAGTGATCAGATTAACACTTACAGTAGTGACCAGATTAGCACTTAAAGTAGTGGTCACATTAGACTGTTTCATTATCTACCAAGTTACTCCATTCCTGCTGAACGCAAATTGCTCAAAGTTACAAAATGTTGTGTGGTCTTGTGACAAATATAATTTTTTTGCTATAGTTTTATAAACCAGACCACTCTTATCATATGTTGCTGTAAAGTTAGAAGCACTTGCATTTAATATTGGGAGAAAATTTTGTTTTGAATTTCTTTGGTTTTGTAATTTTAGGAACCAATGTGACCAACTTTTGTTAATTTTTTAAAGACAAAAAAATAACATTGTCATAATTTTGTAAAAAAAAAAATGTTCAGATATATCTTCTTTTTGTATGTGCTCTGATCAGTTCATTTCATCCATGTTGAACCACTCATAACTAGAAACTTGCATTTGATAGCCAAAATCAGTTACAATTACTACTCAGTGCATAATCATAATACTACTTTTAAAATTTATTTATTTTTGATGGATCATGTAAAAATAATTATTACTAAATCAATTTATAAGTAAAAAGCTTTTTTAAACATTTTAACTACTGTATTTTTCAGACTATAAGAACTACTTTTTTCTTCAAAAATTTGCCTTGTGCGTTCAGGTGCGTCTTATACTCAAAATTAATATAAAAATTGTATTCTTTAAAAAAAATTGCTTACAAATTAAGGTGTGTCTTATAGTCCGTAGCGTCTTATAGTCCGTAAAATACGGTACATATAAATTGTTTATTATTATTATTGTGCTGTTATCTTCCTTAGAGTGCCAACCACTGTCCTGAATAAAAAAAAATGTTAGAGTGGGGTGGGTAACACAGGGATGCGCCAGGGATGGGTTTATTGTGCCCGGGGGGGGGGGGGGAGAGGGTGTGGCAGAAAGAATATTGAGAAACATTTATTAGTTGTTCTCACATCTTTTTTGTTTTGATCAACCCATAAAGAAGATGGCAACTTGCAATGTTTATTGAAACATTTTTTTTCTCCATTAATTTTATTCCTGTCCACAAGCAACTTGAGCAATAAAAGGTTTCTTTTGTAATATGGGTCCAATGGAGAGGGAGTTAAGGACCTGTATGTCATTTTGTTGTGACTAATATTGCTATACATGTAATGCTCTTTACTTGAGACCATGAGATTTTAAAGTGTCTCAAACAAGATACTCTCATTATGTCTACATTTGATGCATAAACATGTCACATTTAATTCTAGTTTGACAATGGTTCTCAAATCATTAACAAAAAGTATAGGAATTTGCTATAGATCCTTCATCTATGATGGGAGAACCACTTGGATCATGCCTAGCATATTTTGATTGCCTAAATCTGGCTGTGCCTAAATCTGGCTGTGCCTAAATCCGGCTGTGTTGAAAGCACTGACTTAAATTCATTGCTGTTTTCTTCTTGTGTGTTCTGGTGCTCTGTTATATTTTAAATGTGGTTGTGATTTTTTTTACATACAATTAATTGTTTGATGTGATGCCATGATGTCTCCTCATCCTTCTGTGCTGCACACATCACATGATGTGATGTCATGATGTTTCCTCATCCTTCTGTGCACACATCACAGAATGGTTGAGCTGCATCATATTCTACTCTCAATTCAATATTCAATTTCTCAATACTTTTTTCTTGATTATGATTCATTTATTTTTACCAAAAGGTAAATGACTTAACCAACCTATGTGAAAACACTTGATTGCTTTCTATTTCATGATGAATATTTGATTGATGTCAGAGTCAGAGATTAGGGCAATGCTCAGAGGAAATGTTTCATGTAAAAGGGTCGTCAATTTTATGGCCTCAAGAGAGCACTTACTACATCAATGTTTTACAAATTATGATGTATTGAGATCATTTCTTTTAACATGTTCCAGTTGTACAATTTTTCATTGCCTTTTCCCATTTCCATCCTTGGCCTTTACAGATTTTCATCTATTGGCTTTTTCTTTGAAAGCTTTTGTTGAATTTTCTGATTAAAAAAAAAAAGGGAGTTATTTGTTAAGGAAAATTTTTATTCTTTTATATATATGTATATATTGCAGAGATTATACAGTGATATATTTATTCCATTTTTCTAAAATATACAAATTAGCCAAATAAATAATATAACTTAATGCCCATTTTGCCAATCTGTTTTTTTTTTCCTTTCTTCTGTGGAAAATGCTCACAGTGAAGAGTTACCATAAGCTTTTTAAATGGTTCGAAAATCTCAAGGTTAAATTGTCATGATTCATATACAATGTAAATTTGTGGAATAATTTTTTTTTAAATGGTAATCGTATTACAGCATTTAAATAACTGGATTGAAAATGAGTTATTAATTTTCGTCTTTTTTTTGTTGTTGCATATTTACAATTTATTGTAAGATGTTTTTATCCATACCTCTAAAGCTTTAAAGAAGATTTTATTAGAAATGTTCGTGCATTTAAAGGAATTTTTCTTCATTGAGATTTTTGCACATTTATCTATGTGCTTATGAAACCCTCACCCAGTGACATTATCTGTGTGCAACTTATTAATAATGTGATTAATTCAATGAATGAAAAAGGACAGAATTTGTTCAGCTGCTATTGTCAGGATTTTCTGTAGATAAATTAACTAACATTTCTCTTACCAGATTTCTCTCTAAGTCAGCTGAGCTTGTATTGATCTAGGATGTCTTAGTCTTTGTCTTAGACTTAGTCTACATCTTTGTCTTAGACTTAGTCTACATCTTTGTCTTAGACTTAGTCTACATCTTTGTCTTAGACTTAGTCTACATCTTTGTCTTAGACTTAGTCTACATCTTTGTCTTGGACTTAGTCTACATCTTTGTCTTGGATTTCGTCCTGGGTTTAGTCTTGGTTCCTCCGCTGATAGGGGTGCATTAGTCAACAATTAATAGGATCATATATAAATAGTGGAACATGATATGTTTAGATAAATAGTGGAACATGATATGTTTAGATAAATAGTGGAACATGATATGTTTAGATAAATAGTGGAACATGATATGTTTAGATAAATAGTGGAACATGATATGTTTAGATAAATAGTGGAACATGATATGTTTAGATAAATAGTGGAACATGATATGTTTAGTTAAATAGTGGAACATGATATGTTTAGATAAATAGTGGAACATGATATGTTTAGATAAATAGTGGAACATGATATGTTTAGATAAATAGTGGAACATGATATGTTTAGTTAAATAGTGGAACATGATATGTTTAGATAAATAGTGGAACATGATATGTTTAGATAAATAGTGGAACATGATATGTTTAGATAAATAGTGGAACATGATATGTTTAGATAAATAGTGGAACATGATATGTTTAGATAAATAGTGGAACATGATATGTTTAGATAAATAGTGGAACATGATATGTTTAGATAAATAGTGGAACATGATATGTTTAGATAAATAGTGGAACATGATATGTTTAGATAAATAGTGGAACATGATATGTTTAGATAAATAGTGGAACATGATATGTTTAGATAAATAGTGGAACATGATATGTTTAGATAAATAGTGGAACATGATATGTTTAGATAAATAGTGGAACATGATATGTTTAGATAAATAGTGGAACATGATATGTTTAGATAAATAGTGGAACATGATATGTTTAGATAAATAGTGGAACATGATATGTTTAGTTAAATAGTGGAACATGATATGTTTAGATAAATAGTGGAACATGATATGTTTAGTTAAATAGTGGAACATGATATGTTTAGATAAATAGTGGAACATGATATGTTTAGATAAATAGTGGAACATGATATGTTTAGTTAAATAGTGGAACATGATATGTTTAGATAAATAGTGGAACATGATATGTTTAGATAAATAGTGGAACATGATATGTTTAGATAAATAGTGGAACATGATATGTTTAGATAAATAGTGGAACATGATATGTTTAGTTAAATAGTGGAACATGATATGTTTAGATAAATAGTGGAACATGATATGTTTAGTTAAATAGTGGAACATGATATGTTTAGATAAATAGTGGAACATGATATGTTTAGTTAAATAGTGGAACATGATATGTTTAGTTAAATAGTGGAACATGATATGTTTAGATAAATAGTGGAACATGATATGTTTAGTTAAATAGTGGAACATGATATGTTTAGATAAATAGTGGAACATGATATGTTTAGATAAATAGTGGAACATGATATGTTTAGATAAATAGTGGAACATGATATGTTTAGATAAATAGTGGAACATGATATGTTTAGTTAAATAGTGGAACATGATATGTTTAGATAAATAGTGGAACATGATATGTTTAGTTAAATAGTGGAACATGATATGTTTAGATAAATAGTGGAACATGATATGTTTAGTTAAATAGTGGAACATGATATGTTTAGTTAAATAGTGGAACATGATATGTTTAGTTAAATAGTGGAACATGATATGTTTAGATAAATAGTGGAACATGATATGTTTAGTTAAATAGTGGAACATGATATGTTTAGTTAAATAGTGGAACATGATATGTTTAGTTAAATAGTGGAATAAGATATGTTTAGATAAATAGTGGAACATGATATGTTTAGATAAATAGTGGAACATGATATGTTTAGATAAATAGTGGAACATGATATGTTTAGTTAAATAGTGGAACATGATATGTTTAGATAAATAGTGGAATAAGATATGTTTAGTTAAATAGTGGAACATGATATGTTTAGTTAAATAGTGGAACATGATATGTTTAGATAAATAGTGGAACATGATATGTTTAGATAAATAGTGGAACATGATATGTTTAGATAAATAGTGGAACATGATATGTTTAGTTAAATAGTGGAACATGATATGTTTAGATAAATAGTGGAATAAGATATGTTTAGTTAAATAGTGGAACATGATATGTTTAGTTAAATAGTGGAATAAGATATGTTTAGTTAAATAGTGGAACATGATATGTTTAGTTAAATAGTGGAACATGATATGTTTAGATAAATAGTGGAACATGATATGTTTAGATAAATAGTGGAACATGATATGTTTAGATAAATAGTGGAACATGATATGTTTAGATAAATAGTGGAACATGATATGTTTAGATAAATAGTGGAACATGATATGTTTAGATAAATAGTGGAACATGATATGTTTAGTTAAAAAGTGGAATAAGATATGTTTAGATAAATAGTGGAACATGATATGTTTAGATAAATAGTGGAACATGATATGTTTAGATAAATAGTGGAACATGATATGTTTAGATAAATAGTGGAACATGATATGTTTAGTTAAATAGTGGAACATGATATGTTTAGATAAATAGTGGAACATGATATGTTTAGTTAAATAGTGGAACATGATATGTTTAGATAAATAGTGGAACATGATATGTTTAGATAAATAGTGGAACATGATATGTTTAGTTAAATAGTGGAACATGATATGTTAAGATAAATAGTGGAACATGATATGTTTAGATAAATAGTGGAACAAAAAAATGGTAATGCTCTAAAAAAAAAAGACAGAACAATTGAGCAGACGTTTCTTCTTCTTCTTCTTCTTCTTCTGTATGTTAAGGGCCCACAATCAATTTATTGATCATTATGGCTCCTGTGCATGTAGATGGGATTTGCTATGTTTTTGTGCCTGGTGTTGAGGAGGACAATGCACAACAGGAAATAACAAATTATTTGAAATTAAGGTGTTCCAAGATCAAAATGCAGCTGAGTCGGTCTCAGTGTAGAAACAAGGGCGCACTATAAGAGTCGGTCTCAGTGTAGAAACAAGGGCGCACTATAAGAGTCGGTCTCAGTGTAGAAACAAGGACGCACTGTAAGAGTCGGTCTCAGTGTAGAAATAAGGGCGCACTATAAGAGTCGGTCTCAGTGTAGAAACAAGGGCGCACTATAAGAGTCGGTCTCAGTGTAGAAACAAGGGCGCACTATAATAGTCGGTCTCAGTGTAGAAACAAGGGCGCACTATAAGAGTCGGTCTCAGTGTAGAAACAAGGGCGCACTATAATAGTCGGTCTCAGTGTAGAAACAAGGGCGCACTATAATAGTCGGTCTCAGTGTAGAAACAAGGGCGCACTATAAGAGTCGGTCTCAGTGTAGAAACAAGGGCGCACTATAATAGTCGGTCTCAGTGTAGAAACAAGGGCGCACTATAATAGTCGGTCTCAGTGTAGAAACAAGGGCGCACTATAAGAGTCGGTCTCAGTGTAGAAACAAGGGCGCACTATAAGAGTCGGTCTCAGTGTAGAAACAAGGGAGCACTATAAGAACAGAAGTTAAGTTGTTCAAAATCAAAAAGTGCCTCTCACATAATTCTGCGGTGCATACTTTCTAGGTAAAAGAATTTAAGCATTATTGACGCAGAATAGAAAGGACCTGCCTCTATTCCAGAATACTCACAATGAAAAGGTCAACATATTTTTCCAAGCTTCATCTTGCACCATTGTTGCTGTTGTGCTATATGTGGTGTTAAAAATGGAGTCCGTAAAAAACATCATACAACTTTCACTGAGGACAACTCTCTCTCTGTCAGACAACTCTCTCTGTCAGACAACTCTCTCTGTCAGACAACTCTCTGTCAGACAACTCTCTCGTCAGACAACTCTCTCTGTCAGACAACTCTCTCTGTCAGACAACTCTTTCTGTCAGAAAACTCTCTCTGTCAGAAAACTCTCTCCATCAGACAACTCTCTCCCTCAGACAGTTTAAAGAAATATTGATTGTGGGTCACACTGACAAATCTATGTAAATTTTCTTATCAAAATGTCAAACACTTCTCAGTTAAGCATTAATATTGGCCAAAAATATTTGTGAGACATTAAATCCAAACCCCACCACCCCCCTATATTTTGCACATTAGTCAGCCACTGCCAATTTGTCAAAAGTAATACTCTTCTCTCCATAGGTTGAGATACTCTCTGATCTCATGTACTATATAGGTCGCTGGAAACAAATAACTGGCCCTTCGTTGATGACAATTTTAGCGCATCATCTCCCTTTTGCGGCTGGTTCTACTTATAGAATATACTCACAGCATATACAATATGCTCACAGTGTATACCATATACTCACAGCGTATACAATATCCTCACTGTGTATACAATATGCTCACCGTGTATACAATATGCTCACTGTGTATACAATATACTCACAGCGTATACAATATCCTCACTGTGTATACAATATGCTCACTGTGTATACAATATATTCACTGCGTATACAATATACTCATTGCGTATACAATATACTCACTGCGTATACAATATACTCAGCGTATACAATATCCTCACTGTATACAATATGCTCACTGTGTATACAATATACTCACTGTGTATACAATATACTCACTGCGTATACAATATGCTCACAGCGGCTGGCATTTTTTTTGCAACTGTTCATGTGTAAGTCAAGCAATCCCTGTTGATGTCAATATGTCAAGTTTTCTGCTGATTCAGTTTACAGTGTATTTTCATCTTGTGAATAGTGCATTAATCATTGCTGGCAAAATATTGCCCCCTACACTGTTTTAGTGTATATATTTCTATTTGTGATTCACAAGTACTGAGCTAAGGCAGATTTTGGGGAAAATACATGGGTCTCCTGGGTGTCAATGGTTCTAATGTCAGGCCTCTAGGGTGTCAATGGTTCTAATGTCAGGTCTCCTGGGTGTCAATGGTTCTAATGTCAGGCCTCCAGGGTGTCAATGGTTCTTATGTCAGGTCTCCTGGGTGTCACTGGTTCTAATGTCAGGTCTCCTGGGTGTCAATAGTTCTAATGTCAGGCCTCCAGGGTGTCAATGGTTCTAATGTCAGGTCTCCTGGGTGTCAATAGTTCTAATGTCAGGCCTCCAGGGTGTCAATGGTTCTTATGTCAGGTCTCCTGGGTGTCACTCGTTCTCATCAGAATGTCACATTATGAGAACTGCATTCTTTTGTTTGGCATTGCCTCATTGGAATATCTACTTATTGGAATTTGTGAAGACTGAAGACATTTATATTAAGAGTGCAACAAGTTGTGAGGAAGGGCAATAGGTCAGTTTCTGATAACCCATAGAATGTCAGCTTGGACAGTATTAAGGTGTTGTTCAAACCGAGGCCATTGTAGATAGGTGAAAATACGAGGTGTGATTCATCCAAATAATTCATTTAAATGGTAAAAATAGTTTTTCTTTTACTTTAAAATTATTTACATTTTATTAATAAAAAATTCATTAAATAAAATTTTTTTTTTTTTCTAAACCATTTAATTTATTTCATCATCATCATCATCGCTTGTGGTCCCGTCTGGGCCATAGGCCACAAACAAAGGCTCTCCAGGCATCCCGGTCTTGGGCAAGTCTCTCCAGCTGTCCCCAGTTGTGCCCACTCTTTTTGGTGTCGCCTCCAGCTCCTTTCTCCAAGTCATTTTGGGTCGACCTCTTTTTCTCTTGCCCTGGGGGTTTCCAAGTGAGGGCTTGTCTCGTGATACTTGATGTGGACTTTCTGAGGGCGTGACCAATCCATCTCCATCTGCGCTGGCAGACTAACTCTTCTAATTTATTTAGTCTAATTTAAATTCCAAGCTCATACTTAAATGCCCTTTGAAGCTGTACATTGTGGTTGTTGATCATGGCCACCCATGGAGCATTGTGTTCCTTTTTAATGGCATCAAACTGACTCTTTGAATCACATGACATTTCTCAGCTAATGTTGTCTTGTCAGTGTCACTGAATGTTGTCATGTCAGTGTGTGTTGTACTATGTCACCTCAATTTTTTAATATTTTTTATGCCAAGTGTGTCATTTTTTTGGTGCAGTGTATCATGTAACCACAAACAATTGTTTCTATGTATTTGAACAAATTGTTTAAAAGTCTCAGGATAGGCTTAACATTCCTCTCATCTTTATTTCATTTTTCTGTTTTGTTTTTTGCTATAATTTTTAACAAGTAAACAAGAGAAATAACTGCTTGTTAGTATTTTGTAGTGGAAGCTTTTGAACATTTCCATAAAATTGAGTCTTAATTGACTAGTATTGAAATGTGGGTGAATGTGCTAATAAACTGTTCTGGTTCCTCTGTAAAAGATACAGCTTTTCATGATTCATTCTTTACACTTAATCTTTCATAATTCATCAGGACTGTAGCGGCGCCCACTGTTCTACTTTACTCTTTCATAATTCATCAGGACTGTAGCGGCGCCCGCTGTTCTACTTTACTCTTTCATAATTCATCAGGACTGTAGCGGAGCCCGCTGTTCTACTTTACTCTTTCATAATTCATCAGGACTGTAGCAGCGCCCGCTGTTCTACTTTACTCTTTCATAATTCATCAGGACTCTAGCAGCGCCCGCTGTTCTAAATAAACTCACATTTATTTTTGTCTTTTGACTGATTTTTACAGTAGGATGTGATTTTTTGGCGCCTTGCATGTATATAAATTCTGTGTCCAGCACTATATCCTGTATCTTAGCATTGTCTCCTCCCATCATCTGCTTGAGACCCTCCTCCGGGCCACCCAACGTCTCATCCTCTGCTCATTTAATGAAAGGGAGCTGTGTCAATAACTAAGTTTGATGATGTCTGTGATCACAGTTTGACCATCACATGCCATATACTGAGTGCCAAACTGTAACATTTTCCTCCATTCCTCTCTTATTGTTACAGTATATTTACCTTCACCATGTGGTTGTGCTATAAAATTGCCTTGACAAGATATGGGAAACCTTTAAGAAACCTCCACGATTTTATTTAAACGGTGTATGGATACGTATTGTGTTTGCCAAATGATTCTTTTAAAATTTTTTCTTCTTTTGTCGAACTGCTGTTCAAAACCAATTTTTGTTTTAAAAATATATGAAAAATGTAATTTTTGTTTTTAAAAATATATGAAAAATGTTTCTAGGGTTGATTCATTGTTAAATTACTGAGTTCATTTAAGAGGCAATTTAAATATAGTATTAACTTTATTTGAAAGCAATTTCACTGTTACTTAGTTTCCAGGGCAAGATGCAGTAAGAAAAAAAATAACCAGATAGATATGTAAATTGTCATCTTATATCTTTTAATTTTGAATTGATTGGAAGTAAGATTATTTTCTCATCATACCAGGCCATCTACATTTAACATGGCTATAAATAGAAATGTCCATGACTATTATGTTGTGTGTTAAATTGTTGTAGAACTTGTTGTCAGTCTCGAACCAAACAAACATTTACTAACCTTTACACAATAAATGTCGGAACAAGATCAAATTGAAGAGTATTTACAATTTTGTTTGTTATTGTGGTAGTTGGAATAAATGAAAGGTAATTCAGAACTTAAACTTTTATTTAAATTAATATTCATGTTCTCCCTTGTATGAAAAATTGAGTCTAGTGCCCCCGCGCCCCCATGACTTATATCGACTTTTTTATTTCAGAAATTTCATCTTCGATGATTTCTATACTAATTTTTATAAATGGTTGCTGCTAGTCATAGAGAAGAATATTTGATACTTATATCAAACTAAGTAAGCATTTACATAAATTGTCCCTGTTCTAATGAGAAGGTGTCTTAGACATTTCAATGGGTGCTGTAAACCTAAGGCAGATCCCAAGCAGGTTGTCTTTTTCCTCCGCAGTCCTGCACAGAACATTTCCAGGAATTACTTATTGTTTTGTCACTTTTACATAAAGTTAGACAACTAAGAATACGATAAATATCACTGAATTAAACCAATAATTCCATAGAGACCCAAAGTGTGCCTAAGGAGGATGATGGTAGAAGTATTGTGTGGTTTTGATGTAGTATAGTGTTTTCTAAAAAAACAAATATCTGCCTAAAATCTCTGAATTTGTGCCTCAAATTGTCTTTTGTCCTCTGAAAACCAATGAATTCAACTGCTGAGAGTAAAAAAACTAAAAAGATATAATTTCTCATTTCCAATATTTTTTACTCACAGGTTCAATGAAAAAACAAATGTTTGCTCATAAAGTACTTTACAATTATGTTAGATTATGTGACAAGTTGCAAGGATTAAAATATAGGAAACAATTTAAAGTGTTCATATGTATACATCCAGAACTTCTAGATGATATGCCCCTAACTCACATACACCTTTGACTGTATATAAGGGTATAAAATACATGAATTTGTAGAAAGTGGCCAATTTAAAAACATACACAAAAGCACACTCAAATATGATACAAAATATTTTCATTTGATCAAAAATTTATTACTCAAGTGACATATTGATTTCTTCAGAAATGTTTAATAGATTTTTATAGTGAATAAAGAACAAAGACAATTCAAATACATATGTTCAACATTTATTATGTACACACTGAATTGATATGAAATGCCATTAGTCAGTAGCAAAGTTGCAACAAAAAATATTCACATACAAATGCACATTTCTTTATAGCAAAGTGGAATTTCAAAAAAACTACTCGTAAATATAAAAAAAAAAAAAAGCTCACCTTAACAGTGGATGAGTGTTACTCCAATGTATGTGTGAATCTATGGGTTATTGTTTAGTGACGATATTTTTAAAAATGTGTCCAAACAGGTGCTAGGGACACATAATACTCCTTTAATAACACCAGCCATTAGCTGCAGCTATGAATGAGTTGAAAGGAATAAATCAAATGAAAACATTGGTTAAAAAGCCAGAGCAGATTGCCCGAACAAACCTTTCTTTCAACATAATATTTATGTTATTTGAACAAAAGGTGAAACTTAAAACAAATTTTATCAGTTGTGTTTTGCTAAAGTCTTATCTATCACATACATCCCTCCTAAAAAATAAATACATTACTCAAAATCATCATAGTGTAGCCTAAACCTTTAGCAGTGACATTTATTTCTTTTGTTAATTTTCTTTTAACACTCTTGCTAAATAAATTATTAACCAAAATCTCAACAACAAAAAATTATCACTTAAAATTTTTCAATATTTAGGTCTTCTTAAAAAAAAATGTGTACTTATTTTTTTTAAAATTAAAAAAAAAGTCCTCTGTGAATTAATAGCTTCTTCCAAAAATTACCGTTACAGCATTTTCCTCATAAAATTATCTCCAATAGCTTAGCTCTGAGAGAAATATTTTAGGTGTTTTCAAAAATAATAAAAACTGCACCAATTTCGTTTATTTAAGGCTTAAAAAAAAAATGTTCAGAAAATCTGTGAAATTTGTTTTCAAGATTTTAATTCAAATAATATTTGAACCCATTGTCTTGATCACTTCTCATGGTCTCTACATTTTATCCAGCTCACTCCTCTACATATTGATATAATCCCTCTCTGTCTTTACATTTTATCCAGCTCACTTCTCTACATATTAATATAATCCCTCTCTGTCTCTACAAACTTGCCTTCATTACTTCTCTCGGATAATCCTTAGTTCATTCACACCTAAACTTTTCTTCCGGATCATGAAATTAAATCGATCCTGAAGACTTGGTTTGCTGTGGCACTGGGTTCCATGGTGGATACTCCCTGATACTGTGTCTGTCTTACTTCCTGTCACAGAGCTGAAGATATTCTCCATGTTCAGCAGCGATCTTAGGCCCAAGAATGCAAAAATCAAAGCTTCTTTGTATTCCACTATTTCATCATCAGTATCAACAACCTTGGATGAGGTCAAATGAACAAAGTTATGATACATATAACATTGATGAGAAAGCATAGAATAAATTATTTGAAAAATATTTCAAGGCATACGGAAATTTGGATATATCTATGTTTTATTGATAAATATAAAAAAAAACATTGAAACATAGAATTATGTGGTACACACATTTTGTTTTTTAACAACTTTATTAACTCCCTTCTCTTATATAGAGTGCTTCCAGGTCTAAACATAGAGCAACATAGACTTCATTGAGATTTTGTAACACATACATGTTTTATTTCTAATTATGCATTGTTTTTTGTTTTGTATTGACTGCTGAAGAAGGCATCTAGCCAAAATGTTCTTTTAAATGTCCTGCTGTTTTATTTCAAGCCTGACCATATCTTGTTCCACTATTTCCTTGATACCACAAATGCAGAGAAAATCATCCATCAATTTTAGAATTAACCAATAAGTTTGATAAAGCTCAGTAAGCTGCCAGTAATATATGGCTAACCAACTTAATCCTCCCAAACCTAGTTACAAATAAGTGAATAAATTTGCAAAATTAAATTCCTTCAACTCTTACTTTGATATTGTGTTTTAAGAGTTTTTCTTTCAAATTCTGCATGAGTGTTGTGTTGAATGCTCCGCCTCCTGTCACTAGAACAGTCCCCTTTGGTTTGTTGATGGCCTTGACACAGCAGCTGGCCACATGTTCTGTGATATGTTCAACGTAAGTACAAAGGAGGTCAGGAATAGAATGCTCTTCTGGCTGTGTTTAAACAAATTAGAATTTTATGAAATGATAAGACATCAAAAAGTTCTCATAAATGCATATAACAAAGGTATTTTAAGTGAAAACATCTAAGTGAATGAACCAAGTTGTAATTAAAAGATGAGATATGTTCCAATAATGACAGATGCAACATGAAGACCAGTATACATTATTCAAACAGCCTCAAAGTAAGTTAAATAGTTACACTAATTGCAGCTGACCTTATTTACAATAGACAATATTAGATATTTTTACAGTGAAGAAGTATGTTGTTTTTTTTAAACTGATATTAAAAAAAGGTTACTAGGGCAGACTTTTGAAAGACTTATTGAGAAAATATTTTTGAAACAGTAACTCTTCGACTATATTTAATGGAATAGCTTTAATGTTTCTGTCCACTTGGTTAATTTGGAAGCTACCATATTTGCAAATGTGTTTAAAAATAAAAATTCAATTCAAAACTTTAAAATATATTTCTTCAACACTTTTTCTCTAATTATAAATAAAATAGTTGACAAGTTCTTATATATATTTTCAATTATGTGTAACCAATAAAAAAATTTGGCTAAAACAATTTTATCTGAGTGCATTTGATATGCATTCTAACTAAATCACATTGATTTAGTAACTCTCACTTCTCATTACATTCACAATCTCTACAATTATATCTTTGTTAATTTTAAGTCTCAGGGCCCTTAATGCACATGCCTGGTCTGCTCTAACTGTAACTACACCACTACCAATGTTTAGACATAAAGTAAAGTATGCTAAGAGTCTATCAAATACTTACATTGAGTAGAGGAAACACTTTCTTTGAGACCCATTCAAACCCTAGAGATCTTGGGCCTGTTTGTTTATAGTAGGACAACTCATCCAACTTTGTTAAGATGTCAGGAATGACCTGACCCGAGGCAGCCAGTTGTCCCCCTTTGTCGTACTTCAGGCCAGCATCGTGAATTGATGTCAGATGGTTAAGAACGATGTTACATGGACACACATCAAAGCCCTTGTCACCCTTGAAGAAATTACGATTCAATTAAAATGGTTACACAATACAATCTAATCTTGAATTCAAAAAAGTCCTCAGAGTCAATAATTTACTGCATAATCAAATCAACATGATAATTGTTTATTGTGGTGATTTAAGTGGGGTATAATTTATCATGTTTAAGAGCTTGTGGAGGCTCAGACAATTCCAAAGAACTGAGAAAGTCTGCATCCTTGACCAATGGAATAATTGGAATTGATTTAATGACAATATCAAACCTTGATCTAATCTAGAGGTAATAAATATAAAAAATTACTGTTAACAGAGCTATAATATATTCCTACCAACCTTACATCCAACATTTGCAATTCCACCAAGATTGATACACAAATCTGTCTGTTGGAACAAAAACTTTTCACCGCAAGGTACAAGTGGCGCACCCTGGCCTCCCAGTGACACATCTTTGGAGCGAAAGTTACACACAAATGGACACCTAAAGAAGAAAATTTCTGTTGTAAATTCAACTTTCTGTAACATTTATAAATATTTTGAACTTAAAAAAAAAATCTTTTTATTGGTAAAATTATTATATTTAGTATAATGCAAATGAAGAATTTGTAGGTTTGGGAATTCATATTTACACTTTCCCCACTAGGTGCAAGAACATATTCACATGAACCCAATTGATTGATTGGAGTACTTATATAGCGCTCATTCCATGCGATGGTAGCATGCTCACGGCGCTCCGATGTTCGATGTTCGAGAGGCATCACTGCTGCCTGTTAACTCCATCTCCCCATCTCCGGGTTTGAATTCAGAGTTGCCTTCTCTTAGATGGGTTGCCGTCCAAGGTTAACGAGTCCCATCCACCCGGGAGTTGCCGGAATGTTTCATTGTATCAATGTTATCTGCCTATCGGGACTCCATCGCCGGGTTTGAATTCAGAGTTGCCTTCTCTTAGATGAGTTGCCGTCCAGGGTTAACGAGTCCCATCCACCCGGGCTGCTGGTGGTGTGTTTGCTTGACTGGGCTTTGGTGGAGATTGAACTCCAGACCATCAACTTGAGATTTGCTCAGTTTAGACCACTCGGCCACCCAATCCAAATAACTATTTACCAAAATAGATGCCTTGCATATTCTCCCCTCCTCTATTCATTGGATAGAGAGGAGTGGCCATAAAATTAAGTATTCCCCAAGGCAAGCTATTGAATAGAGACACATTTAGCCACTGGTGGGTTTGGTATGCTCTCTTGTTAAGCGTCTGTAAATTTATAAGAGTGTTGGACTGCTATAATGCTTTAAATTAGATTAATTAGACACAAACAATTTGTGTAATTAAAACAATATATGTTAAGCTTTAATAATGATTATGAAGGCATTTGCTGACACGGCTACATTTGTATAATCATCATTAAAAAGCTGAACATATATTGTTTTATTTAATCAATCTGTAAATTCCCCCATTGTCTCCCTCTAGTTAAACTCAAATTTCACCATTCTCTCTAGTTAACCTACAGTCCCAGGACAGGAACATTGTTTTTTATAAAATTTTACCTGATATATGTTGAGATGATCTCCCCATCTCCCAATTGAAATGTCAGTCCCTTGTCTGGCTGATGGAACACTGTGTGACCATGAGATGAGACGAAATCGGGATGCACATTTTTACTCTCAATAAATTTTTCCAAACACTGACCCACAAAGTGACTGTAATCTATTTGCAGCTTTACTAGGTCCTGATTAAGGAAATACAGTTTAAAAATAATTTAAATGATTTGGAAATTAATCGAAATCTTTTCGACTGTCACTAAATGATCAAGAGATAAAGAAAAGATGGGGTTAAAGGAAAGATTTAAGATAGAATTTGACAAGGCAACACAGGAAACTATTATATGGGAATATAAAAAGTCTTCTTTATTTAATTTAATAAATGATTATCCAATACGTAGAATGACAAAATCTACTAGGAAGCGGAAACCTCTCAAGGAAAACAAAGAAGACAATATACACCACTATCATAAGACCATTAGTAAATTACGCTAGTGAGACTTGGACCCTTACCAGAAAAGCAGAGAACCTGCTCAATACATTGGAGAGGATAATCCTCAGGAAAATATATGGCCCAGTGATAGACAATGATGTTTGGAAAGCCGTACAAACCAAGAACTATAATTGTAAAAAAACCGACCCATAGCCATAGCGCTGGACAGGACATTTTGAAAGGATGCCGGACTGTAGAGTAGTAAAAGTGATATACAGGCAGAAACCTAGACCTAGGGGCAGACGGCTCAAGAATGAGATGGATCGATGATGTAGAGATAGACTTACACCAGCTAGGGGTTCGCGCATGGAGACAGAAAGCCATGGTCATGGATCGATCTGAATAGAAGGATGTGGTGGAGCAGGCCAGGGCCCACATCGGCTGTAGCACCACTGATGATGATGAATATTCAGAACTCAGAATGATCGAATTGAGACAATTTAAAAAATCTCAGCAAGTCCTTCAAAGTTTTGTTTTAATAGTAAAATTTGTGATTTCAGAACATCTTTATTTTAAATAAAAACAAACACATGATTAAGCAATTGAAAAACGAACTTTTGAAATTTTTTGTTATAAAAAGTAATTAAAAAATAAATGTATAAACATCATGAAGCTAATAAGAATCCAACAAAACTCTATTCGTCTTTATTATCTTTCAAATATCACCCAACAAAATTACTATATCCGTCTATACTACTGAGATAACTTGAGTTAGAACTATATGTTGTTTCGTGGTCAATTTAAAAGTAAATTAATTGCATTTAATTGTAATAATTAAACTAGATCCAAGTAGTCAGACTTTGGATTTAAAATGCAAAACTGGCCAATGCTATAAATAGAAGCCAGGAGCTAATAACAAACGCTGCTAAAAAGTATTTATGACACAGAAATAGGAAAATTAATCATTAATACTATTCTGTTACTGTTAAGTAATTAAAAATGGTAAAAACTCTGAGCAATATAAAGTTACATTCAGTCCGTACCAGCAAGGAAGTAGGTGATGCCGTCCCTTACAGATACACAAAGAGCAAATTAAATGACAATAAAGAGTCAGCCATGAATAACGGCACGCTATTTTGGCCCATCCCCCCCCCCCCGCCCCTTTTTGCCACCCATCGTCACAAAATTTAAGACACAATCAAAATACATCGTTAACATTTCTTCTTGACTCCCTCTCCACTATATAGGTGACGTCATTTGTGGTTGGCCGTCTAAGGATATGTCCAACTCCAGTGCGCTAATATGAAACTGGGAATACTCACAATTCCTGACAGCGTTGTGGCGCTTCCCAGCCTCTCTTGCATATTTTTGCTGTAGGTCACTGTCACCGCCTGCTCTATTCTGTAACCCCAGATGTCTGCTTCGGAATCACCCGTAAATTCAGCAGAGCAGAGGTCAAGGCCGTCTAACGAGGTCCCCGACATGATACCAATGCCATAGAATGACGTCATTCTCACCAGCCCAGTTTTTCTTTCTGTCTGATTTAGTGAGATTGCCCTCTCGCGTCTTTTTTTTTAAACAACTGAGATATCTCAGCACTTCAAACCGGCAAGTGCGATGCTCCAACAGTATAACTCTATTGAAAAAATAAGTATTTAAACGTATTAATTAGGAAACATTTACAGAGCAAATATGATTGTTTTCCCCTTAAAAACTGCTGTGTAAAACTAAGCATGCTTCAATATATATATCCACAACTTTACCTGCCGGACTATTACAGACAGGTTAAGATATAATATTCCTATGCATGTATTTAGCATGTATTTACAAATGCAAAATGCTGAAAATATTATACATTTGATTCAAATAAAACCCCGAATCACATTTTATAAAAATGCTCATAACATGATACTGACTTAAACAGGCCCGGAAGACTTTTAGGTCGACAGAGTTTTTTTCTGACATTCATTTGGACATACACCAAACTAATAGATGTATCCACGTTCATAACTTCAAATAGGCACATTTCAAACTTCATTAACTTATCCACACCGACAAGTCGTGTGCCAGGTAAGCAAAGTTAAATGAAATTTCAGATCATTTTTTAAATCATAGAAATATCGCTTAAAGGGGGCTAAAAGAAAAAACGTTTTTAGTATTTCCTTCTAATGATTTCTTAGTGGTACACAGAGCTGTCAGAAATAAAGATATTCATAATAGAGGATTTTATGCAGACGGCAATGTTTCATTGATGAACAGAATGACGAACACGAGAAAACAGCATGATTAAACATAACCAGAGAATAACGACAAATTCTATTTAAGCCAAGGTGAGATTGTTTCCTGGTATTATGCCAGAGTGGTTCATCGCAATGCTACTTGAAAATCAAAATAACATTTATTGCCGTTAAGCAACCACACATGGTTGCGATGTCCGCCGGGCATCAGCCCATGAAAGCAAATACATATGTGCCCTACAAATATCACATATTTATTTATAAATCGAACAAGCTCCAGGGGCCGAGGCATATGTCCTATGAGGTTTTTTAATGCTTGACAAATAAGAACTAATACGAAAAGAACGAATAAATCTGCGTACCTTTACCTATGTTTTTTCCTTTAAAAAGGCCTATTTTTAAAGCAATTTTTAATTTTGAGCTCTTCCACATAATAAATGCCATTAAAACAGGGTATGAACACTTAGCCAAAGGGGCTCTCCATAAATGAAGTCACGCATGACGTCGTTTGTGGATATTACCAAATTTAAAATTCCAGAGATATTAATATATATAAAAAAATCATCTGTAAATGCACTATCCATGATCTTTGTTTATAATGCCACTGTCAAACTGAGTGGTGTACCTTTGTTTACAATGCCACTGTCAAACTGAGTGGTGTAACTTTGTTTACAATGCCATTGTCAAACTGAGTGGTGTACCTTTGTTTACAATGCCACTGTCAAACTGAGTGGTGTACCTTTGTTTACAATGTCACTGTCAAACTGAGTGGTGTACCTTTGTTCCCCCGTCACCTTAATCACTGTTAAATTTTGCTAGCAGTTGTAGGGCAATATTTAATATGGTCACAAGAGAAGCCGCCACATTTGTGTTGAATAATTTAATGCGTCATTAAATTAGGACAAGTTAATATAGGGCACATACCCACAAACTCCCCAAAATGGAGCAGCAAGAGATAAGTAGAGGGGAAGTCCGCTCTGCCCCCCCCACCATTTTTTGGGGGGGTGTTGGCATTTTCTGCTAAGTGTCACAAACTATATATACACCACTGCACACACACTTTATTTCAACCATCACTTACTTGGTGATTGTTTTAGTGGGGCCTCTAATAAGTAGTGGCGTCTCGAGATTTTTATTTTGTGTGCCCTTCATCAACTGTTATGTGGACTGATCCATGTGAATGTTAAACACAGAGTAACACGGATCAGTCTCACACTTTGAACTACACATATTTGACACTTTGATCATTAATACGCTGGCTACACTTTAAAAAATATTTTTAAAAAGGGAAACTACTCTTTACATTAGTTTGTTATCCAAATTTGAAGTCGAAACTGCCAAAAAATATTAAAAAATTCCCTCCCCTTTAACTAGCACATTAATAAGTCACAAATTGTTTACCAACAGGAAATAGTTCTATGCTATAAATAGAACACTTTATCCGATGGGTACACATGTCAACACATACATTTCATCGTGAGAAAAGGTTTACGTGCTGTGTGCAGTGTACAGTGTTGTACAATATCAATAAGACAGGCAAACAGTGGACAAAAAACTGGCAAGCTTTAACAACACGAAGAGGAGGGTTGGGGGACGGGCATAACTAATGTGTGGATAACAAAAGGGCGCATAACTGATGAATGAATTATAAAAGGGTTATGGTTCTTATAAGCATTAGATAATACTCATACATTATGTAAAAACAAAAAAAATATTAACTTACCGGTACTCCACGCAGTGGCCGTTCCAGACTCAAAAGAATGTAAGGGGGAGGGGGAGGCAATGGGGTAACTTAAGTATATAATGTAAGGTGTCATAAAAAAAATTCATTGATACTTCATTCTTTATATTCCTTAACTTGACTTACTTGGGGTGCTTGTACTGACAGCCCCACCTCCAAAATCCGCCAATGTCACCAGTCTATGTACTATGTCTAAGACACCATTTAACTTCGTAACACGCACTATGTGATAGAGATAAATCCCAAACGTTAGAAATGAAGCACACGGCCTGTTGCCTTCCTCTGACAGTGGTAGCGATTCAATGAGCACGACACTACGTCACTACGTCGACCGCCAGGCCTTGATTCAAAAACTGCGTAAAACTGCAAGTAAACAAAGCTTATTGGGACAACCGGGGGGGGGGGGGGGGGGAGAGAAGAGGAGGGGGTGCTTTTGTTACAGGGGAAGGGAATGTGTGTGTGTGTGGTTGGGGAGGGGGCTATGGTTACTGGGGTGGGCCGTGCGTGTGTTTGGGACTGTGAGCGTGTATGTGGGACGATGCGCGCGTTTAAGAAGGTGTGTGTGGGACTGTGTGTTTGAGACTGTGGGTGTGTGTTGGATTGTGCGTGTTGTGTTTGTGTGTGTGTGGTGGGGGAGTGATGATGAATTAAAGGGGACAAGCGGAGAACGTCGCATGTGAAAGAAAGGGAGGCAAGAGAGGAAACCCATGTTTTAAGAGTGAAGAGTAGTGTCAGAAGAGGCACATCGCAAAGGGAGAGTGAGACGTGGCCTTCTCTTTCACTAAGTGAAACATCAAGTGAAAGTGACAATGAACTGTTTCAATGACGTAATGGAGCGGTCCAGCTCAGGTGAAATAATTGCGTCCGTGTTCATTCCATTTGGGATCAACCACACGTGTCACGCGACCATCAAAGTTTGAGCAATCGATAAGTTGTATCGGTATTGATCCCAAATTTTGTGGGCATCTGATTCCCCCCCCCCTTTTTTAACCGCCCAACAATAGCTCAATCATCAACTTGACCAGGTCTGTTTAACTTTAAGTCAGCCAAGGGCCTCATTTTGTGTCTAAACAGATTGTGCGGGCCCTATACAGACATCAGCACTAGGTTTATACAGATATCCTCACCAGACCTATACAGACATCATCATCAGACCTATATAGAGAGCATCATGAAATCTATACAGATAGTATAATCATGTCTATACAGAAATCATAATCAGGTTTTTACAGACATAATCAGGTATGTACAGACATCATCATCAGACCTATACAGACATCATCATCAGGTCTATACAGACTGCATACCCAGATAACTATGCCTGACTACCAGACAACAGTCTCACCAGACAACAGTCTCACCAGAGAACAACCTCACCAGACAACAGCCTCACCAGACAACAGCCTCACCAGACAACAGCCTCACCAGACTAGCAGGCACAACGTTCAATTCGTACTTCACAACAACAACGCCAACCCACCCACCGCTCGCCCCAACAACAACAACAACAACGCCACATGAGATTAGTAGACAAACCTCTGCCCACGCTGTAAAGTCGTGGCTTATTTACAAACACCCAGAGGCGTAGCGTAGGGGGGGCAGGGGGGTGCAGATGTACCCGGGCGCCAGCTAGTTAGGGGCGCCAAAATGTGCTTTGATATTATGTTATTGATGAAAATAATGGGTTTGAGAGTTGAAAAAAGGAAAAGAGGGCGCTCTAAAATGAATCTTGCCCCCGGGCGCCAAAAACTCTAGCTACGCCGCTGCAAACACCAACCAGTTCTTAACAAACAATTTAGTTAATAGAGCTAAATAATAAATAGATAAATTACAGTCCGGCGGTCACCAAACTTTTTTTTCTGCGACTCATTAATAGACATAATTATTCCCACCCCAAATACTAGAGATATACTACAATACATAGATACTATGATACAGAAATATTATAATACAGACATAATATACTACAGACATACTATATAACAGACACTACATATACAATTAAAGATGACACTTGTTCAGCCCTTTAGAACTAAGTGAAACTCAAAACATAAAAACTTCAATCACGAATAACACTAATAACTTATTGGATTGACTTCCGATTTTTCAACCAACCCCTACGCCTCGTCACCTTATTGGACCCCACTCAAGACAACCCCATCTCATACCCCCCCTTATTTCGGGCTCATACCCCCACAGTTCGGTAACCACTGCAGCACGGAACATAAAAATCACAAGTCTGTAAGAATGAGATTAAACCCATGTGAGCGAGCAAGACTGTTGACACACAAATGTCTTCTACCGTCTAACTAGGTCAAATCAACGGTACTATTAGGTCAAGGTCAGACCAAGGCTGCTTTTTGTGTCGGGGCAGCAACCTTTAGAATAGCGGTTCTCAACCTGTGGGGGTCGCCACACCTTTATTAAAGGGTCGTGGCATGAGGAAGGTTGAGAACTAGTGCTTTAGATCATGGGTCCTCAAACTATGTCCCGCGCATGCCAGATCAAGCCCGCTTGTAGGGGCCCCCTGGCCGCCGTACGGGTACCCAGGTAGCAGTGACTAATATGGAGCCGGACATTGACCACTTCATTAGCCAAAAGTCAGAACCAAATAAATTGAAATACTAATAAAATTACGTTGATTAATTTTGTTTCCAATTACTTTTCTTTTACTACAAATAAGATATCTTCAATGTGCATAGGTCTACGTTCCCATTGTTTCAAAACTTAAGTCCGGTCCACCAACAGTATTTTTTTAAAGTTTGAGGACCCAAGGTTTAGTATCATAAAAAATAATAACTTAGAGCAAAAAGCAGGGGGTGGAAGTTTCAATCTACACCCCCCTTAACCCCCCCCCCCAAAATAAAAAATCACCCCCTACCCAAAAGAAAATCCCCCCCTTACCCCAAACCCAAAAAAATCACCCCCTACCCTCCAATAAATCACCCCTTACCTAAAAAAAAAACTACTCCACAAATCCCCCCCCCCCCCCCCCCCCCAACCTGTATTAAAATATTTATCCAAACAGGTTGATGCAGTCAAATATCGTTGACGTGGCAGGATTTGTTTTTGTTTACAACGCTCTCATCCTTGAAATATGGGCGTAACAGTTATGGACGTACACAAAGAGTTTTACCTGATGAGGGAAATGAGAGAGGGGGAATAACCTCCTGTGTACAATGTTTGAAATGTGGACCCCTCTGTTGGGCGGCAACTGACGTAAGGAAATGTATCTGATGTGTGACAGTCAGTGTGATTCTAATGTGTGACAGTCAGTGTGATTCTAATGTGTGACGGTCAGTGTGATTCTAATGTGTGGCAGTCAGTGTGATTCTAGTGTGTGACAGTCAGTGTGATTCTAATGTGTGACAGTCAGTGTGATTCTAATGTGTGACAGTCAGTGTGATTCTAATGTGTGACGGTCAGTGTGATTCTAATGTGTGGCAGTCAGTGAGATTCTAATGTGTGACAGTCAGTGTGATTCTAATGTGTGTGACAGTCAGTGTGATTCTAATGTGTGTGACAGTCAGTGTGATTCTAATGTGTGTGACAGTCAGTGTGATTCTAATGTGTGACAGTCGGTGTGATTCTAATGTGTGTGACAGTCAGTGTGATTCTAATGTGTGACAGTCAGTGTGATTCTAATGTGTGACAGTCAGTGTGATTCTGTGTGTGACAGTCAGTGTGATTCTAATGTGTGTGACAGTCAGTGTGATTCATTTCCCAACTCAAGAAATTTTTAAACGGCAAAACAGCCCATGGAGGGTCTTCTATCATCTGGTATACTCTCTCAACAACAGCCCATGGAGGGTCTTCTATCATCTGGTATACTCTCTCAACAACAGCCCATGGAGGGTCTTCTATCATCTGGTATACTCTCTCAACAACAGCCCATGGAGGGTCTTCTATCAACTGGTATACTCTCTCAACAACAGCCCATGGAGGGTCTTCTATCATCTGGTATACTCTCTCAACAACAGCCCATGGAGGGTCTTCTATAATCTGATATGCTCTCTCTCAGTCTCGAGGTGTAACCCCCAGCGCAGCACGCCTTTGCTTAAACTGCCACCACACAGGTTGGCCCCTCAAACAAATTTTAATGATATATTACTGATTGGTGGTACTCTCTAATTCACTATCCAGTGGATAAGTTCGTAGGTTGAATATCTTTCTGACTATGGCCAACTTTCAGATGTTTTTTTTTTAAAAATCTGTGGGAAGCCGAAGCAGTAAATTGAAATGTTTATTTGGAATTTCAAATTGCTATAACAAGAGCTGTATCATGGGTCCCACAATCCCAGCAAACTACTATAACAAGAGCCGTACCATGGGTACCACAATCCCAGCAAACTACTATAACAAGAGCCGTATCATGGGTCCCACAATCCCAGCAAACTACTATAACAAGAGCCGTACCATGGGTACCACAATCCCAGCAAACTACTATAACAAGAGCCGTATCATGGGTCCCACAATCCCAGCAAACTACTATAACAAGAGCTGTATCATGGGTTTCACAATCCCAGCAAACTAGTATAACAAGAGCCGTATTATGGGTCTCACAATCCCAGCAAACTACTATAACAAGAGCTGTATCATGGGTCTCACAATCCCAGCAAACTACTATAACAAGAGCCGTATTATGGGTCTCACAATCCCAGCAAACTACTATAACAAGAGCTGTATCATGGGTCTCACAATCCCAGCAAACTACTATAACTAGAGCTGTATCATGGGTCTCACAATCCAAGCAAACTACTATAACAAGAGCCGTATCATGGGTCTCACAATCCCAGCAAACTACTATAACAAGAGCTGTATTATGGGTCTCACAATCCCAGCAAACTACTATAACAAGAGCTGTATCATGGGTCTCACAATCCCAGCAAACTACTATAACAAGAGCTGTATCATGGGTCTCACAATCCCAGCAAACTACTATAACAAGAGCTGTATCATGGGTCTCACAATCCCAGCAAACTACTATAACAAGAGCTGTATCATGGGTATCACAATCCCAGCAAACTACTATAACAAGAGCCGTATTATGGGTCTCACAATCCCAGCAAACTACTATAACAAGAGCTGTATCATGGGTCTCACAATCCAAGCAAACTACTATAACAAGAGCCGTATCATGGGTCTCACAATCCCAGCAAACTACTATAACAAGAGCTGTATCATGGGTCTCACAATCCCAGCAAACTACTATAACAAGAGCTGTATCATGGGTCTCACAATCCCAGCAAACTACTATAACAAGAGCTGTATCATGGGTCTCACAATCCCAGCCAACTACTATAACAAGAGCTGTATCATGGGTCTCACAATCCCAGCAAACAACTATAACAAGAGCCGTATCATGGGTCCCGCAATCCCAGGGGATGCATGGGGACCTCGGATATTACGTGGCCTAAAGTTGTGATTTGGACAAAAATTAAAATATTAGCTTTAAAAGAAGGGGAATAAAAACCTTAAAATGAGCATGGACGGGAGCCTCCAAACGTCATACGACGGCCCTGAATAGAACTTTCTTCAGATAAATAACAAATTAATTAGCATACTTTTTATGTCGCCTACTGTAAGACTCTGATTTATTGTAACACTCCCCCCCCCCCCCCCGGCCAATCCACTCTCCACAAATTCAATATTTTTTATTTTCAATTTTCTAATTTTTCTAAAACTAGTTTTTTAAACAAATGGCTTTGGAGATGGAACATGTGTTCACAAAAACTTGATCAAACTGCTTCCCACTGCTTCCCACTGCACGGTGAAAGCAAATTACATTGCCTAAAGGTCTTTTAAATTCATTGACAAAATGGGCAACCTGAGGCCCTCAGAAGGGTAAGACCCCCTAGAAGGGTGAGGCCCCCTAGAAGCGTGATGCCCCCTAGAAGCGCGAGTCCCCCTAGAAGCATGAGTCCCCCTAGAAGGGTGAGGCCCCCTAGAAGTGCGAGGCCCCCTAGAAGCGCGAGTCCCCCTAGAAACGTGAGGCCCCCTAGAAGCGTGAGCCCGTTAGAAGCGTGAGGCCCCCTAGAAGCGTGACGCCCCTGGCAACTGCCCAGTGTTCCCATGCCCGTAGTCGGTACTGTCTTGAGGCACTCGGTTCAGGTGGCATCCTGCTCTGGTATTTAACCTAGAGATGTTATGAAACTGTCTCGGGTGAACTCTTGTCAAATGTTCAACTTGCTAGTTGGCCTCACCAAAGCCGTCCTTAATTTTACAAGCGGTCCGTATAAAATTTGACCTCAAATTGCTTGCCCTTAAACCACAGTACTAACCTGAGGATGCTCTTAAAAAAAAATTTAGACATTATACAGTTTTTAAACCTTGTTTTAAACTGTTATACTCACTTAACTCACTACTGATAATTAACTAGTGAGAATGTCATCTAAAGCTTAAGAATAGGTTCATGTCTCATTAACTGTTTGAGATAGAGTCACGAAACCCTACGTTGGCCTATTTAATGCTTGGAACAGTTGGACCACCCTGCATTATAATCTTTCAAATCTGTTTGGTTCCAACAGAATTAAGGAGAGTTTCTCCTTTACGGACATCTTAAAGTTCTCCCGGACTTTTACGGACATTGTTATTTTAAGACACATATTTACCGACTGTACGTAAATTAACGGCCGGTTGACAACCCTGCTGGGAAGGTAGAGCCTGCGTAAAAGAGCTCAACCACACCGAAGCCTGGAAGTCACCTCCCCTCTTGGTGTGTCGTTTATATAGTGTCTAGAAAAAGAAAAAAGTTAGATAGTTGCTGTAGTCAAACCAAATGACATCTGCCGGAATCGAACCAGAGTAAAGTATTTATACATATCGTACAGAATACTCCATCTTAAATCTCAATTTTCGACTCCGTAACTCTGACTGCGCATATTCCACCATTGATCAAGAATTGTATTTCAGGCCACACGGCAATAAACAGTAAAACTTGAATAAATATTATCCTCTGGCCTGATTCAGTCCATGGCGTTATAAGAGCGAAGATTAACTGCGTGACAGAAAGCTGTTCACCAAACTACTCTTGAAAGTCAAGGTCGGCCATAGGTTATCCAGAGGTCACAAGCGCGCGATACCCTGTGACTTAATTATTCCCTTTACGGCTTCATTTACTCTCGTTACTATGGTGACCCTGTCAAGCGAACAGTGGTTATGAATCAAGGGGGCAGCGTATCATTGAACAGGTATTAACCCACAACACACCACAACGTGTTTAGGTGTGTCCAAAAATTAAGTCACAGTTTCGCTTTTCCCTGTCCTTTTCGTCAAGCCACAATATGTTGCTGTAAGAACATCAGTGGTGAAATATTATTGTGTTGCACCATGTTACTACACCATCGGTTCTCAACATCTGCTGTGCAAAAAGATGGAGGAAATCTAATAAATGATAGATTTTGGACATCTGGATGCGGCTGGATCCTTGCAAACCTTCACACATGCTCGAAGATAGAAACATTAAATAAAAAAGCATTACATATAAATCCTTGGCCTAAGATATTCCTAACTGTACTGTATAAATCCTTGGCCTAAGATATTCCTAACTGTACTGTATAAATCCTTGGCCTAAGATATTCCTAACTGTACTGTATAAATCCTTGGCCTAAGATATTCCTAACTGTACTGTATAAATCCTTGGCCTAAGATATTCCTAACTGTACTGTATAAATCCTTGGCCTAAGATATTCCTAACTGTACTGTATAAATCCTTGGCCTAAGATATTCCTAACTGTACTGTATAAATCCTTGGCCTAAGATATTCCTAACTGTACTGTATAAATCCTTGGCCTAAAATATTCCTAACTGTACTGTATACATTTTTTCTCTCTTTCTCAACCATTTTTATTCTCAACTTTATATATCATTAATTAAAAAAAAAACCCCACGAAATGTTAAATGATTTCCTTATCAATTCTCCCTCACCTGACGTCACGAAATGATAAATAACATTACATGGTTACGATATCATCAAGAAACACTATTCTATGCGTTTTTTCAACAGATACTTATTTATACTTTTTAAAACTAAATGATCAACAGGAATACATTTTAGTTAAAATCGTTGTCTTAAAACTAATATCTTTTAATTGAGATTTCCTTTGTTATTTTAAATAAATGTCTTTGCTTTAGTTAATTTGATGGGAAGAACAAGTGAAACTCATTGATAGCTGGATCATAAAATTCAAACTAAGACACAATCGCACCATGAAATATTATTTTTTTAAATTTAAATTTCAAATCCCTTACATAATAATTTTTTAGAGATTTGAATCAAAACACTACAATGGCGTTCATGAAAACTAAAACATACTGTAATAAATAATACCAGTTAGATTTTACACATGAAATAATACCAGTTAGATTTTACACGAGATATAATACCAGTTAGATTTTACACTAGAAATAATACCAGTTAGATTTTACACGAGAAATAATACCAGTTAGATTTTACACTAGAAATAATACCAGTTAGATTTTACACTAGAAATAATACCAGTTTGATTTTAAACTAGTAATAATACCAGTTAGATTTTATACTAGTAATAATACCAGTTAGATTTTACACGTGAAATAATACCAGTTAGATTTTACACTAGAAATAATACCAGTTAGATTTTACACTAGTAATAATACCAGTTAGATTTTACACTAGAAATAATACCAGTTAGATTTTACACTAGTAATAATACCAGTTAGATTTTACACTAGTAATAATACCAGTTAGATTTTACACTAGTAATAATACCAGTTAGATTTTACACTAGAAATAATACCAGTTAGATTTTAGTTCTGTCTCGCAGTTAAATACTTTTAAAAAACCCGCCGGCAACTCATTTTTAGTAAATTTATTAGAGTTTTCCGTTCATTGCCCCCCCCCCCCCGGCATAGTAAGCTTGTTTCGTTTTTAATAGCCACGCCTACTGAAGCCTACTGTTGACAAGGTCAGAGGTCTTTCCTTGTGTGTCTGAGGGTATTTATTATGTCGCAGCGATATCTACTCACCACTACTTTTAATGCTGAAAATCAAACAATGTTTATATCTTAATTATTTTTTTTTATAGATAACTTTAAAAAGATAGCAAAGCAAAATTCACCAGCGCCCCCATATGCAATCTTACCGCCCCCGCCCCATAAGACTACGGAACATTTTAACGCCCACCTGAAGAATCCCCCGGGGCGGTTCAATCCAACTTTGAGAACCACTGTCCTCGAGTTTTACCTAAGAGTGTATAGTCAGCGCCTTTCCTCGGCTGAAAAACAACCCCAACAAAGAATAGCCTCGTAAATAAATGTTGGCGGATTCACCTTTAGTAGGGCCGGGTCCTGACAGCTCGCTAGACAAGATGCAGCGAAGTGCATTGAGAGAGTAGTGTACCCTGGCAGTCACATTCACAATACAGGTACACGATAGCCGCATGTTGAAGGGTTGTGACGGTCTAACGTCATTCGTCATTGCTAGATTGCTGGACACAGCTATGGGATTATCATCTTATTATTGATACACATAGTCAAATACATGGGGAAGTGGATTAACACGGGACAGTGGATTAACATGGGGCAGTGGATTAACATGGGACAGTGGATTAACATGGGACAGTGGATTATCATGGGGCAGGGGATTAACATGGGGCAGTGGATTAACATGGGACAGTGGATATAATGGGGTAGTGGATTAACATGGGACAGTGGATTATCATGGGGCAGTGGATTATCATGGGGCAGTGGATTAACATGGGACAGTGGATTAACATGGGGCAATGGATTAACATGGGACAGTGGATTAAATAGGACAGTGGATTAACATGGGTCAATGGATTAACATGGGGCAGTGGATTAACATGGGACAGTGGATTAACATGGGGTAGTGTATTAACATAGGACAGTGGATTAATATGGGCCAGTGGATTAACATGGGGCAATGGATAATTATTGGGCAGTGGATTAACATGGGGCAGTGGATTAACAAGGGCCAGTGGATAAACATGGGATAGTGGATTAACATGGGCCAGTGGATTAACATGGGGCAATGGATTAACATGGGGCAGTGGATTAACATGAGGCAGTGGATTAACATGGGGTTGTGGATTAACTTGGGGGCAGAAAATTAACACAACTTACAAAAAGCAATGGATTATTACGGGGCCGTGGATTAACACAAGACACAGCATTATACACGAGATATGTATTTAAGTCCATCACCTAAAGCCAGGCCTGCACAACTCAAAATGTACTGCGGGCCTGCACAACTCAAAATGTACTGCGGGCCTGCACAACTCAAAATGTACTGCGGGCCTGCACAACTCAAAATGTACTGCGGGCCGTAATACTCTATGAAAACCCTGTGCGGGCTGAAAGAAAATTGGACCGGAAGTGGGGGGGGGAGGGGCATCTATTAAGAAAATAATAATAATGAAGAATATTTTGTTAGTTACGAAATAAATTTAATGTGACACATTGCAACGTTCTTCGGTAACAATTCTACGCAATGTTACAAAAATAGTAAAAGGCTACTCTCCACTGAAAACGCTACTTTTTGTAACACACTTACTCTACCAAGTATGTTATGTTGATTGAGAATACATAGACACGGGAAACCGTAGTCGAAAAACGTGCGTGTGTGTGTGTATCGTTACGAGGATCGAAAACATTCAGTGAATATTTACTCAACGATAAATATTTAGTCCTCTAATTTGATTTAATTTTTTAAAAATCATTTCAAGTATAAGCGGGGAACCCCCCCCCCCCCCCCCCAAAAAAAAAAAAATTAAAAAAAAAATTTGGATGATTTAAAACTGAAAGAAATATTTATATTATTTTCTGTATATATTCCTTTGTAATATTATAAATCAATAAGTTAGGGAATATTTTAAATTTTATAATATTATGAATTTTTACAAAAGTTTTCGCAGTCCGCAAAATGGGTGCTGGTGGGCCGTATGCGGCCCGCGGGCCGTATGTTGTGCAGTCTTGTCCTAAAGGATATATATTTTATGTAATTTTTGTTTACCAGTCATTTAAAGTCATTCTACAACTTAAAAAAAAAAAACTGATACGAGGCACACAATTGTTTTTTTAGTCTATTTAGACTTGAGGTCTCACACCCCACACATTCCCCAAAGTAACCCACATACAACCCCACCACCCTTCTCCCCTCCGCTTTACACAAAACACCAATATTAATTTTCTTTAAAGGCAAGGACATTTTAAATATAAATATTGAAAGGCCCACATCACAGCTCGACTAGATCGTGATTATAATAGTATTAGCATGTATCACACCGTGATGAGGGAAAGTCGGTCAAGCTAAAACTTGTAGTTTTCATCTTTTGGAATTTGAGACATTTTCAAATTTTAAATTAAATTTCCTGTTAAACTATTGGTTATTTTTAACCACCCCTCCATCCGTACTCCTCCTTCAGTACCCCTCCTTCAGCACCCCTCCCCCCTTACCTCTCCTCCTGTACCTCTCCTCCCGTACCCCTCCTCCCTGACCCCTCCTCTCGTAACCCTCCTCCCGGACCCCTCCTCCCGGACCCCTCTTTTACTGAACTTTGAATCAAGGTCACACATTTTCTACTCTGGATCTAGGATTTTAATTCCAAATTGTTGACTACTAGGAGTAAATTTTGAGACAGATGTTTAACTGGTCTTCTGCCTCTGAAGTAATGACAACAAACTGTTACCTGGCGTACGTGTCGGTCTATGTTAATATGTTTGTAAGGCAACGGGTGAAGTGCGATAAAATTTTTATTGTTTGTCTAATGGAAGGTCGTCGAATCAACAAGCACAGAAAGGTCAACCTTCTTTCGGTCGACTTGACATTTCACCACAGTCAACGGTCTTTTTTAGTCACAGCCATCAACCGGCGAAACAACCTAATGATGTTCTTGTAAGTTGAAGAACAAATCTTTGAACGTTGGGACTAAAAGATAGCCAGTCAGTGTCGAGTAGAACCGAAATCATCGGAGTCGCACGTACTTGATGGAAGTGAATTTCAGAGATTAAGAATGTCTCCCATTGTGGACAAGAATTGGTAAAGATGTCCACACAAAAAGGCGTTTATTTATGGTACCGTGACGTAATCTCCTGATGTGAGTCTCAACTATGTCGCCAACTTTTGCCCCCTTTTGTCTTTCATTTCGGCAGCGTAGAGTCAAGATGACAGAGTCAAGATGATAGAGTAGAGTCAAGATGACAGAGTAGAGTCAAGATAACAGAGTAGACTCAAGATGACAGAGTCAAGATGATAGAGTAGAGTCAAGATGACAGAGTAGAGTCAAGATGACAGAGTAGAGTCAATATGGCGTAAAACGGAAGTTTGCCACGAAAAGCAAACCTTTCATGTTTACAGCACATGTGAAAACATTTACACACCTGTGTGTATGTTGGTTGTGTCTATCAGAACCACTTTTAGTCAAAGACAGGGGCGTACCTACACCAAGCACTACTAGCATCATTACTACTTCTAGTCAAAGACAATGGTGGCCCACACCAAGCACTACGCGTATCAGTACTACTTCTAGTCAAAGACAGGGGCGTAGCCACACCGAGCACTTCTAGGATCAGTACTACTTCATGGCATGGGACAAGAACGGTGTGCCCACCCCGCGCATTCTGTTACGCTCAATGATTCCGCCCCTGACTCTCATACTTTACACACTTGTACCTCACACACCTGTTATCTCCTGATAGCCATTATTGCCCACGAGTTGAAGCAAAAGAGCCGGCCCTCTGTGTGGATAAGAGAACCTAGCACGGAATATGTATTGATTTTTACAAGTGTTGTGTCATTCATGACTCCAACACCACGTCAAAGACTCAGACATTAGGTCTAAGACTCCAATATTAGATCTAAGACTCCGATATCGATATTAAGTCTAAGACACCAATATTACGCCTAAGACTTCGATATCACGTATAAGACTCCAATATTGCGTCTAAGATTCCAATATTAAGTCTAAGATTCCAATATTAAGTCTAAGACTTCAATATTAAGTCTAAGATTCCAATATTAAGTCTAAGACTCCAATATTAAGTCTAAGATTCCAATATTAAGTCTAAGACTTCAATATTGCGTCTAAGATGCCAATATTAAGTCTAAGACTTCAATATTAAGTCTAAGATTCCAATATTAAGTCTAAGACTTCAATATTAAGTCTAAGATTCCAATATTAAGTCTAAGACTTCAATATTGCGTCTAAGATGCCAATATTAAGTCTAAGACTTCAATATTAAGTCTAAGATTCCAATATTAAGTCTAAGACTTCAATATTAAGTCTAAGATTCCAATATTAAGTTTAAGACTTCAATATTAAGTCTAAGATTCCAATATTAAGTCTAAGACTTCAATATTTAGTCTAAGATGCCAATATTAAGTCTAAGACTTCAATATTGCGTCTAAGATGCCAATATTAAGTCTAAGACTTCAATATTAAGTCTAAGATTCCAATATTAAGTTTAAGACTTCAATATTAAGTCTAAGATTCCAATATTACGTCTAAGACTTCAATATTTAGTCTAAGATGCCAATATTAAGTCTAAGACTTCAATATTGCGTCTAAGATGCCAATATTAAGTCTAAGACTTCAATATTAAGTCTAAGATTCCAATATTAAGTCTAAGACTTCAATATTTAGTCTAAGATGCCAATATTAAGTCTAAGACTTCAATATTTAGTCTAAGATGCCAATATTAAGTCTAAGACTTCAATATTGCGTCTAAGATGCCAATATTAAGTCTAAGACTCCAATATTACGCTCATGACTCGCATTTAAACTCTGACCTGCACATTGAACAAAATAACTCATTTGTTTTTTGTTTTGATTCCCCCCTTCCCCCTTTTTCAGAATACCAGCTTGATTGTAAGGGGCTCCGACGCTGAATCCAACAGAGTAAAGCTATATCGATATTTCGCCACTGATTTTGTATCAACAGATTAAAAACAGCAGCCGACACCGCATCATGTGCTTAGCTTAGAGAAGATCATAAAAAGTCATAATGATTGCACACCAAAGATCATCAAAAGTCATATTGATTGCACACCAAAGATTATCAAAAGTCATATTGATTGCACACCACAGATCATCAAAATCATATTGATTGCACATCACAGATCATCAAAGTCATATTGATTGCACACCAAAGATCATCAAAAGTCATATTGATTGCACACCAAAGATCATCAAAAGTCATATTGATTGCACACCAAAGATTATCAAAAGTCATATTGATTGCACACTACAGTTTTATCTGCGCTATATTTTTCTATTGTAGTTATTTCTATTTATAAATCTAATAGACAAGGGGAAAATGGTAAACTACAGCCGCCAGCAAAAATGAGCATTGTGCAACTAGTACAAGGGAAAATAAGAGATGGCAGCTAGGTAAGGACGAAAGTTATATAAAGATGACTGTTATATAAAGATGACAGTTATATAAATATGACAGTTATATAAAGTGTAACATATTTCTCCAGGTACACAGTGGCTCTCACAAACCTATTTTTCTTAGCAGATTTTACTTCTAAAATACATTACTCTCAAAGAAAAAAGTTCTGACCCCTGGATAAGTGGAAAGCCATGCCCCCCCCCCCCTTTCCCCCACACCATTCTCGAAGGATCCCCGCCATCGGACTCAGCCACTTCTAAGAATTCGACCATGTCACTATACAGAGTTGTGACACATTCTTTCTTTCACAGTTTGCGACACATTCTTTCTTTCACAGTTTGCGACACATTCTTTCTTTCACAGTTTGCAACACATTCTCTCTTCAGCGATGTTCCTTTTTAGAAGTATCGATTACTTTCGTCGTATCTGACACATTGATGGCCGTCCTTTTCCCATTTTACTTAGTTATTTCTTCATGGCATAAGATCGTATCGCCTCAAGGTAATCGGCACCATAAAGGGATCGATATTTTATAATTCGACGATTGTTAACGTAATACCAACGTCGTGGTCCTCAAACTGAGATCTTAAACTTTGGGGTGTTTTTTTTAAAGTCTTAAACAAGGAGCATATAAAGTCGGGGGTCTTCAACTAGGGGGTCTTCAACTAGGGGGTCATCAACTAGGGGGTCTTCAAATAAGGGGTCTTCAAATAGGGGGTCTTAAACTAGGGGGTATTCAAATAGGGGGTCTTCAACTAGGGGGTCTTCAACTAGGATGTCTTCAAATAGGGGGTCTTAAACTAGGAGGTCGTCAACTAGGGGGCTGCAAACCAGGACTCTTCACCCAACAATCCATTTGAACCTTTTACCGGCACGAAAGTTGTTTTGAAAAAAAGGGAACAACATTTAGAACCAGAAATTTTTTAGATTTAAAAAAAAAATAAAAAAAAATAAACACGCCTGACGTCATAAGCAAATACTTTCTGAAACTGTTGAAAATGTCAGATAGCCAGATAATATTTAGTACCGTCAAGTGTAAGATAGCCAGATAATATCAGTACCAATTTAGCAGCAGAGAAAGATACACATCCTGTCACATTTGCCTTACCTTATAATAAAATGTATTCCTGTTGTATATGGTTAGTAAAGTCTAAACTATGTAAGTCATTAGTGGAGGTGACATTTTTTTAAAATAAGGGGAAGCAAATCCAAAACATGATTATTTCCCCTTCATACAAAATATAAAAAAATAAACACTGCAAAACATCTTAATCTCCATATCTAGGTCAGCTGTTATCGCCCCCTGCACCCCCTACCCCACCCAGGGTACGAAATATGCGTCAACATACTCACCCTAATAGGATATGTCTTGCAAACTCCAGCACATATGGTTGCACCGGCTAAAACATACACTAAACTTGTTATCAATGTTATGTGTCGTTGTAGTGGTGGACGCAGGCGATGTCAATACAACTGGAGCACGGCTTCTAACACAGCGTCTAACACTGTGACACGATTGATGGTAGTCGAAACAACCCAATCTGGACCAAAGGATAAAACTGTTTGCTGGTTGTCATCTGCTTGGTGACCCAGGTGGGAGAGAGAGAGAGAGAGAGAGAGAGAGAGAGGGGAGAGGAGAGAGAGCTGAACGTCATAAGCTGGGACTGCTAAATATATATATATATATAAAAAACAAAACACTATAATTGAAAAATAGTTTTAGAGAAAAGGTTGATAGGTGGTCTCTAGAGGTTGATAGGTGGTCTCTAGAGGTTGATAGGTGGTCTCTAGAGGTTGATAGGTGGTCTCTAGAGGTTGATAGGTGGTCTCTAGAGGTTGATAGGTGGGCTCTAGAGGTTGATAGGTGGTCTAGAGGTTGATAGTTGGTCTCTAGAGGTTGATAGGTGGTCTCTAGAGGTTGATAGGTGGGCTCTAGAGGTTGATAGGTGGGCTCTAGAGGTTGATAGGTGGACTCTAGAGGTTGATAGGTGGACTCTAGAGGTTGATAGGTGGACTCTAGAGGTTGATAGGTGGTCTCTAGAGGTTGATAGGTGGGCTCTAGAGGTTGATAGGTGGACTCTAGAGTTTGATAGGGGGGTCTCAAGAGGTTGATAGGTGGTCTCTAAAGGTAGTATGAGTGTTAAAGGCGTGCATGTGTGTGTGTGTGTGGAGGGTTGTATTTATCAACAACATTGGTAGATTTGAGATACAGTAACGTCCACAACACCAACAAAAACTGCACCAACATCTAGGAATAGAATACGTTATTGATCACGGTGAAACATTTCCACCCTTCATATATCTTTGGCCGGCGATCGCCCCCAACATTGTTTTCCCATTCTACTCTACCGTCTAGCCTTCCACTGTCAACTTCCTGCCACTACACACTCGATTCCACTGTCAACTTCCTGCCACTACACACTCGATTCCACTGTCAACTTCATGCCACTACACACTCGATTCCACTGTCAACTTTCTGCCACTACACACTTGATTCCACTGTTGACCTCCTGCCACTACACACCCGATTCCACTGTCCACTTCCTGCCACTACACACTCCGCTGCCACTGTCTTTATCATTCTCGGCGGCACATGATGACCTTGTACCAGTTTCCGGAAACATGACTTAATGGTGATAGATTTATGACAATGATTCTATGGAAAGTTGACCCAAGACATCATCGCTGTTACGAATTCCTCCCATTCTTAAGAAGGTCAACTGTAGATACCATAACTTACCCCAATCTTTCCCTGAATAAATTAGTCACCAAGAACAATCAAACACACCACTCAGGGCTTTGTTTCAAAACAACACAATTTTGGTTGGAAATAATGCTCAAAAGAATCTCATTTAAATCAGCATGTTGTTTTTAACCAATAAGAATAATTTTGTTGAAATACGCAGAGATAGTCTTGTATTTGATTGCGTTATATTCTTCCATTAATTTTCAAGGAAAAATTACACGTGCCTGTGTAAGTGCGTGTGTACACACGTGCGTGGGGCATTAATATTTATATAACATTTATACAGACATGAAAAAAAAAAGAAAAAAAAGAAGAAATAATGTAAGTCTTTTTGATATGTAGTCCCAGCGTGTCTCTGTGATGTACTTCTACTAAAATAGAAATGTCTGCCTATTATACTTGGATCATTTCCGATTTTTAAAATCGTTTAATTTTTTTTAGTTTTATGAATTTAAAGTGGAGGTAACTCAAATAACGCACGCATAATTTAGCACATTGAAATTACCTCCCTGTATTTTCAGATGATTTTACATTGAAACATTGAAACATTCATTCATTCAAACATTCATCATCACATATATTTTACTTGGAGTGTGTTATAGGTGCTGGGAAGGAAGAGTATGGTAAGAGGTGTGGGGAGAGAGGTGTGGGGAGAGAGGTATGGGGAGAGATGTCGGTTGGGATGGGAAGACTGAGGGGTGTGTGTGTGGGAATTGTGGGGAGAGGGTCTGGGTGGTATTTGTTGGCTGAAAGGTGTGAGTGAGAGGTGCTATTGAAATGTGTGGGTGAGAGGTGCTAGTGAGATGTGTGGGTGAGAGGTGGTAGTGAGATGTGTGGGTGAGAGGTGGTAGTGAGATGTGTGGGTGAGAGGTGGTAGTGAGATGTGTGGGTGAGAGGTATGGTTAAGAGATGTGGAAGAGACGTGTGGGATAATAGGTGTCGGTGAGAGGAGTGAGTGTGAGGTGGTGGTGAGAGATGTGAGGTGAGAGGTGTGGGTTGTGAGTTTAAGGTTAGATTTTAGGGTGAGAGGCATGGATGAAATGTGGGGGTGAGAGATGTTTGTGGGTCAGGAAAGTGGGTCATAAGTGATGATACTAAATAAACGGTGGACTTTTCTATTTAAGGAGATCGAATTACATTGAATGTGATTAGAAAATTTTCTGATAGAGAAACATCTCTGTTAGCGTAAGCTTGATCCATTTGATTTACTAACGGAAAAAAATAATAATCAGAAAGTCAATCAGTACGTCAAAGAATCTCAAACTGTCAAACAAAATATAAATAAGGACACAAAAAATGTGAATTAACTCTGGTAAAAAAACAAACAAAAAAAAACCCCAACAAAAAAAACCTCCTTTGACTTTTGGCGTCTGCTTGGTGATCATCCACAGTAACAAACAATGTAGGCCACAGTCGAAGCGTTGAGCCAGGAGAGATTTTTGATGAGTAACACCAGTGGCAGTCGTCACTTGGGACAGCGGACAGAATGACTCAACCGAGAAAACACTTGGGAAGAAACGAAAAAAAAACCCCTACCGCCACCTCCTCACTTAGCCGAAGGGAGGGAACTCCTAAAAAAATTACGAGACACATAGAAATGGGTAATTGATTGAGTGACCTCCCTGCGATTATAAAGTGTTACGGTACTTGCCCGTAGTGAAATTATATTGACTGCAGATTTAGGAATTACCGATAACATGAAAGGCATATTTTATTTCAGTTTTGCGTAATTAATCAAAGTCTTGGATCGAAAAGTTTGAGAGCTATATCTTCTGTTCTCTTTATAATTATTCATTTATTCTGATGCATTCTAGAGAAAATAACTCGATGCACCTTAGAAATGTTAGAACAAAAATGAACAAAAGCTATTTTAAAAATAGTAACAATTTCCCACAGTATTCATGTAAAGATGGCTTTTAGAAATCCTTATTTACTTCGCTTTTGTTCGTGGCTGGCAAAATCTTCGGACGGCTAATTGACCCACTTCTGGTCAAGCAATAGAGCTTAAACTATGCACATAGACGCGTTGCCGATTACAACACATTCTATCAAATTTCAGCCCAATCCCCGAAAAAATCAGTTTTTCCTGTTTTTCAAAGGGAAATGTCGGAAATATGACGTCATGATTTCACTAAATAAAATTCCCTAAAACTGCACCAAAGGTGATCCTTAGAAATGCCGCACGTGCGTTTGGTGTGTACTATTTTAATTTGTTTTTCTGAAAATACTTGGTGAAATAAATCTGTAGTGTAAAGGTGGGTGGGTCATTAGCATATTAATATAGTTCAGGTGCGTGAAAAAATGTGCGGTTGTGAGCTTTGAAAAAGTGGTGGGGGGGGGCGGGGGCGGAGCACTAATTGGGATTCTTATAAAATGCGTTACTCATGCTTTGTTAGCATGCTTTGTTAGCAGGCTTTGTTAGCATGCTTTGCTTTGTTAGCATGCTTTGTTAGCATGCTTTGCTTTGTTAGCATGCTTTGTTAGCATGCTTTGTTACATTTGTAGGGTGCTGGGTGGCCGAGTGGTCTAAACTGAGCAATTCTCAAGTTGATGGTCTGGAGCTCAATCCCCACCAAAGCCCAGTCAAGCAAACACACCACCAGCACCCCGGGTGGATGGGACTCGCTAACCTTGGACGGCACCCCGGGTGGATGGGACTCGTTAACCTTGGACGGCAACCAATCTAAGAGAAGGCAACTCTGAATCCAAACCCGGAGATGGCGGATGAGTCCTGTAGGCGGATACACATTGATCTAATGAAACATTCCGGCAACTCCTGCGACGCCACTGGTGCCAAGCTGTATTATCCACATGATGTTCCCCTGGGGTTATCTAGCGGCGTGGAGAGAGTCGATTTGCTGTTGGAAACCAGCTTATAATCCTAGAGGAATAATCCCAGGCCTTGTGGATTTCGTCCTGCGAATTCCATACCATCGTCACATTGTGACGGACGGATGCCAGCCCACAACCCCCATTGCTCGATATTACATTTTATAAAGAAAGTTTTTGTTTTTCGGTTTTTAAAAATTATTCCCATTTAAAAATGATTCGTTTGTGTGTGTGTGTGTGTGTATTTCAAACATTCCTCAATTTTAACAGTGAATTAATTTCTTGAAATCAGGGGGGCATCCATTTTAAAAAAACGGAGTGATTTCCCTTTTTTTGGGGTTTAAATGGATCGTATTTCTCTGTATCTATTTTCGTCTTCTTTAACAATGGAATGGAAATCCACTGACGTAGACTCTGTTGGGCAGTGAGGACAATACAAAGTTTGACAAACAATATCAAGATTTAAAAAAAAAACACAAAAAAAAAAAAAACATTGTGTTGAAATAACTTCTGTTTTGAACCAGGCTTGTCTGTTAGTCATTCAGGATCTAACAGTGACACGATGCAAATAACGCTGATGCCATGGCTGTTGAAACGTGACAGGGCGTTGTGTGTTGAAACGTGACAGGACAAGAGTTCTAAAATTGTTTGAGGCCCCCCCCCCCACTTCTCCCCACCCCCGGGCATAGGATCAGATAGACAAATGTGTTAAAACTGTGTTGAGATTCGATGGCTGTCAGATATTAATGTACAATGCCTTCTCTCCAGAGTGGCCACAATGCCTTCTCTCCAGGGTGGCCACAATGCCTTCTCTCCATCGTGGCCACAGTGCCTTCTCTCCAGGGTAACCACAATGCCTTCTCTCCAGCGAGGCCACAATGCCTTCTCTCCAGGGTGGCCACAATGCCTTCTCTCCAGCGTGGCCACAATGCCTTCTCTCCGGGGTGGCCACAATGCCTTCTCTCCAGGGTGGCCACAATGCCTTCTCTCCAGCGTGGCCACAACGCCTTCTCTCCAGGAAGGCCAATTGTCCGTAATTTTTGTAGACAATGGACAAACATCTTTACAAACGGAACAACTCATCATAATGTAAATCCACGTTGCTGTCACTTGTTTCAGTTGCGTTTTGACATCTAGACCTTTTGCAGGGTATCCCTTGTTATCCACGTGACAACAATTGTGACAGAGGTTGTCAAAACAGGTTGTTAAACCATAAATTCAATGACACGACTGGGGTCATAAATAAATATCGTTAGGTTGTTGACGACTCTGATTGTTGCTAGGCACCGTCTCTATTTATTGTGTTATCAACATTGACAGACGTGTAGCCATTTTGCGGATATGAAATCAATAAATATCGATGAAAATATACCCGACATTCGAACACCTGTGACCCGCTTACTGTGACCTGGGCATCACGTCCTGACACTTCACACGTGTCGAAGGAAAGACGCTTTAAGCAAATGTCTTTTAAAAATAGTCTTGAACCTTTACCATAACCTTAACGTACGGCAATAATCTTTGTGCTCCGACTGACCCGGAAGCAGATGTGAATAAACGTACAATTTATTTTGGTCCCTCCAAGCTGGAAGTAAACATAGCGAGTACTTCTACAGCTTGATACCATTCATTGTTCATGATCAACTGACGTCATCAGCTTGATACCATTCATTGTTTATGATCAACTGACGTCATCAGCTTGATACCATTCATTGTTCATGATCAACTGACGTCATCAGCTTGATACCATTCATTGTTCATGATCAACTGACGTCATCAGCTTGATACCATTCATTGTTCATGATCAACTGACGTCATCAGCTTGATACCATTCATTGTTCATGATCAACTGACGTCATCAGCTTGATACCATTCATTGTTCATGATTAACTGACGTCATCAGCTTGATACCATTCATTGTTCATGATCGACTGACGTCATCAGACTGATTCCATTTATTGTTCATGATCAACTGACGTCATCAGCTTGATACCATTCCTTGATGTTCATAGTATTTGACAACTATGCCCTTCAGTTACAGTCAGTTGTGTGCTCTAGAGATTCTCAGATTTTATTTTTCAATATAAACATTTTCTCCCTTGAAATTAATTGTACTACTCAGCCCATAAATATTATACACGTTCTTTCTTGTTATATTCTGGTTGGCGTCTGACCAAAATAAAAATGATAAAAAGTAAAAGCCTTACTACAAAAATATTTCCACTCCACTCACCACCCACTCACCACCCACTCACCACCCACTCACCACCCACTCACCACCCACTCACCACCCACTCACCACCCACTCACCACCCACTCACCACCCACTCACCACCCACTCACCACCCACTCACCACCCACTCACCACCCACTCACCACCCACTCAAATTAGAATAAATACCCCCAAACCCCCGAAAAAAGTACTAACATGAACTAAAAACTAAAAGAAAGAAAACAACGTTTTTTCACCAAAAAATTGTCATTCTAATTTTAGGTCATGCTGGTGAAATACACAGAAGATAACGAGTACCAGTAATATGGCGTTGGGCAGCATTCCCAGTGAGACCACTAACTGATGAGAGCAATGTCTGACTGGAAAAGTGGATCTAGCTACTCCACTGGTGCCAGCATTCCCAGTGAGACCACTAACCGATGAGAGCAATGTCTGACTGGAAAAGTGGATCTAGCTACTCCACTGGTGCCAGCATTCTCACTGAGACCACTAACCAATGAGACCAATGTCTGTCTGGAAGGGTGGATCTAGCTACTCCATTTGTGCCAGCATTCTCACTGAGACCACTAACCGATGAGACCAATGTCTGTCTGGAAGGGTGGATCTAGCTACTCCACTGGTGCCAGCATTCTCACTGAGACCACTAACCGATGAGAGCAATGTCTGTCTGGAAAGGGGGATCTAGCTACTCCAGTGGTGCCAGCATTCTCACTGAGACCACTAACCGATGAGAGCAATGTCTGTCTGGAAAGGTGGATCTAGCTACTCCACTGGTGCCAGCATTCTCACTGAGACCACTAACCGATGAGACCAATGTCTGTCTGGAAGTGTGGATCTAGCTACTCTACTTGTGCCAGCATTCTCACTGAGACCACTAACCGATGAGAGCAATGTCTGTCTGGAAAGGGGGATGACATTGTAAAACACAATGCAACAATTCATCAAATTCTCCATAAAGTTCCAGGGAGTAACGGTTATGCGTATCAGTAACATAATATTGGGAATATAGTGTGAGTTCAAAGTTCATTGTGACTTTGGTCTGTACCAGTCACAACTTGCTTCGCATGGAGGAATCTGCTGACTGGGAGACAGTGATTCTCCATAAAAAATACCCTTATCTCTCCCCCCCCAAAATAAAAAAAAACTACCTCACACACACTGTTCCAAGCTTCGTAGTTTTTCCAGAGATCAGAGGCGTAACTGGGTTTTTGGCGCCCTTGGCTAATTTATTTTTTAATTCCATGTTCGAAGTATCTCATGTATATGTATATATATATATATATATAGAGGCGTAACTGGGTTTTTGGCGCCCTTGGCTAATTTATTTTTTAAATAATAAAAATTTAAAAATTAGAGATTTAGCGGCGCCCTTTTGAACTGGCGCAGGCCGGCGCCCTTGGCAACTGCCCCAATGCCAAGCCGTTGTTACGCCTCTGCCAGAGATGTTCAAACGAAATAACGTCACCGTCACTTTGAGACGCATGGATGAAAACAAACAATCTAACACACACACACACACAAAACGGTTATCTCTAAATCTGTAAAGGAAAAAAAAAGGAAATTGCCAAAAGAGCAAACCATGTTCAGACTGTCTTGATGGAGCTCTACGCAAACCATGTTCAGACTGTCTTGATGGAACTCTACGCAAACCATGTTCAGACTGTCTTGATGGAGCTCTACGCAAACCATGTTCAGCCTGTCTTGATGGAACTCTACGCAAACCATGTTCAGACTGTCTTGATGGAACTCTACGCAAACCATGTTCAGACTGTCTTGATGGAACTCTACGCAAACCATGTTCAGACTGTCTTGATGGAACTCTACGCAAACCATGTTCAGACTGTCTTGATGGAACTCTACGCAAACCATGTTCAGACTGTCTTGATGGAGCTCTACGCAAACCATGTTCAGCCTGTCTTGATGGAACTCTACGCAAACCATGTTCAGACTGTCTTGATGGAGCTCTACGCAAACCATGTTCAGACTGTCTTGATGGAACTCTACGCAAACCATGTTCAGACTGTCTTGATGAAGCTCTACGCAAACCATGTTCAGACTGTCTTGATGGAGCTCTACGCAAAACATGTTCAGCCTGTCTTGATGGAGCTCTACGCAAACCATGTTCAGCCTGTCTTGATGGAGCTCTACGCAAATCATGTTCAGCCTGTCTTGATGGAGCTCTACGCAAATCATGTTCAGCCTGTCTTGATGGAGCTCTACGCAAATCATGTTCAGCCTGTCTTGATGGAGCTCTACGCAAATCATGTTCAGACTGTCTTGATGGAACTCTACGCAAACCATTTGGTCTTGTTTAGTTTACAGACAAAGGACAGTTTACCCCAAAGGTGGTGTTGGTTGTTGTGTGGACAGATGTAGGCAATGCTTTTAATGTTTAAAACTATTTTGTCTGTCAATCTCAAGAATAATCATAAAAACATGTGCAAATAGCATGAAATATTTAATTAAATATTTACAAATAGCAAGAAAAATTTAATTACGTATGTAAAAATAGCATGAACTATTTAATTAAATATGTACCAATAGCATGAAATATGTAATTAAGTATGTAAAAATAGCATGAACTATTTAATTAAATATTTACAAATAACACGAACTATTTAATTACGTATGTAAAAATAGCATGAACTATTTAATTAAATATGTACCAATAGCATGAAATATGTAATTAGGTATGTAAAAATAGCATGAACTATTTAATTAAATATGTACAAATAGCATGAAATATGTAATAAAAAAGAGTTCTCCTGTTTGACGAGATCTGTAATGTGCAATTGTGTAATGTGTTGTTTTAAAAAAAAACTCTTACAAACACGACAATCTGTTGAGGAAGATATTTGAGCAGATCGCCATTTGTATTCACACGCATGTCAAGATTATTGATCAATACAAGTCTAAGAGGTTATGCAAGTTAATTTTAACCAATCGGTGGCCGCCAAAAGCACTGTTTGTATATGTAACATACATTTAAGTTTTCCTGTTTAAACCCCCCCCCCCCCCACCAACTAAATACCTCAAATACTGTAAAGGATCCGGGTGCAAAGGGGTGACCCTGGTGTCTAGGTATTAAATACGTTTTAGCCCCCATAATCATTAGGACCTTCTGATCACGTCACGGAGGCTTCTTTGGTTGACATGAGAGTAAATCAAGAGGAAATCTTTCTTATGTTTGTAAACAAAACCCAGCTGGTAAACATTCTATATTCTTTGTGCACGAAATATCCCGTCTCCTATGGTACTTTAGGATTGTCAGTTTGTGAAACCTGATGTGCTGTGGATTTAAAAAAAAAAAAAAGATAGATCTGCTATTTTAGCGCGTGCTTTGTGTTCGTGTGCTTTGCTTTCAAAACGTTGGATCCTGGGAATGTTGGTCACGGTTCATCCCCGCTCATCTACTAAAGTTAATCCGATTCACGATGCAAGGTTGTGGTAATCGTAATCTTGCTGGAAAGCAGAGAGAAATTTATTTTTGAAAATATCCCGCTGTAATGGACGCAAAAATATCCCGTCATTGAAGAGGCTGATTGCTGTTAGCATACTTTTAATTGACAGACTTGAGTCCTGGTGCTGTTATCAGTGTGTGGGTCATCAATGTGTGGGTCATCATTTTGTGGGTCATCAATGTGTGGGTCATCAATGTGTGGGTCATCAGTGTGTGGGTCACAACCATATGGGTCATCAATAAAGAACTTTCGGCATTTTTTTACCGATGGCAAAAGTGCGAAACTTTTGGATCGAGACCTTCTTTGCATTCCCAGGGTTCTCAACTCGTTGGTTTCCTACTTGGCATTCCAACGGTTCCATAATAAAATAATTCGTACGGTGGGGTCGAGCAAAGCCTTAACGGCACGTTTTATTTACAAAGATACGTTATCGCTTATACGACTGAGTTTTAGCTAAAAGGGAAGGCAACTGGGTGGGGGAAGGAAACAGCACGATCTCACGCGCTTCCCGAACTTATCAACCATATAGACATATCAACCATACAGCACGATCTCACGCGCTTCCCGAACTTATCAACCATATAGACATATCAACCATATAGACATATCAACCATATAGACATATCAACCATATAGACATATCAACCATATAGACATATCAACCATATAGACATATCAACCATATAGACATATCACTCAATATGCAAAGTTTAAGTTATACAGTATCAGGAAGTTAGAAGGAGAAGAAATGGACACCAAGATACCAGACGTGTACCACTCATTGGTGCAAGAGTTATCCTGGGTACTTGTGTAAACAGGTGAACTTATTAGTACAGTCGTTGCTTGTTAGTAAAGTCATGTACTTATTAGTACAGTTATGACTTGTTATTACAGTCATGTACTTGTTAGTACAGGCATGTACTTGTTAGTAGGGTTTCTTTAAGGAATATCCAGGGTTTCTTTCAGTAATTCCCCCCGGGGGGGGGGGGCATTTCAGATTTTCGGGGGGGGGGGGGGCTATGCCAGTTGTCAGTGACAAAAGGCGTAGCTAAGGGGTGTCATATGGGGCATACGTCCCGGGGCTTTGATGGAATTAATTAGGTTAAAATAATGGGTTTCAGAATAGGGAGGGGGCGCGAAAATGAATCTTGTCCCCTGGCGCCAAACTCTGTAGATACGCCCCTGCAAGTGGCGTCGAAATAAGGCGGATGGAGAGGTCCACGCATGTGTCACTTTTTCTTTATATGCTGGTGTGGCCTTTTTGGACAACTGCAGAGTTTGTGTCGTGACAGGTAGGACGGCAACAATATTTGGCCGCTCATGCAGCCTTAATAATAGCTACGCCAATAGGTTGTGTATCTATCGATACCAAAATCGGCGATCATTTTCATCGAGAAGTAGGGTGAAAATCGATGGCGCCGATGAATATTGATCGATGGAGGGGTTTTAGGAACCTGCTCCTTAGAAGAGGTGTATTTTTGAGCATACTTGATTTCGATGTTTCTATTATACCTTTTGAACAGGGAATAACATTTTTAAAGTTTTGTGGGAGGCATTATGTAGCCCAGTGCCTTATATAAACTGAATTCACTCCGTTTGTGGAGTACCCCAGGGTAATCATTAGGCACAAGCTTATAATCAACCCCATACTGTACCATTGATCGACGTGAGGGAAGGGGGTGCATAATTAAGGGGGCTAAAGACAGTTGTGCAAACTCATAATGCAGGAGTGCCCCATGGTATAAAGACAGTGTACAAACTCATAATGCAGGAGTGCCTTACTTTGGCACACTCTTAAATAAGTTGTTTCTTTCAGACAATTCTGAGGTGGCATTTCAAACTTTTGGATGGGAAATGGCAAAATAAGCTATAATAATGACCAAAGACATCTTAAATTTCACACCAGCGGGACGTAAACTATATTCACTCTAGTTATGTCACCCTTAAAGGTACGCTTTTTCCCTAGATTATTCTCGCCCCTTAAATCAATACAGTCCTCAGAAATTTATTGATAAATTCATAATACAAAAATGCATTTTTTCACAAATCTGAATTTAGTTTTTCAACATTCTACACTTAATTGGAGAGCAACGGAAGATATCTTAGTTAAAAAATGTAAGTGTCACTTAACCTTAGAGCCATCGCGTGCGCCCAGCAACCCCTTCGGCTGAAGGGTGCCTCGGACATTTTAGGGGCTTAAATATGTGATGAGGATATTTTCTTAATTATCATCTTTCCACGCAGGGTTGGCAAAACGGAAATTGCTTGACCTGCTTGACATGCTTGACCTTCTTGTGTAAGACAAAAAACAACAAAAAAAAACAACAAAAAAATAAAATTAAAATAATTCTTTAACTAAAAATAGTAATGTGAATTTTATTTTTTAATCACATTAGTTTTAGGATAGCTACTAAATTAATAAAAGAATTTCAAAAAACAAAATTCAATTAAAAAGGGTTCCATCACTAAAAAGCATTGCAAACATTATTTTATATGCTGAACGCAAATGGAAAAAGCAAATTACAAATCAACTGATCAATCCACTGAATATTGGGAAACATTTACTTTATTTGTATGCTATTTCCCTTAGATAAATCAACAATAATAAATATATACTGTTTTTTGTAAACAACTCATGTCTCCTTAAAATAGTTATGCCGTTCATATACGATTCATAAAAATGACAATTTTTCAAAACCCATAAAAACGTATAGACCTTTCTAATTAACAGTTTTTTTCTTCTCTTGTTTTTCTTTTTGACTATGGTAAAATAAGGAAATATTTAGAATAGGTAGTCTAATTATCATGAGTAAGTTTTTTTTTTTTTTCCATTTGCGTTCAGCATATAAAATAATGTTTGAAGTACTTTTTAGTGATGGAACCCTTATTATTATTATTTTCTTGTATTGAAAATTCATTTATTAATTAAGTAGCTATCCCCCCCCCCACCCCAAATAATGTAAAAAAAAAAATTGAAACCACATTTCTATTTTTAGCATAACACAAGCAGGTCAAGCACCTCTCCGTTTTGTCCCCACCCCCCTTTTCTTTCCAACCTGCATGGAAAGATGATAATTAAGAAAATCTCCACACCACATCTTTAAACCCCTAAAATATCCGAGGCACCCTGCATCGTATGGGTTGCTGGGCGCACACGAGGATTCTAAGGCTAAAAGACACCTACATTTTAAACTACGATCTCTTCCGTTGCTCGCCAATTAATACGTGTGGAATGTTGCCAAACTAAATTCAGATATGTGAAAAAAATGCATTCGTGTATTTTTAATTTCTCCAAACTTTTCTGGGGGGACAATAAAGATTTATTTGTAGATATTAAGCAAGGGCAAAGGGTGACACAACTAGAATGAATATATATAGTTTACGTCCCACTGGTGCGAAATTTAAGATGTCTTTGGTCATTGTTATGGCTATGTTTAGCACACCCCACACGAAAGTTTGAAATGCCACCTCAAAAGTGTCTGTGAGAAACAACAAATTCAAGTATGCGCCAAAATGCACCCCTTGCATTTTGAGTTTGCCCGACTGTCATTAGCACCCTCCTTAACCATGCACCCCTTGCATTTTGAGTTTGCCCGACTGTCTTTAGCACCCTCCTTAACTATGCACCCCTTGCATTTTGAGTTTGCCCGACTGTCTTTAGCACCCTCCTTAACTATGCACCCCTTGCATTTTGAGTTTGCCCGACTGTCTTTAGCACCCTCCTTAACTATGCACCCCTTGCATTTTGAGTTTGCCCGACTGTCTTTAGCACCCTCCTTAACTATGCACCCATTCCCTAACGCTGATCAATGGTGCAGAATGGGGTTGATGCTTATGACAAATAATTACAATGGGGCACGCCACAAACGTTTTTGTGTGGCAGTGGGTGCCATAATGCCAGCAACAAACCCTTAAAAAATGTCCTAATCCTTTCAAAAAGTATAATAGAAACATTGAATTCAAGTATACTAAAAAATACACCTCTTTATTTTGGAATAATAAACAAAAACTCAGACATCTCCATCGATCAAGATTCATCGGCGCCCTCAATTTCCACCCGATAAAAATGATCGCCGATTTCGATATCGATAGATACACTGCCTTTGGAGCGCAGCTACTATTATTTTCAGTCCTTTTCAGAATTCAAACTCTGCAGTTATCCTAAAAGGCTACACCAGCATATAAAGAAAAAGTGTCACCTCGGTGGACCACCCCATCCGCCCTATTTTACGCCACTAACAGGTGCGTATCTACAGTGTTTGGCGCCAGGGGACAAGATTCATTTACGCCCCTTTCTGAAACTGATTATTTTCAACCATTAAATACCATCGAAGCCCATTTTGCCCCGCCCCCGCTAGTCTGGCGCCACGGGACGTATGCCCCATCTGCCACCCTTAGCAACGCCTCTGGCAACTGGCACAGCCCCCACCCCCCGAAAATCTTAAATCCACCATCTTAAATTTGTTTCTGAAAACAAACTGCTTGTTATTAGTCATTTGTAAGTACAGTCGTTACACGGTCGTTACACAGTCGTTACTTGTTTTTGCACAAGGTTGTGTTCATTTGAGTACAGTTGTGTACAGTTTAGTAAATGTGTAAATGTTTGTATCATACAATATAAGGCAATTAATGAGTTCATACCATATAAGGCAATTAATGAGCTCATACCATATAAGGCAATTAATGAGTTCATACCATAAAAGGCAATTAATGAGTTCATATCATATAAGGCAATTAATGAGCTCATACCATATAAGGCAATTAATGAGTTCATACCATAAAAGGCAATTAATGAGTTCATACCATATAAGGCAATTAATGAGTTCATACCATATAAGGCAATTAATGAATTCATACCATATAAGGCAATTAATGAGTTCATACCATTTAAGGCAATTAATGAGCTCATACCATATAAGGCAATTAATGAGCTCATACCATATAAGGCAATTAATGAGCTCATACCATATAAGGTAATTAATGAGCTCATACCATATAAGGCAATTAATGAGCTCATACCATATAAGGCAATTAATGAGCTCATACCATATAGGGGGTATCCTAGAAACGCATCCAAAGACTATGACTCGAAATGCCCTTAATGGACGTGTCCGTACAAGTAATGATTTCCATAGAGACCGACGCCGGCCTTTAGGCTGTTTGACCTGTGCCCTCGCACAGGGCGCCTTGGCCATAGGTGCGCCCAGTAAATATTTAAATTGACTTAGTTTATTATAGTGAAGTGTGAACCTCGGGCCCGGGGTCGAGAAACGATTTTCTAACTGTACTTACAATCGCTTGTCATGCAATGAGAGTTGCATTCTTAATTTGGTTACTAACACTGGGGTTGGGACCAACCGAAAGGGCGTGGACATTTATTTACTAATACCGTATTTCCATGCCCTACTTACACTTATTTCAGCAGAAAGAATATGAGGAATAAAAAGCTTTCCAGGGCGTAACAATGTGAATGTAAAAATGCGTATGGTTAGCTACATGTATAGCATCATAACACGTGCTCCATGTATTTAAATCCATTGAATGGACTCGCCCAAATGACCACCTACATCAATTAAGGTCAACCGCACACACCACACTGCGTAGGGAGGGGGCTTAGAATGTAGACCCCCCCCACCAGCCGGCCATAACCGATGTCAGACTTACCGCTGTTATTTTGGTTCACATTCCCAACAACTAAATACAGTAATTCCTCGAATATTGGCGAGGTTAGGTTTCAGAACCCGTCGTCGTCAGGAGGAATCAAGCCACTAAAAATACAATTAAATACTTAGTTTATAGAGTTGAGCCCCTAAATATGACCCCAAATCATGCTCTCAAAGCAATTTAATTCCATTTAAAAGTTAACCTAGTACATTACCCTTAAAAAATGTTTGTCGTGGTCGTAAAAAAAAATAGAGTAAATTATCGCCTCATGGGCATTAACAGCACAAGCACATTTTACAGTAAGATAAGCTAATGCTACGCCTACATTATGTTGTTGTTGTTGGTGTTCGTCAGTCGGAAATCGACCATGACCACTTTAATCATCAGATTTGTGCTAGTTCTGTCTGTGGGTGCGCAGATGGCTAATGAGGCCGATGATTCTGGCACGAAATTTTCTTGTGCAGTAGTTGCAAGGGAAGGATAGTGCATCTCCGGGAGCACAGTCCGTGCGGGGCTTCCAGGCATGTCTCTTGCGCCCTGCAGCCGCTGTTCTGCCAAGTTCATGTTGTCTAGAGCTCCTGTGTAAACTGGAACGCCATGATGTTCAACCCTTTGCATTTTCCTCCCACGTGTCTGGGTTTATGTCGAACTCTTTCAGTGAGGCTCCAGTTTTCCAATTCATTGGCTGCCGTTTCTCTTTTTCCCTCACAATATGGTAAAACAGAGTAGCACATTTTGGAGAGTGTTGAGGAAATGGCGAACGCAAGTCAGTTTGGTTCCAATGAAAAATTTGCGAATTGAGAAACGTGAGTTCACGAGGTGTGACACAAGGTGTTACACGAGGTATGGCACGGGGCATGACGCGAGGTACCACACGGGGTATGACATGGGGTATGACATGGGGTATGACATGGGGTATGACAGGGGGTATGACATGGGGTATGACAGGGGTATGACACGGGGTATAACACGAGGTATGACACGGGGTATGACACGGGGGTATGACACGGGGTATGACACGGGGTATGACACGGGGTATGACACGGGGAATGACACGGAGTATGACACGAGGTATGACACGAGGAATTACTGTATTTCTGAAATTATCCACTGCAAGTATGTCCAAGCAGACCTTAAAAATATGAATCCATGGCTTCCCTTGTATTTCTTATTCATACATTCACGTGAATCTATCCAGAGTATTCTATTTCACCTAGATTCTGCACATACACACGTGACAGATCTCTCGCTGTGGCTTCCAATCAGAATAAACCTATCTTTGTATAAACCTTGTGTCTCGCCTTCTGATTATTTGATTTAGAAAGCCACATAATGTTATGGTTTCTAGTCTCTTTGATTTGACATATTATTGCACATATGTAGATAGATGTTGTCAATATTTCTAATGTAAATTTAATGTTCGTCTAATTCAGAAATACAGACTTTGTTGTTGGCATTATTATACTTTATAACGTTTCTGATAATCGGTCGTCACTGGTGACCGGCTGGTGGGAACGTATAGGCAGTGACGTAGCTGGGGGGGGGGGGGGGTATGTGCGGACCGCACCGGATGACACCAAACCTAGCTACGTCATTGCATTTATGATTCGATTTTTTAAAGAAATTTTTTTTAGCATCCTCATTTAGCATCCTCATTTAGCATCCTCATTTAGCATCCCCATTTAGCATCCTCATTTAGCATCTTCATTTTGGCGCTGTTGGCAGACGACGTAATAATCTCATCCACCTCCACCCTCAGACGTCACATCTAGGAGTTTTGATTTTTAAAAAATGTAAAGATGACATTTAATGCTGCTCTGATATAGTACTGCTCCGTCATAATAGTGCTCTGATAGCCACACGCGTGTAGCATTTGATGAGCGCAGATTAACCGATAGATTTATGAGCCAGGTATCAACTTCTGGGGGGATTTTTTCCACATGGAAGTTAAATAACTCTCTTTTTGTTGGAGTGGTGGAAGGAAACGGGTCACGCCCTTCCGTTCCTTTGTTTTGTTGTTTTTTGGTCCGACCTTCACCCCCCCCCCTCCACCCTCCTTTCTGAATCATTGAGAAAAGCGATCCAAGGACCCGGAAATCTATTCTTTTTGGGTTTCTGGAGTTTGTAGAATGAGACAATAAAATCAAAACTGAAAGTTTGCTGACACTGTTAACACTTAGGACTTTAACAACTACGCACTTATTTCCAGTGTCACTGTTAACACTTAGGACTTTAGCAACTACGCACTTATTTCCAGTGTCACTGTTAACACTTAGGACTTTAGCAACTACGCACTTATTTCCAGTGTCACTGTTAACACTTAGGACTTTAGCAACTACGCACTTATTTCCAGTGTCACTGTTAACACTTAGGACTTTAGCAACTACGCACTTATTTTCAGTGTCACTGTTAACACTTAGGACTTTAGCAACTACGCACTTATTTCCAGTGACACTGTTAACACTTAGGACTTTAGCAACTACGCACTTATTTTCAGCCCAGTGAGAAGTTTCCATCGACAATTCTCAAAAAACAAAAAACAAACAACATTAAAAGAAAAAAAAATTAATTAAAAAAATTAACTTAAAAAAATAAGAATAAAACAACACAAACACACACACCCGAACTCCGAATGTCAAGACTAGAATTCAATATCGCTCTTTATCTTTTTCCAATTTAATTTTTCCAATGTAATTTTTCCAATGTTTTGCCATGCCACATAGTTTTCTTTAACAATTAAATTAAATTATTATTTATTCTGTACTTTTTCTCCTTCCCACAAAAAAAAAAAAAATAAAAAAAAGAAAAAAAAGAAAAAAAAAAAAAAAGAAAAAAAAGGGAAGATGTTCATTTTAAAAACATTTCCATGAACTAAAAATATAAAAAAATATGATCTGATAAATATACTGAAAATAATGAGCAGATAAACATTTTTGTTCCGCTAAATTATTCCAAGCGTTATATGGAGTGTCTCGGACGCGAGATTTAAAGGAGACTTGGTGAATATTTCAGTAATCGAATCAGCATACGACACAAAGTCGTATTTCAGTAATCGAATCTGCATACGACACAAAGTCGTATTTCAGTAATCGAATCTGCATACGACACAAAGTCGTATTTCAGTAATCGAATCTGCATACGACACAAAGTCATATTTCAGTAATCGAATCTGCATACGACACAGAGTCGTCAACAATGTGACAAAGATAACTCTACTAGGAAACAAAAAAGAATACGTATAATTCTCATGTTTCCCTCCCCTAAATAGAAATTATTTTTTTAAAAATTTTCACAAGTGGCGATATTGAACTATAATTTGTTTCTATTATAACACCACTGATTGTTATAACAATCTTATCATCGTCATCATACTCATAAATTTAAGGAACACTCTAAAACAAGGAGGAAGCCACCAGGCAGGAAATGAACTAACGGTGAGGTCCGGTAAGGTCCGGTGAGGTCCGGTGAGGTCCACTGATTTTGTTGGTTTGAAAGGAAAAGATCGAGCCCATCAGATCTTTCATTGAAAAAATTGAACTGTTTCGAGTGACGACTAAAAATTAACGATTTATTTAACTAACAAAATAGTGTCATTGAATTGGGGACGACATAATTTCTTCTTGGAAGTATCTTAGACACAAACAATTTTGTGTAATAAAAACAAACAATATTAATTGTTATACAGAATACAAACGTAGACGTGTTCGGCAAATGCCTTCATCAATAAAAATAAATAAAATAAAAACAAACGAAAAAACAACAACAAAAAACACATTCATACAAGTATAAAATACATGTACACAATATAGATGTATATAGATATACATGCAGCGGTGGTTTGGAGCCGGTTCGGTCAGGTTCGTGGGAACCGTTAGTTCCCCTAATCGTAATTTGACTGACTGTGGCGGTGACCGATATGGCATAAGGGGACACGCTAACTGCGAACCGTTTGTTACGAATTTGGCAATACACCGCTGTATACATGCATCCTACCTAGCGCAAGAGTTTTCATCGCACGGTTGTTAAGAAACAATAACTATTAGTTAAGGATGCTGAGGAGCTATGGTCAGAAACAATAACTATTTGGTAGTGGAAAGTGGGGGAGGGGGGGGGGGGGCGTAGGCTCATGGGGTGTCACAAAGTCCAGGCATGATTTACCGTGGGTGGTGGCGGTGGAGAGACGGGGCGTCGTTGGAATATTTAAAACTCGCGTGAGGTCAAGTACTCAGCAGAAGTATGTTTGCTGGCGACATTTAAAAAAAAAAAAAGATCAACAACTTTTAAAACTAAAGAAATGCAACGTGTTCGTGACGTCATCTAGTCCATCCACAAACAGATGGGGAGGTGGCCGGGTGGGGGGGGGGGAAGAAGGGGTTGGTGGCCGGATGCATTCTGCCACTTGCGGAGTCGCGCATGGAGGGAGGGGCGCGGCATTTGTTCAGGTCAAAGGTGACATTTAAAAGTTAAATATTTATAAAGTGGTTTATTTCCAACACCAAACCTTTCCTTTCATTCTGAAGCCAAGCACATTTCTGTTTGAAAGAAATTCCTGTAATTGTAAACCTATTCCGAGGAGTCGAGACCCGTTTGATTCAGGTAGAAACGCAATGACGTCACCGAGCTGGAAGTTAATAGCTTAATCCATTCCACCCTCGATGACATCAGAGATTATTCTCTGTAGGATTGGGTGGTGAGCCACATCTAGCACGTGGGATCACGTGGTGTGTGGGTGTGGGTGGGTGTGGGGTGGGGGGGGGGTCAAGGTCAGTTGTTTTTATTACAAACCAGTTCAAACGTGGTGCTAAAAGTTTAGATATTCTAGACAGCTAAGTGTATGCCTGTATTCAGGTGGGAATAAGGGCGAACCAAACTATTTAAGTGTGAATTAAGAGGGAAACAAGATATGTAAATAAGGAAGAGGGGACCACTGGTCGTTTACTGTGAGTGAATTATTTAAATGAAGTCTCTGGGCTGGAAACTCATCTGGTTAGCGGTTGGTTGTATCCAGGTGCATTCGGGAACGTCCAGGTACGTGCAGGTACGTCCAGGCACGTCCAGGTACGTGCAGGTACGTCCAGGTACGACCAGGTACAGGCAATGCTTACTCCTGATTCTCCCGCTGAAGTTACAGACGAACGAAGCAGGAGTTTCGAGTCGCTGACTAGAGACAGAGTTGTCACTAGGGTTGGTGTCATCCGGTGCGTTAAACTCATAATGTCCCCAACCCCCCTCCACACACTTTTTTTCTCTCCGGAATTCATCCATTTTGTTTGAGTATCGTATCCTTTGGTATAGTATTTAACTTATGGCATCGTCTTTTGTTGTGTACTGATTTAGAACGAACCATATGATTAAATAAGAGATTAATTTCTCCATATTGATAACAGTATGTAGCATTGATTTTCACAAACCGTTTGTCAAACTATTTTTATCATTATGTATTTTAAAAAAATCCAGATTAAAATAAATAAATAAATAATGTAATAAAATAATTAACCAATAGTCAATATATAAATATTTATTATATATCTTTTTAAAAATGAAGATGCTGTGCAATGCTCAAAATCGACAGGTATTCGGTAATACTTGGCGTATCTGACCGTACGGCACTGCGCATCGATATCAGCCGACCGGTGTTACGAATCGGTTGTGACTGGAATTTTTTTCCCTGGAAATATTGTCGCCTTGTTATAACACAGTGGTTCTCAACCTTCCTAATGCTGCGACCCTTTAATACAGTTTCTCTAGAGGCGACCTCCAGCCACAAAATTATTTTCGTTGCTACTTCATAACTGTAGAGTATATGCATTTTTCCGATGGTCTTAGGCGACCCCTGGGAAAGGGTCATTCGACCCCCCCAGGTTAAGAACCGTTGTTATAATAGCAAGCGTTTATTCTAGTATCGATAGAAACAAGTTGGCAGAGCGGAGGCTCACATAATGTTGACTCATTAATAAATGCAAACTTGACTATAAGAAGAGCACATAACAAAAATAGCTTTTTTAAAATATGTGAAGTAGACGGAAAATGTACCCCCCCCCCAAACCCAATGCCTCCCTACGCCCTTGGGAAGTACCAAGTTGTGGCATTACAAGAGAGAACTGACCGCTTACGTCTTGTAAAATATTATGTATATCTGACATAAAATGTCATGTATATCTGGCATGGCCGTGAGAAATTGTTTGGAATACGTTGTAAACTGTTGTCAAGTCCTTGCCCTGGGGGCGGTGGTGGGGGGGGGGGAGGAGTGTGGGACAGGAATGCCGTCCCCAATAGTCCCCATGCTACCTGCAGGACTCAAGCCCTGATTGTTAAAAACCGATAACCGATTTAAAACCGAATTTCTTAAAACCGATAGCCGTTTTCCCGAAACAACAACAACAACAACCACAACAACAACAACCACAACAACAACCACAACAACAACCACAAAAACAACAACATCCGTGATTAAACTGACTTAAACTTTAACAAAAAAAAACTCTGACGTCATCCACATAGAATTAACCTCCACAAACCATCGACTTGTATCCTCCATTTTTGAAGTACGACATCAACTCACCAACGAAACATAACGGTCACTGCACGCATGACCAACCACGGCTCAGAACAAACACGTCTAACCATGACCAACCGCAGCTCATAACAAAAAGGTCCAACCATGAACAACCACGGCTCATAACAAAAAGGTCCAACCATGACCAACCAGGGCTCATAACAAAAAGGTCCAACCATGACCAACCAGGGCTCATAACAAAAACGTCCAACCATGACCAACCAGGGCTCATAACAAAAACGCCCAACCTTGACCAACCATGACGAACAACCGAAAATCGCATAAAAGTTATTGATAAAATTTTAATTAAAAAACATATTTATAAAAGACGTTCTTTACATAGACGATTTCAAACGCACTAAAAAGTAGAAAATAATTTTCTTAAAACACATTACACAAAGAAAGTCTGTACACAAGTGTAGCACGGCCCTCAAGCAAGCAAAAGAAAGTCTGTACACATATGTAACACAGCACTATATGAAGCAAGTCTGTACACGAGTGTAGCAAAGCTCTATATGAAGCCAAGAAAGTCTGTACACAAGTGTAGCACGGCACTATATGAAGCCAAAGAAAGTCTGTACACAAGTGTAGCACAGCACTATATGAAGCCAAAGAAAGTCTGTACACAAGTGTAGCACGGCACTCTATCAAGCCAAAGACAGTCTGTACATATATGTAGCACAACACTATATGAAGCAAGAGAAAGTATGTACACGAGTGTAGCACAGCACTATATGAAGCCAAGAAAGTATGTACACAAGTGTAGCACAACACTATATGAAGCCAAAGAAAGTCTGTACACAAGTGTAGCACAACACTATATGAAGCCAAAGAAAGTCTGTACACAAGTGTAGCACAACACTCTATGAAGCCAAAGAAAGTCTGTACACATGTGTAGCACGGTACTCTATCAAGCCAAAGAACGTCTGTACACAAGTGTAGCACGGCACTCTATTAAGCCAAAGAAAGTCTGTACACATGTGTAGCACGGCCAAAGAAAGTCTGTACACATGTGTAGCACGGCCAAAGAACGTCTGTACACAAGTGTAGCACGACACTCTATTAAGCCAAAGAAAGTCTGTACACATGTGTAGCACGGCCAAAGAACGTCTGTACACATGTGTAGCACGGTACTCAACATTTAGAAGAAACTTAAATTTGTATTTCTTTGTATGAAATTTTGAAAATCTTGCTACGCCTCTGCCCCTACCCCCATTCCCCCCTCCCCTCAATTTATTTTGGGTAATCCCATGTTATCCTATTTTTAGACACGGAGTCCCATAGGGAGATCCCCTCACGTACAGTCCCTCAGGTTATTTCACAAGCTGACAGCCAGGTAAGATGTCTTAAAAATCTCAATAAACAACGATAATTTGTGGATGTTTTCATACGATTTGTAAAAAATTGTGTTAAATTAAATTAAAAAATTCAAGCATGGAGCGTTTTAAAACTTTTCGCTGATTTCCAGTGTGCTTTTACAAGAAGATATATAGTGTAACCTCTACCGTACTTAATCTAATCAAGTTCCGAAATGGTTGCCATGCATTGTTCAAAAATGAAACCGAAGGTAAGTTTTACCGACGTGTATTTCAAGGTTTCGGAGAAGATTTGTGTTTACTGAATAATGTTTTATCTAAGAAGATGCAAGCAACCTTGACCTTAACCCTACATCTACTAAGAAACGTATCGAGTTTCTAAAAATAACTATTAAGAACATTAAATAGAACAAAAAGGAAACGCCAAGTCCTTTATTGTACGCGCGTTCCCTGCTTATAACACATCGGGCCCTTTAAGTTAAAGAATTTTTTTTTTTTAAAGAGTTAAAACAACTCACTTATGCTGCAAAATGTATTGAAATAAGTTGTTGACCTCTTTGTGGCCCTGTTAAATAATCTTTCTTGAAATATCTTGACCCCTTCGGACATACCCACCTAACGTGTGTTTCTTTAAATAGAGCCATGAGCCAACTATACACATACCTTGTGTATGTTTAAATAGAGCCATGAGCCAACTATACACATAACTTGTGTTTCTTTATATAGAGCCATGAGCCAACTATACACATAACTTGTGTATGTTTAAATGGAGCTATCAGCCAACTATACACATAACTTGTATATGTTTAAATACAGCCATCAGCCACCTACCTATACACATAACTTGTATATGTTTAAATGGAGCCATCAGCCAGCTATACACATAACTTGTGTATGTATAAATAGAGCCATTAGCTAACTAGACACATAACATGTATATCTTTAAATTGAGCCATGAGCTAATTATACATATAACTTGTATATTTAAAAATAGAGCCATGAGCTAACTATACATATAACTTGTATAGTTTAAATAGAGCCATCAGCCAATTTTACAATAACATGTTATCTTTAAATAGGGTTATCAACCAACTATGCATATAACTTGCATATGTTTAAATAGAGCCATCAGCCAGCTATAGACATAACTTGTGTAAAGTTTTATGGAGCCATCCCTATGGGAATTGTATTTTTTTTAAATTTTGATTTTCACCCCCCCCCCTTCTCCCGCTATAGTTGTGTTGAGCTTTAATTCAACCCAGTGTGTGTGGGTGTGTTGGTGTGGGTGTGTTGGTGTGGTTGTGTGGGGGATGAAAGTGTTAGATTTAGCGTGGGAATCTAATGATTTGTAAACTCAAGCTGTATTTCAAATACGCAAAAAAATACCAGTGGCGTGTCAAATGTTGGGCTCCGGGAAAGGCGAGAACCATACGCACCCCCAGGCATGGGTCTAATATCGTAATAGAACTATTCAAGCATGATAACAAATCACACATACAAAATGATAACCAATTTACAAACGTCTAATATTGAAATATATAAATCACACATAACAAATGATAACCAATTTACAAACGTCTAACATTGAAATATATTTTTCAATATTTTTTAACTTTGTTTAAAAAACAAAGTTAAATTTCTCAGTTTAACATCAGAGTTAAACCTCATAGTCAAACGTCTAAATGTTAAATCGAGGTGTTCAGCTAAGACTTTCTTTCGTCTCTTAGTGAAACTTCAAGGTAAACACCATTATAGACGACCATCGGTCACCCCATTCAGTGTTGTACTGAGGTGTTAATTCAGACTTAAGACGCACCCCCCACACACCCACACACATAAACTCACCCACTGCCTAGATGAACCAAACCCCATCACGCCATATATGTACAAGTGTTCGGTAGTTTAAAATGCCGACGTAGCGTCGACGATGACAAACATCAGCGCGACACCCGAGGTGACACAACATCGTGACACCCCCCCCCACCATTGTGACATCAACAAACTCACCATGGAATTTAAATATCACTGACCGCTTTATGAGTCCGCGCGCGCGCGTGTGTGTGTTGCACAATGTTGGGCGGGCGGGGGTGGAGGGTAGGGGTTTTGAGTGCACGCGTCACAGAAAGATTAATTGGTTTAGTCATCATGATTAAGTATAATTCTGTATTTAATGACTGCCGTTCAAACATTCAGAACTATAAATTTGCGTAGTGTAAATAACCCTTATCCGTTTTTCCACAGGCCAGTCGCCGAGCCATTGGTAACCTACGCCCATAATGAAGATGCCCTTGTTTCTTCTCTGTCTTTTCTTAAGCATGTGGATATGTTCGGAGGTGAGTACACACTTAAGCCAACCACGCACGTCAGGGGCTCAGCAACTCCTCTTTTTTTTTAAAAGGCAGTAGCCATTTTATCGATTCTACCGGCTAAGAAACAAAATATTTAGGAAACCGCAGACATGGGTCGTTATGGGAGAGGGCAAATGTGCACATGGGTCGTTATGGGGGAGGACAAATGTGCACATGGTTCGTTATGGGGGAGGACAAATGTGCACATGGATCGTTATGGGGAGGACAAATGTGCACATTTTAATTTTTTTTTTATAAATTAAATTTACAAGCTGCTCGAAAAAACATAGACTCTAGCTATAATTAAATATTGAGACATAATGAAAAGAGCCGCATACGACTCCGGCGCCACAGGATACCTGACACTGACTTACGTCATCATCAGATCCACGTGCACGTGTCCCGTGTAATCTGCTGAGTTAGTCATTACACAAGTGAACTGGCGAAAGCTTTTGTCTAACAATATCGTTTTGTTTTTGTTCTTTTGTTTTGTAACGCCAGGGATATAGAGAACAACTTTGACAAAATAATAACAGTGGATCTTAAAATACCTCTCTTCCGTCCGATTTTGCCTGTATTAACTCTCTCGCCTGCGTTGTTCTATCACATTCCCCTTGCCGTCCACTCACCAACAATTGTTCTATCACATTCCCCTGGCCGTCCACTCACCAACAATTGTTCTATCACATTCCCCTTGCCGTCCACTCACCAACAATTGTTCTATCACATTCCCCTTGCCGTCCACTCACCAACAATTGTTCTATCACATTCCCCTTGCCGTCCACTCACCAACAATTATTCTATCACATTCCCCTTGCCGCCCACTCACCAACAATTGTTCTATCACATTCCCCTTGCCGCCCACTCACCAACAATTATTCTATCACATTCCCCTTGCCGTCCTCTCACCAACAATTGTTCTATCACATTCCCCTTGCCGCCCACTCACCAACAATTGTTCTATCACATTCCCCTGGCCGCCCACTCACCAACAATTGTTCTATCACATTCCCCTTGCCGCCCACTCACCAACAATTGTTCTATCACATTCCCCCTGCCGTCCACTCACCAACAATTGTTCTATCACATTCCCCTGGCCGCCCACTCACCAACAATTGTTCTATCACATTCCCCTGGCCGTTCACTCGGTTACTTCATTTCAGCTAAGGGCTTAATTTCATTTTTTTTTTTACTGTTGTTTCTTCGTCGAAGATGGCTTTTTGCCGACACGTTCGTTGTTGTGTTGCGTCCTTTTTCCCGGTGCATCCGTACCCCACCCGCCCTCCCATTAATAAAAATAAGTTTAGTTTACTTGTTCAGTTGAGTGCATTCGATGTGGTCTGTGAAGGAAGATTAAAGTTAAACAAAATAATGTACATGAAGCTAATGTATTACTTTTTATAAATGGCTTGAGCTAGTAGAGCAAATTTAAATTTAAAAAAAATTCAGATGCAATTAAAATGTATGCTTGTTAGCAGTGGGTTAGCTAGAGTCAGCGACGCTAGAATAGATCCTTGTTAGCAATGGGTTAGCTAGAGTCAGAGACGCTAGAATAGATCCTCGTTAGCAGTGGGTTAGCTAGAGTCAGCGACGCTAGAATAGGTCCTCGTTAGCAGTGGGTTAGCTAGAGTCAGCGACGCTAGAATAGATCCTCGTTAGCAGTGGGTTAGCTAGATTCAGCGACGCTAGAATAGGTCCTCGTTAGCAGTGGGTTAGCTAGAGTCAGCGACGCTAGAATAGGTCCTCGTTAGCAGTGGGTTAGCTAGAGTCAGAGACGCTAGAATAGGTCCTCGTTAGCAGTGGGTTAGCTAGAGTCAGCGACGCTAGAATAGGTCCTCGTTAGCAGTGGGTTAGCTAGAGTCAGAGACGCTAGAATAGGTCCTCGTTAGCAGTGGGTTAGCTAGAGTCAGCGACGCTAGAATAGGTCCTCGTTAGCAGTGTGTTAGCTAGAGTCAATGACGCTAGAATAGGTCCTCGTTAGCAGTGGGTCAGCTAGAGTCAGTGACGCTAGAATAGGTCCTCGTTAGCAGTGGGTTAGCTAGAGTCAGTGACGCTAGAATAGGTCCTCGTTAGCAGTGGGTTAGCTAGAGTCAGTGACGCTAGAATAGGTCCTCGTTAGCAGTGGGTTAGCTAGAGTGAGAGACGCTAGAATAGGTCCTCGTTAGCAGTGAGTTAGCTAGAGTCAGCGACGCTAGAATTGGTCCTCGTTAGCAGTGGGTTAGCTAGAGCCAGAGACGCTAGAATAGGTCCTCGTTAGCAGTGGGTCAGCTAGAGTCAGCGACGCCAGAATAGGTCCTCGTTAGCAGTGGGTCAGCTAGAGTCAGGGACGCTAGAATAGGTCCTTGTTAACAGTGGGTTAGCTAGAGTCAGCGACACTAGAATAAGTCCATGATTTTTATCGCCCACCCCCCCCCCTTTTTCCCGAAAAAATAACCCACACACATTCCGAGCAGAAAGTAAAAGAAAATAATAAAGAAAAAAAAAGGCTCTTTCAATTATAGGTAATGGACCGCAAATGCCACACACTCCCTTAACAAAAATGTATACTGGGTCGGACAGCCCATTCGCCCACCGCTTCCTACGCCAGTGTTGATAGGACTCAATTGTTAAGTTATAAACGCAAGGCCATAAAACTACCAGGGGTGGGGTTGGGGGGTTTGGAGGAGGGGGGTTTTAAGAAAGAAAGAAAACTATTCAGAATTATTTCAACTTTCAACAATTTGTTCAGCGAAATGAGCTCAAATAAATAACAGAGTTGATACAGTATGAACATGCAGTGTTGATACAGTACGAACATGCAGAGTTGATACAGTAAGAACATGCAGAGTTGATACAGTAAGAACACACAGAGTTGATACAGTAAGAACATGCAGAGTTAATACAGTAAGAACACACAGAGTTGATACAGTAAGAGCGTGCAGAGTTGATACAGTAAGAACATGCAGAGTTGATACAGTAAGAACACACAGAGTTGATACAGTAAGAACATGTAGAGTTGATACAGTAAGAATACACATAGTTGATACAGTAAGAACGTGCAGAGTTGATACAGTAAGAACACGCATACAGTGTTTTTTAAATAGCAAATACAACAAACAATGAACAACAAGAAAAAGGAAATATAAATAAAAGAAAGAAAGAAAAAATCCTTTGCTCAATATAAATCTACAACATAAGCTAAATGCATAGACGAGATAAGACAAAATGTATGCTTAGCTAAGGGTTCCCCAGAGGAACCCTTGTTCTTGAATGGGGTCACATTGATTGGTTCTATATTTTAAGCGCCGCCGCCCCCCCCCCCCCCCCCCCCCCACTATTTTAATATATAAACAAAATCCCAAACATGTCCCAAGTGACGTCGTCAGAAATAAAACAGACTAAAATAAATGATGGCGTCATAAGATATTGTGTAAGGGACAGGAGTTGAATAAAGGACTCATTGATGACTTCCTAATGACGTCATGATTAGGATTTATGCCACTGCAGGGAACAAATATGTCCAACATAACAACCGCGCTCAGTTAGATCCCGACCTGTCGGGGGAACTAGGGCGTGAACTACCTTCAAGCCCTCGTGTGTAGTGAAGTCAGTGGTTCTCAACCTTCCTAATGCCGCGACTCTTTAATACAGTTCCTGACGTTGTGGCGACCCACAAACACAAAAGTATTTTCGTTGCTACTTCGTAACTGTAGGATGTATGAGTTTTTCGATGGTCCTAGGCGACCCCTGTGAAAGGGTCATTCGACCCCCAGAGGGGTCGCGACCCACAGGTTGAGAACCGCTGAGTTAAGTGATACCCTCCACCCAGTTGTCCATCAAACTGCGCACTAACTGGGAATTTCAGACACGTTTTTAAAAAAACCCAACTTCGCAGTATCTGCACGCTGTTTGACCAAAAAACTCTGGTCACCATTTTTGTGTGTATTCAATGTGCGGAGATGGAATCAATATTTATGAGGTGGGCTGACTGGTTAATGAGTTGGGCTGACTGGTTAATGAGGTGGGCTTACTGGTTAATGAGTTGGGCTTACTGGTTAATGAGTTGGGCTTACTGGTTAATGAGTTGGGCTTACTGGTCAATGAGGTGGGCTCACTGGTTAATCATGTGGGCTGACTGGGTAATGAGGTGGGCTGACTGGTTAATGCGGTGGGCTTACTGGTTAATGAGGTGGGCTTACTGGTTAATGAGGTAGGCGTACTGGTTAATGAGGTGGGTTTAATCGTTAACGAGGTGGGTTTACTGGTTAATGAGGTGGGTTTACTGGTTAATGAGGTGGGTTTACTGGTTAATGATGTGGGCTTACTGGTTAATGAGGTTGGCTTACTGGTCGTTATCATCCGCCAAAAATATAGTAAAGAAGTAAATGGAAACACATGGACTGTGTACATTTTGATGCAACCACTTTATGTGACATTTCTAGAACAACTTTATTCCCGTTTCTGTGAAAATATTTCGGAGTTAATTTCCCTGATATTTTCATGCCATAAATTTCATGCAGTTTAACAACCTATTCCAGTCTATCTCCCTTGGTGTGACAAACTGACCGATGTGCCCCCTCCTCCTCCTGTCCCCTCCCCCTCCTCCTTCCCCCCTCCTCCTCCCCCACACAATAATAAAGGAAGTCTAAACCAAACTATTTAAACAATAATTTTTCCCCCTTATAAGTTATAAGTTCATTAAAACATATCAGGTCTTCAAAACAATTTTTTTTAATGATAATAATTGTGTCCATTTTTTAAAGCATTTTCCCTGTCCACTTAGTTTCCATGAAACAGTTCCAGGAAGGAAACCTCTCACGTGATCGAAAGATCAATTTTAGTTAATTTATTTCCCTTTGTTAGTCCGACGAGACGCACGTACACAGAAGCAATACTACACATTAGTGCTGTCCCGTGAGTTGACCAAACCTGCTCCGCTACATTTGATGACCTATTCCCCAAAATGATCACGGGATCTTTAGCCAGGAAACGCAGTCGCACAGAGTTCAGACCAATTAACCTTTACTGGCAGCGGCCTCTACTGCGTGCAGCGTAGTCAGAGAAGAAATGTATACAGACTGCAGATTAACGTAAATGAACGCAGACTACAGATAAACGTACATGAACAGAATACAGATTAACGTAAATGAACGCAGACTACAGATTGGTGTACATGAACAGAATACAGATTAACGTAAATGAACGCAGACTACAGATTAACGTACATGAACAGAATACAGTTTAACGTAAATAAACACAGTCTGCAGATTAACGCGAATGAAGGCAGACTACAAATTAAAGTACATAAACACAGACTACAGTTTAGCGTTCTTTAACATTGAACCATGTCATGCATATTTAGGGGTGGGCTGGTGGAAAAAGGGGGGGGGGGTAGATGGGTAGATTGTTAAGTAGGCGAAAATCATCTAACCATTTCTACTTAACAGAAATCTACACCCCAGCTCATAAAAGGACATTTTGTTCAACCATATCTTTTTAAATCTTAGTACATTTTTGTTTAGTTAACGGGGCGTCTGACCTAGTATCTATATTTGGATTCTTCATTTTTCTATGTAAGCGCAGACCCTCCAAATGTGACAGTCGACTGTCACTGACAGTGTTCATAAATTTAGACTTTGAATATAAAGATAATGGTCACGTTGTTCACGTGATAAACACACGTTTTTTTTCCCGCAACACATTTTGGACGCTCTGTTGGCCACGGCGTTGTTATTTTTAAACCGACATTTCTGTCAATGGTTCAGACTCGTTCAACACCGCTTCAAAGGGTTTTGTAACTGACAGCTGTCACAAAATGAATTTCAGCCCAAGGTAACTTCTTTTAAAATGAGTAACAAAGAGCGGCTCAGCAGTCGGTCACAAAACATGTCATTGGTTTTATTGATCAAATGGTTAAAAAACATGTCATTGGTTTTATTGATCAAATGGTCACAAAACATGTCATTGGTTTTATTGATCAAATGGTCACAAAACATGTCACTGGTTTTATTGATCAAATGGTCACAAACATGTCATTGGTTTTATTGATCAAATTGTCACAAAACATGTCATTGGTGTTATTGATCAAATGGTCACAAAACATGGCATTGGTTTTATTGATCAAATGGTCACAAAACCTGTCATTGGTTTTATTGATCAAATGGTCACAAACATGTCATTTGTTTTATTGATCAAATGGTCACAAAACCTGTCATTGGTTTTATTGATCAAATGGTCACAAAACATGTCATTGGTTTTATTGATCAAATGGTCACAAAACATGTGATTGTTTTTTTTTTGGATAGCTGAATAGTTGAATATTTGAATAGCTGAATGGTTGAATATTTGGATAGTTGAATATTTGGATAATTGAATATTTAGATAGCCGAATGGTTATGAGCAGTTGAAAAACTAAATATTTGCTTGCTGAAAATTTCCTTAGTTAAACGGCTGCTGTCTGCATACAACTTAAACTGAAATAATTTCTTTCAAGCGACTTTAGTTGTCGAGGGAGTCGCACCTTAAAAGGGCCTTCAACGGTAGAACACATTCTCTGTACTAGCCTTTATTTACTTCCTGCTAGTACAGTGGTTCTCAACCTCCCTAATGTCGCGACCCTGTAATGCAGTTCCCATGTTGTGGCGACCCCCAACCACAAAATTATTTTCGTTGCTACTTCATAACTGTTTAGTATATGTGATTTCCGATGGTCTTTGGCGACCCCCGGGAAAGGGTCATTCTGCCCCCAAAGGGGTCGCGACCCACAGGTTGAGAACCGCTGTGCTAGTAGATATTGTGAAACAAGATTTTTTTTAACCATGGAACTCTGGACGGAAGCCCTCAGCTTAGCTATAAACAACCTTGTCAGAAAAAAAACGAAAAAAAAAAAAAAAAAAAATAAAGCTTTCAAATCTATGACGAATGGACGCATTGAGGCACTTTCAGTATTGAAGACTTTCATCATTAGACTTCACTAGACGTTACGGCAACTTCACTAGACGTTACGGCAACTTCACTAGACGTTACGGCAACTTCACTAGACGTTACAGCAGTATTAACTGATAGTCTTACGGCCAGTAGCCATGAGAATGTCAGTATTACATTCCACCGTTATCTCCATTGGAAGTGCAAACTGTTTCTGCCTCTCCACTTATCATATAATGTCAGTGTGTGGGGTAACTGTCCGTGTCAACGTCACACATGTTGGCTGACGGGTGCTGTTCGTTGACTTGTACTTTCCGTTCATAAAGTTACAGTTATCAGGACAGTCGCTGTGGTGCTGTTATTCACGGAAGGCAGTCCGATCTCAAGGCCGCGTTTCCTTACTTCTTAGCGGTAAACCCAAAACTAGAACTATTATTGTAACTAATTCCCGTCGATCCAAAAACAGCTTCTAATTGGCAAACCCAAAACTAGAACTATTATTGTAACTAATTCCCGTCGAACCAAAAACAGCTTCTAATTGGCAAACCCAAAACTAGAACTATTATTGTAACTAATTCCCGTCGAACCAAAAACAGCTTCTAATTGGCAAACCCAAAACTAGAACTATTATTGTAACTAATTCCCGTCGAACCAAAAACAGCTTCTAATTGGCAAACCCAAAACTAGAACTATTATTGTAACTAATTCCCGTCGAACTAAAAACAGCTTCTAATTGGCAAACCCAAAACTAGAACTATTATGGTAACTAATTCCCGTCGAACCAAAAACAGCTTCTAATTGGCAAACCCACAACTAGAACTATTATGGTAACTAATTCCCGTCGAACCAAAAACAGCTTCTAATTGGCAAACCCAAAACTAGAACTATTATTGTAACTAATTCCCGTCGAACCAAAAACAGCTTCTAATTGGCGCCAAGAATAAGTAGGTTCGGGCAACCAGAAAAAGTTCCAAGAAATCCTTGGAAAAAAAATTAAGCAGCCAAAAACAATCTGAACAAGAGTATTGGACTCTCTCTTAAAGTTAAGGGTCAATTTTTGGTCAATCACGTGGGTACTTAAAATCAGACCACGACGGATTTATCTTAAGCTACTCTCTGCTTTTTTTGAATAAAATACAAGTCTTTGCTGTGTTAAATGTTACTGACGTAGAGTAATGAAACATCTCATCCTCATCCTATAATGTTTGTTTACAAATTGAAGCGAAATTTGCTATCGTTTAAGTCGAGCGAGGTGAAAACAGATTTTTTTTTGTACGAGATGATTTGGGGGGGGGGGGGGGAATAACATCTTATTCAACTCCAGTGGTCACCAATTGCCGCATATGGCCATTGGTGACTGAGTTGCCTAGCCCTGGACATAACGATACTCACCCGAGGTCACCTGAGCTCACATGTACTCACCTGTACTCTCTTGAGCTCACCTGTACTCACCTGAGCTCACCTGTACTCACATGCACTCACCTGAGCTCACCTGTACTCGCCTGTGAGTGTAAAAGAATCTGTTACGGAATCTAGACAAGGGGGATGAGTGGGACAGTGGGTCACAAGATCATGGGCGTGTATGATGTAGACGCCCTATTTTTGTGTGTGTCAATATTAGCGACTTACTGGCTGTGTGTCTTGTTTGTTTGAGAACCTGTCATTTTGTCCCCCAGGCCCACCTGCCATTTTGTCCCCAGGCCAACCTGTCATTTTGTCCCCCATTCCAACCTGTCATTTTGTCCACCATGCCCACCTGTCATTTTGTCCACCATGCCCACCTGTCATTTTGTCCACCATGCCAACCCGTCATTTTCTCCCCAATGCCCACCTGTCATTTTGTCCCCATTGCCCACCTGTCAGTTTGTCCACCATGCCCACTTGTCATTCTGTCCACCATGTTCACCTGCCATTTTGTCCCCATTATGCCAACCTGTCTTTGTTTCCCTCTTCCTTTCTCATCTAATTTCTTTCTGTTGTCGTTGACAGGGCAGTGGTCTAAGTGTTAGCATACTGCAGCCTTCCACAATGAAGTGCCCCAAAGGAAAGTTTTTCTCCCAAGATACGAGAAGCTGTGTCAGGTGCAGAAGATGTGACTATTTCTCCGCTGAGGTCGCTGCCTGCAACAAGACCTCGGACACTGTTTGCAAGAAATGCTTGAAGGATACAGGCGTTCCCAATAAGGTTTTAAAAGTGAGTTTTATTTTCATTAGCAATTCTAAGAATATCTTTGAGTTATTTTATTAGCATTTCTAAGAATATCTTGAGGGTTTTTTAATTAGCAATGCTAAGAATATCTTGAGTTTTTATTAGCGTGGCTAAGAATATCTTCAAGTATCTACTCTAGCTTTTCTCTTGCCGATACTGACTCAGCCATGTGATGTAAATGTGACGTAAACAGTGTTTCTTTCAAATGAATCTTGTCCCCTGGTACCAAACACCCTAGCCACGTCAGTGGCGTAGACCGGGGGGGGGGGGGGGGTGGGGTGGGTGGGGGGTGGAACATTTTTTTCTCTTTATATTGAAGCATGCCATTTTCTGACCAGTGCAGAACTGATATCGCGAAAGGCAACACGGCAAAAACCTTAGCCCGCTTAGGGTTGCATTAACTCCAGGAAGGCCTCTAGGCAGCCCCCCCCCCAAGAGATGCCTGAAGGAAAATTGGGTATAGATCGCCCTATCCAACATGCATTTCACTGGTTCCCTGGATCCTACAGGGTTGAGCTTCACTGGTTCCCCGAATCCTACAGGGTGAAACTTCACTGGTTCCCGAATCCTACAGGGTTGAGCTTCACTGGTTCCCCGAATCCTACAGGGTGGAACTTCACTTGTTCCCCGAATCCTACAGGGTTGAACTTCACTGGTTCCCTGGAATCTACAGGGTTGAGCTTCACTGGTTCCCCGGATCCTACAGGTTGGAACTTCACTGGTTCCCCGAATCCTACAGGGTGGAGCTCCGCTGGTTCCCCGAATCCTACAGGGTGGAGCTCCGCTGGTTCCCCGAATCCTACAGGGTGGAGCTCCGCTGGTTCCCCGAATCCTACAGGGTGGAGCTCCGCTGGTTCCCCGAATCCTACAGGTTGGAACTTCACTGGTTCCCCGAATCCTACAGGGTGGAGCTCCGCTGGTTCCCCGAATCCTACAGGGTGGAGCTCCGCTGGTTCCCCGAATCCTACAGGGTGGAGCTCCGCTGGTTCCCCGAATCCTACAGGGTGGAGCTCCGCTGGTTCCCCGAATCCTACAGGGTGGAGCTCCGCTGGTTCCCCGAATCCTACAGGGTGGAGCTCCGCTGGTTCCCCGAATCCTACAGGGTGGAGCTCCACTCAAGCACCTAGGATTACCTATTCCGTAGTGTTTGTCATTTAATGAATGTTTGAAAAGACGGAGAAATTAAGTGGAAGCGATATAGCGGCCTTCGAGAATAAGGTATTGATGTGGGTCGGGTCATTGCTCCCCCCCCCCCCCCCGGGTCACAACATAACGTCGTCCGATCTTTCTCAGCGCACATCTCAGTAGAATGGTCAACGTTTGCAGCCTCAAGAAATAATTAGTTTAGACTCCGAAACGACTCCGAGTATCTGATTACACTTCAACAACAACCTCAACTTCAGTTCATCAACAATGTAACTGTAATTTCAGTGCTACAACAACATCAACTACAGTTCAACGACAACCTCAACTTCAGTTCATCAACAATGTAACTTCAGATCAACAACTGTAATTTCAGTGCTACAAAAAACCTCAACTTCAGTTCATCAACAATGTAATGTCGGTTCAACAACATCAACAACTATATCGCCCTACTCTATTCGGCAATCATATTATTGAAATTCATCTGGTGAATGAAATTTGTACAAAACAATAAACCTTAAGAAAGTCACACTAACCTTAGTATGACGTACATAATGTCAAGGACATCTCGGGGCACAGCGTGTCGAACACCACGTGACGCAAGGGGCCGGGTTTCTCCGTTGACGTACGCCATTAGAAAAGTTCATATTTACATGGAGCCGTCACGTGACTGACACTGCCTGGCATCTGACAGTGACTGTATATGGCTTGATTCACAGGTTGACACAACACTTAATTGTTGGGGCCCCTCAAAGATAATTCAGGCCCCTAATAAGACTCCTTTGATCAGAGGCGTAGCTAGAGTGGTTGACGCCCGGGGCAAGATTCGCGCCCAGGGACAAGATTCATTTTAAAGCGCCCTCTTTTCCTTTTTTCAACTCTCAAACCCATTATTTTCATCAATAAAATAATACCAAAGCACATTTTGGCGCCCCTAACTAGCTGGCGCCCGGGTACTTCGGTACCCCCCGCCCCCTTACGCTACACCTCTGCCGGTGATCGTTAACCATTTCACAAACATCAAAATTTCAAATCAATGTGTGCTTCGCAAAATAATCTCATGAATTTCAGGAATAAGATTCTTTCTGCATGAACACCGGAAATACGTCAAAGATAACTTTGTAAACAGGTTTTTTTTCCTTCTTCGTGTTTTTTTTTTTTTTCTTTTCCAAACGGCAGTTGACTTTGTCACGACCACAAAGCAGGGCTACCACACCTTGGGAAATTTCCCAAGATCTTGGGAATTCACGACCCCCATTGGGATCTGGGGAATAATTTTGAAAATCAGGCAAAACCTTGGGAAATATTTACAAGGGAAGTTTTTTTTTTTTTTTTTCTTTTTTTTTTTTTTTTTTTACATATTTCGAAAAACGCAAACAACATGTGATAAAAATTAAAGTGAAAATAAAGCAAAATAATTTTAAAGTAACAAGGAAAAAAACTAATTGTTTTAATTCTTTACTGGTTTTAATTTTTAAAACCGCTCATAAATAAATTAGAAATCTTCTAAAATTAAAGTTAACATTGTGAAGAATTAAAAAGTTAATATTTTAAAAAATTTAATTTTCCCTTTCTTTACGTTGAAGATTTACAAATTACATCCAGGTATTGAATGTCTATCAAATTGATATTATAGAACAGTCTAAGCAATAAATAAGCTGATAATACATCTTGAAATCTCAAATGAAATCAATATATACTATTAATAATATTATAGCATTTGGCAAAAAAGGGGGGGGGGGGCGGTAGGCTCGGAAACTTTATCATTAGGTTATTAGACATTAGCAACCATAAGAAAAACAGTACAAGCCAAGAGTGAACGGTAGTGTTCAATCAAGAATCCATAGTAAAATTGTATGAATTTCAATTACTTCTACTATGTGTTCAAACTATGATGCGATGCATCTTTAAAAAAAAAATTTAGCCATAGTTTCATCAGTTGGAAAAAATATTTGTGGATTAACACATAGGTAATTAGATATTAAAATTATACATTGTAGGTTTATAAATGAAAAGCTCATTTATACAGTATTTTGTATGGAAAAAAAATTATATGGTAAATTTACAAGAAAAAAAAATCCTATTGTTTTCATAATAATATCAATCCATTTTAACTACAATTAGTATTATTAAATGCTGCTTAATTGCTTTGCAAACCCCATTACTAATCAACAGACTTACAATAAGAAAAGTTGATTAGCCTTGTGAGCTTTGTTTCTAAGTGACTTCTAATAATTACACATGAATTGTAGCTGATATCTTTACCAGAAAATTTGGAGGTAATATTTAGTAGCCTAACTCCAGTGCGTATTGATATTTTGGATTATAAATTTATTTTAAAAAAAAATTGTTTATTTATTTTTTGTGATAAACGTTTTTTAAAAATGTCTTTTTAAATAAATTTCAGTCAATTATTGTACCATGTGTTTCAGGGGCATTAATTCAAGATATTATTGCTTTACATAGAAAAACACTTTAAAAAAAAACTCCTATATATTATAATGATCTTGGGAAATCTTGGGAAATGTTTTGACCAAATCTTGGGAAATTTTTAAAAAGTGAGTGGCAGCCCTGCCACAAAGTTGTGAATGAAACTGTAGCACTCGTCAACGGATGGGACAACACGCTGGCCACCGTGTCAAAGTAGATGCCATATTTAGTTTTTAAATCCAACTTTTACATCAAAGCCTAATTGCACACGGTGGCGTCGGCTTAACTCTCGTTGCACGTATGTGCTAAATCAGCGCTACCAAAATGCCGGGTCCCGTGACCCGGGGGTACCGGGCAAAGAAAGCTAAAATGCCGGGCCCCGCGACCTGGGGCTACCGGGCAAAGAAAGCTAAAATGCCGGGTCGAGTTTCTGTTTAATACTGGAGCAGTGGATCAGTCCATTTTTTTTATCTTGTACAACATGGAGAGCCTAGATCAGACATGGGCAAACTACGGCCCGCGGGCCATATACGGCCCGTTGGACTTTTTAATCCGGCCCGCCGAACTCGTCCACGTTATATTATTAACCATTTCGCTGCTGAGCAACGCACACTGCGTTCATTTCCCCACTCTTGTCATGCAGAAAGAGGCGACCCGAAACGCGCAGAAATACAGCAAATCACTGGACGACCTGCACGGAGAATTCTGCCGTCGTTTCTGTGACTTTGAAAAAATTGAAAAGTCACTTCAGCTCGTGTCCTGTCCCCTGTCACGAGACCCTGAAACAGCACCACAGGAGCTGCAGTTGGAACTGATAGATCTTCAGTCTGACTCTGTATTGAAGGAGAAGTTTAACTCTCTTAAACTGAACGACTTTTATGCTTCACTTAACGAAGCCAAGTTTCCAAACCTCCGGAGGATTGCACAAAAGATGCTGACGTTGTTTGGCTCAACCTATGTGTGTGAACAGACATTCAGCATCATGAACATCAACAAAGCCCGTCACAGATCTAAGTTAACTGACCAACACCTCGGATCTATCTTGAGAATTGCCACAACAAATATAATGCCAGACATTGATGCACTTGCAAAAAAAGGAGACCAACAACACTGTTCCCACTGAAACTGAATGGGAGTTTATTACTACGTTATTAAATTAATAAATTTGTAAAACAATTTTTACAATAAACTAAGCACAATGGTATGAAAGGCCAAATCTTTTCATGTAATGATTTTTACATTTAATATATATTAGTTCACATAAACACACCAATCTCATATTCTGACCCGGACCCTCTGTCAAATTTTAGAAACCATTGTGGCCCGCGAGTCAAAAAGTTTGCCCACCCCTGGCCTAGATAGTCGTCGTCGTTCTTCCAACGTTGACCAGCCCAGTGTTTCCCGCATGCTGCCAACTCTTGAGTTGTTTCTGTAGCGGTTCAGGACAAAGAGTGCTGCCCGTCGCTGTACCGCTTCCAAGCTGTCGATGCTCTTCATGGTAAATGGGTCCCAGACTGAAGATACCTACTTTAAAAGCGACCGGACAAAGGCTTTAAAGGCTTTTTTTCACTCTTGAGTTGCCGATCTTCAGATTTCGCCTTAGTAGCCCCAGTTTGCCTGGTTGCACACATTATTAATGTGCTCGTCGCAGGGGACCTCTCTTTGAATGGTACCACCGAGATAATTTACGGAGGAAATTGGCTCAATAATATGTCCATACAGTTCGTAAGGGTTGTGTAGAGGGGATCTGCTTCTGGAGACAGAGTGTCTGGCACTTGACGGGATGAAATTCCACGTCCCAGCTCATCTCCCACTCGGCTAACCGATGGAGGTCCTGTTGCAGCTGGTCCAGGTCAGAACTGTTGGTGATCGTCCTATACATCGCCGTGTCGTCTGCGAACAGTCTTGCTTGGGAGGTCAGCTTCTCGGGCAGGTCATTGATATATGCCAGGAACAAACAGGGGTCTAGCACCGAGCACTAAAGGACGCCTGACTTAATACCGACGAAGGAGGGGATTGTACCGTCCACCACTACTGCCTAGCATCGATCGCTGAGGGAGCCAGAGATCCATGATGTAGTAGTGCATTGGATCCCATTGCTCTGAAGTTTGTGTAATAGCACACTATGATTGACACGGTCAAAGGCCTTCGAGAAGTCCATCACCAGCACATCAGTTTGCTTGCTGTTCTCCAGATTGGTCGTCAAGTCTTCAACAAATTCAAGGAGCTTAGTCTCACATGATCTATTGACTCTGAAGCCATGCTGACAGTCATTGAGTATATTTTGGCTTTCAAGATTCTTCATGACTGCGCTTACGAGTATGTGTTCCAACAGTTTGCATAATACGCTGGTGAGAGATACTGGGCGGCAGTTGGTCGTAATGCTCCCTTTTTTTCGTAGATTGGAGTGACATGCGCTGTTCTCCAGTCGCTTATTAAAAAAACTGAACCAGATTTGATAATCATCTTCTTACTTCTAGTTCGAACTTTCTACTTTCAAATTCCCACTTTCCGCTTTCTAATTTCTACCTTTTGCTTTCCAGTGCCTTATTTCTACTTTCCAATTTCTACATTCTACTTTCTACTTTCTAATTTTCACTTTCTAATTTCCACTTTCTAATTTCTGGTGTTCTTGTTGACAAACATCACCACGCGTAGGCCAATATTTAATGAATTATTTACCAGGCTTCTGTTTGGTTTCCTGGCAATTTTTTAATTGTAAATCTCTTTAATATAAAACATTATCTCTGTGTGTACCAAATGGATTAGCCAGGGTTAGTGCAGCCCGGGGCGCGACAAAATTTTCGTCACCCCATCCACGAAATAAAACTCTCTAGGCGGCCGGAAATGTCGCCCCTTTGCACCTCCCCCACAGTCCTACGCCACTGGTGCGTAGATTCAAATATGTCATAATTTAACCTTCAGGCCGGATGCGAAATAAAATCTTAAGTGGGTCACGAAGAAGTATAAATAGAACCGTAAAAAAAAAACAACTATTAAAAATTGAGGGGGAAACGCTGTGTTGATCTAAAGAAAAGGTTTCTGTAACATAATGGGGAGATTCCACGCACGACCTTATGACACGACAAACACCGGGGAGAGGGCGTGGTGGTGGTGGGGCGCTAGCTAAAAGGGGGGGGGGGAAGGGGGGGAGAGAAAGAAGTCTGCAGTGGTTTTCCTAAATTAGACATCCAAACATGGGACTGACTCATACCAGGTTCACGTCAATCAAAAAGTCTACCAGTGGGGACGGACCCCCCCCCCCCGAGCTTGAAGTCACAATTAGCGGCGATGTTTGCAGTAAATCTTTGCCGTGACATTTTGTGCGGATGTTCAAGGCCGTGTCGTCTGCTGGCTGGCTGGTGACGGGGCTTTTGTGATGGTGATGTCTTGTTGAAGTGAGGGCTTGTCGATGGGGGATGGCTTGTTGAGAATGATGGCTTGTTGATGGTGATGGTACCTTTAACATGGGAACGCATACATTATTTTCTATAAACAATGTGTCAATGTGTCCATCGATTTTTACGTTGTGGGGCTCACAGCCAATCAAGGGAATCATGTCAGTGAAGACTGGATATAACGAACAGAGGCGTAGCAACGGCTTGGCATTGGGGCAGTTGCCAAGGGCGCCGGCACGCGCCTGTTCAAAAGGGCGCCGCTAAATCTCTAATTTTTACATTTTTATTATTTAAAAAAAATAAATTAGCCAAGGGCGCCAAAAACCCAGTTACGCCTCTGATAACGAACCTTGAAATAGTGCTCTGCCTGACATAAGTGTAAACTCATTTCGGCACGGAACGAGACTCATACACTGGCTGAGCCAGCAAATAGCAACATCCCTGCAAATAGCACCACTTTTGCTTCGGTTTTGCGTTATTTCCTGGTTTGACTGTTACAAAGGGTTACAGGAAATTTGATCGAAAGAAATTTCGTCGACGGAATATTGATCGACGCTAATTTGATCGAACGGAAATATTGGTTATCAATATCATGATGTCTTACTTTGAGTCAATGTCTATGTATTTTTTTTTTTGGGGTATGCTTAATGTGTCTACTGTTTCGATAACAGGACCCCACCTGTAAAACACTGTGTAAGCCTTGTGGGCCTGGGAAATACGTGAAGCGGGCCTGTAAACTGGACAAAAAGCAGAAAACCAGGTGTGGCAAATGTCAGAAGGGATCTTTTAGCGGTAAGTCGTAGAATTAATATTTTCTTTACACCGTAAAATAGTGCCAGTAAAATAGTGCCAGTAAAATGTCCGCAACTTGCCCCACGTCGAGTGTTGTATGATTTAAAGCTAAGGTGTTTCCCTCTGGATCCCGGCGGTATTTTAGCTAATTCAAATTTATCGGGAAATTCTTCAATCTTAGTCTTAGGAAATTTCGCCATACTTTATAACAGCTCATAGGAGCCAGAATGTTCCAAACATTGATCGTGGGCCTTACTTTATAAGAGCTCATAGGAGTAAGAATGATCCATACAGTGATCGTGGGCCATATTTAATAAGAGCTCATAGCAGCCAGAATGATCAATACATTGATGGTGGGCCTTGCTTTATAAGAGCTATTATGAGCCAGAATGATCAATACATTGATCGTGGGCCATACTTGATAAGAGCACATAGGAGCCAGAATGATCCATCAGTACATTGATCGGGGTCCTCAAGATAAGAAGTTAAGTTATTTTTTAAAATAAAATAATTTTATGTTCAATTAACTTCAGTCTCAGAATGGCAGGTTAAACTTGAGTCTCAGAATGGCAGGTTAAACTTCAGTCTCAGAATGGCAGGTTAAACTTCAGTCTTTGAATGGCAGGTTAAAATTCAGTCTCAGAATGGCAGGTTAAAATTCAGTCTCAGAATGGCAGGTTAAAAAGCAATCTGGGGAAAATGAGAAACATGATGCTCAACTCTTCGCCACAACCCCGAGGTATACATGCTTTCATGTGACATAGGAAGGGGGTGTGGAGGGGGCTGTCCGTCCTGGGTGGCACTTTGTTTCTTTATATGGAGGGGCGGCATTTTCTGCCAACTGCGGGGTTTTTGCGCGTTAAGGGGTCGGCGAAATTCTCGGCCCGCACCAGTTGGCACTAAGCATAGCCACCCCACGGGGATATGCAGAAGTATAATTAAATGGGCACTAAGCATAGCTACCCCACGGGTCGTGGGCAGAAGTAATGAAATGGACACTAAGCATAGCCACCCCACGGGTCGTGGGCAGAAGTAATGAAATGGACACTAAGCATAGCCACCCCACGGGTCGTGGGCAGAAGTAATGAAATGGACACTAAGCATGGTTACCCCACGTGTCGTGGGCAGAAGTAATGAAATGGACACTAAGCATAGCCACCCCACGGGTCGTGGGCAGAAGTAATGAAATGGACACTATGCCCTCCAAGAGAACTAAGTAACATTACACTCCATATCAGTACCATTCAGCACTGTAACATGAGTACCATTCAGCACTGTAACATCAGTACCATTCAACACTGTAACATCAGTACCATTCAGCACTGTAACAGCAGTACCATTCAGCACTGTAACATCAGTACCATTCAACACTGTAACATCAGTACTATTCAGCACTGTAACTTCAGTACTATTCAGCACTGTAACATCAGTACTATTCAGCACTGTAACATCAGTAACATTCAGCACTGTAACATCAGTACCATTCAATTCAACACTGTAACATCAGTACCATTCAACACTGTAACATCAGTACCATTCAGCACTGTAACATCAGTACCATTCAATTCAACACTGTAACATCAGTACCATTCAACACTGTAACATCAGTACCATTCAGCACTGTAACATCAGTACTATTCAGCACTGTAACATCAGTAACATTCAGCACTGTAACATCAGTACCATTCAATTCAACACTGTAACATCAGTACCATTTAACACTGTAACATCAGTACTATTCAGCACTGTAACATCAGTACCATTCAGCACTGTAACATCAGTACCATTCAATTCAACACTGTAACATCAGTACCATTTAACACTGTAACATCAGTACTATTCAGCACTGTAACATCAGTACCATTCAGCACTGTAACATCAGTACCATTCAGCACTGTAACATCAGTACCATTCAGCACTGTAACATCAGTACCATTCAGCACTGTGGCATCTTCATCACTAACAGTAATCCTTCCATGTTCTCCACAGCGATGACGTCATACGCACCTCATTGCGTCCCTTGCACAGACTGCGGCAATATGGAAGAAGTCATGCCGTGCACGCACAAGGAAGATGCCGTCTGCGGTAAATGTAAACCAGGTGAGATGATGGAGGCTTTGAAATGGGGAAATTAGGTTTTATCATGGGAAAATACGTATTATCATGGAAAAATACGTATTATCATGGGAAAATACGTATTATCATGGGAAAATACGTATTATCATGGGAAAATACGTATTATCATGGGGGAATTACGTATTATCATTGACCCCATTCCAGGATTTCAAATTGCGCTTAATGATATAGACTCTAATCAACTGATTCACAATCAAATTGAAAACAAAATGTATACTTAAAAGTGGATGCATTGCAAAACTTGACATCAGTTTTATTGGAACTTCACTCTAAGTGTCTTTAAAATAATAGAAAGTGTCATTGAAAAAAATAGAAAGTGTCATTGAAAAAATAGAAAGTGTCCTTGAAAAAAATAGAAAGTGTCATTGAAATAATAGAAAGTGTCATTGAAAAAATAGAAAGTGTCCTTGAAAAAAATAGAAAGTGTCATTGAAATAATAGAAAGTGTCATTGAAATAATAGAAAGTGTCATTGAAATAATAGAAAGTGTCATTGAAATAATAGAAAGTGTCATTGAAATAATAGAAAGTGTCATTGAAAACATAGAAACGTAACAAGAATAAAAAGTTGAAGAAGGAATTCCCAGAAGTATTAAAGAACTATAACTGTAACGTGTGTAAGAAGAAGTGTGTTTGTGTGTGTGTGTGTGTGCATGTGTGTGCGCGCGTGTGTGTGCTATTTTTAGACTCAGTGTTTTCGTGTACAATTGCGGTTAATACAAGATGGAGGTGATTCGCTGGGCAGCAAGATAACAAAGGTCCTCGGACGTGTTGACCTTGGCATGACATTTAAGTTCATTTTAACACTCAGTCGTACACACATTCACACCCAAAGCAATAGTTCACCACCCCCCTCCCCCCAACCCTGCGCCATCCTTGTTAGCCAGTGGTTCTCAACCTTTCTAATGCCTCAACCCTTTAAATACAGTTCATCGTGTTTTGGTGACCCCCAACCATAATATTATATTTGTTGCTACTTCATAAATATGTGTTTTCCGATGGTCTAAAGCAGTGATTCCCAAAGTGGTCTATATCGACCCGCAGGGGTCGACGACAACTTGCAAGGGGTCCATGTCAGCGAAAAAATAATTGGGGGTCCATGAAATGAAAATGGAGGTCAACGATAGGGGAACTCATGTAAGCAGGTCATGACTTCTATTTCGGCATTCCATGAATGGAATAATCCACATACACAGATAGTACCTATTTACTTACATAATATTACCTTATAATATAAAGACATACATCTTCCTATATAAATAATAAAAGTACGCATGAAGTAAACATGTTAAAACATAAAACTGTTTACGAATTATTATAAGCTAGCAGGTAATATCAGGTAAGCAAGGTGTCTACTCTAATATATATATATATTATCTTCCAATACCAAAGTGCCTTCTATAATATGATATTGTCTCTGTGTATTTGTTAATACAACGACCATTTGTCTCTATTTCACAGGCTTCTATCGAGATAGTGGTCGAAACATGTGTTTTAAATGCCACTCGTGTATGCAAGGCCAGCAGGAGATTGACGAGTGCCGAGGCGGTGTCGAGGGCAAGCTGTGCTCCGGATTTTATTACCGGCATATGATAATGAAACCGCTTAATTTAGAAGATAAAGGTTAGACAAATCCCTGTACAATTTAGGTCTATTTTTAAACATAAGATAATATATTAATAAAAATGTTTTTTTTAAATATACAAATACAAATCAACAAGAGAATTCAGACATAAACCATGGTTACCCCCCACAATTTTCCTGTCCTAGTACCGCCACTGATTATTCCAGGATGTCTGTAGTACACATTTTATTGTAGATATTGTAGATATCCTAAAATCGAACCGCACACTTAGCAAAAACCTAATGTTCCTCAACTCGGCCATGTTTGTTTTTGGCAATTTTAAAAAGTGAAATGTTGACCAAAAGAAACGAATGAAGTTAAGTCTTCATTTGTTTTTTTTTTTTTTTTAAATTCTGATCCAGCTTGTGTTCATTTCTTACCCAGCAGATTCTATATGCAGTATATTTATAGATTAGTCCTCTCAGTACCCCCTTAACCTGTTGCTACCCCCCTCTCTTTTTTTTTTTTACCTTAGGCCTTAAACGTTTCTTGCAATAAAGGATCAGGGATCGTCCATAAGGTACTCCAAGGCTTGGGGGGGGGGGGGGGGGGGGAGGAGAGAATCCTGAGAAATGGTCACAGATGGTGACACGAAAAGTGGGTGGGGTGGTTAGATCTGATGTGACATCACGCATACAAATATATATTTTTATCACAAATATAAGAAGCTGAAATTGACAGTGATTTGTAACTCTCTGTTGCGCTGGATGTTTTCCCGCCAGAAGATGTCACTTAGTACTGTCTGATTATTTTGTATAGTGAAGTGTCTTTTAGATTAGTTGTTAAATTTTAAAACAGTGGATTTTTTTTAGAAGTTTGATTTATTTTTGAGCGGGTAGGGGTGGGGGTGGTTTGTTTCTATTATTTTTTCGAGATTTGTGACAGTTTGTGACAGATTGTGACAGAGGTGAAAGGGGTTTAAAATTGACAAAAATAGCGTGATGTACACTTTGGACGGCCCATTAACTGAATACATTTCTTTAAAAAATATTAAATTAAGCCCCCACACACAAAAAAAAAATAAATAAAATTAAAAAAAAAAAAATAATAAAATTACAAAAATTTATGCAGGAAATAAAAAGTTTTCAAAAAAAAAAAAGCCTCTAAATAAATTCCTATCTGTGGCTTTGTGCTTGCACCCCCGGTCTCCAATGTGTGATTTCTATTTGCTCGTATCGACTGATCAATGTACTTTAATTTTATTTACACTTGAGCTGGTCTCAAACCGTTATGAGTTGAAGTTGTTTTTATTGTGTCTGTGGCCATCTTTACAAGTTTTGGGAAACACTGGGTCGTAGTTCCGCCTCCAAACTCCACACATTCTAAAAAAAATTTAAAATAAATCAAACTCGTGTGCGCTGATTGGCTAGTGTAAAGCTTCTGCAATGCAATCTATTGTAAGCATTTGCTTTGACGCGTCACGTGATCGGATTCACCTCTGCCTGATAGGCTTGCGGTGAGATTTAGAAGTAACTTTAATAAAGTTATAATTAGCTTTGCAGTTTGCAAAAAAAAATAAAAAAAATCACAAGTAATGATGTTGCCGTAAATGATATTTGTCTTCCTTCAAATGATAAAATCGTTATGTTCTTATGCCAATGAATTTTACGGTTAATTTATTTGTGACTGTTTCATGTTTACTGCATAACGTCATGAACGTTTGATGTCTTAGATCAGCGGTTCTCAACCCTTTCTCAAAGGGTCGCCTAAGACAACGGGAATCAGATGTACCCTACAGTTATGAAGTAGCAAAAATATAATAACTTTTGTGGTTGGGGGTCGCCACAAGATGAGGGACTGTATTAAGGGGTCGCGGGATTAGAAATGTTGAGAACCACTGTCCTAGATGCTCGCTATGCACAATTTGCCAGATGCTTTAAGAGAATTCTATTAGTCTTTCGATTATTGTTTTATGTAATGGACTACGATTAGTCGATTGTTTTGTCACGTGATACGTGTAAAAACAAGTAAGACTTCCGGTAGGCTGTCTGCAACACACTAGTCGCTCACAAATTTTTCTTCAAACAACTTTCTTCCTTTAATCATAACTGAATTATAATTATTGTCACATTTAACGAATGTCATTTAAAGAAACACGTGTATTCAAGAATATTTTGAAAAGTAAAATTTTAATAAACACCGGGGAAGCGCGGATGGAGACAAACATTTTGCTTTTGAATTAATGATAATGGCAACGGCTGATCAGCTGTTTATCTGTTGTTATGTGTTGTTATGTGTAGCAGAAAGCCTACTAATGGCTGGTACGTATCACGTGACAAAACAAGGAAGTGACTAATCGTAGTCCATTGTGCGCGTGTGCATTAAAATCTAAGCTTTCAATTTTTTCTCCATTTATCTTTGTTGGTTTGTATTTAATTTGGATCCTAATTTTGTTGATTGCATTTAACATTGTCAATGCATGTATTATGTTGTTAACACCTGATGGTGCATACGATTCGTTACACGGTCCGAATACACACTGATAATGTGTGTGTTAATGTTGCTACACAGCTTGAATGTACTCTGATAATGTGTGTGTTAATGTTGTTACACGGCTTGAATACACACTGATAATGTGTGTGTTAATGTTGCTACACGGCTTGAATACACACTGATAATGTGTGTGGTAAAATTTGGATATCTTGAGATGACGTTAGACGTTAGAAACACATAGAAATGATCAATTGTATCAACAATAAAACAATTTTGACCTAAAAACAAATGAATAAAAACAAAAACTGCTGGGGATCGCACAGGGGCGAAGGAAGGGGCGGGTGGTTGGTTTTGTTCTCCCCGAGTGACACTCTATTTCTGTTTATTTGAGGGGGGGGGGGGGGTGTCGGAAAATTTCCTGGATCGGTGGTGGAGAAGATAAGATTGGGTGGAAGAGGTGACGGGGTGGAAGAGGTGAGGGGTGGAAGAGGTAGCTGTGATTGATGTGTTCATATTTGTTGTTGATGCTGTAAATTATTTTAAAAAAAAAAAAAAAGATCTGAAAGTCCCAAGTCTGAAATGTCACATTTTTATTTGTGCGTGTGGCGACAGGTGATATTGTCAATTTGAATCAAATTGTCACATTTAGTATTATATTTATATCACTCTAAAGTTATAATAAAGCATACGGTCTTTTGAAGATATCAAACATATTGTGTTCAACCTTCATTTGCATTGAAATAAAGAAATTTTAAGTAAAAAAAACCAACAAAAACTTGTGATTGCTTTTTTTATTTGACTGTTACTGTTACATCCAAACCTTTGCTGCCTCACGTCATTCATTCTTTGCCATGAATTTCAAAAGATTTAAAACGGCGATGCCCAGTTTGTGTGTGTGCTTGTGTGTGTGTGTGAGAGATGTGGGTCTCTGTGTGGGAGGTCTTTGTGTGTGAGTGCGGTGGTGGGAGGTGCTGGTGAGCACGTTGAACCAATGAGGCCTATACTCTGATGTGCGCGGAAATGTATTTTCCCCCATAGAGGTTTCTGACGTCGCAAAAATGAATGACGTCAAATGAACGTAAAGGATAATGTGGAGGGTTGTCTTTACATCACATACGAAATCAGAGTCAGTGCAGCTTTACGAACCGTCACCACATGTACACATTCCACACCGCGACATTAATTAAATCAACAGAGTTCCATGAAACATTTTTCCTCGAAAATTTGCTTTGGGAATCCCCGGTAGGGTTATCTATTAATAGATATGACTTTAAGATTAAAAAAAAAAGAAAAGGAAAAAAGACACGCCCTTCAAAGATTCGAATTCATCTTTTTTACAGATCCCCACAACACAACTTTGGCTTCCACGTCACAAACATGGACGACCCCCGAGAATTCGACCCCGAGACGTGACCCCGATGAGCAAAGGTCACTTTTAGAAGATACAGCGCTGACCACCCTGATCGTAACTGTGGCGGCCACCTGCGCCACGCTGCTCATCATTTTAATAGTCGTGATAGGTTTCAAGTTGGCGACCTTGAAAACAGCGCGGCATGTCACAAGGGTCGTTCAGCTTCTGGAACCGGAGAGGGCGGGAAACCTTTACACCGGGAAACCGGTGTTTACGTTAGACAATTGCAACGAGGCTGCAGACGCCAGGGTGAAGGGCGTGAAGGAAAAGTACATGGAGCTGATGTCGGAAAGGAAATGTTTCAATTTAACAAGTTTTTAAGACACGCGAGGGCCAGATTTAGCAACATTATTTCTTGCTTTGATAGTTTCTGAATTGAGTCGAATCAAGCCTTATTTAGTGGATACACCTGGATTAATTAATGGGTACACATGGATTAATTAGTGAGTACACCTGGATTAACTATTGGGTACACATGGATTAATTAGTGGGTAGAAATGGATTAATTTGTGAGTACAACAGGATTGATTAGTGGGCACAACTGGGATTATACAGTGGGTGTAGCTGGATTAAACAGTGCGTATAATTGGATACCAACACTTTGGATACATTTAGATTTCAGGTCAGCCCCCCTCCCTCCCTTGCCTTTGACCACTGAGCGACATTGAGTTTTTCGTCTTGGATAATTGTGTAGGTCACATCTGGACACGTTATAAAAAAATAACTTTTGATGGTGCATGTTCAGAAGTGTGGATAAGGACCAAATTCATACGCCCTTTACTCCTAGCTCGAGTGATGACCTTCCTGTCACTGAGTACACAGTATGTTTTTTGTTTTAAACTAGCGTTGTTGCAGCAGCTATTATGATGATCGATGATCTTCTGAATGTGACAACAAAAAAGTCATGTGACGATCTCGACTTTGTGTACATTGGCGTCCAAGTCGAGAACCCATGTATGTTGACTGATGGTAAATGGCACCATCCCACGTGATGGCAACGTCGAATCGAACCATCCCGTGTGTCAACATCGTCGAATCGAACCATCCCATGTGTTAACATCGTCGCATAGAACAATCCCACGTGATGACATCGTCGCATAGAACCATCCCGCGTGATGACATCGTCGCATAGAACAATCCGCGTGATGACATCGTCGCATAGAACCATCCCGCGTGATGACATCTCGAATAGCGTTTTTACACCTGTTGAATTGTTGCGACCTCGGCTAGTGGTGATGTCAGTGCACCCCTGCAGTAAAGCAATAAATTTGTGAAGAAGTGAAGTGGACCTCCACTTCCGAATGTCTTCAACGAATTCAAGTCACTCACAACACGTGAACTGATGACCGTCACGTGACGTGACACGACGACCACCACATTTTCATGTAAAGATCTTATCACTTCATTGTAGTGGTAGATATTGAACCCCCCCCCCCTAATTTGTTATTGTCTAAGTACCAGCTGTAGGCGTTTTTTTCAGATATCACGTGCAATCTGAGATGCAGATGACGTGATAGATTATAGGGTACCAAGTTCAAATTTTTTTAAAAACAAAATCAAAAGCCTATACCAATGCCATTGATGTCAGTCATAGGTGAGACATATATGAGACATATGTGAGACATATATGAGACATATGTGAGAAATATGTGAGACATATATGAAACATATATGAGACATATATGAGACATATATGAGACATATATGAGACATATGTGAGACATAAATGAGACATGTATGTCTGGTATGTCCAGAATTGAGTAGATTTTTAAAATATTTATTTTCAACACAGGGATACGTCCATTGATACAAAATGATACATCCCATGATACAAAGTGACACACCCTCTGATACAAAGGGATTCACCCCTTGAGACAAAGTGAAAAAATCTCACGGTACACCACTACCTGGGAGGGAATTGAATTGGGACTTAGAAAGTTAAATGCTATAACGTGGACGAGCCCCCCAAGAGATTAAAGCTGCATTGATTCAATGTCTTCTATATGCATATATATATATACAAAATAAGCATTGCATTAAAACATGTCATTGCGGTATGTGCCGCAGTATATGTGCCGCTGACCTGTAGGAATTTGAAGTTTTCCACTCTGTTTCATATTGTAAATACTGTAATTAAGTGATATTAAATGTAACATAAATTGTAAAAAAAAAATGAAACAACTTTTTGGGGATGGTTTTTTTTTTTTAGGGGGGGGGGGTTGGGGGGGGGGGGGGATGATGTTCACTACACATTAAGATAGATTTCATAAAAAATAAATAAAAATCAAATTGTAATAGTTTTTATAGTGGAAGTCGCCTAACTTCATTTGTTAACCTTCGATCATACTTCCATCATAGGCGGTAATGGGGTTAATGGAACTAATTGAACTTATTAACTTCAACTCATATCGATTGACTTGAACGTAGGTTTGTATGTAGTGTATTGTATGTAAATACGTAAGTACGGAGCATATGTTTTTATGTAGTGTACTGTATGTACATATGTAAGTACGGATTTACGGAAGTTTAATATGTTCATGAAATCTTTGCCTTACTAGCTCAACCTTACAACGTGAGGAAGATAAGAACAGACACGAGAAGATTGGTGGTGTGGATTGTGTGGGGGGACTGTGGGGGGAGGTTCTGTGGGGGTTGTGTGGGGGGTTGTGTTATACCAACGGTCCCTAAAATCAGCTCTAAAATTTCAATCACCCCAACTTTCAATCACCCCTACAACCTCCACCCCCCCCTCCTCATAACCTCCATCACTCCAAACCACCTTACATCACCCCCAGCCCAACCTCCATCACCGACCCTTCATCACCACCCCCACCCACCATTACCCACCCTCCATCACACCACCCTTCCACCAGAAACGTTTAAAGGGATGGCTCAAACAAAAATACCCCCCCCCCCCACTCCCGGCCTTCATGACATCACGTCCTTGTGACACCATGATGTCGACGTATCCCGTATCCCAAACAGGTTTACAAACCTCTGAGTTCATATCCTCATATATACCGTATATACCCGATTATAGACCACACCAGTGGAAAGGTTATATACACATTAGTTATATACACATTAGTTATATACACATTAGTTATATAAGCATGAATTATCCGCATATTAGTTATGCACACATAATTATACGCACACATAGGTGTGTACACATTAGTTGTGTGCACATTCGTTATTTACACATAAGATGTGAACACATAAGTTACGCACATATAAGCTATGTACACACTGTTTATGTACGCATTAAATGTGTACACATTGTTCGAATGTTTGCTACTTTTGTTTCTGCTTGTGGGTGGAGAGAGTTTGAACCAAGTGCAATGTCAAGTAAGATCTGAATTGAGGATCGAGCTGACACAGTCGGCCGACATGACGTACACTTTTAAAGAGAAAGACTCATTGAGACAGAACTGTAAATCAAACCCTGACGTCACTCATTCCTTACTCACGCAATGATGTCAGTTTCTATAATTTAAACCGAAATTCGATAGTACCAATTATTGGACGGAGCATTGAATTCTAGATTTGAGTCGTTGCTAAGCAGCGAGCGCTAAATTTTTTAGACGCGTTCGTTAGTAGGTCAGCACGTGACGTGCGGTGTAAGTTGTTAAAAAAAAGATTAAGTTCTTAAGCGTGCACTTTAAGGAGTGGGCGGCGATTAAACCATGACGTCATACATTGACATAACTCTCTTGATCTTTACCAATATTTGATCAACTTTATTCATATATTTTCTGTATAAAAATATAACTTTAAAAGGAGACTGTAATTTTTTTATTAAAAAAAAAAAACCATCGTGAAATAGTGATATTGTTTTAATCAATTCCATATTGTGATGCAATTTTGTTATAATGACTTTTAAAATTTTTTATACATTTTATTATTGTTATAAGGGTTGCAATGTGTGTGCTTATAACATGACACCATATCATTAACATGGACGAAAAATGTGTTACGTTTCAAATTTGAGCTATAAAATATGCTATTGCGGTGGTCGGCAAACTCATGAGTCAAAAGAGCCAAACAAAACCAGCAGCGGGATGATTACAACATTTTTGAGAGCCAAGTTTCTTTTCAAGAACCTGTCAAGAATCACGTTTTTCGGAGTCAAAACCGATTTGTGGCCGGCTGGCCGAGCCGCACTCAGGTCGAGAGCTGCATGCGTCTCGCGAGCCGCGATTTGCCGACCACTGGGCTATTGGTAATAAATGGTGACATTCTTGGTACTTAATGGTGACATTCTTGGTAAATAATGGTGAAATTGGTGGTGATTAATGATGACATTGGTGGTAATCAATGGTGACATTGGTGGTAATCAATGGTGACATTGGTGGTAATCAATGGTGACATTGTTGGTAAATAATGGTGACAATGGTGGTAATTAATGGTGACATTGGTGGTCATTAATAGTGACATTGGCGGTAACCAGTGGAGGAAAAACAACAGGAAAACAAATGACACAACTTTATAAATGACAGTGTTTCCCCCAGTCAAAATGTTTCCCGGCTGATAAAGAGTCGATGATTCTGGAATGTTGGCAAAATTAGATGTTCTGGGCGGAGATTTTGTTGTTATAAAATACCATTACAAGTCAATTATTGAGAAATTAATATCAGTTTATTCCATAATAATAATTTTTTATAAAAATTTTGTCATAAATTTTTTTTGTCGTCCCTGATTTCTTTATATTACTTTTTTGTACAGCTTTCATTTTTTGGGGGGAAAAAAAATAAAATCAGCTACCTCATAATGTCAACAACAGTAAAATGTATTTCTATTTTAAGAACTAATTTTCTTCCTGAGAAGTTTTTCGCCACACCCCCCCCCCCCCTTTTTAAAAAAAATTAAAATAGTATTTGAGAATCTGATGTGGTTAGTGAAATAAAAATACATTTCTTGACATGCTTAGTGGATCTCGCAGCAATTTGAAATCTTTTGTTCCGAGACTAATATTTACATTTTTAATTCCATTTTTTAAAAATTACTTAAGCTTTGCCATTCGACTTCCGGACATTGCAGTTTAACGTTTATAATTATTTGTTATTTTGGTTGCTATGTTGTTATTTGCAAAGAAAGATTATCTGCTGGTAAAGTATGTGATGAAGTTTGACTTCTGTATTTACGAATGGACGGGTTTTGTTTTAAGTTATAAGTATAAATTATAAATCCACATTTAAAAGCTGGCACACAAATAAGTTCATGTCACAATTGGCACAGCCACTCAATTTATTATGTGACTATTGACATAGAAACTGAATATGTCACAACTGACAGAGAAACCTATTATGTCACAACTGACACATAAACTCAACTCAATATGTCACAATTGACACAGAAGCTCATCTCGCATCTGACGCAGAAGCTCAGCATGGGAAAGTAGACCAGACGTTGAAAAATAGTGTCATTTGACAAGAACTTTTTGAAACTTAAGCGCTTGTTTTTTTTAATTACATACAGGTCCCTTATTTTCAATGTTAGCTAAGAGGCTGTAGAATTTGTTTGTCAGATTTTCCTACGCCACTGACATTCGCAACTGTTACCGATTTGCCCTGGAAAAACCAACAATAAACACCCCATATATCAAGAGCAGAACACCATTCAATTTACTCATTATGTTTTAACAAGTATGCACATTAATTTTTTTTTTAAACTAGAGACTTTTCCAGCTGCTTCTGTTGAAGCTCTCTGACACTTTTCTAGCTGCTTCTGTTGAAGCTCTCTGACACTTTTCTAGCTGCTTCTGTTGAAGCTCTCTGACACTTTTCTAGCTGCTTCTGTTGAAGCTCTCTGACACTTTTCCAGCTGCTTCTGTTGAAGCTCTCTGACACTTTTCTAGCTGCTTCTGTTGAAGCTCTCTGACACTTTTCTAGCTGCTTCTGTTGAAGCTCTCTGACACTTTTCTAGCTGCTTCTGTTGAAGCTCTCTGACACTTTTCTAGCTGCTTCTGTTGAAGCTCTCTGACACTTTTCTAGCTGCTTCTGTTGAAGCTCTCTGACACTTTTCTAGCTGCTTCTGTTGAAGCTCTCTGACACTTTTCCAGCTGCTTCTGTTGAAGCTCTCTGACACTTTTCTAGCTGCTTCTGTTGAAGCTCTCTGACACTTTACCAGCTGCTTCTGTTGAAGCTCTCTGAGACTTTTCTAGCTGCTTCCGTTGAAGCTCTCTGACACTTTTCCCGCTGCTTCTGTTGAAGCTCTCTGAGACTTTTCCAGCTGCTTCTGTTGAAGATCTCTGACACTTTTCTAGCTGCTTCTGTTGAAGCTCTCTGACACTTTTCCAGCTGCTTCTGTTGAAGATCTCTGACACTTTTCTAGCTGCTTCTGTTGAAGCTCTCTGACACTTTTCTAGCTGCTTCTGCTGATGATGTTCTCTGACACTTTTCCCGCTGCTTCTGTTGAAGCTCTCTGAGACTTTTCCAGCTGCTTCTGTTGAAGATCTCTGACACTTTTCTAGCTGCTTCTGTTGAAGCTCTCTGAGACTTTTCCAGCTGCTTCTTTTGAAGATCTCTGACACTTTTCTAGCTGCTTCTGTTGAAGCTCTCTGACACTTTACCAGCTGCTTCTGTTGAAGCTCTCTGACACTTTTCTAGCTGCTTCTGTTGAAGCTCTCTGAGACTTTTCCAGCTGCTTCTGTTGAAGCTCTCTGACACTTTTCCAGCTGCTTCTGTTGAAGATCTCTGACACTTTTCTAGCTGCTTCTGTTGAAGCTCTCTGAGACTTTTCCCGCTGCTTCTGTTGAAGCTCTCTGAGACTTTTCCAGCTGCTTCTGTTGAAGATCTCTGACACTTTTCTAGCTGCTTCTGTTGAAGCTCTCTGAGACTTTTCCAGCTGCTTCTGTTGAAGATCTCTGACACTTTTCCAGCTGCTTCTGTTGAAGCTCTCTGACACTTTTCTAGCTACTTCAGTTTCTGACAATGAACACCCAACCGCAATTTTAGAATCCAAAAGTGTTCTATAAATAAATGACCTTCTTTCAGGTGATAGACAGGCACCACCTAAATATTACGAGTCCAACCTCTTGAGTGCTACCGCGATAACAGAAAACGTGGACCAGATACGTGCAGTGCTCTCAGTCGGGGTCAAACATGTGGCCGATATTCAGAGCAATAAGTTTTTGGGTAATTCCAACCTTAATATAGACCGCTCAAAATATTCGCTATTATTTTCCGTTTAAAATCAATGTATCGCTTTGTGAAATTAAAATATATATATATATACACACACAGGGTGGGCCAATTAAAGTGAGAACATCTCGTAGCATATGAGTTATTTCAAAATATAATTTAATTTATTATAATTCTTCATACATTTTTTTGCGAAATATTTAGCTAATCAGAAATCATGTTCAATGTGTAAGTAAGTAAATCAGTCAACTATTTAATCTAGTATGGGTATAGTTAAACTACTTTTATGTGATTCAATCACATTTTACGAGATGTTCTCACTTTTATTGGCCCACCCTGTATATTTAAACAAATAAATAAATAATTTCGATTAAGGATTGTTCCAACGCACTTGAAGTTTAAAAAATAAAGTCACGGGTCAAGTAAATAAAGTTGTTCAGTGATACCTGATGGTAGACTATTTTTTAAAAGATATGTAAAAACGTTGACGTCATGAAGAGCCACCTGGATTAACCAGCACCCCCAGGGGCGTAACTGGGTTTTTGGCGCCCTTGGCTAATTTATTTTTTAAATAATAAAAATTTAAAAATTAGAGATTTAGCGGCGCCCTTTTGAACAGGCGCAGACCGGCGCCCTTGGCAACTCCCCCAATGCCAAGCCGTTGTTACGCCACTGAGCCTCCCTGTCCTCATGAGCACAAATATTGTAACAGCAATACAGCAGACATTAGAGTTACATTTCTTTTTAAAAAATGCTCATCAGTTTTTCTCCGAGGAGACCGTCTCGAATCTTTTGATCTCAGTTTGAGTTAAAATTAAAATGTAATGCAGATTTAGCGTCAGTTCACACAATCAAATTTGCGATCATGCATTTGATGCGATATTTGTATGAAGCCTTGTCACAACTTTCAAATTACTATTATATCAAATTCCCTACTTTTTGTCTAAAAAAAAAGAAGAAACCACGTACAAAATAGTGCGTTCATACAAAAATTTGACGCAAAAGTTGAAACTAATTTGATCGTGTGAACTGACGCTTAAAGTAAACGAGATAGACAAAAGGGGTGGGTCCAAAATGTTTAAGGTTTTATAATACAAACATGGGCGCCCACAGAAAATTTTCTAGGGGGGGGGGGCAAAATATTTTCTAGTAGGGGGAAAAATATTTAAAGTAATGTTTTAATGTAGTTTTAATTTACTGTAGCGTATTTGTATGGTTAACGAACGGGCAGGACACTGCAGTAATGAAGGGCATACTGTAGCAACAAATTTTTTATTAACACAATATATGTATATAGCAAAAAATATTACAACATAAATTTAAAATAAAATGTATTCTTTAAACAAGAACTGGAGTCGTCTGTTATCATTACCAAACATATCTACACTTTTGTCCATAAAGTCTTTTTTGTTGCAGTTCACTTTGTTTCGTGTACACTTAACATGCACAACCCAGACAGACGTTCATCTGACATTGTAGATCTACTAAGCCATGTTTTTACACGACGTAATGTGCTGAACGATCGCTCCACCGTACATGTTGTTGCTGGTGATGTTAGCAAAACTAGTAAGGCATGCCTGATAGCCGGATAAAACTTTGTAAAACTAATTAATATAGAAAATATAAAAATAATTACCCAGTAAAACTAGATCAGCATCAGCGTAGTTACTTTCTCTTTATTTTCTCTTTACTTTAATAAAAATGTTGTCTATTTTTGTATACAATTTTTTTTTAATCATTCAATCCAGGGGGGCAAGTGCCCCACCTTGCCCCTACCTGCGGGCGCCCATGAATACAAATATGTGCGGTGGGCACAGGTCTTGGTTCATATTTTCTAAATTTTTAGTTTGGCGCCTACCGTGAATTAAGGGGGCAGTTAACCGGCTCTCAGTTTAAAAAAGTTTGAGGACCCGCATGCCCTTAGAATCTAACCCGCTAGTGGGGCCAAGTTGACAGTGAATACAAAAGCCCACGTCTTCTCATTGCTTGCCCCCGAGCTGTCGTCGTAAAAAAGGAAGCTATATCCCAAATATAAATATTCAGTTCGATGTTGTGCCCATGTTGTTATATAGATAGATTTCGACCCTGGTTTCGTGTCCACGGCAGGATTGCCAACTTTAAAAATAAAAAAATAAAAAATATTAAGGACAAAATATTCTAAATATGCACATTTAGTTGACTGATGCACAAAATAAAATAAACTTATAACGCATTTTTTTTCTAATATTCGTATGACTATGTTGTTATGACTATGATCGTATGACTATGTTGGTATGACTATGTTCGTATGACTTATGTTCGTATGACTATGTTGGTATGACTATGTTGGTATGACTATGTTGGTATGACTATGTTGGTATGAATATGTTGGTATTACTATGTTCGTATGACTGTGTTAGTATGACTTTGTTCGTATGACTATGTTTTATGACTATGTCTGTACGACTATGTCTGTTTTACGACCATGTTTTATAACTATGTCTGTATCACTATATTATATATTTTTATGACTGTTTTTATGACTATGATTTTATGACTATGTTTTTATGGCTATTTTTTATGACAATGTTTTATGACTATGTATGTATGACTATGTTGGTATGACTGTCTGTATGACTTATTCTTGAGTCAATTTCATAAAGTTTTTTTTATTGCACAGCCTTCTAATTCGTATTGGTTTTCTCTTCATTATGATCCTAAAAGTTTTAAGCGAAAGATTTTTTTTTTAAAATGGGATATGACATTATTTCCTGTAAAATGTTTTTTTTTTACCATTGCCTCTTTTCTTTACGGACATCTTGAGATGTTCTTACAGACATTTCGGACATCTTGATGTTCTTACAGACATTTCAGACATCTTTATGTTCTTACAGACATTTCGGACATCTTTATGTTCGTACAATTCCTAAATGTATCCTTAAACCTAACCTGAACCCTAAATCTATCCCTAAACCTAACCTGAACCCTAAAGTCACTGTGCTATCTCTTCGCATTAGCCGTGGATGCTATCTCTTCGCATTAGCCGTCTCTTTTCCTTTAAATTGTGCAAATATTTTTGGTGATTTTTACAACAAAAGATTATTTATTAATAGTACCATTTCAAATTTGTTTTCTTTGACTTTTTTTTTTACCAGCGGGGCTCAACAAGAGTTTCCTTTTTTTAAATAGAGTAACTTGCCCCAATGCAACCACGAGTCAACTTTTCCTCACAACGTTTTACAAAGTGAAAAAAAAATAAAAATTAGTGGTTGCTTAAAGGGCACCAAGTGAAATCACTGACTTGGTAGTGTTTAGAGGTGTTCTAGCAGATAACTAGCATAATAATAGAGCAAAATGCTGGTGTTTGAGTAGCCCCTTAAGCAACCACCTGCCCGCCCTGCAACCAGTAATTAGCCCTAAGTGCAACCAGCAAGAAATCGGACTTGTCGATGACATTTAACACATTTCAAAGTGTTAACAGCCTATTTTAACCTGTACATAACCTTATCTTAATGTTAGCAACTCATTCATGCCAAATGCTAATGATAAATAATGATAAATAACATAATCAAAAATTTTACTTTAAAATTTCACAAAAAGATGGTGTTTTTTTCGTCGAATTGTCACTGTTAATACCGGCTTCCAAGAAGGCAGTAAATGATCCGTAAGTGAAAAAAGCTGAACAGTAGACCAATGGGAGCCTACTGAGTGTATCTTTGCTTTGATATGGGCTACTACACCTTGGGAAATTTCCCAAGATCTTGGGAATTCACGACCCCCATTGGGATCTGGGGAATAATTTTGAAAATCAGGCAAAACCTTGGGAAATATTAACGGGGAAGATTTTTTACATATTTTGAAAAAATGAAAACAACATATGTGATAAAATTTAAGTGAAAATAAAGCAAAATAGTTTTTAAAGCAACAAGGAAAAAATGTATTGTTTTAACTCTTTTCTGGTTTTAATTTTTTAAACCATTCATAAATAAATAAGAAATCTTCCGAAATTAAAGTTAATATTGTGAAGTATTAAAAAGTTAATAATTAAAGAAATTCAATATTCTCTTCATTTTTTTTTACATTGAATACTAAAAATTACATCCATGTGTTGAAAGTTTATCAAACTGACCTTGTACACCATATGCATAGAACAGTCTCAACAATAAATAAACAGATAATAAACCTTGAAATCACAAAGGAAATCAATATAGACTATTAATATATAGAATTTATGAGGGGGGGTAGTAGGCTCGGAAACTTTATCATTAGGCTCTTAATAGACATTAGTAACCATACGAAAAAAAGTACAAGCCAAAGAGGGAACGATAGTGTTCAATAAAGAATCGATAGTAAAATATGATGAATTTCAGTTACTTCTACAGTGTGTTCAAACTATGATACGATGCATCTGTTAAAAAATCCAGCCTAATTTTCATCAATTGGAACAAAAAATAGTTGTGCATTTACACACAGGTAATTAAGAGATTAAAATTATACCGGTATGTTGTAGGATTATAACTGAAAAGTTCATTTAAACAGTATCTTGTTTGAAAAAAATTATTATAATTATAATGTAAATTTACAATTTAAAAAATACTTATTGTCTTCATATAATATCAATCCATTCAACTACAATTATTATTATTAAATTCTGCTTTATTGCTTTACAAACCCCATCACTAATGTACAGACTTACAATAAGAAAAAAACATGTTTTGATGATGAACCTTTTGCCCATGTAATAGTTGTAAAGAGATTTCTGTGTTGATTAGCCATGTGAGCTTTGTTTCAAAGCGACTTCTATAACACATGTAGATGATATTTTTACCAGAAAATTTGGAGGTAATATTTAATTTAGTAGCCTAACTCCAGTGGGGTATTGATAATTTGGATTATAAATTAATAATTTTTTTTTTCAAAATCAATTTTTTTTTTGTGATAAAGATTTTTTTTAAATGTCTTTTAAAATAAATTTCAGTCAATTATTGTACCCCGAGTTTCAGGGGCATTAATTCAAGCTAATATTGCATTAATTACTACATAGAAAATACCTTTTAAAGAAAACTCTTATATATTTATATGATCTTGGGAAATCTTGGGAAATCTTGGGAAATCTTTTGACAAAATCTTGGGAAATTTTAAAAAAGTGAGTGGCAGCCCTGAATCGCCTATATAGGACTGGTTGCACAAGGGGCAATTTACTCTATATTTTTTCTCCTCATCAGAAAAGTCTTAGAGCTGGGCACAAAATGTCGGGGGCAACTATTTTTTTCCTGCCAGCTTTAAAGCTAATGTCAATTTTAAAAACGAAAAGTTAACCTGGTATGCCTATGTGTCACTGTTAAGATTAGAGTTAAACATCCCTTTACATCCTATGCTGGAATGGCCTCCAGGTATGGTAATTCCCGCTATAGAAAAACCGTGTTTGGGGACTTCCCGAAATGATTTTTTTTTTCTTTCGAAAACCTTTTTAATAACAAACAAATGCGTCTTGTATTTCTGTCAACAGTCGCATAGCAAGCGCCGTGGAGATCAATAAAACGAATCTCTATTTTTAAATATTTTAATGTTTCCGAAATTCTATATCCGGGTCTCAGTTCTTTCAGCATCTTTTCCGGAAAAAAAGCAAAACAAAAAACCTATCGACCACATAGTACATACATAGCTCATCATAGCTGTGCTAAAAAAAAACCTGGTCCATTTACAATGAAAGTAATTTCCCACATATCAACCGGGTGGTTGTGGGAGGGGGGGGGGGATCAGTTTCAGACAACATCCTCGAAAAAAAAAAGGGGGGGGGGGTTCAGATTTATGGGTGGGCAGGGCCACTGGCCAGAGGCGTAGCTTAAGGATGGTGGGGGGGGGGGACAGATGTCTCCGTGCATCGGACTAGCGAGGGCACCAAAATGGGGTGTGATGGTATTAGATGGATGAAAATATTAGGTTTCGGGGGCAGGGGATAAAAATAAATCTTTTCCTTTGACCTGAAACAATCTAGCTACGCCTCTGGAAATGGCGAAGAAAGTGGGTCTGATAAGGTGGTCCACCCAGGTGTCACTTTTTCTTTAAATGAATGGGCGGCATTTCATGACAAATGCAGAGTTTGTATCGTGAAAGAGAATGGGGCATAAATCTTGGCCCGCCCAGGGTGGCACTAACGCTAGCTACTCCACCAGGCAATGTATCTATCAGCACTAACGTTAGCTACTCCACTAGTCAATGTATCTATCGGCACTAACACTAGCTACTCCACTAGTCAATGTATCTATCGGCACTAACACTAGCTACTCCACTAGGCAATGTATCTATCGGCACTAACACTAGCTACTCCACCAGGCAATGTATCTAACAGCACTAACACTAGCTACTCCACTAGGCAATGTATCTATCAGCACTAACGCTAGCTACTCCACTAGGAAATGTATATTTCGGCACCAAAACTATTGACCAGGGCCTTTATTTCGGAAAGTTGTGCAGTAAATCGCAGGCACTGATGGCTTTTGAAAAAAAAAAAGGGAGGGGTGTCTGTGGAGCCCTTCCCAGAAAAATGTTTGAATAAATCAAAATCAAGAAGTGAATTCTATGTTTCTATTAAATTATTTGATCAAGGGAAGGAACTTTTCAAGCGTCTGGGGGAGGAATTATGGCGCCCAGTGTAATCATTTGGAATCAACTTACATTGGAATGCGAACGTTACATATTAAGTTTTGTGAATTTTTTTTTTGTGAATTTTTTTTTTTTTTTTTTTTTTTAAGAGTTTTCAAATTTTCATCATACATGGAATCGAAAACATAAAATATTAATAACTAATAACTATATTTGTAAAGCATTCGCCATCATACAATTTATAATTAAAGCAAAAATCGAATTTTATGATGAAATATAATATGGAAACAGATTGCACATGTTTGATACTTAGCAAGAACCAAATTAAAACTATACACCTTTAAATCCATGTAAACATAATTTAATACCGTGTTATTATAGTTTTGAAGTTGCAAATAAGTAAATAAATGAAAAAATACCGATATATTTGAACGACGGGAAATAAGCATTTAGCCTATAATTAGGACCAGCAATTTTAGGGAGAATATGACATAATTTATAATAGAACACTTTAAGCCAGGCCTGCACAACTCAAAATGTAAGGCGGGTCGTAATACTTTATGAAAAACTTGTGCGGGCCAAAAGTAAATAGGACAGGACTTGTGCGGGCCAAAAGTAAATAGGACAGGACTTGTGCGGGCCAAAAGAAAATAGGACAGGGGTGGCCGGGGGGGGGGGTGGAAGCTACTAAGAAAATAATAAGAATACAGAATATTTCGTTACTTCGCGGGCCGTCAAGTAGGTGCTGGCGGGCCGCATGCTGCCAGGGGCCGTATGTTGTGCAGCCCTGCTTTAAGCATCTAACAAAATTAGCCTTAAATAATCGGATCAATCAATATATCGAGCGTATCTGTATTTTATAAGTTCCACTAATTGTAATCGGATCAATGTACCACTTACTGTTCGTTTTAAAAATGGCAATTGAGTCTTTAAACAAAATATTATAATTGTCGCCCACGTTGCTCTCAAAAGGGTTGGGGGGGGGGCAGTTGACTTTCTCCTGGGAGATGCCTGAAATGAACAGTGGTGGAGGGGGTGTCATGACTTTGTGACGTTGGCTGATTGGTCTAATTTTTGTGACGATTGGGGGGGGGGGCAAAGAGGGGGTGGGGGAGGCAAACCTGTCAGAAATAAAATGACCTCATTTATTGATGGTCCAAGCGTAAGTTAGGTGGTTATTTAAATTGTTCTACCAGGTTTTTTTGGACATTTCCTATTTTTACTCATGAGTTGTAGCCAGTATATTTAAAAGAATCGAACCGGGTTTGAATTAGTATCTTGCCAAACAATCATTAAATCTTAACGTATATGTTATGTTTTTAATGTTTTAATATGTTTTTAATATGTTTTTAATATGTTTATTATGTTTTTATTTCCAACAATAAACATTAACATAAATATACAAATAATACAAGTTCTCAAGAATGTTGACTCCGGAACACACTGTCCATTGAACACACTCTCACTGCAGTCTCTGCGCACGCGCGCTGTTTGACATACTTAGCTATCTGGACGGTACGGTCCGCAAGTCCACCATGACAGTATATTATTTCATTGACACAATGTGTCCGTGTCTCATCAACGTATTTAAAGAACACACATTGAATTGTGATTTATTGACCAACTAATCGAGTCCCTCTGACGCCCAGGCATCAATAAATAAAAACACAAAACATATCAATATATAATTCATCCATCGTTGCAACAAAATTACATCTTATTTTCAAAAGGACGCCTCACAGACAGAACTATTCTCTGTGTAACCAGAAATAATTGTTTATTTTTCGCACACATATGATGCCAAAAAGCGATTTTTAAATATCCTGGTTTTGAATAAAAAAAATTTAAAAACGTCCTGGTGAAAAAAAAATGTCACCTTATCCAAATGGGGTGGGATATTTTGTGTCTAAAATAGGAATTTTGAAAAAAAAAATCCATGCTCTTTAGCGATTCAGTCCAAATCCTGCATTAGATCTTCTACGCCACGGGCTTCCACGACGCATACTTTAGTGTGTTCACTTAGTTATCTAACACAACAAACTACTCATGTGTGACGTTATTACATAATGAAATATAAGGGTTCGGAAACGAGGCTGGGGAAATCCCGGAAGACAGTCGACCCTTATGTAAGGACTTGCCACTTAGATAAAAATTCTCCTTTATTATTATTTTATTTTACATATCCCGGTGTTTAGCTTCCTAGTGGCGTAGCGATGAAAGTCTCATATCGTCACAGCAATGAGGACAACCTTTTAACTGGGTCAGTAATGAGGGCCAGCCTTTACAATATTTGTGTAATGCCAGATGCCTCTTGCGCATAAACTATTTATAGGATTCATTAACATAATGTTTGAAGACTTTTCAGCAAGTTTATTTTTCTTGGTACTAATCGCAGACCAGGACTCCTATACAAGAGAGGTTAATTTTCGATGTATCTGAACTTACCCATTTTGGTGGGGGAGACGTTCCCCGAGGTGAAAAGGAGCTCCCCCCCCCCCGGCGGTGGAGCATTGCTTCCTTGTTGTACAAGTTACAGCTCATACCTTTTATGTCGACTTTCGCTTTTTATCATGGTGTACAGTTCCGAGTGCTAGAGTGTTTAGGTTGTAAATACAAGATCTGGATACAAGACGAAAGTATAACTCAGCCACATGCTGTGAATGCCTACCCCCCCCCCCCCCCCACAAAAAAACACAAACACGTACACACACACAAACACCAAAAAACGGCATTAATTATTGGTTCTAGACTGTAAGGAGGTCATTTTAACATAAGCTTAAGGGTATGAAAAATGTCAAATATGCTAGGTGGATGTATCCATATGTATCAATATGACAGCTGGTAGAAGGTACACCACTGGGACACCCGAGAGTATGTTACCCGTTTCAAATGAAAATTTTCCGTCCATCACCTATTGACTTCCTGTTAAACCAAAAAACTACTTACATGGGAAAACCCAATAAACTTCCTCTTGTATTTCACTGCCGTGGCTCAGCATAAAAATATCTCACAGCAGTTTGCCTGACAACACCCAAAGTCAGTTTACCACATGTGAGAAAATATTTTGTAATATAATGTTTTAAAAGTATTATAAACGGAGACCTAATTAACGTCAGTGAATGATGTCACAATGTTACCGCCCCTTTTTCTCGGCACAATGTCAAGAAAATTTGAACGACAAAAATATAGCCCCCAGCACCAAAATCAGGCTGATGTGCTCACTAGTCCTCTCCATTTTCTTGTATGCTTGTGAGTCCTGGACATTAACAGCAGAACTTGAAAGGAAAATAAAGGCGATGGAGATGAGATGTTTCAGAAGCATTCTTGGCATCTGCTATAGAGACCCTATCACCAATGAACAAGTGAAAGAAAGGATTCGTCAAGCTATTGGGCCGTGAGTCAACTTGGGGGCGTCCACATGGGGCTTGCCTCTTCGTGGCGTGGCAGACTAGTAGGGTGGTTACATCCACCTGAAGCAAAAAACCCCGGTCGACCGCACGACTCCCAACGCAACGGGAGTAGCAGTGTCTAACATGATTACTTGTTGCCGTTGATGGATATGAGGTAGGGGTGGCGAATAAGCCTATACCTATGATTACAACTGTGAGAAAGCCGCTCCTAGGCAACCGTTTCGTCCCACCTTTACGTCCCGACCGAAAGACTCCCTGGGCGGTGGGGGTGGTAACGCAACATCATCCCTCCGGAGTGGAAGCAAAGCCGTCCTGACTCCTGGAGAGTGGACCGCGAACGCTTTAAACGCAGCGTTTTCGGTCGACCGGACGTCCCTCAGGCCAGGGGGGAAGTTCCCGGCGCGCCGCCGCACGGTCTGTCGGCGCGGAAACCCGGCGGCTGGTCCGTGTGGAGGTGTGCGGGGGGGGGGGGGAATTAAGAGCTTTTGCTCGACGGCCCACCGACTCCATCTCCTCTGTGACGTTATTAGCTATTGGGCAGTATGATGACCTCCTGGTTCTGTATAAAAGCGCAAGCTTGAATGGTATGGCCACGTGACAAGAAACAAGGGCCCGCGCCGCATGCCCGAATTGCCGAAAGCTTGTGATATTTAAAACAAAAAACGATTCCCTTGAAGAACCATTGACTAAGGGTCGGTTCACAAGATCAAATTTCGCGTCAAATTGTTGTATGAACGCACTATTTTGTGCGTGGTTTCTTTTTTGGAGAATTTGATCAAATAATAATTTGAAAGTTGTGACAAGGCTTCATACACGAATTGCATCAAATGCTTGAAGGAAAATTTGATCGTGTGAACCGATCCTAAATGTCCACTAATTTTTAGGAGTACGAAGTGGAAAATGAAGCAACTAGTAGCAAGTGACCAACCTCTCAATTAACATTATCATTGCTTTTGTATTCATTAATATACCATAGAAATTAAACAACTATAAAAATCAATTCGTTTACATGATTTTTATCAAATATTTTAAATTAAATTACATTTTTTCATCCCGGGATTCCCCGAATGGGGAAAACTTCATTCCGTTTTCCTGGGATATGTTAAAACCGAATTTGTAAAGCTTATTCTCTTTGGTAAATCTGGGATTCAAGGTCAACTTAAGGCCGCTATGTCTTCATCCTAAACAAGGTGTTAAAAGGGAAGTGTTGGGATGTGGTAAGTAAGGTAAATAGATTAGTGCCGCCCCGGGGGCGGGTCAAGATTTTTGTCCACCCTCCCAAAAAAAAAAAAAAAATTACCGTAGACCGAAATGCCCGCCCCTAAAGATATAGTTTTAAAAAAAAAAAGTGCCGCCCATGTTGTAACGCTTCTGTTGGTCTGATCAATGAATTGAGGAAGTGTTGAAAAGCTATTCGGGTTCAAACCTGTTCAGCGTGTTTTCTCATGTTTGAACACTGGGATCAAAGTTAGACTCCGACCACTCTTTATACGCAGCGTCGTGATGGCTGGGTACTGCTGTTAGAGCGGATATCGAGGGATTTAGTTCCCAGAATGATGTGTCTCGGTCGAAATTGCAATCTTGTTTGAAAAGTTTTTGAACATACACTTTGTGTATGTCTAGTAATAGTAAGTGACATCGCAGTATGTTTGTTTTCCTTCACGCATTGGCCCTCTGCATTGACTACTCATTCAAACCTTCTCTCCTCATCACCAGAAAACAGTGGCGTAGCCAAGGGGGTACTTTTTTTGTTGAGGGGGTGGGGTTAACCCTATTTGTCTGAACAAAATAGTAAAGACAAGGGGAAAAATGAATAACAGAGAAGGATAAAAAGGAATAATAGAGAAGAATAAGAAAAAAAGGGAAGGTGTTTACTTCTGTCATCAATGTTTTTGTAAAACTCTATATGGCAACATGTTTTCCAATTATTGCAGCCTTGTTAGAGATCTGTTAAAGTTATCTATTCAATGTCATCTAAGATATTATAAAAGTATTCTAGAGCATGGAACCATTACAGTTTTTAACTGGTTGTTTGAGCATGAATTTCCAGAATTCTTAGAATAATAAGTAGGTCAGAACACGCATCAGACAGTCGTTATATCGTTATATTGTAACTCCTGGAATAGTCAAGTACGGGGCCCAAACTGTGACATACATATTCTAATCTATGGGGCACAACTGTGATATAGCTATTCTAGTCTATGGGGCACAATTATGACATAAATATTCTAGTCTCTGGGGCAAATGGACATGCATAGTCTAGTTTATGCAGCACAACTGTGATATAAATATTCTAGCCTATGTGGCACTTACTGTGATTATGTTTGTTAAATTGTATGTACAGCGTGGTGAGCCCAGCCCTAGGCTGGGGTACTACGCTATAGAAAACTGCCATAATAATAATAAAATAATTAGTTCAATCACTGATTGCTATTTAATATTACAAGAATAATTCGTCACGGATATTCGAAAATGTCTTATAATTTCACGTTCATAAAAATAGAATGGTCGAACTAGAATTTTGTTGATTTTTTCAAAATCTAAAATGATTTGATGCGAACTGTAGCAAGTGAAGCACAATTTAGTTGGATTGCCTATGTTCCATGTAATATCTTGAAATGGCCCGGAATACCCTATAAAAAATATAATGGCATGTAATACCACGGAATACCCTGAAAGGGCATGGAATACACTGAAATGGCCAGGAATACTTTCGAATACCCTGAAATGGCCTGGAATACTCCGGAATACCCTGAAATGGCCTGTAATACCCTGCAATGGCCTGGAATACTCCGGAATACCCTGAAATGGCCTGTAATGCCCAGGGATAATTCTAAATGGAATATATCCTATCCTGTTGTGAAACAAACAGAAAAAAAAGTTCGATTGTGTGAACAGGTTTAAGAGATTAATACGCGATTATTACTGAATATTTTGCGCTGAATACACAGCATGCTGCTACTAATAATAGTACGCAATGATCACTAAATGACATGCTGCTACTAATAATAGTACGCAATGATCACTAAATGACATGCTGCTACTAATAATAGTACGCAATGATCACTAGATGACATGCTGCTACTAATAATAGTACGCAATGATCACTAAATGACATGCTGATACTAATAATAGTACGCAATGATCACTAAATGACATGCTGCTACTAATAATAGTACGCAATGATCACTAAATGACAAAATTTCAATTTTCATTGTTCATTTTTCTTGATATCCCCCCACCCCCCGGACCGTCTTTCCCCACCTTCAGCTGCACCATCGCCGATCCCCAACTTGTGTGTGTGTGAGTGTGGTAAGTCCTAGATACGCCATTGTATGTGAACCACAACCACGAAACCACCTCGTTTTGTAGTCGATTTATATTTATAAGCAGAAGAAATACAGAAGAATTATAAGAAAACTTAAGAGGCACTAAGTATCCGGGGCCGTTCGAAGTGGACACCTAGCCTGGGTGCCATCTTTAGAGGGCGTTACAAATCGTAATTTTTCATGCAACTTATGTGTATCAATAGGTACGTTTTTGGGAAGATGGTTCCAAAATTCAGGCTGCTCCCGGGTGCAGTCAGTGCCTTCCATAACCCCGTTAAGTATGGGAAGATATTAAGGCAGTGGTTCTCAACCTTCTTAGTGTCGCGACCCTTTAATTCAGTTCTTCATGTTGTGGCGACTCCCAACCACGAAATTATTTTCGTAGCTACTTCATAACTGTAAAGTATATGTGTTTTCCGATGGTCTTAGGCGACCCCTTGGAAAAGGTCGTTCGACCCACAAAGAGGTCGCGACCCACAGGTTGAGAACCGCTGTATTAAGGGCATGCATTATTGTTAAAGATTACGTTTTGCCTTAAAGGGCTTGTACGTTTAGGACTGCTTGTAAGGACACCCCCACACACCTCACCCCCTCATCCCCCCACATACACACTATCAACTATTCGTTTAAGCAGTGTGACCAATGATTTCTGAATTTGTCTTACTCTCAGTTATTCATTGATTTGCTGGTGTTATGCCATTGGCTGCGTCTTCTCGTTTAGAATTCCGAGTTGTCAACATGGCGGTCGTTGTTGCTACTTCCTGTCCAATATTCCTGTTTCCGATATCCCGACATTAAATTTAATTCTCTGAAATCCATTCAATTTTCTTAAGGAACTGAGACTGTGTGGCTAAATTTCTTTCAGTGCTTCTCAAAATGTTTCGTGCATTTATCGCCCAAACAATCCATTTATCGTGAATTATAGATTAAAAGTTAAACACATTTTCAAATTTTATTTGTGTGAGGAAAGGAACAATATAATTTTAGTGAAATGTTTTTTCGTAAATTTCGCATGCTTTACGTCCCTGTAAATCAGCAGTTTTCAACCTGTGGGTCGTGACCCCTTTAAGGGGTCGAACGACCCTTACACGGGGGTCGCCTAAGACCATCGATAAACACATATTTATGAAGTAGCAACGAAGATAATTGTATGGTCGGGGTTCGCCACAACATGAGGACCTGTATTAAATGGTCGCGGCATTAGGAAGGTTGAGAACCACTGCTGTAAATGGAGGCAACATCTTGTGACTCGCATGAAACCAGTGCTTATAAATTCCTGGAATTCGCTAAGAGTAGGATTTCCTGATTCCCAGAGTTTTTTCCATATTAAATATAATATTATATATATCAATTAATTCTACGTACTGGAATTAATATTAACTCGACTCTACTTTCAGGTAACATTTTGACTGGGGGGGGGGGGGGGCATTGGCAGTTTGAGTAGTTGGCATGGAGGCACTCAGAGGCGTTGATATCAATATGGGTTGGAAATGAGGGGGGGGTAGTGCGAGTGGGTAGGTTTTGAGTGTGTTGGCAGTAAGAGAGATGGCAGAGAGAGTGTTGGCAGAGAGGGGCTGACAGAGAGAGGGTTGGCAGTGAGAGGGGTTGACAGAGAGAGGGTTGGCAGAGAGGGGTTGGATGTGAGAGGGGTTGACAGAGAGAGGGTTTGCAGTGAGAGGGGTTGACAGAGAGATGGTTGGCAGAGAGGGGTTGACAGAGAGAGGGTTGGCAGTGAGAGGGGTTGGACGTGAGAGGGTGGGCAGTAGCAATGTGCACTTAGAAGCAAGGGATGCAGCGTCCGGAAAAGGACAAGGACCATAACTCTAGATCAAGTTCGGCAACCATGTTTAGACGAGAGCCGGTAAGAAGATCTCAACGTGGTCCGGGGGTCAGATGGATTGTCCCCAACAGCGAGATTGGCCAATATGTATGATCAGAATATCTATACAAATGTGAAATATGTTTGACAGTCGTTCATTTCATTGTCAAAATGTAACATGAATCAAAAAATGTATGCTATTCTAAGTCAGATTAATTAATTTAATTGAGATTTTAAATTAAAATGTTATAAAGTGGAAGATCTTTTTATATCACATCAGCGCGCGGCATGAAACTGGTACTTCTCTGGCACAATAACAATTTGGCTGGGGAACAAAGTTGGTGCTGTCTAGTCACTATCATCAAAATTGCTTGCAAATGCTCATCATGTAAAGGCTGCTCTGTAACTAGATTCCCCATATTTAATGTTTTAAAATATCTCCTAACACAAGTAATGGCGTCAAAGTTTGAAGGGAATTAATGAGCATTGGCTTTTAAATGAACATATAGATCATATGGGTGCCACTTCTCAAGGTCTAACAGTTTCACTTTTTTTTGTATCTGGATTTCAACAAATCATTAAATTTTACAGCTTGATCGTTTCCATTCTAATTTCAACTGGTGGCTCGTCTACAACATTTGTGAGATTCTTATTTTCGTTGCACTGACAAACGGGTCGGGGAAGTTGCCATGAAGCTACTTCTCAAGTCTTAAAGAACTCATAGCATAAACTCACAAGTCGATCAATAAAGTGAAGAACTATACAGCAGTGAAGAACCAGACAGCAATGAAGAACCAACAAGCAATGAAGAACCAAAAAGCAATAAAGAACCATAAGGCAATAGTCAAACTCTTGTTTATACTAGATTGGTTAATTCATCATGTTCTTTCCCACGTTGCAATACGTCCGCACTAGCACTGAATCAACTCAAGTAACTTTTCATAATAAATACAACTTTATTATCTAATTAGATTCACAGACTTTTAATTCCATCTACACATGTATAGAGCAGCTTGCTATCAGAGTGAAATGAAACACAACCTCCTTTAACACAGTTCCTTTCAAGACTGTCACAGGAATAAAACGTACGTCACAAAACTTGACAATACGTCCAGTGGCGTAGCGAGCTTAACTCGCGCCCGGGGCACAATACCTTTTTAGCGCCCCCAATACCTTTTTAGCGCCCCCCCTATTCGAAAACCATACAATATTATAGTAAGATATACCATTTGGCGCCCCTTTTTGAGTAGCGCCCGGGGCATGATGCCCCCTCTTGCCCCCCCTCACAACGCCACTGAATACGTCATAATGAGCATACAATTACGTCACCAAGTCAAGCGCGGGAAGAGCGTTCACTAACTTATTAATCTCTCAATCACACACCGCGCGTAATCAAACATAATATCCAGTCGCAACAATTATTAATGAACTCGCATGCTCGATAGCAGTGAAGAACAATAAAGCTGTGAAGAACCATACAGCAGTGAAGAACCATAAAGCAATGAAGAACCAGAAAGCAATGAAGGACCAAATGCTTGGAACCGCAAAGACTTTAAACAGCCTAACAAATTTGCCCAACTTAACATTTCTCTTCACTGCACGTTTCACCACATCTGCCGTGACGTACTAAGGATTTTCCAATCCAATTTGTATTGAGCAATTGATTGATCTACCTTATTGAATATGTCATCCCTTGATGTTGCATGTAGCTCTGACAGGCACAGACTCTCTAACGCGTTGGTGACCCCTCAACCATGTTTGTGCATTAACACAATGAAATTGTCGAGTGGGACGGTGATAATATGATTTCGTAAAACAATAAATTGAAATTTGCATAATTTCTTTAAAAAGGGACATATTAAAAAAGACATATTAAAATAGACATATATTAAAATAAGTAATATACAAAAATAAAATGAACCAATTTTTGCCCAATTGTCGCCAAAACGGGACGTATTAAAATTGTAAATTTCGTGGACCTTCTTAAATAATAATATTCATTCCTTCAAATTATCATTATCAATACAGGATGATTTATCAATACTGGACAAATTATCAATACTGGATGAATTACCAGTACTGAACGAATTATCAATACAGAAAGAATTAACAATACTGAATGAATTATCAATGCTGGATGAATTATCGATAGTGAACGAATTATTATGCTAATTGAATTATTAATACTGAATGAATTATGAATACTGAATGAATTATGAATACTGAATGAATTATGAATACTGAATGAATTATGAATACTGAATGAATTATGAATACTGAATGAATTATGAATACTGAATGAATTATGAATACTGAATGAATTATGAATACTGAATGAATTATGAATACTGAATGAATTATGAATACTGAATGAATTATGAATACTGAACGGACTATTGATACTGAATAAATTAGGAAATTTTACTTGCATAACAATTCTCTACGGGACTATGGGACTCGCACTTTTAAGAAATATCACGTTATTAATGTTCAGTTTAACGTTACAAGGGGATCTGATCTGTAGGAAGACAATGTCACCATGAACACACCTGTTTTTTTTGCCAATTAAAAGGAACCCAGTACACAATAGTTGACACGTTACAAGATGTTTCTGTAGCGCCCGCTCCTCATATTTTGTACCGGATGTCATTAGAAGACTCAATTACAGTCCCGGAAAGCGGTTTAATATACCGGTCTGGGGGCACTGGGGGGTCACTGGAATGTCAACAGTGTCTTAGGGCCTTAGTCAGACACAGAGACACGGAGAGGATTGGACATAGCAATCCGGATAATCCAGAGTTGGAAAATTCGGATTTCAGGATTTTCAAAGTGGAATCCAATTCCGGGTCAATATTCGTCATTTTACTATGGAATATAGATCTGCCTAAAGGATGCTGGGATTAGGGAACGATTCAATGCCTACGGATGGACTGCTCTAAAAAATGGACTCGTCCATCAGGCTGTTGGGATTAGGCAACGATTCAATGCCTACTGATGGATTGCTCCAAAATTAAAATGCTTTCCTTAAAGGGTTACAAGATATACATGATTAGTCCGTCGTTAAGATCCGCCTTTGGCAGGGATATAAATGATACATTCTCATAAATTACTATTGTTGGTGTCATCCTTGTTGGTGTCATCATTTTCTGTTGTTGTTGTCACAATTGTTGGTGTCATTATTGTCGGTGGCATCATTGGACAACAAAAGACTGGTGGAGAGACAATATTGTAAAGGCAATGCAGACAGCTTGTATGATTTGTCAGAACAAAATCATGTAGTGCGGCTGTTCTGTATGACATATTCCGATATGGATGTCAATACAGTCAAGTAAACAAGGTGTCATATCATACATGAATGTCAATAAAGTCTAAATTAGGTGTCATATTATTCATGACTGACAATACAGAGAATAAACTAGGTGTCATGCCATACATGAATATCAATACAGTCAAGTAATAGGGGTCACATCGTGCAGGAATTTCAATAGTCAAGTAAACTAGGTGTCGCAGATGTTATAAAAGTATTGCTCTCAGGTAACATACGTGACAAAGGATTTGTTTTGACAATTATAAAAAAACGGTATAAAAACGGTTTTGTAAGGCAATGGAAATTTTAGAGGGGGATCCCCAAAGAATGGCTTAGTAACCAAAGAACCCCAGCACGGGGCGTTATGAGATCTTAGACATAAACTTATTTTTCCCTCTTCTGATTACGGTTGGGATGAGACACAATGCTGAGGTGTTATGCTTACCGCTTCCCTCCTCCGATCATCATGAATGGCCCACCTATTGTCATGCTGGGTCCACCGATGGTCATGCTGGGCCCACTGATTGTTTTGTTGGGTCCCTGAGGGACGACAAAGAGATTTATTGAAAAAAAAGGATGTTAGAGTAATCCATAAAATTGAATGAGCCTTGACGTCGCACAATATAAATGTACAATATATTTCCCCCTAAAGCAGCGGTTCTGAACCAGTGGGTCGCGACCCAATAGGTGTCGCCTAAGATCGTCGAAAACACACACATATACTCTAAAGTTGTGAAGTAGCAACGAAAATGATTTTGTATTTGGGGGTCGCCACAACATGATAAACTGTATTAAAGGGTCGTGGCATCAGGAAGGTTGAGAACCACTGCTCTAAAGCGAAGAATGTGTATTAACATTTCCACAGATTACTCCCATGTGTTTATTTAACAAAGTACTTTAAATTAGAATAAAAAATATAAATGTTAGAAGAAAAAATGGGACAAATATATTGGAAGAAAATTTGGGACATATATATCCGAAGAAAATTTGGGACATATATATCCGAAGAAAATGTTAACTTCTTACTGAAAAGGACTTTTTCCTTTCTTTTTTTTTTTCATTTTAATCCGTACTGTTAATAATTATTGTTAATAATATGAAATTTAATTTGGTGATTTCTATTACGCCTTTCTATCTTAAGAGAGCCACATCAGAAAATTCTACTCCATTGGCTAAAGGGAATGGTAGGTGCCAATTGTTGGACTAAAGCTTGCGACCCTTACAGAAGTTACCATGCGATAGGATAAATTAACTCATGCTCATGAGTTTTTTAATTTTTAAAAAAATGTTTAACCAAGAATTGTAGAGCTAAAAAAAATAAATTTAAGGAATTTAATTTCATAAAAGTGAAATTTTAAAGAATAATTCAAAAAGTATTTACATGTATAAATATTTATTTATACCATTAGGTGTCATTGCGTACTATGTTATAATCTCTCTTTATTGCTGGCAACACCTGAAATGACGCCTGGCAGCCACTGGTGCCAGCACACCAGGTTTGTAAACAGTGATCTAAATGGATATCACGTTGCCAAATATAACATTTTAAAAGGGGCATCTCACGAGATGGCTTAATTTCGGGTAGGCTTAAAAATTGGTGAAAACGCGTGGCAAGAGAGGCAACCGTTGGAAGAGAATTTTAATTATAGAAGTTTATTCGCCCCCCTTTCAAAAGTGTTGTTGAAACACACAAACATTATTTTTAAAAAATAAAAAAATATATTTAACAAACAATCGAGTACACCACACAATAAATAAAACTAACCAAACGACTAATTGAAGCAAAATGAGCTGTAGAACAACACCAAAAAATTGTTGGAGGATACATCCCACCCTCTTCATGACACATACTGAGGATCTGCTCGACTAGGGCGAATTCTTTCCCTAAAACTTAGGGCCGAAAGATAAACATATGCATTTTTTCTCACTAATCTTTTAGAATTTACCGGCTGTTACAAAATCAAATAAACGCTCTTAATGTCAAAAGGTTCACTAAAAAAAAGGGGGGAGGGGGTAATTTATGGTTAATGTTGGGGGCTTTTTTCACCACTTGTGAAATACTTGAGATGCTCTGTGTACTTTCTTATAGTTTCAAAAACGTTTTAACTGTTATCCGTGTGTTGAGAAAGAGTAGAGTAAATCAGAGTGTGGCTGACATTACGCCAAAAACTGAGTAAATTAATGAATCAGTACTGAATATGTCAGCGTCAGTGATGTTTATGATGACAGTCATACTCTCTAATTAGAATATCACAAATTTGAAATAGCTGGGATGGGTAACATAACAAGGCGCCATTGTTGTTTAGATAACTTGTTGTAGGTCGGTCCTAAATTGCTGTGAATATGGGAAGGGAAGTGCGAGGAGGTTATTATAAATGCGAGAGAGAGAGAGAGAGAGAGAGAGAGAGAGAATTGTTTCTTGACATATTACGTTTCGGGCTTTCCAGACAACGCATAAACATTTTAGGGTTAACGACGGAAGTTAAAGGCGGAGACAAAGGAGTGGGGGCTTTTTATGAGAACTAAAAATATCTCAAAGCTAAAAGATATGGCAGACGCGAACATTACTATATAGACACTTTAAATAAAAAAAATAAAAATTTATTGTGGGCGAGGAAAAAAGAGAGGGGAATATTTTTTGGTTAACAATATGTCAAAACTCAATCATTTGATAGATGTGCAAAATATTATGCATAGATTTATCTTTATATATAAAAAAAATTCGATTTCCGGAAAAAAAAAAAAAAAAAAAAAAAAAAAAAAAAAACACCAGTTCATGGGTTTGAACACATTTATTTAAGAAAATACCCATCTTTGAAAATCCACTCATCTTTGGAAGGGGATGCCGTAATATGGGTGAAGATTTTGATACATTTTAATAATTATTTTTTTTTACCAAAAGAAGAAAGATATTTCTTTCCATTTTGCGCAAAATGCAGGTACGGGTTCATTCTTTTATGAGATATAATATTAACAATATGCTTTTTAAAAAAAAGATTTTTCAGGCGTAAAAATTGATTAATAGACTATTTTAATTTTAAGAAATAACAAATATGTTTTTTTACTCTTTTCCAAAAGTATAGTTCAGAGGTGATGCAAACGGGTGGGTATTTTTTAAGGAGATATCTCGATTTGAATTAGTGGTACAAAAAAAAAGGAGAATCGGTAAATACAGTATCTATATTCATTATTTACGTTATGTGTTCTTAACTATTTTTCTAAAGTACGATATTTTTATAGTGTTCAGTGGCGTGGAAATGGTTGTGTACATCATATAGAAGTAGAAGATAACCTTTTCGCAAAACCCAATGGTGCTAGAAAATTTCTGCTGAATAATTTCCAAATTATATCATTCAAGTTTGAAGAAAAGGTTCATTACATTATTTTGAGTATGAATTCATTTTAAAAAAAAGTATTCTACTGAAACTTTACAGATTATGTTTATTAGCTTTTTGGGTGGAGGAATTACAGATGAATAAAAGGGCAATAAATATATTGTTATATTTAATAAAGATTATTTACTTTGCTATTTTCCATTGACTTTGATTACTAAACACTAAACTTCTTTTAGAATGTTTAAAATATTCTTTTAAAAAAAAAAAAAAATTAAATTAACCCTGTTTCCTCGCAAATTTTATCAAAATTGTAATTTTCAATCGATGTTCATTTTAAAATGTTTTCAAGATCATATTTATTTATTTCTCGCCTGATAGAAAACACACTAAACAGTAATGTTTCTTTGCATATCTTAATAGTAATAGAGAAGAACTGGGCTTCCCAAACAATGGTTGCGAGGACAAGTGATTTAAGAACAGTTGAGCAATTGAATCTAAGTTTTACAATAAATCTTACTAAACTTCGAATATATAGTTTTAATTTCTTCAGTAAAACATTTTATTATATGTTATAATAAGCCACGTTTATTTTGTTAACTCTACATTTCTATTTATAGTTCAATAAACAAGCTAGAAGTCCACGAATTTTAAATATGAAAAAAAATAATAATCGAAATTTGTTATTCTTTTGTAAAATAAAAAGTGTGGGGTAGGCAATTTCTAGGGGATGCTATACTTATACTTATACTATTAAAACAATTCTTAGGGGATGCAAACAATCTGCACTACTTTGCCTTTATTTTCTAGCCTTTATATGCGCAAATTTTTGGTGTTGTGCAAAGTTTCACAATTTTTTTTTTATTGCGTGCAATGGGCGCATCAGCATGAACGCTATAACTATAAAGTGGGCGTATGAGCAAGAACGCTATAAAGTGGGCGCATGAGCAAGAACGCTATAAAGTGGGCGCATGAGCAAGAACGCTATAAAGTGGGCGCATGAGCAAGAACACTATAAAGTGGGCGCATGAGCATGAACGCTATAAAGTGGGCGTATGAGCAAGAACGCTATAAAGTGGGCGTATGAGCAAGAACGCTATAAAGTGGGCGTATGAGCAAGAACGCTATAAAGTGGGCGTATGAGCAAGAACGCTATAAAGTGAGCGCATGAGCAAGAACGCTATAAAGTGGGCGCATGAGCAAGAACGCTATAAAGTGGGCGCATCAGCAAGAACGCTATAAAGTGGGCGTATGAGCAAGAACGCTATAAAGTGGGCGTATGAGCAAGAACGCTATAAAGTGGGCGTATGAGCAAGAACGCTATAAAGTTGGCGTATGAGCAAGAACGCTATAAAGTGGGCGTATGAGCAAGAACGCTTTAAAGTGGGCGTATGAGCAAGAACGCTATAAAGTGGGCGTATGAGCAAGAACGCTTTAAAGTGGGCGTATGAGCAAGAACGCTTTAAAGTGGGCGTATGAGCAAGAACGCTATAAAGTGGGCGTATGAGCAAGAACGCTATAAAGTGGGCGTATGAGCAAGAACGCTATAAAGTGGGCGTATGAGCAAGAACGCTATAAAGTTGGCGTATGAGCAAGAACGCTATAAAGTGGGCGTATGAGCAAGAACGCTTTAAAGTGGGCGTATGAGCAAGAACGCTATAAAGTGGGCGCATGAGCAAGAACACTATAAAGTGGGCGCATGAGCAAGAACGCTATACAACTACAAGAAAACAAATTACATGTTTTTTAAACTTGATTTAAAAAAACAAATTCTTTTAGCCTTTAATACTGAAAATAATCAATTAAGATTTTTATACTCATTTAAACACAGTAAAGTAATACTATAACTTTTTCTTGAGCTTTGCAAAGCAATGTATATTAATTTGTACAAATCAACACGACACAATGAGCTTATAATGTTTGCAGTTCTCAAAGTTGCAAACTTCAGTATGTTCTAGTTCTATTCTACTTCTTCTCTTTTCAGTCTCTTGTTTGTACCCATGCTAGGTAGACACAATCTAAGTCAGCTGCTCCGCTATTTTGAAGATAGCTCTTAATTCTCACAATCAAGATGTACAACACTCATTCTATTTCTCTGCTTGATTATTATGACATTCCTCAGATGTTCAACACTTATTTTATTTCTCTGCTTGATTATTATGACATTCCTCTAGCTGAGCCTTCTTTCACAATCTGCCCTTTAGACAGTTATGCCATGAATTTTCCAGCAATGTCCACCAGCAGCTTTGCCAAGTCAGCATAAGTTTCACGCTGAAATTGAACGAGTTCCAGAAAGCTGTTCACTGATTTTTTATTCCATTTTGTTTCCTTCCTTTTTTAGCATCACAACGTGAACTTAGGTCAAATATTATTAGAGCTGGTTCTGGCACAGCGAGCAAAACTGAATTTGGTTAATGTGCTGTTGTGGTCCCTATGTCGCTCACCCTAACCCGAACCCTAAGTATATCATAAACAAAGGGAAGTGACTCCCAATAAGGGGACCACAACAGCACATTAGCCCTGAATTTTTCTTACACAAAGAAGAGACTTTCCTCGTGTCCAAATGCCAAGTCACAATCTGATTTCAGCTTTGTGACATCAAATGGTGTCAAATTTGAACTTTATTTTTTCTAGAAATCTGTCTTCCAAATGACAACTCACAATCTAAATAAAAGCTAAAATAGGTTTAGAATCTATTGAAACAACCTTTGCTGCATATTCCTTAACAAATGTTTTAACCTTCACAATCCAGTTAGGAAATTCCCCTAGGTAATGAGATTTGATATGTTGTGTGCGTATCTTTGCATGGTGCCAATCCGCTTGTTGTAAAGCCTTACAGACATGCCAACTCTTCAAACGTATCAATGAGAACTTCTAGTTCAAACAAGAATTTGTGGCTCGTTCATTTTGTCTGTTTGTGCGGCGGTACTTTGCAATGGTATTATTAATGTTGATTGTCGAAACCTTTCACCAGAGTACTGAATGAGGCAGTCATCATTTCTTATAAGTCTTTCACCAGAGTACTGAATGAGGCAGTCATCATTTCTTATAAGTCTTTCACCAGAGTACTGAATGAGGCAGTCATCATTTCTTATAAGTCTTTCACCAGAGTACTGAATGAGGCAGTCATCACTTCTTATAAGTAATAAGCTTGAACGTTTCAACTTAACACAGCAATTTAATTTCCTTTCACTTTCATGTATCATTTATATTTAGACCCCACCTATTTGCAGCACAATTTTGTTGTGTAAGATAGGGCATTTCCTTTTGGGCCGTTTTGAACTCCTTTCAATCTACCAAGCAAACATGGTGCCCTCATCATGGTTTGAACTAGGGATGGGAATCGAACCCTCTATAAGACGTTCGGGTTCGGAAACAGCTTAAGTTCAGACACGGTAACAGCTTAATTTTGGTTTCAGTTCTTTTAACAACTTAGGTTCTTTAATAACTAGGGATGTAATACTAATACTTTTTTTTTCTGTTTGGCAAACCAGTTTAAAAAATATCATTTTGGATTACAAAAAAATCGTTGTGCAAAATGGATTTTCTAGAAATAAGCATTTCTGGCGAAAGTCGTGATGTTGCACATTCGTAAGTGTTGGTGCTACAAAATGTGCAAACTTTCGGGTTGGTTCGTACTCAGTTCGGTGGTCAGCAGAGTTTTGGTTCGGAAGTCAGAAAGGTTCGAGTTTGGTGTATTCGGGGCGAGTCCCATCTCTGTTTCGAAGAGGATCGCAACAGTTTGGTGTTGACATTATAATTTTATTAAGTTCTATTTCTGTCAGCCAATCATCCTTAAAACAACTAGCAGTTCGCCTTCTCTTTTGATTTTCCAGAACATGAAAAGTTATGAAAATTTAAGATTTGCTGATAGTAGCGGACAAACGCTATAATTTTAAATAATTGTTGACATTTTCATTCTTGCAGAAAGTTATAATTTAGAAAACAAAATTACAGAATATTGGGTACTATTGAAAGCGTTAAAGGATATGAGGCGAGAGGCTCGGGTGGAAGTCTGGTCGATGATTCTAGATATGTAGCCCTGAGAAAGCTGCTCCTAAGCAACCGTTTCGTCCAGGTTATTTCGCAAACTAGCTGCGAGGTGGAAACCCACTGTAGAGAACCCCTCTTATAGGGCGTCCGACGCTTTCCCGGGATGGGTGGGGGGAAAGATATTAGGACGTAAATTAGGACGGAAAGTGGACCGTGCCTACTGTGTGTATGCACAGTGTCGGGCCGACCGAATGTGCTTGGGTTGGGCGGCCTCCAGCAGAAATCCCGATCGAGCGGACTCGGGGAGGGGGGGGCGTCCTGGCAAAGGGACATCTCCAACGTGCCGCTTCGCGGCCCGATTTTCGGGCGAGGGGAGGTGTGCTTTGGGGAGGGCATAAGGAGCAATAGCTTGACGGCCCGCTGACGCCATTTCCTAACGTGACATTCAGAAAGCGGATTTAAGAAATTTACCAACTAGTAAAGCGCATTGTTTTAAAATTTTGCTTGCGCTTCGGTTTTCCCTTTGACTTTGTGAGTGCAAACCTTTTTCAGCTGAGAGCACATCCCCACCCTCGTCCCCCTTGTGTACGCACAGCTTATATTGAACTTGAACATTTGCTTGCAGATAGAAAACGTTAGAAAACTCAAGGGTAGAGGAAAACTTGAAGACAAAATAATATTTTTGAACGAATACTTTAATGTCGCACAACAAAGACAGTCATAGCCAGACACAGATATGAAATTATTTTTCTTATTATTTATCTGTTCATTAAAGGTAAAAAAAATATATATATAAAAAATAGCATCTACAAATAATTGTTTGAACTATGAAATGAAATATACTTTTAGTTAGTAATTGATTTTTAAAAATTTATTTTAATAATGTGTTTAGATCTAGATTATTTTTATTGTAAATTTAACAATTTAAACAACTTAAAAATGACAAATTGGCATCAATTAACCTTACAATGGAAGGCGAAAATAACCCAACTTTTATCTCAAGTGTAGATATTAAAATTTAATTAAACTTATTTATTTAGTATTTTAGTTTAACTATATTGAAAAACTTTTATTGCCATGTTAATATGTATAATGTATTCAAGTAAGCCAATGATGTTTTAGAGCCAAGTTATTTGGTATTTTAATTTTATTTAATTATTTTAAATTATTGAAAGTCGTTCAACAATCTGAAAATGCTGGCATCTGCTCTCGTCTGCTGTAATTAATTTTTTAACTCTCTGAAGTATTAACGACTTTATCAAACAAAATCGCCCTGTCAAAAATTTGATAGTGAATGATATGAAAATTATTTTTTTATTAATCCGGTTAAAATTAAATAGCAGTCCCAATGGTTCTCTTTTTTAATAAAGTTTGTAAAATATTATTTACATTTTGCTCATTCACCAAATTAGCGAAATACCTAAACTAAGTAAGTTAGTAAGTAGGCATATTTATTAATATAAATAAGTTTATTATTTGTAAAGGAACAGGCACTGAATTAACTACAAGTTCAGAATATCATTTGAGTTTTGACATTTAACCAGATTACACTACAGTAATGTACTTAGACTTAACTGTGAGTAAGCCTACTTTTAGGACCAAAAGAACGTGCAGGAGTGACCTTTGACTTTGAATTTTAAATGCTACCAAATGGAAAATAAGTACTTGTATTTTTAGGGTTGAGAATGTCTGTTAAAAATATGTCTAAAATGATCTCTTTACTAGCTGTGGTGTTTCATGACATGCTAAAAATTGCAAGGGAATAATTTCAAAAATGTGTAAACAAGTTTCTTAAAATAGCACATAAAACTACATTAAAATCTCAATCTTCATCATTCCATTAAAACTATCTCACATGCAATCAAAGTAATTAATGAAACACTATTATACCCTTTTCCAGTCTAAACTCTTAGCCTTAAACTCAAATGTTTCCTGTTTGTTTTTAAAATTTAATCACTGACTCTATCAAATGATAGAAGATACTCAATGCTTTTGCTTGAAGCATCCTATTCATAAGATTATATTAAGTCAAGTCTTTCTGATTGATATTGAATTTCTTAGAACTAACTTTTAAAATTATTTGTGTAATTATAAATTATTATGATTTCAGAAAATGCAGCACGAGTACTATCTGAAGTTTGCATACATGCCCTGTGATGAAGATCAAACACATGAGTTCAAAGGGCATAGACTTCTAAGCGTTGAGGATTTGCCTAGATATAAAATTGAAAATGATCTAGGGCAATCAAAATGCAAACCTGTCTCAAGGTAATTTAACTTTTAATGTACTTATAAACCCATTGGGGGCCACCAACATATAATGGAAAAAAAGAATTTCATGTAGGCCTAATTAAAAAAATAGTGTTTTTTATACTAAGAACATGGAAGTGGACCGTTTAATTTTCCAAAGCTTTAGTTCTTACTTAATGAATGAACTTAAATATTTTTTTTCTTTCAGTATTCAAAACAAAAATATGGTGGCTCATAACTTGATTATAGGCCTACTTGGCATCTTTACAGATGTTTTCAAAGCTTGTTTGAAATATTTTAAAGTGGTTGCTTTAAGCCAGTATCAGGTCATAAATTAGGCAGCATCCTCTTTGTCCTGTATAATGAAATATAAATACAAAAACAAATTTGCAACCATCCACCTCAAGTTAGTAAGGTGAGAGCACCTAAAGGCTTCAATTTCATTTTAGAATTAGCTCAGAACATATCTGTGTGGCTTGAAATTGCAAATTGTGCCTAAAAAAGACACTCTTATGAGAAAATTGTATCCTCTTATTTCTCTCCCTAGTGATGGTCTTCTATTATTATCTGTTCATATATTTTTTTCCATTTGTTAAATGTTTTTTTTAATATAGAACTATCCTCATATGCTATACATGGACCTTACATTGTTTTTTTTTAAAATATTTATTTTCTCTTCATAGTGATGGCAATTTTTTAATTGTCAAGTTGTTATACATGAGGGGGATCAATATGAGGATGAAATAGTTGAACGCCAACAGTATGATTTAAAATCAATGATAAATTTCTTTAAAAAAATATTAGTTATCTGTAGACAAAATGTATTTGCAGTATTCAAAGTTTTTTCAGGTTTAGCCTTGGTTTGTATCCCACAGCTCTCGAGTCACATGAAGAACTTTGAAGGAATAGATGCATCTAATTTTTAAAAAAAAGTCTTATGTGACATATAAATATTCCTCCCCTGCCAGGGGATTATTTTCTTAGCAGTAATAATGGCTCCCGACTCAAAAAAGGTTTCAATATTTGTTAATTTCTTTATCAATGTCAAGAGATTACAATGCAAAATATATGTATGTATTTTTTTCTTTGAAATCTGTGTAGAAACTTGTGTGCTTTCTTGAACACTGAGCTGGGTGGAACACTTTATTGTGGAGTTAATGATAACGGCCAGATTACAGGGCTTAAGCTTACTCAATACCAGGTTTGTATTGTTTGCTGCTTATCCAAACCCTCATACTTTTCTCCTAATTGACATCATTTTGTGAAACCTCTTTTTAAAAAAACAAACCAATTTCTTCCAGATGCTGTATTTTACAGTATACTTAATATCTTAGATATAGGCCTATGCTTCCTTCTTTGTTCAGTAAACTATTCATTTTTAATCTACAAGACTTTTAAGTTCAAATTATCATTAATGTAATTGATTTCAGAGCATACATATTAATACTTTTCAAATAACTGATTGTTTTTTAAAGTTGTTATTTTTTTAAATAGCCTACATTTATTTTATAGAAAAGACAATGCAATTCTATAAAGAGCAAGTTAACTTTCTTTGTCACTGAATATTTGTTTATTTGACTCATTCTAGTAGATTAATTTACAAAACATTAACATGAATGTGTTAAATTATTACATCAATTTTTCCAAAAACAGATTTGTACGGATCAAACTATATATTTATTATAATATTTTTTAACATTCAACTTTGGTTACAAAGTAAGGAAATATCATCAGTCTTTGTCTGCACTTATACTTATAGGCAAACTGTGTGTTTAATACAATTAACATAATTTGTTGATCATTTGTCAAATTTTGTACTGCTAGAAACTAGAATGATTTCTACCCCCTTAAAATAGTGTAGAGAAATGCTAAAATATACAATTGTTGTCTCTCACATTATTTGATGAATAAATTGTTAGAAATAAATCATGTGACACAATTTTGCATAAAGTGGATTGATATTAGGTCCAAAACAAAAATGCCACTTTCTCTGATAGGCTGAAGTCTTTTGTTAGGCATACATTTCTAGAGTAATTTGATTAAGATTGAGCACATTTAATTAGAGAATTATTTGCAAAATTTAATGAGGAAAAAGATTGCATTAAAATAAATAATTATGAAGGTTTTACGCAAAATCTCATGGAACGTATTGTAAAGATGCAAATGAAAAAAAATGTTGTTTATCCTTTTTATAAATCATGTTACTTAACAAATTTTAGCAATAATGGGGGTTTCCTGTCAAAGAGTTTTGAAATCAGGCTGACCAGATATCAGGGTGATCTGACCAAAATATACAAACGAAATATAAAGATATATGAACCTAATGAGTATGTTCTATATTGAAAAACATATGGGAGTAAACTTCAATTGGTAGAAAACAAGCAGAGACAATAAATAAAGTTTCAGAATTTAGAATCAATGCTAGATTGATAACAACCACGATAATATCGTAGGGGTAACTGTACAAGAACACCAACATGTTATTCCATTATACAACAGGATTATCCAGAGCTTTGCTGCAGAAGTGAGCCATACTGGCATGCCTAGCTTGGATTATTTTGTTGTGATTGCTGGGTGAGAGATTTACTGCAGAAGTGAGCCCTACTGACATGCCTAAATTGGACTACTGTGTTGTGTTTGCTTGTTGAGAGCTTTGCCACAGAAGTGGCTGTCATACTCTAGGGAACACCTTGGATTCAATGGCATTAGGCTCACGTAATTCCTGCTGATTCTTTTCCCCGCCAACATCAACATGTATTAAGTTTGTTTTATACAATGCCAATGGCAATAATTGACATGCAGACAAGCTTAAAAGCCCCAGGTAGACTCACTAGCAACCTGCTTACTCACTGTCCAATTTAGCTGTTGTCATCTTCACATGCAGAGGACGAACAACAATAAAAAATATATGTTAAAGTATGATGAATATAGTAAAAAATAACAACAGAGTAACAACCATTTTTATAAAGCTATATCTTCTGTAACAAAAACTCAACATGAATGAGTTCAAATGGCACCAGAAAATGGTCTGGATAAGTGAGAACAAAATATGTTACACATAAAATGTAGTACAAGGCCCACACTTTACTACAAGACACATGAAATGTTCTACAAGACATTAAATGTTCTACAAGACACATGAGATGTACTACAAGACATGAATTGTATTACAAGAAACATGAGATGTACTACCAAAAGGCCCACAATATACTACAATTAAGGAGTGGGGATATTTCTTTGATCTAAATTACTTTTAGTTAGTAAACTTATACACTGGTAACAAATGTTCACTGCTCTTTCTTTGTCTGTATTTATTTATTTATTGATGTAGGCCTGCTCATAGTAGTGGCTTTTATATGGAACAAAATATAGTGTTAACATGAATGTGAACTATTGTAAGATATTTTTATTCATACTCTTATTTACTTATACGTTGATCTATTTAAGTCAAATAAATGTGTGAACTAATTAGTTAGTTTCTATTCCAGAGAGACCATTTTTCTGGAGCCCTGTCTGACTTATTCTCTAGATACACGCCAAAGGTTTCTTCAGACAGGTACAAACTGAGATTTGTACCAGTGCTACTACCAAACACTAAAGAAAAGGACAGGGACGAACTTGCCATGCTAACAGCTAGGTTAGTGAACTTGATATTCAATGTTAACAATTTGATTCTGACAATAGTAGTTTAGATAGTGTTTTTAATTTTTTTAAATATATGTCTTTGAAATAATAGATCTTTAAAATAAGTGGAACTGCTAATAATTTATGGAATATTGCAACAATTGGAAACCTACTGAACTTCAGTATTACCTTCTGCTGTGGCAATGCATTGTCTAACATCGAACACAGATTAAATAGACTAATTAAGAAAGCTAGTGATATCACACATACCGGTACTGAACAACTTTCACTAGTAGAACTATTTTAAGAAAAATGCTCTTATAAAACTAAAAAAACTTTAGAAGATACATCTCACCCTCTTCATCACAGCTATATAATTTCAGCTCAATTATGGCAAATTCATTTCCTTAAAGTTAGGACAGAAAGATATAAAAATTCATTTGTTCCCCTGTCTGTCAGAATTTACCAGTGTGCTCCCCATAAAAATTCATTTGTTCCCCTGTCTGTCAGAATTTACCAGTGTGCTCCCCCAGCGGTTTACCAAATCTAAATGATCACTAATTATATCCTTATGGTCACTGAGGGAGTTAATTTTTGGGGTATAAGGTGGCTGATTTTTATTTTTAGGTGTCTTGTGTTTAAATTGGTGTTGTTGTACAATGTTGTATGGTTAGAATATTTATTTATATGCTGAAATTAAAAATGTACAATGTAATCAAAAAAACATTTCCATTTATTTGTATCAATAAAAGAATCTTGTCTTATCTTTAAAATAAGGGGATTGGTAATATTTTATGCTCATTTGTCAATAGTCTGGGTTCTGCTGTTGGGATTTTTAATGACACTTTTCAGAAAAGGTAAAACGTTCAACCAGGTTTGAATTATTGCAAAACTGTTAGTGTTAAGAACTAATTTTAGTTATAAAAAAAAAACCCATCGTGATAATTCTTTGTTTCATGTTTGGCTCACTTTAAATCTCCTTGGTGTTGAAACTGAAATTAAACTTTGAATGATGGTGTTTGCTTCTTACTCAAATTATTCTCTGACCCACATTGTTCTCTCAACAGAGTTTGTCACGATGGTGATCTAACACGGGTGCCACATTTGTTCAGGTCAACAGAAGGCTGCTGGTGTGAGAAGGACTGCAGAGCACAAATAGACTTGGTAATATAAATATTTTTTAAATTATGTTTTCCCATCAATATTCTATTTTTTTGTTTTATTTTAATTTTGTTTATTCATATGTCTCACACATTAAAAAAAATCTTAGATTATTTAGTTAAAAAATTTTTTTTGCCAGACTTAGCTAGTTATATAATTTGTATTTTTGTTATCACATTGCCTACAGATGGGTGTTATTTCACTTGAGGCTGCAGTAGACTCTGGGATCCCCAGAACAAGTTGATTTTATGTACACTATTGATTTATTCTAAAGGGCTATGTGTTGCTCTAAGAAGATCCTTTGCTGAAAGATTGTACAATTTAAATACTCTGGTTTCAGGGCATTGGTATTTCTGAATATGTTATCGAGATCAGTATTAAGCCCTGGGATTATGATGTCCCAAGTAATGACGGCATAGGGACAGTGGTCAATGCTTTCCCAATCTATTCTAATGAAGAAGGGAGGACAGACTTTCGTCGGCAAGGAAGCACAACCAGGGTATTTATATAATATATATTTATAAAGGGCATTTGCCATGTATGTTTGCATATGTGGATGTTTATATATATATACATTATACACTTATAGTTACATATGTTTGATAGACATTAAAACAGTGTTGATCTCCACAAAATTCTGCACGTTTATACCTCCGGACATAAGATGGCTCAGGTCAAAACTCATTCCATCTAACAGATGTACATTTAAAAATTATCAAGCTCTTAGGAAATGGTTCAGTGCTGCAAACCCATCTAAAAAGTGAAAACATGTTTTATTGATTTCTTTTTGTGCTAAGATCTTTAATAAATTGGGATTGTTAAACATTTCTTTTTGCACCATGATGCCCTTTCTGATAATGTTGAAAGAAGTTTTTTTTTTAAAAAAAAAGCTTTACCATTGAACACCACAATTGTCTTTTTAATGATGAGAAAAAACTTGGTAAACCATTTTTCAAAAGTACTGTTCAGGAGTGAGCTTAAAGGGTTATGGGAAATTTGTTTGAAAGAAATTTCATGGACGGAAATTTTGACTGAGATATATAATATTGAACACATTACTTAATTAGTAATACAAATTAATGTGTTCAAAAAGAAATTTGATGCAAAATTTTAATGTGTAAACTGAAAAAAAGATTCAACCAAATTTCGTTTCGATCAAATTTCGTCGATCAATTTTCCCACGATGAAACTTCTTTCATACAAATTTCCGGATACCGACCTTAAAGATGGTGGAAAATTCTAACCAGAAAATCCTTAAACGTAAGAGGCTGGAAAAGGGTAGTTATAGTTTCATGAGTATTTAACTATTGAAAAACTTAAGGTTACAGACATAAAAATTGGGACATAGGGATAAGGAAATATGTGTTTTTCTATTTTACTGTTCTGGGGTGTTGAAAACGGTTTGATAGATTTTTATGGGGACACCCTATGATATAACAGATGTGTAAGTTAGCATATCCATTCTTCTTAAAAATAAAATAAAATCTCCTTCATGAATACACCCCAAGAATGCTCAGATGGCCATTATCTCTTAATCCTGAACGCTTATATCCACTTGGAAAATAAATGCAATAATAATCTGACTAAGATATGTGTAGCTTCTATTCTAAAAAAAAACCTCAATCTTTAAGAGAAATTTATATGGGTAAAAAAATAGCCTGGTGTTTACAGGATGCAAATAATTTGTCTGCCCTAATAAACACAGTAATGCAATCTGTTGAATTAATGGTTGTAGAATTAATGATTGTAGAATTTTTAAAGTTAGCACATCAAACATGATGCCATTCACACAGGATTTTACATAGAGGAATTGTTAGAGCTTTAAACCCATCTATCATGTTTATCATGTGATTATATTTTTAAAAAAAATTATATTTCTTTGTGATCCTAGTACCAGTTTGATGAAGTGGCCAACATAGCTTACTTTGTTGCTAATGTAAGATGCCATCAAGTCATTGCAGAGTGAGTAGTTACACAATTTATTGAGAAATGGAAAAGACTCTTTGGCTTGGGTGGAGCAATTTTCATTATATAGAAAGTTTCCTTTGTGGAGAAAAGCATGGGTGACCATACCTGTATTTACTAAACTTGATATGGTTGTATACAGATGTAGGATTTTAATTAATAGAGCAGGGTTTTTTTCCAGGTAGTTTTGACATTAGTCTGATGTGCTCCTTCATTTTTGTGCTGTACCATGTTTCATCACTGTGATATCTCTATACATCTGAGTCAAGCATGATATGATATTTTTTATCCAATCTATAGTGAGTTTTGTTTCCCCGAAGCAACTTTCAAAGACAATGAGCCTTGTGTAACCCCTGAGTGTGACACTTGATGTATCACTTGGTGATGCTTATCCCCTGAGTGTGACTCTGGATGTGTCACTTTGTAATGCTTATCCCCTGAGTGTGTCACTGGATGTGTCACTTGGTGATGCTTATCCCCTCAGTGTGGACCTATTGGGTGTATCATTTGGGCTGGTAATCCTCAGAGTGTGGACCTAATGGGTGTCACACTTGGGGTATTTATCCTCAGTGTGGACCCATTGAATGTATTTGACTGTTTATCCTTAAAAGTGAACATACTGGGTGTGTTATTGGGCTGTTTATCTCCCTAAAGTTGCCCTATTGGGTGTGTCACTTGGGCTGTGTATACAGAGTGAGGAAATATTAGGTTTGTTACATGGGCTGTGTATTCCAAGTGAGGTCATATTTGGTGTGTCACTTGGGCTGTGTATACAGAGTGAGGAAATTTAAGGTTTGTCACATGGGCTGTGTATTCCTATTGAGGTCATATTTGGTGTGTCACTTGGGCTGTGTATCACCTGAGTCAAGCATATATGTAGAGCTATTTTTAGCCATGACCACACTGTTCTTTGCTATACGTGGCCTTGATATTGACATCACTGAGTAAATGTGCTGTGTCATTCATCCCATACCCACCCTTCCCATGGTTGGGAAATGTTTGTTTACATTAGAATGCATTCCATATATTCTGAAGAATGCCATTAGATGATGCAATTTCTAGAATTTCTGTACTAGAGCAGTCTGATTTTGTTCCTATAAATAGGCTGCCTGCTTTCTTAGCAGATAGACAGAGTGAAAGAGATATTTTTGCTATGCAAGATTTTAAATAATTGTGTGTGTAAATTAATATTAGTATTTTGGGGAGTGTACCTTTTTCACAAGCTGCAAGTTGATACAGTATTTATTTTGCTTCTTAACTTGAATTTGTATTTTATAGAAATTTCTTTGTATCCTTAAAATGAATATTGTTAGTATCACTAGCTTTGTTATGCTTTTCTTTGGAACTTTTTTTCTTCTCATTCTTTCGTTATATTATATGAGCCCAAATCTTAGATCAGATTAAATCTTCAAAACCATAACGGTTTATAATATAACAATGTGTCACTTGGGCTGTGTATCACCTCAGTGAGGACGTATTTGGTGTATCACTTGGGCTGTGTATCACCTCAGTGAGGCCATATTTGGTGCATCACTTGGGCTTTGTATCCCCTGAGTGAGGCAATATCTTGTGTGTCACTTGGGATGTGTATCCCCTCAGTGAAGACATACTGGGTGCCTCACTTGGGCTGTGTATCACCTCAGTGAAGACATACTGGGTGCCTCACTTGGGCTGTGTATCACCTCAGTGAAGACATACTGGGTGCCTCACTTGGGCTGTGTATCCCCTCAGTGAAGACATACTGGTTGCCTCACTTGGGCTGTGTATCCCCTCAGTGAAGACATACTGGTTGCCTCACTTGGGCTGTGTATCCCCTCAGTGAAGACATACTGGGAGCCTCACTTGGGCTGTGTATCCCCTCAGTGAAGACATACTGGGTGCCTCACTTGGGCTGTGTATCCCCTCAGTGAAGACATACTGGTTGCCTCACTTGGGCTGTGTATCCCCTCAGGGAAGACATACTGGGAGCCTCACTTGGGCTGTGTATCTCTCAGTGAAGACATACTGGTTGCCTCACTTGGGTTGTGTATCCCCTCAGTGAAGACATACTGGGAGCCTCACTTGGGCTGTGTATCCCCTCAGTGAAGACATACTGGGTGCCTCACTTGGGCTGTGACTCTATACTCAAGGACTTAAATTTCCAGAATGCTAGTTAATCTTCTTGTTTTAGTCTCTACTTAAAAATGTCTTGGTTGACTTGTTCTATCCTGACAGTTTACACAAGGAGATTGAATTAACAAAAGCCTCAATTGCAAGAAAGCTGAGGACTAGAGGTAACAATGATTATAGCAAATACAATTGTATACATTAAATGAAGTGCCAATTGGTCTGGGGGACGGGGGGAGGTTGGGGGGAGGAGGTTTGGGGCGAGGGGAGGAGGTTTGGGGGAGGGGAGGAGGTTTGGGGGAGGGCAGGAGGTTTGGGGGAGGGCAGGAGGTTTGAGCAAGGGGGGGGGGTGTTTGCTTGTGCATCCATGAATTCCTCTATTCTTGGTTGAAACGTATGTGTTCCTAAAGCTATTCATGGTTCTAATATTTATAGAATGGCCACAAAACCACCACACATCTAATGTTGTGACAAGACCATCACATATCTAATTTGGCCACAATACCATCATATATCTAATGTGGCCACAATACCATCACATATCTAATGTGGCCACAATACCATCACATATCTAATGTGGCCACAATACCATCACATATCTAATGTGGCCACAATACCATCACATATCTAATGTGGCCACAATACCATCACATATCTAATGTGGCCACAATACCATCACATATCTAATGTGGCCACAATACCATCACATATCTAATGTGGCCACAATACCATCACATATCTAATGTGGCCACAATACCATCACATATCTAATGTGGCCACAATACCATCACATATCTAATGTGGCCACAATACCATCACATATCTAATGTGGCCACAATACCATCACATATCTAATGTGGCCACAATACCATCACATAATCTGATGTCTAAAATGCTGCTAGAATATTTTGAACGTTGTCCTGTGTTTATTCCATTTTCAGATTTGTATAAAAAAAATTAAACACTGTTGAAAGACTACAAAAAAACACAACTGTTATTAAAATAAGGAAAGAGACCTACCACTTTAAGGTCCGTTTCTATTGCCCTGGTGCACGTGGCACCCCCCTCAACCAAATAAGTATAAAACCTGACACTAGTGGTTAACACAAAATGTCCCTATTTCCATTGCCCCTTTGTGCCCCACACCCCCCGGCTTAACTCTGAGACTGGGGGTTGAACAAAAAATCTCCCGGTTTCTATGTACCTATTTTGAAACATTGTAATTCCAAAATATGTGATGATTTTTGTGTTGGTCTCTCATCCATCTATTTAATGTTACAAATAAATAGATCCTGCAACAATGGGTATCAAATTTATTCACTCTCATCTGCCAAAACAGAAGTTCACAAAGACTTGGATGGATCCACTAAAACAGAAGAGAACAAAGACTTGGATGTATCCACTAAAACAGAAGATAACAAAGACTTGGATGGATCCACTAAAACAGAAGTTCACAAAGATTTGGATAGATCCACTAAAACAGAAGAGAACAAAGACTTGGATGGATCCACTAAAACAGAAGAGAACAAAGACTTGGATGTATCCACTAAAACAGAAGTTCACAAAGACTTGGATGGATCCACTAAAACAGAAGTTCACAAAGATTTGGATAGATCCACTAAAACAGAAGTTCACAAAGACTTGGATGAATCCACTAAAACAGAAGAGAACAAAGACTTGGATGGATCCACTAAAACAGAAGAGAACAAAGACTTGGATGGATCCACTAAAACAGAAGAGAACAAAGACTTGGATGGATCCACTAAAACAGAAGAGAACAAAGACTTGGATGGATCCACTAAAACAGAAGAGAACAAAGACTTGGATGTATCCACTAAAACAGAAGAGAACAAAGACTTGGATGTATCCACTAAAACAGCAGTTCACAAAGACTTGGATGTATCCACTAAAACAGAAGAGAACAAAAACTTGGATGTATCCACTAATACAGAAGAGAACAAAGACTTGGATGTATCTACTAAAACAGAAGAGAACAAAGACTTGGATGTATCCACTAAAACAGAAGTTCACAAAGATTTGGATAGATCCACTAAAACAGAAGTTCACAAAGACTTGGATGGATCCACTAAAACAGAAGAGAACAAAGACTTGGATGGATCCACTAAAACAGAAGAGAACAAAGACTTGGATGGATCCACTAAAACAGAAGAGAACAAAGACTTGGATGGATCCACTAAAACAGAAGAGAACAAAGACTTGGATGGATCCACTAAAACAGAAGTTCACAAAGATTTCGATGGATCCACTAAAACAGAAGATAACAAAGACTTGGATGGATCCACTAAAACAGAAGTTCACAAAGACTTGGATGGATCCACTAAAACAGAAGAGAACAAAGACTTGGATGGATCCACTAAAACAGAAGAGAACAAAGACTTGGATGGATCCACTAAAACAGCAGTTCACAAAGACTTGGATAGATCCACTAAAACAGAAGTGAACAAAGACTTGGATGGATCCACTAAAACAGAAGAGAACAAAGACTTGGATGGATCCACTAAAACAGAAGTTCACAAATACTTGAATGGATCCACTAAAACAGAAGAGAACAAAGACTTGGATGGATCCACTAAAACAGAAGAGAACAAAGACTTGGATGGATCCACTAAAACAGAAGTTCACAAAGACTTGGATGTATCCACTAAAACAGAAGTTCACAAAGATTTGTATAGATCCACTAAAACTGAAGTTCACAAAGACTTGGATGGATCCACTAAAACAGAAGAGAACAAAGACTTGGATGGATCCACTAAAACAGAAGTTCACAAAGATTTGGATAGATCCACTAAAACAGAAGTTCACAAAGACTTGGATGGATCCACTAAAACAGAAGAGAACAAAGACTTGGATGTGTCCACTAAAACAGAAGAGAACAAAGATTTGGATGGATCCACTAAAACAGAAGTTCACAAAGATTTGGATGGATCCACTAAAACAGAAGAGAACAAAGACTTGGATGGATCCACTAAAACAGAAGTTCACAAAGACTTGGATGGATCCACTAAAACAGAAGTTCACAAAGACTTGGATTGATCCACTAAAACAGAAGAGAACAAAGACTTGGATGGATCCACAATAACAGGGGATAACAAAGACAATGATGGATCCACAATAATGAAAGATGACAAATTCATTGATAGATCCACTAAAATAGAAGAGAGCAATCACTTTGATAGATCCATTGACATTGACCAATCCAAAATAACAGAAAAGAGCAAAGACAATGATGACATAGTAACAGAAGAGAACAAAGACATCGAGGGACTTACACTAAAAGAAGAGAAGAAAGACATTTACAGATCCAATAATATTGAAGTGAACAAAAACTTGGATGGATCCACTAAAATTGAAAAAAACAAAGATGTTGACATATCCATAATAACAGAAAAAAACAAAGACATTGACGGATCCACAATAATTGAATATCACAATGACAATGATGGATCCACTAAAACGGAAGTTCACAAAGACTTGGATGGATCCACTAAAACAGAAGAGAACAAAGACTTGGTTTATCCACAATAACAGAAGAGAACAAAGATATCGAGGGATCCATTGAATATTAGTCCTAGATGTTCAACTGGGTAGGCCAATAATTCATGAAAATAATAGAAGTGCTCAGTTATTAGTCATAAAAGTTCAGTTCTAGTGTAAGTTAGGTGCATTATAAATTATATTGATAATATTCTTTGCTATGTTTGTAAGAATAGCAAGAAGCTTTAAATTTTTGCCGCTCTCTTGCAGTTTGTTAAAAACTTCATGTGACATCACAAGTCATACAACCTTGCTGCCCTCACAAAATTATTTTGTGTTTTTTTTTTTTTTTTTTTTTTAAAAATTCAATTTCATTTATTGAAAATGTTTATTTCATGTTGTATTAATGTTTAGGTCTGGTGTGAATGGCTTGTGAAAATTATTGTTTAAAATACTAACCAAATTGTATTAGTATATTGGTATGAAATACTCACCATGCATCTCATGGTAAACTCATGCTTACTGTTAAATTATGGAGCACATGAAGACAACTTTTAGCCTGTATAAGACTCTGCCTTACTCCTTGCCGTGGGTGATCTTATGTGAGGCAAAGTTATACTTAACTGTCTTGGGAGACAGGTGAGGCAAAAATCAACTTCACTGTCATGGGAGACTGTACTCTACAAATGTGTTTCTAAAAGTTTTTTCTAAGGCAAAAGTTTATCCGAAAGTTTTTACATTACGTTCTAACTGACAACATTTCAATCTAAACTGTCCAGGGAAGCATTGCTTTGAGCTGAAATCAGTTAAACACCAGGATAGTGTCATCATTTTTTAACGTTAAAATGTTAACATATTATAAAACTACTAAGCATATATCTGTGTGCGGTTAAAGGTATTTTGTATTACAAAACTTTATCTGTGCACTGTTACAGGTATTTAGTACTTCTAAACTTTTTAAAAATCTGTCCAATGTTACAGGTATTTATTTCTACTAAACTTTATTTGTGAAATGTTACAGATAACACCTTAAATTGTACATCTCCACCATAAAGGGGGAAAAATTGATCATTAATTTTATTGTCTTTATAAAAGAACATTGTTTTATTTTTATTCTCAAAGCCCTTTATGGATTAGGATGTTTGGCTTGATACGTCTATAGATTAGGATGTTTGGATTGATACGTCTATAGATTAGGATGTTTGGCTTGATACGTCTATAGATTAGGATGTTTGGATTGATACGTCTATAGATTAGGATGTTTGGCTTGATACGTCTATGGATTAGGATGTTTGGCTTGATACGTCTATAGATTAGGATGTTTGGCTTGATACGTCTATAGATTAGGATGTTTGGCTTGATACGTCTATAGATTAGGATGTTTGGCTTGATACGTCTATAGATTAGGATGTTTGGCTTGATACGTCTATAGATTAGGATGTTTGGCTTGATACGTCTATAGATTAGGATGTTTGGCTTGATACGCCTATAGATTAGGATGTTTGGCTTGATACGTCTATAGATTAGGATGTTTGGCTTGATACGTCTATAGATTAGGATGTTTGGCTTGATACGTCTATAGATTAGGATGTTTGGCTTGATACGTCTATAGATTAGGATGTTTGGCTTGATACGTCTATAGATTAGGATGTTTGGCTTGATACGTCTATAGATTAGGATGTTTGGCTTGATACGCCTATAGATTAGGATGTTTGGCTTGATACGTCTATAGATTAGGATGTTTGGCTTGATACGTCTATAGATTAGGATGTTTGGCTTGATACGTCTATAGATTAGGATGTTTGGCTTGATACGCCTATAGATTAGGATGTTTGGCTTGATACGTCTATAGATTAGGATGTTTGGCTTGATACGTCTATAGATTAGGATGTTTGGCTTGATACGTCTATAGATTAGGATGTTTGGCTTGATACGTCTATAGATTAGGATGTTTGGCTTGATACGCCTATAGATTAGGATGTTTTGCTTGATACGCCTATAGATTAGGATGTTTGGCTTGATACGTCTATAGATTAGGATGTTTGGCTTGATACGCCTATAGATTAGGATGTTTGGCTTGATACGCCTATAGATTAGGATGTTTGGCTTGATACGCCTATAGATTAGGATGTTTGGCTTGATACGCCTATAGATTAGGATGTTTGGCTTGATACGCCTATAGATTAGGATGTTTGGCTTGATACGCCTATAGATTAGGATGTTTGGCTTGATACGCCTATAGATTAGGATGTTTGGCTTGATACGTCTATAGATTAGGATGTTTGGCTTGATACGCCTATAGATTAGGATGTTTGGCTTGATACGCCTATAGATTAGGATGTTTGGCTTGATACGCCTATAGATTAGGATGTTTGGCTTGATACGCCTATAGATTAGGATGTTTGGCTTGATACGCCTATAGATTAGGATGTTTGGCTTGATATGTCTATAGATTAGGATGTTTGGCTTGATATGTCTATAGATTAGGATGTTTGGCTTGATACGTCTATAGATTAGGATGTTTGGCTTGATACGTCTATAGATTAGGATGTTTGGCTTGATACGTCTATAGATTAGGATGTTTGGCTTGATACGCCTATAGATTAGGATGTTTGGCTTGATATGTCTATAGATTAGGATGTTTGGCTTGATATGTCTATAGATTAGGATGTTTGGCTTGATACGTCTATAGATTAGGATGTTTGGCTTGATACGTCTATAGATTACGATGTTTGGCTTGATACGTCTATAGATTAGGATGTTTGGCTTGATACGTCTATAGATTAGGATGTTTGGCTTGATACGTCTATAGATTAGGATGTTTGGCTTGATACGTCTATAGATTAGGATGTTTGGCTTGATACGTCTATAGATTAGGATGTTTGGCTTGATACGTCTATAGATTAGGATGTTTGGCTTGATACGTCTATAGATTAGGATGTTTGGCTTGATACGTCTATAGATTAGGATGTTTGGCTTGATACGTCTATAGATTAGGATGTTTGGCTTGATACGTCTATAGATTAGGATGTTTGGCTTGATACGTCTATAGATTAGGATGTTTGGCTTGATACGTCTATAGATTAGGATGTTTGGCTTGATACGTCTATAGATTAGGATGTTTGGCTTGATACGTCTATAGATTAGGATGTTTGGCTTGATACGTCTATAGATTAGGATGTTTGGCTTGTTACGTCTATAGATTAGGATGTTTGGCTTGATACGTCTATAGATTAGGATGTTTGGCTTGATACGTCTATAGATTAGGATGTTTGGCTTGATACGTCCATGGATTAGGATGTTTGGCTTGATACGTCTATAGATTAGGATGTTTGGCTTGATACGTCTATAGATTAGGATGTTTGGCTTGATACGTCTATAGATTAGGATGTTTGGCTTGATACGTCTATGGATTAGGATGTTTGGCTTGATACGTCTATAGATTAGGATGTTTGGCTTGATACGTCTATAGATTAGGATGTTTGGCTTGATACGTCTATAGATTAGTATGTTTGGCTTGATACGTCTATGGATTAGGATGTTTGGCTTGATACGTCTATAGATTAGGATGTTTGGCTTGATACGTCTATAGATTAGGATGTTTGGCTTGATACGTCTATAGATTAGGATGTTTGGCTTGATACGTCTATAGATTAGGATGTTTGGCTTGATACGTCTATAGATTAGGATGTTTGGCTTGATACGCCTATAGATTAGGATGTTTGGCTTGATACGTCTATAGATTAGGATGTTTGGCTTGATACGTCTATAGATTAGGATGTTTGGCTTGATACGTCTATAGATTAGGATGTTTGGCTTGATACGTCTATAGATTAGGATGTTTGGCTTGATACGTCTATGGATTAGGATGTTTGGCTTGATACGTCTATAGATTAGGATGTTTGGCTTGATACGTCTATAGATTAGGATGTTTGGCTTGATACGTCTATAGATTAGGATGTTTGGCTTGATACGTCTATAGATTAGGATGTTTGGCTTGATACGTCTATAGATTAGGATGTTTGGCTTGATACGCCTATAGATTAGGATGTTTGGCTTGATACGTCTATAGATTAGGATGTTTGGCTTGATACGTCTATAGATTAGGATGTTTGGCTTGATACGTCTATAGATTAGGATGTTTGGCTTGATACGTCTATAGATTAGGATGTTTGGCTTGATACGTCTATAGATTAGGATGTTTGGCTTGATACGTCTATAGATTAGGATGTTTGGCTTGATACGTCTATAGATTAGGATGTTTGGCTTGATACGTCTATAGATTAGGATGTTTGGCTTGATACGTCTATAGATTAGGATGTTTGGCTTGATACGTCTATAGATTAGGATGTTTGGCTTGATACGTCCATGGATTAGGATGTTTGGCTTGATACGTCTATAGATTAGGATGTTTGGCTTGATACGTCTATAGATTAGGATGTTTGGCTTGATACGTCTATAGATTAGGATGTTTGGCTTGATACGTCTATGGACTAGGATGTTTGGCTTGATACGTCTATAGATTAGGATGTTTGGCTTGATACGTCTATAGATTAGGATGTTTGGCTTGATACGTCTATAGATTAGTATGTTTGGCTTGATACGTCTATGGATTAGGATGTTTGGCTTGATACGTCTATAGATTAGGATGTTTGGCTTGATACGTCTATAGATTAGGATGTTTGGCTTGATACGTCTATAGATTAGGATGTTTGGCTTGATACGTCTATAGATTAGGATGTTTGGCTTGATACGTCTATAGATTAGGATGTTTGGCTTGATACGCCTATAGATTAGGATGTTTGGCTTGATACGTCTATAGATTAGGATGTTTGGCTTGATACGCCTATAGATTAGGATGTTTGGCTTGATACGCCTATAGATTAGGATGTTTGGCTTGATACGTCTATAGATTAGGATGTTTGGCTTGATACGTCTATAGATTAGGATGTTTGGCTTGATACGTCTATAGATTAGGATGTTTGGCTTGATACGCCTATAGATTAGGATGTTTGGCTTGATACGCCTATAGATTAGGATGTTTGGCTTGATACGTCTATAGATTAGGATGTTTGGCTTGATACGTCTATAGATTAGGATGTTTGTTTGGCTTGATACGTCTATAGATTAGGATGTTTGGATTGATACGTCTATGGATTAGGATGTTTGGCTTGATACGCCTATGGATTAGGATGTTTGGCTTGATACGTCTATAGATTAGGATGTTTGGCTTGATACGTCTATGGATTAGGATGTTTGGCTTGATATGTCTATAGATTAGGATGTTTGGCTTGATACGTCTATAGATTAGGATGTTTGGCTTGATACGTCTATGGATTAGGATGTTTGGCTTGATACGTCTATAGATTAGGATGTTTGGCTTGATACGTCTATAGATTAGGATGTTTGGCTTGATACGTCTATAGATTAGGATGTTTGGCTTGATACGTCTATAGATTAGGATGTTTGGCTTGATACGTCTATAGATTAGGATGTTTGGCTTGATACGTCTATAGATTAGGATGTTTGGCTTGATACGTCTATAGATTAGGATGTTTGGCTTGATACGTCTATGGATTAGGATGTTTGGCTTGATACGTCTATAGATTAGGATGTTTGGCTTGATACGTCTATAGATTAGGATGTTTGGCTTGATACACCTATGGATTAGGATGTTTGGATTGATACGCCTATGGATTAAGATGTTTGGCTTGATATGCCTATGGATTAGGATGTTTGGCTTGATACGCCTACAGATTAAGATGTTTGCCTTGATACGCAGTCAAGTAACTTTAGCCTTTAACTTTAATATTTATCTTCCAATAAACCAATTAGGACACACCATTCACCATGAAATGAGCAGTCAAGCCTTCACCATGTTCAACAAAACACATTCCAAGTCTTATATGGTATCAGTTCTTACATTTATTTGTTGATTAAGTCAATTGTCAGTGTCTAGTTCTGTATTCATGGTGCATGTATCTAGCGCCATAGTTGTATGCTCCAAGTGCATTGTCTCTATGTGAAGCACTCATTTGTCATGATGTTTGATGTTTTAAACTTTGTGGACCAATCCACAATAAATTGATGTTATCTTGATCAAATTCATCCACTAGTCCTTTGCCATGTTGACATTCAAACAATGACGCAATTTTCTTTTTTCTGTAAATCTTGGCTTAATGAGTCTTTATTCTTTGATACATTTGTATAGTGCTTTCAATGTATTGCTTAATCAATCTGTACAATAAAGTCAATCGCTGGGCTGTATCTGTTGTTTGATTAAATGTCTCCTTTGTAACTGAGACAATATTTGGAGGAAGTTCAATTTTTCCCCTAAATAACTCTTTGCTCAATCAACTAAATCACAATGAAACAGTATCAGCGTTATAATATAAGATTATCACCATAACTCATTACAATATTGACTTTAACATTAAATGTTCACATCACATGATTAAGTGATTGGTATTTTTTAACGTAATGTCAATGACTCCTAAGTCAGCCCATATTTCACTAGTGTTGTAATGGTTCGTTTGATTTTTAGTTACATGTTAAGCTTCATGCCTGCGTTAATAAAGGGTATATCAATTGATAAAAATATGTTGTCTGTATTTCTTTAATAGTCTTTAACTTTGGTCCTATTGAAAACAAATGTGTTTTCCATCAGTTTTCAATTGAGACAGAATAATTTGGATCAGATCATTTCCTTTATTTGCACTGAGTGTGACTTCGGGTATTTTAGTTTAGGTATATTTATTTCATAGGGTGACTGGATGGCTGTGTTCAGATCCCTAGCTATAGTGTCCCGCCATTGTTTCAGACGTAGCTGTGTCCAGGTTAAGTCAAACTGAAATGTTGACGTTCGGTTGTTGAGGACAAACTATGTTCAAAGGTAATCAACTGTGTTATTGTTACGGGTTATCAAACTTTTATGGTCAAGTGTGATAAAAATATTATTATCAAGGGTAATCAAATTATTATTGTCAAGGGTACTCAAACTATTATTATCAAAAGTAATCAAACTATTTTTGCCAACGGTAGTCAAACTTAAATTATTAATATCAAGGGTATCAAACTATCATTACTATCACGGGTAATAGTAGTAATACAACTGTTATTATTGTCAAGGGTAATAAAACTATTTTCAAACTAAAAGCCACAGCTTCGTTTGCACTGAGTATTAGCTTTTAATTAAGCAGTCAACACTTCCCGGTCGTATCAAACTGACTTCAGGTAACAATAGCGGAAAACCCGATTGACACGGGGTCACTGGGTGCAACAGCCTCTGTTATTTTTCAAGCAGTGGCGATGTGTAGTTCCTACAGTTTTGAGAATAAAATCTTAAATTATTTTTAAAAAAAACAACAAAAAAAAACACTATGACTAACACAGGCCAAAGGCGTAGCTAGGGGAAGGGGGGTTCGGACCGCACCTTAAAAAAACCCCTCAGCACTTTGCTGAAAATGATGCCCCTCCAGGTAAAGGAAAAAGATGTTGCCCCCTTCCTATGCCAATGAATATAAATGAATTGTGACTATTGCTAAATCAACTTTTCAAACGTGTTGCTTTGAGGCGGGATGGGGGTCTTAATGTGAATCTGATTTGTGTGTGGGTGGGAGTGGTGTCAAAATTAACGAGTCAACAGGGGGGGTGGGTACATTTTTTTTGCTTACGTTCCTTATGGATGGTCCCTAGGTTTTAAATCTTGCCTTTTGGATGGTCCCTAAATCTTGTCCTATGGATGGTGCCTAAGTTTTACTCTATGGATGGTCCCTTAAGTCTTGCCCTATGGATGGTCCCTTAAGTCTTGCCCTATGGATGGTCCCTTAAGTCTTGCCCTATGGATGGTCCCTTAAGTCTTGCCCTATGGATGGTCCCTTAAGTCTTGCCCCATGGATGGTCCCTTAAGTCTTGCCCTATGGATGGTCCCTTAAGTCTTGCCCTATGGATGGTCCCTTAAGTCTTGCCCTATGGATGGTCCCTTAAGTCTTGCCCTATGGATGGTCCCTTAAGTCTTGCCCTATGGATGGTCCCTTAAGTCTTGCCCTATGGATGGTCCCTAAATCTTGTCCTATGGATGGTGCCTAAGTTTTACTCTATGGATGGTCCCTTAAGTCTTGCCCTATGGATGGTCCCTTAAGTCTTGCCCTATGGATGGTCCCTTAAGTCTTGCCCCATGGATGGTCCCTTAAGTCTTGCCCCATGGATGGTCCCTTAAGTCTTGCCCTATGGATGGTCCCTTAAGTCTTGCCCTATGGATGGTCCCTTAAGTCTTGCCCCATGGATGGTCCCTTAAGTCTTGCCCTATGGATGGTCCCTTAAGTCTTGCCCTATGGATGGTCCCTTAAGTCTTGCCTTATGGATGGTCCCTTAAGTCTTGCCCTATGGATGGTCCCTAAGTCTTGCCCCATGGATGGTCCCTTAAGTCTTGCCCTATGGATGGTCCCTAAGTCTTGCCCTATGGATGGTCCCTTAAGTCTTGCCCCATGGATGGTCCCTTAAGTCTTGCCCTATGGATGGTCCCTTAAGTCTTGCCCTATGGATGGTCCCTAAATCTTGCCATATGGAGAGTCACTAAATCTTGTCCAATGTATGGTCCCTAAGACTTACCTTATGGATGGTCCCTAAGTCTTGCCCATTTTGGATGGTCCCTAAATCTTGTCACATGGATGGTCCCTTAAGTCTTGCCCTATGAATGGACCCTAAATCTTGCCATATGGATAGTCACTAAATCTTGTCCTATGTATGGTTCCTAAATCTTGTCATATGAGGGTCCATAAGTCTTGCCCATTTTGGATGGTCCCTAAATTTTGTCACATGGATGGTCTCTAAGTCTTGCCATATTTATGGTCCCAAAGCCTTATATGGATTGTGCCTCAATGTAAACAACACATTGTTGAGTAGACCGATTACAAATACAAGAAATCAAAATAAAATAATCTCAGTTTTTTATATTATATAAACAAAAATATTTATTGATGTTAAGATTCAGTGACTGTCTTCTTTGCTTGCATATGCGCTCGTCAATACTGTCCCTTTTCCAAATATAGGGCATCCTTACCTAATATCACTTCAACAGACCACTCCATCCCTACTATGATGTCCATGAATCACTGTTAAGGAGAGTTTAAGTTATATTTACATCATTTTAAATGTGTCGTTTCATTAGATCTTAGCTATAATACACTAGATGAATATCGATCCCTGATTAACACTTATCTATTCACCAAGTTCAATTCTATTTCCACAACTGCTCTTTCCCCCATTGCTACGCTCGCAACAAAGCTTATCTGTCACAGTTTGTTCTCCTTGACATCATCCCCGAAATGTTGCTTTTCTTAACTGTTATAATTGCAAACATCAAGTTATCCCATCCACCATAAGGAACCATATCTATTCTCCCTGCGGTATCTATTCTTTCTTCCGTTGCAACTGCAGCCATCTAACCCCCCCCCCCCCCCCCACCCCCCAAATCTATTCTCGCGTCGCTATACCTCGCTGACGGTATTTTCAATTCTGGCCGCGTTTTTTATGATTGCCATGTTGAAATACGAGCGCTGGCTGGCCGGGACCATCCTACTGATTGAATGTATCCATTTGGGGGACTTCGCTCTCCGGATGGCCGGCTGTCGATACGACAAACGATTTTCCCCGAATCCAGTTTAGTTTGGCTGCCTGTGTTGATGACGAATTGCCCGCCAGGCTTCGGGAAAAACTGGGCTGTAGAGAAATTGGCGAGTGCTTTGGGGTAGGGGGGTTGGGTGGAGGGATGGGGCCGCATAATGAGTGAAAGTGAACGTCGGAGTTATGAGGAGGTTGGATTGAGAGAAAAAGAAAGACGGAATTTGAGGAGGTGAGAACGAGAGAGGGGGAGAAAGGGAGAGAGAGAGAGAGACAAAGAGAGAGAGAGAGATAGAGGCAGAGTTAAGAAGAGAAAGACGGACATATGTGGTGGTTATGGTGCGAGAAAGAGAAAGCCGGAGTTATTAGGAGTTGAAAATAAGAGAAAGGGAAAGACATAGTTAAGAGGAAGTGGGATTCAGAGAAAGTGATATGTTGTAGTTGTAGTGCGAGAAGGAGACAGACGGAGCTATTTAGAGTTGGAAATGAGAGAAAGAGAAAAGGATCGATAATTTTACAAAATAGGATAGGGAAGAATTAAGAATGGACGTGTCTTTTTGGTGGGTGTGTATGTGTGAGAGAGATGGAGAGTCTGTGTGGAGGCAGAGGGAAAAAGTGGAGTGGGGCGATAAATTAGAGGGAAGAGTGGGTTAAAACTTGTATATGTTTTTGTGTGTGTGTGTGGAGGTTAGGGTGTTGAACAAATGAATGGGATAGTGAGTTTAAAAAAAAGTTAGGTAGAAGGAGGGGTAGTAGGAAGGGTAGTAGAACAAGTGTTGTAAAATACCTTGGACGACTAGGAATTGAATGAATGCAATGTCTCAGCACTGTGTTGTCATCTTACATGCCAGCCTGTCAAATTATGGCGATAGGGAACATTGAAGTTAAGACGAAAAGCCAAAGACCGAGGGGAACCCGCGAAAACTGAGCCATAGAATCCCTGGCTGGAGCACACGCAGCATAGTTTAATTTTGGTTTCTGGAAGTGTGTCGATTGCTGAAGTTATACGAGCAAATATCCTGGAGGATAAGAGTTGGCTACGAATCAGAAGCAGCAGCCGTCTATCGTATCTCGCCATATCTCACACCCAACCCTTACATATCTGGGACACAGCCCTTACGTATCTGACACACATACCTTACGTATCTGACACACAGCCCTTACATATATGACACACAGCACTTATATATCTGACACACAGCCCTTACATATCTGACACACAGCCCTTACATATCTGACACACAGCCCTTACGTATCTGAGACACAGCCCTTACGTATATGAAACACATACCTTACGTATCTGACACACAGCCCTTACGTATCTGACACACATCCCTTACATACCTGACACACAGCCCTTACATATCTGACACACAACCCTTACATATCTGACACACAACCCTTACATATCTGACACACAGCCCTTACATATCTGACACACATCCCTTACATATCTGACACACAGCCCTTACATATCTGACACACAACCCCCACGAGCCCTTTCATATTTTTACATTTATCTCAATCTCAACCTTCTCCCGTTTCTAAAAAGTATTAGAAAAAAAATCTTGATCCATTCATCCCTTTGGTTTCATACGAAGAAATCTGCATACGTATCTCTGAGTCCCAATAAATGGATAGGCACTTCATCCCACAGTGACGGATGGCACTGCCTCGTTTCCAGTTTCAACGAATGGCGCACATCTAAACAGCCGTCTTTCAACAACTCGGCGAATAGAAAAATTTTCGAGAAGTTTGTCTCACCAGGCTGTTAGCTGCGTGTAGCGCATGTTAACATGGGTTCTCTCTCTGTGTCAGAACGTTTAGAAGGACCATTATTTATTTATCATTAATGTTATTTTAAATCCAAATGATCAAAAGTATGTTTTAAAAACCTGACCTGCGTGCTCCTAACAAACATTCTTCTCTGACTTGTATTCTTTGGTACCGAGTCTAAAACGACCCGTAAATATTTGAGCATAAGACTTGTGTGAAATTGAGCCCATGTGAAGTGAGTTTCTGTGAAAGTCAAGCCACCGTGAAATTGAGGCCCATGTGAAGTGAGTTTCTGTGAAAATCAAGCCACTGTGAAATTGAGGCCACGTGAAGTGAGTTTCTGTGAAAGTCAAGCCACTGTGAAATTGAGGCCCATGTGAAGTGAGTTTCTGTGAAAGTCAAGCCACGTGAAATTGAGGCCCATGCGAAGTGAGTTTCTGTTAAAGTCAAGCCACGTGAAATTGAGGCCCATGTGAAGTGAGTTTCTGTGAAAGTCAAGCCACTGTGAAATTGAGGCCCATGCGAAGTGAGTTTCTGTGAAAGTCAAGCCACTGTGAAATTGAGGCCCATGTGCAAGAGAAACCCCGTGAATGTGAAGTACCTTTTAAAGTGCGGCCCATGTGAAAGTGAGACCGCTGAAATATTGAGAACCGTGTGAAAGTGAAGCCTCTATGTATGAAAGTAAGACTAGACTACCACTCCACCGTGAGATGACGTAAATTCTTCCATGTTTACATCCTGGCGTTAATTTTTGGCTGGTATCATCGTCATAAAAATCTCACCGACTCAGAAAATTCCAAAGAGTAAAATTGTCGATTGAAAATATTGGGATGGAGGCCAATCAGAACGAGGCTAAAACCCAACGATTCATCAACCACTACTTAAAGTGTACAACTTAGTACAAGGAAGATGTTTGGTTGGCACGGGAGTCTTAAAGTTTCCTAAGGAAGTGTACAAAGAAGTTCCCCCAATGACCCAATATGTACACAATTATGGAATTCACCAGTTCAATAGAGGCAATGTCATCCAAACGTGTACACATTTTTGGCATTCATCAGTTCAATAGAGGCAATGTCCTCCAAACGTGTACATAAGTATGGCATTCATCAGTTCAATAGAGGCAATGTCCTCCAAACGTGTACACAATTATGACATTCATCAGTTCAATAGAGGCAATGTCATCCAACGTGTACACAATTATGGTATTCATCAGTTCAATAAAGGCAATGTCTTCGAAACGTGTACAAAATTATGGCATTCATCAGTTCAATAGAGGCAATGTCATCCAAACGTGTACACAATTATGGCATTCATCAGTTCAATAGAGGTAATTTCCTCAAAACACGTACACAATTATGGCATTCATCAGTTCAATAGACGCACTGTCCTCCAAACGTGTACACATTTTTGGCATTCATCAGTTCAATAGAGGCAATGTCCTCCAAACGTGTACATAACTATGGCATTCATCAGTTCAATAGAGGCAATGTCCTCCAAGCGTGTACACAATTATGGCATTCATCAGTTCAATAGAGGCAATGTCCTCCAAACGTGTACATAACTATGGCATTCATCAGTTCAATAGAGGCAATGTCCTCCAAGCGTGTACACAATTATGACATTCATCAGTTCAATAGAGGCAATGTCCTCCAAGCGTGTATAAAATTATGGCATTCATCAGTTCAATAGAGGCAATGTCCTCCAAACGTGTACATAACTATGGCATTCATCAGTTCAATAGAGGCAATGTCCTCCAAGCGTGTACACAATTATGGCATTCATCAGTTCAATAGAGGCAATGTCCTCCAAACGTGTACATAACTATGGCATTCATCAGTTCAATGGAGGCAATGTCCTCCAAACGTGTACACAATTATGGCATTCATCAGTTCAATGGAGGCAATGTCCTCCAAACGTGTACATAACTATGGCATTCATCAGTTCAATAGAGGCAATGTCCTCCAAACGTGTACACAATTATGGTATTCATCAGTTCAATGGAGGCAATGTCCTCCAAACGTGTACATAACTATGGCATTCATCAGTTCAATGGAGGCAATGTCCTCCAAACGTGTACATAACTATGGCATTCATCAGTTCAATAGAGGCAATGTCCTCCAAACGTGTACATAACTATGGCATTCATCAGTTCAATGGAGGCAATGTCCTCCAAACGTGTACACAATTATGGCATTCATCAGTTCAATGGAGGCAATGTCCTCCAAACGTGTACATAACTATGGCATTCAACAGTTCAATGGAGGCAATGTCCTCCAAACGTGTACACAATTATGGCATTCATCAGTTCAATGGAGGCAATGTCCTCCAAACGTGTACACAATTATGGCATTCATCAGTTCAATGGAGGCAATGCTAGGACTAGCTAGAAGCGCAGCCCCACAAGTAAATTGCTTCTCTGTGGTAAATGCGTTCTCCGGCCATCAGAGAATGGCCAAATAATGTGAAATTATGGTAACGTTTTCTTCCACAATTCGATTACTGCTTGTGAAGACGCCTATGGATGTCTGTATTCACATCCTATTGACTGACTGTTTGTCGTCTGCCCATGCCCACCCCCCTCCTTTTTTCCCTCCCTTCACCCAATCTTATGCTTTTTAAAAAATATTAAAAAATCCAAATCCTGCTTGTTAGTATAGCCTTAGCTATTTTTATATTTCAAATACGTGAACTTCCATAAACGTGATACCTTACGGTACACGAAGAAGTAATTTTTTGCTTTGAATTATATCATTTTTGTTTGCATCTGTGTTATTCAGTTTAATATATTGTCATTTAGCGTCTGTTATATATTGTCAAAAAGCATATTTTATATATGGTCAAAAAACATATTTTATATATTGTCAAAAAGCATGTTTTATATATTGTCAAAAAGTATCTGTTATATATTGTCAAAAAGCATATTTTATATATTGTCAAAAAGCATTTTTTATACATTGTCAATTTCTCTTTTAACTATTTCAACCGAATAAACAAATATCGAGGGATGAAAACCAGAATACTAGTTAAAGACTGGGTTCCTGTTGTTAAAAACTTACGTCTTTTGATTATTGTTATCTTTTGCCAACTTGTGTTTGGCGTAACTTTGGAAGTCGGCTGGGGTGTGGTAGGGGTGGGGGAAGCCTACACCACTGTAATATCTCGTGGAAGCCTACCATCTTTAACGCGGTCAAGTTAAATTGCTATTTAATGAGCACTGCAACAGTCTCTATCCTTTATCATATTAATTCAAACTATATTCCCCGTGGCCCTTGTAAGATACGCCCCTCTGTCACACTTTCCGATTCGCCCGATCGAAAGACTAGACTCCTCGAAACGTTTTGTAACTCCTAATCGAACTCCGAAGATATTCAATTTTTCAAATAAAAACCTCCTCCCCACCCCCCACCCCGGGGGCGAAGACGAAATTCTTCCAGTGTGGACGATTTTCTCGCATAATGTGCATCTCTCGGTTGTCCCTCCTGTTTTGCGGTTCTTAGACTCCGAATACCGGAGTGGTATTTGTTATGTTATTCTCCAGACAAGAAAAAAGACATTTGGATGTAAATAAGGTTTGCTCCATTGGTTATTCACAGCGCTTTCCAGCCCGCTGCCATTCGGTGAAAACTGAATTATTTCCCTTTGCATAATATTTCCTTTATTACGAGTTCTGCCCAATCTCTCCTGTAGACCGAGAAGGAACGGACAGAATTGGTAGCCAGTAGATTTTGCACAATACATTACGAAATAAATAGTTCTCTCGTCCAACATCAATCCCCCCACCCCACCTTTCGTTTTCCGATAACTTTAATATTATGTGAATACAGAAAGGAAAAGGAAAACAAATCGCGGATTCTTTAGACCAATTTTTTAGGAGTGATAAGGTTGTCTGTATGGCGGGAAATTACATGAGTCCAATTCCTCCCCCCCCCCTCTCGCCATTCCCATTTTTTTTCGGGGTTATCCATCCCGCCTAAATTCATTTGTACAAGTATTAAAATTATAACTATTTAATGTACCGCCAAAACTCATCAAAAAAGTAATTTTTATTGTGTAACATGTTCACATAACATTTTTATCTTATTATACATTTAAGCTTAATGTTTCAATTGCTAGTTCTGAATTTGGCTGTGGGTGCGCAGATGGCTCGTGAGACCGATTCTTGCGAGAAATGTTCTTAAGCAGTAAGTGGCAGAAGGCTATTTTAAATGCGTTATTTACGGATTACTTATAAACGTGGGCTTTTATTGTTTCGCCCATTGCATGAATTTAGTCTATAACTCGAGGTGGTATATATTATAGATATTAAATTGTTTTAAAAAATTGTCAAAGTTACATTGTATAAATTGAAAATGTTAAGCTTGAAAATTATTTACAAATTCGTCTTACTGTTTCGTGGACCATGGTCCCCTCACCACTCCACTCATCATTGCACTCACCACCTCACTTAGCACCCCACTCATTATTTCACTCACCCTTCCACCCACCACCCACCCCACCCACCATCCCACCCACCATCCCACCCACCACCCCACCCACCATTCCACTCACTCACCCACCCACCACTCCACTCACCGTCCCACTCACCACCCCCACGATTACACCAGGACGCTAAAGATGCACAATCAATCCCATACTACAAGCGCTCTCCCGTCCACCACTCCAAAAATCTCTGGTTTTCAAACATAAACAATAAACACATAATTACAAGTCCAACCTAAACGAACACACCCTCCCCCCTCCGATAAAGCTAAAATAAATCAACATCTATTACAATTCCATAATCGCAAATAATAAAATTCCTTTTTGGACTGAACGTATACCGCCCTCCTCAAGTTTCCCCCTAGCACCCCTCCCTAACACTGCACTCCCTCCAGTCCCCCTATCTTAACCCCCTCCACTCCCCCCCACCAACTCGGCTCCCCACGATGTAAATCCAATCAGAGTTTTCTAGCGCCAGGCTCATCTCCCGGGGATTGTGTATTTTTCGAGCGCGGCAACTAATCGTACTAATTGAGCCCTTCGCAAGTCGTGGAGAACGTCGGGCCCTTAATCCAATCAGCAGATCTCAGGCAACCTACCGGCCTGTCAATCATGCCAAGATGCCCTATTTATTCCTCCAATTTCAGAATTTGGTCTTGACGCAAGAAAAGTAAATGAAAATTTTTGTATGCGACCCCCCCCCCCCCCAAACCCCTATAAAAACAACAACAACAACAACAATTTTCCTGTTAAGTACATTTCCAACTCCAATAAGAAGCCATCATTACGTTGTCTTCTGCTTACTCCCACTTACTGTTCTTACAATGATTAAGGCCTAGACGTAGTTTTTTGTCAGGTCACGTGGTGTTACTAAAGGCCTACACATATTTTTATGCTGCGCAATTTAATGTCCGATATTAGAGCAGAAATGTAGGGGCGAACACGTTTCTTTAAATGTACAGTCGAACATACGCCTAACATGTAGTTAGGAATAGATTATCATCATCCCAAATCCTCCTCCCCGGACAATCAGTGGTCTGGCTCCTCAACATGATCAGTGTTTATATTATAAAATGGTCTACTGTTCACCATCTTGTACAGTTGTTCACATCTTGTACATTTATTCACAATCTTGTACAGTTGTTCACCATCTTGTACTGTTTTTCACCATCTTGTACTGTTGTTCACCATCTTGTACAGTTGTTCACCATCTTGTACAGTTGTTCACCATCTTGTACAGTTGTTCACCATATTGTACAGTTGTTCACCATCTTGTACAGTTGTTCACCATCTCGCACAGTTGTTCACCATCTTGTACTGTTGTTCACCATCTTGTACAGTTGTTCACCATCTTGTACTGTTGTTCACCATCTTGTACAGTTGTTCACCATCTAGTACAGTTGTTCACCATCTCGCACAGTTGTTCACCATCTTGTACTGTTGTTCACCATCTTGTACAGTTTTTCACCATCTTGTACAGTTGTTCACCATCTTGTACAGTTGTTCACCATCGTGTACAGTTGTTCACCATCTTGTACAGTTGTTCACCATCTTGCACAGTTGGACATAGATTTTATAAAGATGAGGAAATATAATATTTAAAACTAAACAAAACAAATCTGCTGTCTGAGTTAGTTCTCTTTTTTCTCTAAATTTTGCTATGATGTATTTCTGGGGCAAAAAAAAAAAGATACAATCTTGCATGACTTGCCATCAACAAACACCTGTATAGCAGCAAACACCAGTATAACAACAGACACCAGTATAACTACAAACATCGCATTGCGTTTGAGACTGTCTTTTTTTTTTTAAATCTCAGTCCTGATAGCGAGATTTTATTCTTGGCTGTCATGGTCTCGCCACTAGTCTCCTAAAATTCATCAACCCTCAACAACACCACAATGGCAATCATTTCGCCGGCGGATTAATTGCGGCTAATTACTCTCTTATTAGATTAAATTTTCCCTTGACCCCAGCGACGTCCATCGCCGGTCAGAAAAAAAATAGTTCTTCCTCGGGCCGCGCGGGTTGAGACTGGCCATCGCCAGTAATCAGAGCTCGTGGACTAGCAGCCACTAAAATGCGGTATCTTCCCCATCAGTTTGACAACTTCACTGTGTCACTGCCAGCAGTGCCGCCACGCTCGCGCTGACAGGATGGTGAACAAGCGAAACCGATCTTCGCGCCTTCCACCTCACCACTTAATTGTAATAGCATCGCTGGCAACATCCACACATTGGTGAGATGAGAGCACAGTGATGCCGTATTGTTCGGCTGGATTAATGGATTGGAAGCAATTTTATGGAAACATTTTCTGACGAAAAAAAACAAACCCCGGGGTACGTTTTGAAACAAACATCTAACCTAAAGCTGTGGCTCTGAGCTCATGGGAGGGTGGGACCATGAGATTTGGGGACCAGGAGATTTGGGGACCAGGAGATTTGGGGACCAGGAGACGGGGACGAGGAGGCGGGGACCAGGAAATGGGGACCAGGTGACGGGGGACCAGGAGATTTGGGGACCAGGAGACGGGGGACCAGGAGACGGGGGACCAGGAGACGGGGACCAGGAGATGGGAACCAGGAGACGAGAACCGTGACAAGGGGGCCAGGAGAAGAGGGCCTGTAGAAGGGGACCAGGAGAAGGCTCAATGAGATTGGGGACCAGGCGAATGGAACGAGGAAAATGGGTCCGGGAGAAGCAGGCCGAGAGGTGTGCATTACGAGATGGGGACCAGTAGATGAAGGTTTGAGAAGGGGACCAGGAGATTGGAAACCTGTAATTTGGGGATCGTGAGATGGGGACCAGGAGAAGGGACCCGCAGAATGGGGATCAGGAGAAGGCGACCAGCAGATGTGGCCCGGAGCTGGATGGTTTTGTTTAAAGTCATATCGTTTTCGTTACTTGAGATACTTAGAGCAGAAATGAGATAATTGTTTTAACTTATGAAATGTGTTGTGTGAGCTTGTATGCATGATTCTTGTGTGGGTGTTTCGGAACGTGCGCGAATTAATCATATGTGCGCGTGCAGCTGGTGTGAATTATTCTTTTGTGCATAAATCAGCATGTGTGAATTATTCTTGTGTGCGTCTTTCAGCATGTGTGCAATATTCCTGTGTTAGCTTTTCAGCACGTATGAGATCTTCGTGAGAGTGTGTATCAGCACGTGTGAGTTCTTATTGTGTGTATCAGCACGTGTGAGTTCTTATTGTGTGTATCAGCACGTGTGAGTTCTTATTGTGTGTATCAGCACGTGTGAGTTCTTATTGTGTGTATCAGCACGTGTGAGTTCTTCGTGTGACCGTGTATCAGCACGTGTTAGTTCTTCGTGTGAGTTCTTCGTGTGAGCGTGTATCAGGACGTGTGACTTCTTCCTGTGTGTATTCACCCTCGTGCCTCTGTTACGTGACATTATACGCAAGGCTTCCTATCATGGCTGCATTTCCCCAAAGTCATCACCTTACATGTCTGTGCAGACTGCGACAATGTCTGCTCTAAATTGATTAAATTGGCTCAAAAATAGCTGCGCATTTGTCTAATTAAAAAAAAAAACCTGTTGATATTTGTGCGTGTGTGTGTATAGGGGGGAAGGCTCATTGTGGTAAAACATAACTGGATAACGCTCGACACCAATTATTGAAGGTTTTATAACAATGGTAAAAAAGTTCATCTCAAAAAAAAAAAAAAGAAAAAGCCGAACTCTCATAGAGTAAACGAAACCCAATTTATTATTCAAAAATAATAATTGATTCTCTTTCATAAAACACAAACACACACACCACACACACACACAAGTGTGTAGACGAAAATAACTGAACCTTGTACAATGAACACAAGAAAGAAATTAAGTTTATAAAGAATGTTCATAATTGATATCTTAGCGCCTAGACCCCCATCCCCACCCCCACCCCCGGATTCTATTGGGCACAGTATTTAAAGACATAAGAAATATTTAACAAAAACCTAATAGCACTACTTGCCCAAAACCTTTTGACGGCACTACTGGCCACAACTCTCTCATCACTTTTGAAAAGAAACGATCGGAACTGCAATTACTTTTGACCACCATACACGTCACAGAGACTACCACCTCACATGGACCACAATTCACGTCACAGAGACCACCCCCTCACATGGACCATCATTCACGTCACCGAGACCACCACCTCACAGGGACCACCACCACACATGGACCACCACCTAACATGGACCACTACCTAACATGGACCACCACCTAACATGGACCACTACCACACATGGACCACCACCTTACATGGACCACCACCTCAAATGGACCACCACCTAACATGGACCACCACCTCACATGGACCACCACCTCGCATGGACCACCATTTCTGGGCCAACAAAACGTTTTAGACAGGACCCTCTGTAAGACGGTAGTAACCTGGTGGCTGATCAAACCTAAGGGAAGCTACTGAAGGTCGGGTCGGTCCGTCTGATTGTCCGGCCACAGTCCCGGGTCAGGACAATGGTCAAACCTCAACAACAACAGATGGTCACGTTGGTCTTGACCTGCCGTAAACACCCGGAAATAGAGAGGTGGCTTGACCGTACTTGACGCCTCGTCATTGCTGAATACCGTCACACACTGTGGGCGAGTGGTATTTTCCGTAATTGATAAAAGTCGCCACCATTTAATAGCTTATGTGTCCGTCCAGTCATCAGTGATGTCCATTATGTTGAAGATTTTGGCGGATGATCAGCGACCGATGGGGCTAGGAAGTAGAAGTAGAACAATTTAGTGATGTATTTGAATTTAGTGCTGGATGACTGGATTATAAACCTTGTTAGCTATACTATACAGTACCAGTAGTCTTTATGTAGGAGGTATAATAGTTTTAAATAAATTCATAGTTGTTTTTAGTTATTGCACACACTCTTCATGGTCCTTTCGTCCAAAAAAAAAAAGGGGGGGGGGGGGCGCGAGGCGTCAATCCTTCCCGCTGATTGGTGTTCAACACTTACGTCTGGTATTAAATAAAACTAAATTAAATTATAGTGTTTTTTCCCTCAAAAACCTTTAAAATCAAATCACTTTAAAAAGGGGTGCAGTAATCGGATCCTGGATCTTTACATTTCCTGAAACAAGGGGTTGGCAATATTTTTTTGAGTGATGAGCCATTTTTAAAGATTATAACTGTTACTGTTACTGTTACAAATTATATTGAAATGCGCATTTCATTTAAAGATTAGTAAAAAAATAATATTAAAATAGCGACATCTGTTCGTTCAAAGAACCTTAGAGTACAAGCTCTCTCACTACAGCCACTATGTCATAGTCCATGTTCTCACTACAGCCACTATGTCATAGTACATGTTCTCACTACAGCCACTGTGTCATAGTACATGTTCTCACTACAGCCATTGTGTCATAGTACATGTTCTCACTACAGCCACTGTGTCATAGTACATGTTCTCACTACAGCCATTGTGTCATAGTACATGTTCTCACTACAGCCACTGTGTCATAGTACATGTTCTCACTACAGCCACTGTGTCATAGTACATGTTCTCACTACAGCCATTGTGTCATAGTACATGTTCTCACTACAGCCACTGTGTCATAGTACATGTTCTCACTACAGCCACTGTGTCATAGTACATGTTCTCACTACAGCCATTGTGTCATAGTACATGTTCTCACTACAGCCACTGTGTCATAGTACATGTTCTCACTACAGCCATTGTGTCATAGTACATGTTCTCACTACAGCCACTGTGTCATAGTACATGTTCTCACTACAGCCACTGTGTCATAGTACATGTTCTCACTACAGCCACTATGTCATAGTACATGTTCTCACTACAGCCACTGTGTCATAGTGCATGTTCTCACTACAGCCACTGTGTCATAGTACATGTTCTCACTACAGCCACTGTGTCATAGTGCATGTTCTCACTACAGCCACTGTGTCATAGTACATGTTCTCACTACAGCCACTATGTCATAGTACATGTTCTCACTACAGCCACTATGTCATAGTACATGTTCTCACTACAGCCATTGTGTCATAGTCCATGTTCTCACTACAGCCACTATGTCATAGTACATGTTCTCACTACAGCCACTATGTCATAGTACATGTTCTCACTACAGCCACTATGTCATAGTACATGTTCTCACTACAGCCACTATGTCATAGTACATGTTCTCACTACAGCCACTGTGTCATAGTGCATGTTCTCACTACAGCCACTATGTCATAGTACATGTTCTCACTACAGCCACTATGTCATAGTACATGTTCTCACTACAGCCACTATGTCATAGTACATGTTCTCACTACAGCCACTATGTCATAGTACATGTTCTCACTACAGCCACTGTGTCATAGTACATGTTCTCACTACAGCCATTGTGTCATAGTACATGTTCTCACTACAGCCACTGTGTCATAGTACATGTTCTCACTACAGCCATTGTGTCATAGTACATGTTCTCACTACAGCCACTGTGTCATAGTACATGTTCTCACTACAGCCACTGTGTCATAGTACATGTTCTCACTACAGCCATTGTGTCATAGTACATGTTCTCACTACAGCCACTATGTCATAGTACATGTTCTCACTACAGCCACTGTGTCATAGTACATGTTCTCACTACAGCCATTGTGTCATAGTACATGTTCTCACTACAGCCACTGTGTCATAGTACATGTTCTCACTACAGCCATTGTGTCATAGTACATGTTCTCACTACAGCCACTGTGTCATAGTACATGTTCTCACTACAGCCACTGTGTCATAGTACATGTTCTCACTACAGCCATTGTGTCATAGTACATGTTCTCACTACAGCCACTGTGTCATAGTACATGTTCTCACTACAGCCACTGTGTCATAGTACATGTTCTCACTACAGCCATTGTGTCATAGTACATGTTCTCACTACAGCCACTGTGTCATAGTACATGTTCTCACTACAGCCATTGTGTCATAGTACATGTTCTCACTACAGCCACTGTGTCATAGTACATGTTCTCACTACAGCCACTGTGTCATAGTACATGTTCTCACTACAGCCACTATGTCATAGTACATGTTCTCACTACAGCCACTGTGTCATAGTGCATGTTCTCACTACAGCCACTGTGTCATAGTACATGTTCTCACTACAGCCACTGTGTCATAGTGCATGTTCTCACTACAGCCACTGTGTCATAGTACATGTTCTCACTACAGCCACTATGTCATAGTACATGTTCTCACTACAGCCACTATGTCATAGTACATGTTCTCACTACAGCCATTGTGTCATAGTCCATGTTCTCACTACAGCCACTATGTCATAGTACATGTTCTCACTACAGCCACTATGTCATAGTACATGTTCTCACTACAGCCACTATGTCATAGTACATGTTCTCACTACAGCCACTATGTCATAGTACATGTTCTCACTACAGCCACTGTGTCATAGTGCATGTTCTCACTACAGCCACTATGTCATAGTACATGTTCTCACTACAGCCACTATGTCATAGTACATGTTCTCACTACAGCCACTATGTCATAGTACATGTTCTCACTACAGCCACTATGTCATAGTACATGTTCTCACTACAGCCACTGTGTCATAGTACATGTTCTCACTACAGCCATTGTGTCATAGTACATGTTCTCACTACAGCCACTGTGTCATAGTACATGTTCTCACTACAGCCATTGTGTCATAGTACATGTTCTCACTACAGCCACTGTGTCATAGTACATGTTCTCACTACAGCCACTGTGTCATAGTACATGTTCTCACTACAGCCATTGTGTCATAGTACATGTTCTCACTACAGCCACTGTGTCATAGTACATGTTCTCACTACAGCCACTGTGTCATAGTACATGTTCTCACTACAGCCACTATGTCATAGTGCATGTTCTCACTACAGCCACTATGTAATAGTACATGTTCTCACTACAGCCACTATGTCATAGTACATGTTCTCACTACAGCCACTATGTCATAGTACATGTTCTCACTACAGCCACTGTGTCATAGTGCATGTTCTCACTACAGCCACTATGTCATAGTACATGTTCTCACTACAGCCACTATGTCATAGTACATGTTCTTACCAAAGCCACAATGTCATGGTACATGTTCTCACTAAAATCACTCTGTCAGAGTACATCGTCTCACTAAAGCCACTGTGTTGCTGCTCTCACTAATTCCCTTCTCACACTTGATGCTAATGACCCCAGCACTCAAAACTTATACCCTGTGACGTATGACTGATTTCCAGCCCATTGCCAATATTTCTAGCAAATGTCCAAAACACAAAACAAAAACTTAAGCTGCCATTACCAAAAGCCTTTAAGTCATTGTCAGTAAAACGCAGAACAAAAGAGGAGGAGCTATCCTATAAATGCCTGAATCTAGGACAGCTCCACATTAGCAGATGCTGGTCAGAAGTGGCATTCTTAGACTGTTGTGACTGTATTACATCAACAATAGACTAGTTTTAATAGTTATCTCTATCTGATATTGGCATATATTCCGGAAGACGTCACCGCCTATCCTATTCCGTTATAATGACTATGTTCTGATTAAGCAACTAATATAATCCCTAAATCCTGATTCATCCGCTACTCTGATCTCTACAACCGTCGTATCAGTCTTTCTTATCTCAGTATCCGGCTAACTGGACTTGTATTCGACGCTGGTTGTTTGCGCCTCTCTTGTCGTCAGAACGAGGTTGCGTGATGGCCCGCCATCAAAGCGTCGACTGCGCAAGTCTGCGAGGGTTATGGGGGTAAGATGGAGGGGTTAGAGGATATGACATTTCATTTCTTACAGATAACATCATGGCGCTTTCCGCGACTTTTGCCTTATTATGAATCTCTACGATCTCCCTTTCCGATCTACTCTTCCGCTTAATTTACTCTATTTTTAACTGTGAGTTCAAACAAAATATATCATACCTAAATAAATAGGAAAAAAAATTTCACTTAGACAATGCACGTTTTTAGAAGCTTAAAAACAATTTTAGCATTTTGAATCTTTAAATTTCTCATTCAGATGTAGCAGTTGATAAATTGAGCAATTTGTAATGTGAACTGAACAATGTTGGGGATGAGTGGCCAACATTACTGAACTAAGTAAAATGTTCAGCTGAATCAGCAGACATCAGTTCTGAATTCACACTCCCGAAAAGTAAAAAAAATACTAAAAATATTTCCATGGTGACCAAGTTGAGGACATTCCATGTGATTCCATGGTGACCAGGTTGAGTACACGCCATGTGAATCCACAGCGACCAGGTTGAGGACACTCGTTGTGATTCCATGGTGACCAGGTTGAGCACACTCCACGTGATCCATGGTGACGGATATTGCAGCTATGTTCAGCTTTTTGCGAACTTAATCCATCATGTCTGAAGCTGAAATTAGAAGTTCTTGCGCTGTCTTATCCAGGAGATATTCTCCTGAACTTTCTGTGACAAATGTGGTTAGTAAGAGAAATCTTGCATTTTAAACAAATTCATCCTGTCAACTTTGGAGCCACGTTGTTTACTCCACGCCCCATACTCATCCCCTTACTTCACGCCTCTTACTCCCATAAATTGGTTGAACGAGATTTCAGACTTTAAGCTGGGTGAAATTTTCAGAAATGTGATAATTGCATTGCGCATTTATTTAATAATTTCCAGCAACTGTTGCAAAAGCAAAGGGGTCATCTAGCAAGCACAAATTGATCAAATATTTTATGAAATCAACCATGGTTCAAGGGAGAATCAGTGATGTGGCCTTTTTAAGTAGTGAGTCTCTCTAGGCTCAGAAACGTGATTTTGTCTAGTATCATCGATGAGTTGGCCAAACAAAAGGCAAGAAGAGTGCTTTTTTTTTTTGTTGAACATTTTTATATAAAAATTATCTCTCTGTAATTCACAACTTGTTTGATAGAATTATTTTGAAATTCGTTAAGGCCCAAAATTGTGGATTTACTCGTGGGCCGAAAATCTTCTGCGCGACCCTGGATGCAACTTAACAGAAGAACTTAACTCTTGGGCACCGTTACTATCTGGGATGATTTCACATTTATTCATCACCATTGTGATCTATGTGCTTCTTGGCCGAAGATGTCGCACTTGTAATATAGGTGCTATGGGAGGAAGATCTTGGCCGAAGATGTCGCACTTGTAATATAGGTGCTATGGGAAGAAGATCTTGGCCGAAGATGTCGCACTTGTAATATAGGTGCTATGGGAAGAAGATCTTGGCCGAAGATGTCGCACTTGTAGTAAGGTGCTATGGTAAGAAGATCTTGGCTGAAGATGTCGCACTTGTAAAATAGGTGCTGAGGGAAGAAGATATTGGCCGAAGATGTCGCACTTGTAATATAATATAGGTGCTGAGGGAAGAAGATCTTGGCCGGATAGAATTAGTGAGCATTTAAAAAAAAAAATTGAACAAAACAAATAGTATCCTATCTCATGTCATTTTAATAGAGACCCCCCCCCCCCATTATGTCTCGTTTATCTTTCTATCCGTCACCGCACTTGTTTCAAACACATACATGCCGGCCAGTGTGTGGAATGAGAACAGGTTCATTCAATGTTTTGATACAGTGTCTCCAAATTGTATGAACCATGTACATTATTATTTCTAGTGAACTTCAATTTACCGCAATTATAATTTTTTTATTTCATATTTATATTTTGATTATTGGGCAGTCCGACCAACTTCGTTCCCAAGATTCTTGACTGTTTATATTTCCTTATATACAGTCCTTGCAGACCTTTTCGTTTCGTCACCACTTATTGCTTTTCAAGTAACTTCGGTAAGTCTATCCATCTCTTTGACTCATTTTGTGTTTTGCGTTAGCGGTGGAAGGCGTCCAGTCGAAAAACGTCTTGTTTTGTTACTTTCGCTTCAACATATCTTCTTTTGAATATTTAAATTCTAAGCATGTAACAGCACCCCTTAAAAAACCATCAAAACAAACAGCAACAAAAATTTAAAACAACAACAACACTACATGAGTTAATGTTACATTTTCAAAACATCTACATATAGGTGATTTCTTCGGTACACAAATTAACACTAAAACTCCCCTGGGATGTCTTTAAAAGATATCGGTTTAAAATAATAAGGTTAAACACTACATTTGGGGGGAGGGGAGTAACTGAAAAAAAAGGGTCGCTTGTTGGCGTTGAACTAAAGTGCACATTCGTGTTAGACGTTCGATTACTTCTCCGGGAATCCGGCTTAGATGTCTCCCTGTCCACATTAAAAAAGACGCGCACAGCAGACAGGCGGTCGCTGGAAGACCCGTTCCAAAAAAAAAGAAAAGAAAAAAAAGAGAAGAAATTAGAATAATGCTACCCAAATGACAGCTAATCTCTTAAAGCGTTCATCAACTGCAGCCTCCGATCAGCAACTTGATTTAAATGTGGTCTCTGCCTTCGTAAGGAGCTCATCGGGATAGTGATCTAGGGATACATAGTGTTATAGATTATTTGGTTTTGTACTGTCTACACTTATGTGAAGGTTTTACCTTATAGAATGTGTTACGAGTTTAAGTCACTTTGGGGGGTGGGGGTGGCGGAAAGAAAGAAGTAGCTGTTAAACTGAATTTAAGCACCCCCTCCTTACTTTCAAATATCATAAATCTTCATATATAAGTTCCTCGCTAAGTTCAGTATTATTTTTTTTATAAATCTTCATATATAAGTTACTCACTGAGTTCAGTATTAGTTTTGTTGGATTGGGTCTTTAAAAAAAACCAACAGTTTTTGTTTTTACCCATGGTTACACCCTGAACAGATAAAGCAACAAACGCAACACTACACTCACACACACATTTTCAGTACAATCCTACACCCTCCCGCCCCCCAAACTTTCAAAATGAACCCACGCTGCCTTACACAAGTTTTAGTAGTCCCCCCCCCCCCACACAAACTTTCTAAATGAACCCACGCTGCCTTACACAAGTTTTAGTAGTCCGTCCCCCCCCCCCCCCCCCCACAAACTTTCTAAATGAACCCACGCTGCCTTACACAAGTTTTAGTAGTCCCCCCCCACAAACTTTCTAAATGAACCCACGCTGCCTTACACAAGTTTTAGTAGTCCCCCCCCCCCCCCCCACAAACTTTCTAAATGAACCCACGCTGCCTTACACAAGTTTTAGTAGTCCCCTTCCCCCTTACAAACTTTCTAAATGAACCCACGCTGCCTTACACAAGTTTTAGTAGTCCCCCCCCCCACTCATCACAAACACATGCTCCAAGTGACCCCACGCATGCATCTCCCAGTGACCACATCGCCACCTCCTCCCATACACCATCTCCCGGTGACACCCTGCCACGTATCTTTTGCTATTGAGACTCACGCCACTGTGACCCACCTCCCCAGAATCTCCAAACCTCCCTCACTGAGTATGCCCACGGAGACAACCCCCCCCCCCCACAGCGACTCTCACACACCCACACACCAGCACCGCCGTGACGTTAGAACAAAACGGTTTGACTGGGCGTTCGTGATGGGATGCGGTACGGGATGTTCCACTTTTAAATGAGTGTACCTGGCCGGAGATTAGCTCTGCCACGGCTAACAAACACCTACTGAGGCGTCACGTGACACTGTTGCCTAATTTATAACTCTGACTTATGTTTCATTTAAACATATCTGTTTTTTTAAAATTTCATTTATCTTTTTTCTCCTTTGCTCAAGGTCTTTAGAAAACAGAAATAGTTGAGATACGCATGATATATCAGAAATGCTCAATTTTCATAATTAAACACATACATTTTTCCCCCTTATCATTAAGGTATATAAATAGCAATAATGTAAGTACAATAAATGGTAATAATGAAAGTACAATAAATGGTATTAATGAAAGTACAATAAATGGTAATATTGAAAGTACAATAAATGTTATTGATGAAAGTATAATAATTGGGAATAATGAAAGTATAATTAATGTTAATAATGAAAGTATAATAAATTTTAATAATGAAAGAACAATAAATGGTAATCATGACGGTATAAACTAACAAAATCCGATAAATAAGCAATCTTGAGCCTTAAGTAAAAAGGAGGGGGGGGGGGGGGGGGGCTGCGTTCATTCTGGAAACGAATATTTAAAAAAAAAATTTACACGGAAAGATTCGTTCCGCGCTGATTGGCATAAGTAAAAGGCCCAGACGTCGTTTCCATTAAAGAACAAACATTTCATTTAATGCCATAACCAAGATTTCATCTGATGCAATGATTTGTAAAGTCTTCATTTTGAGTCCCCCAGTTTGAATTGGTTAAAGTCTGCAAATGGTTAGAAAACTCCGATCACCAGACAATAACCACAATGGTCTGACCATCAGAAAACAAATAGAAAGACTAATCCCAGACTTTGACTTTTACCCCAGAACAAAAAAAAAACCCCGTAACTTTGTGATAATTTGATAAAAGCACATTACATCCTTGTGTGATCCAATGCCCTCGACAGAGTGCACCGCCCTTCGTTCCATGAGAAGTCGTATGTATTTTTTTTGGTTGACTTACATTCGACCCAACAGGTGCGGAGTTTAAAACAAAAAATGTCTGAAATGATTACGTACGGCTTTGTGTGCAGTGATTAACTGAAGAACATTAGTTGGACTTAAAAGTACTTGAACTGGTGCACAAAGGGTTAATGGTAAAACAGAGGTTGATGATTCAACTAATCTGTACTAGCCCTGCCAGATTTTTTTCAACACTTTAAGCAAAACTGTACGTGTAATTTTTCACATTGGCTCAGTTTCGATAGCACAAAATACAAAGCACTTGACTTTCTCTGTTTCCTCAAACGTTTTTATTTCATTCGTATTATAAAGGTAAAATTATATTCCCTTGCGTTTTGTGGAAGTACTACTTCCGTCGTATATTTCAGCTTATTATTTCATATATTTAGTTCGAATACAGTTATTTAATATTTCTTTGTTAATTCTACAAAGAGGCATGAGTAAGATTCTTATTCACTTTAACGATATTATTCTGTAATGTTTATTGGTTGAAACTAATAGCTCATCTCAAAGGCTGTCGAGAATAAATTTGCATTTTTTTAAGTGAACAGAAATGCTGGAAAACATGCGATCACCCCCCCCCCTTTTTTTTTCTCCAATAAATCACTCACATTACATTTTCCTGTCTGGCATAGTGATCATGCGCGTCAATGTTTAAATTGAAAATATAGTCATTTGCAGAACTGCTACCTCAAAAAAAAATTAAAAAATTATATTCTTTACATTTTGATTGCATTTTTTAAAATTTCAAACTTTTTGGGGGGATCAAATAATACAACAAAACCAGGCCCCGGAGGGTGGGGGTGAATCTACTACATATACGTGGACATAAATTAATTTTCATGAAATTATATTATAATTTGAATGACTTACTTCAACTGTACTTCCTGTGACCCCGCCCCCACATTCTCACTCACCACAAAACCTCACATCACAATCTCCAAACCACTACCTCCTCACTACAGCATCCCTACCTCAACTCCCCACCATACCATAACTTCCAAATTTTTATCATCCACCTTCTCTGGTGCGCTTCTGGTTTCCTGGGTGGTGGTTAAAAAGGGGGGGGGGTGCTGGAACGGGCGGGGAGTAACATTCTTCAACATCTAAAAATAAAATTGTGGACCTCATTTGTTATCTGGGCACACTTAACTGGTTAATAATTTCTTGTTACTTGTCAAAAACTCCACTTGCCGTAAACTATACTTGTCACCAACTCCACTTTAAAGTAGATGGCCGGCCCAACACCAGGGTGTGACAAATAGTTGAGCCGACAGCTCTAGTCCATGCCACGAGACGATGCTCGGGCCGAGCGGCAAACAGAAATAATTAATCTGAGCGTCAAAGAGGAAGGTCAAGGCTGGAAATAGAATTAGCGTACCAGTTACCAAGTGGCACGTAAATTGTGCTGGCCAGGTCTGCATGTCTTACAACAAACATCACATCCAGATGTGATAGATATGAACAAAACGCTAGTTACAATTATTATACTTATATATATATATATATATATATATATATATATTAAAAGTGCACAGCTATCAACAGCAATATTAAATGCGTTAAATGTTCTACAAGAATAAGAATTGTGGCTATGGGGGACGACCATGTAGGAAAAAACCCCACTATTTATTTTAGGAGCGAAAAAAGCAAAATGATTAGGTTCATATCAATATCCTCTTTCATATCATTTGTGGTAGTCATGGTTTGGCTAAAATAAGCACAGATTGGATGACGATACCGTGAATGGAAAGTAGAGAGATTATTCAGGATAAAAGAATACGTACAACCATATTATATATTAATATATATATTAATTATTGGGTCTCTTTTTATTTCGCCCCACTCAACTTACTGGAATCGAGTTTAGAAACAATGAACCTAATTTCGGGAACAAGTCAAATTGAAAAAAAGGTATGTGGCGTACCCCATAAGAAGACCGTTGTACACACGTGTGTTGTTGTCTGGGGTGGTTCATCGGTCTATTATAACGTCACGATAGAAAGGGTTATTTATTGAGGGGAAAAAAAATTTCGTTTACAAGAAAAGAGAAAAAACAAATTTGGGTTTAATTTTTTTTTTGGTATATTTTTTAAAATAAAACTGCCTTATTGGTAAATGGAATTTTGTAAATTAAAATACGTAATTAGGTATATCGAGGATTCACCAAAATTTAACAGAGTAAAAAACATTTTGTAAAAAAGACACTTGGTAAAAACATTTTTTTTCTATACAGCTGCCCCCCGCCAACAAAAACAACATCAAACAAACAACTGCCCTCACACACACACCCACCCAACCCCAAAAGAAACAACATCGAACAAACAACTGCCCTCACACACACACCCCCCAACCCCAAAAGAAACAACATCAAACAAACAACTGCCCTCACACACACACACCCCCAACCCCAAAAGAAACAACATCGAACAAACAACTGCCCTCACACACCCACCCAACCCCAAAAGAAACAACATCGAACAAACAACTGCCCTCACACCCCCCCAACCCCAAAAGAAAAAACATCGAACAAACAACTGCCCTCACACACCCCCACCCCAACCCCAAAAGAAACAACATCGAACAAACAACTGTCCTCACACACACACCCACCCGACCCCAAAAGAAACAACATCGAACAAACAACTGCCCTCACACACACACCCCCCAACCCCAAAAGAAACAACATCAAACAAACAACTGCCCTCACACACACACACCCCAACCCCAAAAGAAACAACATCGAACAAACAACTGCCCTCACACACCCACCCAACCCCAAAAGAAACAACATCAAACAAACAACTGCCCTCACACACCCCCAATCCAACCCCAAAAGAAACAACATCGAACAAAAAACTGTCCTCACACACACACCCCCCCCAATCCCAAAAGAAACAACATCAAACAAACAACTGCCCTCACACACACCCCCCAACCCCAAAAGAAACAACATCGAACAAATAACTGCCCTCACATACTCACCCCCCCAACCCCAAAAGAAACAACATCGAACAAACAACTGCCCTCACACACACACCCCCCAACCCCAAAAGAAACAACATCGAACAAACAACTGCCCTCACACACCCCCCCCCCCAACCCCAAAAGAAACAACATCGAACAAACAACTGCCCTCACACACACCCCCCAACCCCAAAAGAAACAACATCGAACAAACAACTGCCCTCACACACACACCCCCCCCAACCCCAAAAGAAACAACATCGAACAAACAACTGCCCTCACACACACCCCCCAACCCCAAAAGAAACAACATCGAACAAACAACTGCCCTCACACACACCCCAACCCCAAAAGGAACAACATCGAACAAACAACTGCCCTCACACACCCCCCAACCCCAAAAGGAACAACATCGAACAAACAACTGCCCACACACCCCCCAACCCCAAAAGAAACAACATCGAACAAACAACTGCCCACACACACACACCCCCAACCCCAAAAGAAACAACATCGAACAAACAACTGCCCACACACCCCCCCCAACCCCAAAAGAAACAACATCGAACAAACAACTGCTCACACACCCCCCCAACCCCAAAAGAAGCAACATCGAACAAACAACTGCCCTCACACCCCCCAACCCCAAAAGAAACAACATCGAACAAACAACTGCCCACACCCCCCAACCCCAAAAGATACAACATCGAACAAACAACTGCCCACACACCCCCCCCCAACCCCAAAAGAAACAACATCGAACAAACAACTGCCCTCACACACACCCCCCAACCCCAAAAGAAACAACATCGAACAAACAACTGCCCTCCACCCAACAGACCAACAGAAGCCACAACAAACACAACACCACAACACATTGTCATACTAGACAAGAAGAAGGAACCTCTGTGACCAGGGGTTATTAACTTATGGTCCACAACCCCCTTGGGGGTGGGTCTGTGAACAGATGTCACTGGGGTCCTTGGGTTTACGTTTCCCTTTTAGTTTCATTATATGAATGTTGAGGAGTCTGTGGTAATCATTTCACTGGAAGGCAATGGGGTCCAAGGCCGTCATCCACTGGCAAAGGAATGCTTGAACTAAAACAGGTTAAGAACCAGTGCTCTATGACAAATCTCGACGTCTGCTCTGACCTCAACTTTACCATCCGTTACAACGGCCAGTATCTACATCACTGTCTTAAGGGGGGATATAGGGAGGACATAGTGAGGGGATGTAAAGGGCTAAGTGTGGGATTTGTGGGACTAGGTGTGGGATGTAGAGGACTAGGTGTGGGCTGTGAGGGACTAGGTGTGGGATGTGAGGGATTAGGTGTGGAATGTATGGGACTAGGTGTGGGCTGTGAGGGACTAGGTGTGGGCTGTGAGGGACTAGGTGTGGGATGTGAGGGATTAGGTGTGGGATGTAGGGGACTAGGTGTGGGATGTAGGGGACTAGGTGTGGGCTGTGAGGGACTAGGTGTGGGATGTGTGGGACTAGGTGTGGGGTGTAGGGGACTAGGTGTGGGCTGTGAGGGATTAGGTGTGGGACTAAGTGTGTGATGTGAGGGGCTAGGTGTGGCATGTGAGGGAATAGGTAAGGGATGAGAGGGACTAGGTGTGGGATGTGAGGGACTAGGTTGGTGTTGTGACGGGAAGGTGCATGATGTTGGGTTTTTAGGTACATGTCTTTGAATGACTAGGTGCATGGTTGTGAAGGACCAGGTGCATGATTGTAAGAAACTAGTAGTCACTAGGTGCTTGATTGTTACGGGATGGGTGCATGGTTGTACCAGGAAAAGTGCATGATTGTTACTCCCTTTACTTTCCCCTAATTCTCAAACGATCGTATTCCTTCTCTTTCAATATCATTTCTTTTGACTGCACATGACTCTTGAACATTGTCCTTGTTCCATACATTCAACAAGATCGCAAACATACCGTCCTAGTCATTTGCGACAAACAGAATCTACAGGTGAAGAGGGCCAACTTTTGACTTCACTTGCACTAACAAAGTGTGCTAATTTCTGACCAGCCATCACAAAATCACATTGAATAAGTCTTATATTGTTAAAAGCCTAAAAAATTATATGGCTATTTACACCTATAAATTAAAAAAAAATAATGTAATAACCTGTCAATTTTTAAGATTAAAATTTTAAGAGAAAACATGATTGTCAAATATTAATCTACCCCCCCCCCCCCCCACAACCCATTTGTCAACAACTGTCAAACATTTCCAAGGTATTTTTTTTTGGACATAATTAATGGACGCCCCCTTATTTTTAAAACTAATAATTGCATAGGCCTACATGTCTAAAGTAAATTACCGAGTAAAATAATGGCTTGTTAATAAAATAAAGCATCAGACCAAGAGTAAAACAAAATGTACCAGTACTAGTACTAATACAGGTAGATCTTGTTTGATCTCCTATTGGTAGAGTTATCTTTTTTAGACTCGTAGTTGTCAATGGTAGCGTGGCCGAGCGGTCTAAGGCGCTGGTTTAAGGCACCAGTCTCTTCGGAGGCGTGGGTTCAAATCCCACCGCTGCCAATATTTTTATTTCACGCTGATATTCACAAAGCTTATTTGCTGCCAATATTTTTATTTTTTGTAAACCTACAAAACTTTATTTTCGTATAAGTTTTAAACATGAAAGATTTTATTGTTTTTAAGAATTAAGTTTTACTTAAACCCAGACACTGAGACGACTGGCACACTTGGCTGACCAGTTCATTCCACCCCATGACATGTAAGCACGTTAAAGGCACAGCGAATTATCCTATGCTTGTGATCTATATTTATGACAATGAAGCGTATGTTGTTTTTGTTTTTAAAACTAAAATATCTCCTCTCAAATTCTCTGCTCACAAATTCTCTGCTCTCAAAGTCTCTGCTCTCAAAGTCTCTGCTCACAAAGTGTCTGTTCACAAATTCTCTGATCAAATAGTCTCTGCTCACACAAAGTCTCTGCTTTCAAACTCTCATATCCCAAAGTCTCTGCTCCCAAAGTCTCTGCTTTCAAAATCTCATCTCCCAAAGTCTCTGCTTTCAAAGTCTCATCTCCCAAAGTCTGTACAAATTTGACATTAAATTAAATACTCATAAATGGCAGAGTTTTCTCTTGGGGTATGTACCTGGGTATATGGGCTTGGGGTATGTACCTGGGTATATGGGCTTGGGGTATGTACCTGGGTATATTGGCATGGGGTATGTACCTGGGTATATGGGCTTGGGGTATGTACCTGGGTATATGGGCTTGGGGTATGTACCTGGGTATACTGGCTTGGGGTATGTACCTGGGTATATGGGCTTAGGGTATGTACCTGGGTAAATGGGCTTGGGGTATGTACCTGGGTATACTGGCTTGGGGTATGTACCTGGGTATATGGGCTTAGGGTATGTACCTGGGTAAATGGGCTTGGGGTATGTACCTGGGTATATGGGCTTGGGGTATGTACCTGGGTATATGGGCTTGGGGCTAGAGGCAGTAATTACTCTTCTGCTTTTTTTGACACTTGAAAAACATACGCTATCAGTTATCATCTCGGCGATCTATTTTCTCTATTTAGTGAATTGATTGAACAGCCAGAGATGACCAGCGATGGACAGCCCGTGAAATAGAACTAGACAAATCCAGCAAACCCGTGGCTTCCATGACGGCATATTCCCAGATGTGGTCGCCGGGCCATGGAAGGCCAACCCTGGGATTGTATGCACAGTTTCCTGTGTTTTATCCTCCTAACGTTTCGCTGTCATCTCGCGCTGATCAATCAAATATGGCGGGAGAGGGGAACTAACCGCTGATATCATGGCCAAGTCATGTTTTTAAGAAATCTCGCGAGAGCGGAATGCTCGATGTGGAGCGTGTTTGTAGGAAATAGACACCATTATTCATTTAACATTGTTTAGAAACCATGATTCATTTAACACTGTTTAGACACCATGATTCATTTAACACTGTTTAGACACCATGATTCATATAACACTGTTTAGACACCATGATTCATTTAACTCTGTTTAGACACCATGATTCATATAACACTGTTTAGACACCATGATTCATTTAACACTGTTTAGACACCATGATTCATATACCACTGTTTAGACACCATGATTCATATAACACTGTTTAGACACCATGATTCATATAACACTGTTTAGACACCATGATTCATATAACACTGTTTAGACACCACGATTCATATAACACTGTTTAGACACCATGATTCATATAACACTGTTTATACATCATGATTCATATAACCCTAACATTGTTTAGAAAATATGATTTAGTAAAACAGCATAGAAAACATTATTTAGTAACACTATGTAACTGTATGTCTGAAACATTTATGGCTGTATGTCTAACACACATGTACAACTGCATGTCAAACACATGTACAACTGTATGCCTGACACATGTACAACTGCATGTCAAACACATGTCCAACTGTATGTCTGACACATATGTACAACTGTATGTCTGACACATAGGTACAACTGTATTGCTGGACAACTGTATTGATTATACTCTCTTGAATGGGCGACGAATGTAAGCTTTGGAACAGTAAAGAACATTGGTTCGACTTTGTACAAACTCATAAGTGGTTTGCAGTTGTTATTCTCCATATTTATAGTTCTAAAAACAGTCTCTCTCTTCTCTCTATACACACACAGTTTACTGCCGCTTGCTGCCTTCAAGTTCAAGGAAAATTCCTTATCATTATATTCGAAGTGGGAAAAAACAAAAGGAAAAAAGAAATCAGTTACTTCCTTCCATTTATTTCCTTCCATTTACTTCCTTCCATTTACCATTTACTTCCTTCCATTTACCATTTACTTCCTTCCATTTACTTCCTTCCATTTACCATTTACTTCCTTCCATTTACTTCCTTCCATTTACTTCCTTCCATTTACTTCCTTCCATTTACGTCCTTCATTTACTTCCTTCTATTTACTTCCTTCCATGTATTTCCTTCCATTTACTTTTTTCATTTCCTTCCTTCCATTTACCTCCTTCCATTTACTTCCTTCCATTACTTCCTTCCATTTACTTCCTTCCATTTACTTCCTTCCATTTACCATTTAATTCCTTCCATTTACCATTTACTTCCTTCCATTTACCATTTACTTCCTTCCATTTACTCCCTTCCATTTACGTCCTTCCATTTACTTCCTATCATTTACTTCCTTCTATTTACTTCCTTCCATGTATTTCCTTCCATTTACTTTTTTCATTTCCTTCCTTCCATTTCCTTCTTTCCATTTACTTCCTTCCATTTACCTCCTTCCATTTACTTCCTTCCATTTACCTCCTTCCATTTACTTCCTTCCGTATACTTCCTTCCATAAATGTTATTTGCATCCGTACATGTAAGGATTAAGAAATTAGAGTCGCCACAAAAATTGTCTAATGTAAAAATGTATTGTCTATTTTTTTTCTTAAAGTGTGCAACAAAATAGTTAATAGCGCAGTCAGTTTAATACTTAAGTACAGTAGTTAATTGTTTAAACGTACTTGCATTTAATAACGCATTCCCCAAGGGGGGAAATAAAGAAGACAAAAGTAGCATTGAGGAAGTATGTCTTGATTTGACGTGAACAAATCCTTCTAGTTTGGTTACAATGTGATACGTCACACTCTAAGATAGAACACCACGGACACTCCACTAAACATTTGAAAACGACTTTTTTAACATCGTTTATATAAACTCCACGTTTGTTCGTGGCTGGCTGGGAGGGGGCTGGCAAAATCTTCAGACGGCTAATTGACCCACTTCCCGTCAAGCTATCAAGTTGATACTTGGCGCATTGACTCATTAAATTTGGTTGTAAGAAAAACAAGGGGCACGGGAAATAATATTTGAATGGGGCGAGAGACTTCCCGTCAAGCTATCGAGCTGACACTTGGCGCATAGATTCATTAACGATGATAACAACATCTTTCAAATTTTCAGCCACAGCCCGCAAAAGTCTGTTTTTTTTCCTGTTTTTTCAGGGGGAAGATGAATAAAATATTATGCCACTTATTTCACAAAATTTTTTTATAACTGCGGTTAGTGAGATTCTTTAAAAAAACATTTCGCAAGTTCGTTTAGTGCGTAATATTTTCTTTTGTTTTTCTGAAATAGTTGGTGTAATATTTCTGCGATTTAAAAGCGGTGGTTCATTAGAATATTAATATAGTCCAGACTTTTTGAATGGGGTGGGAGACATTTTGAATGGGGTAAGAGACATTTTGAATGGGGTGGGAGACATTTTGAATGGGGTAAGAGACATTTTGAATGGGGTGGGAGACATTTTGAATGGGGTGGGAGACATTTTGAATGGAGTAAGAGACATTTTGAATGGGGTGAGAGACATTTTGAATTGGGTAAGAGACATTTTAATGGAGTGGGAGACATTTTGAATGGGGTAAGAGACATTTTGAATGGCGTGGGAGACATTTTGGCTGAAGTGGGAGACATTTTGAATGTGGTGAGAGACATTTTGAATGGGGTGAGAGGCATTTTGAATGTGATGAGAGACATTTTAAATGGTGTGGGATACATTTTTAATTGGGGTAAGAGACATTTTGAATGGGGTGAGAGACATTTTGAATTGGGTAAGAGACATTTTAATGGGGTGGGAGAAATTTTGAATGGGGTAAGAGACATTTTTAATGGGGTGGGAGACATTTTGAATGGGATAAGAGACATTTTGAATGGGGTGAGAGAAATTTTCAATGGGGTGGGATAAATTTTCAATGGTGTAAGAGACATTTTGAATGGGGTGAGAGACATTTTGAATGGAATGAGAGATATTTTGAATGGGATGAAGACATTTTGAATGGGATGAAGATATCTTGAATGGTGTTTTAGGCATTTTGACTGGGTGAGAGACATTTTGAATGGGTCAGAGACATTTTGAATGAGGTGAGATACATTTTCAATGGGGTGAGAGACATTTTGAATGGGGTGGGAGACATTTTGAAAGGGATGAAAGATATGTTGAATGGTGTGGGAGACATTTTGAATGGGGTGAGAGACATTTTGAATGGGGTGAGAGACATTTTGAATGTGGTGAGAGACATTTTTAATGGGGTGAGAGACATTTTGAATGGGGTGAGAGACATTTTGAATGTGGTGAGAGACATTTTGAATGGGGTGAGAGACATTTTGAATGGGTGAGAGACATTTTGAATGGGGTGAGAGATATTTTGAATGGGTCGAGAGACATTTTGAATGGGGTGAGAGACATTTTGAATGGGATGAAAGATATTTTGAATGGGGTGGGAGACATTTTGAATGGGGTGAGAGACATGTTGAATGGGGTGAGAGACATTTTGAATGGGATGAAAGATATTTTGAATGGGGTGAGAGACATTTTGATTGGGGTGAGAGAAATTTTGAATGGGGTGAGAGACATTTTGAATGGGATGAAAGATATTTTGAATGGGGTGAGAGACATTTTGAATGGGGTGAGAGACATTTTGAATGGGGTGAGAGACATTTTGAATGGGGTGAGGGACATTTTGAATGGGGTGAGAGACATTTTGAATGAGGTGAGAGACATTTTGAATGGGGTGGGAGACATTTTGAATGGGGTGAGAGACATTTTGAATGGGGTGAGAGACATTTTGAATGGGGTGAGAGACATTTTGACTGGGGTGGGAGACATTTTGAATGAGATGAGAGACATTTTAAATGGGGTGAGACATTTTGAATGGGATGGGAGACATTTTGAATGGGGTAAGAGACATTTTGAATGGGGTGGGAGACATTTTGAATGGGGTGGGAGACATTTTGAATGGTGTGAGAGATATTTTGAATGGAGTGAGAGACATTTTGAATGGGATGAAAGATATTTTGAATGGTGTGAGAGTTATTTTGAATGTGGTGAGAGACATTTTGAATGGGGTGAGAGACATTTTGAATGTGATGAGAGACATTTTGAATGGGGTGAGAGATATTTTGAATGGGGTGGGAGACATTTTGAATGTGGTGAGAGACATTTTGAATGTGGTGAGAGACATTTTGAATGGGGTGAGAGACATTTTGAATGGGGTGAGAGACATTTTGAATGGGATGAAAGATATTTTGAATGGGGTGGGAGACATTTTGAATTGGGTGAGAGACATTTTGAATGGGGTGAGAGACATTTTGAATGTGGTGAGAGGCATTTTGAATGTGGTGGGAGACATTTTGAATGGGGTGAGAGACATTTTGAATGGGGTGAGAGACATTTTGAATGTGGTGAGAGAAATTTTGAATGTGGCGAGAGACATTTTGAATGGGGTGAGAGACATTTTGAATGGGATGAAAGAAATGTCGAAGCGCCAAGGTGAAAACTTGTAGTATGTAGATTGGGGCATAAAAGAAAGAGTGACTTTTATTATCGATCCGTAATGCATGTGAAACACTTAATATGGGATTCTTGCACTTCAGTTAGATGAGTTTTAAGCGTAAATGGAAAAAAACAACTCGAATAAACAAGGTTTTCATCTGTTAGCGAAATGTAGTCAGGTCCAGATGTAGGCAGGTCCAGATGTAGGCAGGTCCAGATGCAGGCAGGTCCAGATGTAGGCAGGTCCAGATGTAGGCAGGTCCAGATGTTCACTTTATAGATACATGTTCAAGATTTTCTGTAAAATTGCATTCACAAATCGGTTAGTAGTTGGTAGAGTTGGTTCATATGTTTATTGGCATTTCTTTCTTGACGCCCCACGTGGTAGGGGAAAATGTTTTTGATTAATCTGTTGCTTGATAGTGTACGGAAAGACAAGAACATTACGATGCACAGAATATGGACTAAATACAGAACATGGACTACACACAGAACATGGACTATACACAGAACATGGACTATACACAGAACATGGACTTACACAGAGCACAGAGTATACACATAACTTGTACTATACACAGAACATGGCCTCTACACAGAACATGGACTATACACAGAGCATGGACTATACACAGAACATGGACTATACACAGACCATGGACTATACACAGAGCACGGACTATACACAGAACTTGCACTATACACACAACTTTAACTATAAACAGAACATAGACTATACACAAAACATGGACTATACACAGAACATGGACTATACAGAGGACATGGAGTGTAAGCATGGAGACACTGCTCACTCACTAAACTCCCTATAAATTGCGTGTGAGGCCCACACGGGTCCGATGCTAGGCCATAATTACTACGGTGATAGATTGGTCAATTCTCGTCCTAGACGGGCTTGGATTCCCCAAGATCGATTTGGATAAAAGTGTCTGTGAAACTTTTTAATAATATTGGCTAGGGTGCGGTGGGTGGGGTGAAGTATGGACTGGGATGTGGGGAGGGGGGATGCTGGAAGACTTGCTCGTCTCCCCGCCTCGATCAGAGCAGGCTAAGATTTCACTCATGTCGGCATCTTTAGGAGAGTCATGCCAGTAGGGGCTCGACTCCTTTGCCCACCTCCCCCATCCTATTCCCCTGCCCCTTACCCACCCCCTATATCCCATTTTAATTATTGTGTATTATGATAAAATACATAAAGATTAAAACCTAAAGTTGCGTACGTGCAATTAACAATGATAACATAAGATTCAAATTAACATCATAACATGGTCTTGTAATATAACCAGAGTCCTGCAGGAACTCAGGGCACCGGCGTTCCATTAAATTGTATCTTCTAAGAAATAAATTCATATTCTAGAATGGTAATACGATTACAATAAATTAAAGATTATTGAAATATTACTAATTATTGGGGATCTAATGTTTACATTCTCAGTTAACATCAACACCAAATCAACACACCAGTAGGTGGTCCGGTCCAAGTATTCGCCTGTTCGTGGTCCAGTCTGACACAATGATTCGCCAGTTCGTGGTCTGGTCCGGATCAAGGATTCGCAGTTCGTGGTCTGGTCCGATACAATGATTCGCCAGTTCGTGGTCTGGTCCGGATCAAGGATTCGCAGTTCGTGGTCCGGTCCGATACAATGATTCGCCAGTTCGTGGTCTGGTCCGGATCAAGGATTCGCAGTTCGTGGTCCGGTCCGATACAATGATTCGCCAGTTCGTGGTCCGGTCCGATACAATGATTCGCCAGTTCGTGGTCCGGTCCGATACAATGATTCGCCAGTTCGTGGTCTGGTCCGATACAATGATTCGCCAGTTCGTGGTCTGGTCCGATACAATGATTCGCCACTTCGTGGCCTGGTCCGAGACAATGATTCGCCACTTCGTGGCCTGGTCCGATACAATGATTCGCCAGTTCGTGGTCTGGTCCGGATCAAGGATTCGCAGTTCGTGGCCTGGTCCGATACAATGATTCGCCAGTTCGTGGTCCGGTCCGATACAATGATTCGCCAGTTCGTGGCCTGGTCCGATACAATGATTCGCCAGTTCGTGGCCTGGTCCGATACAATGATTCGCCAGTTCGTGGCCTGGTCCGGATCAAGGATTCGCAGTTCGTGGTCCGGTCCGATACAACGATTCGCAGTTCGTGGTCCGGTCCGATACAATGATTCGCCAGTTCGTGGTCTGGTCCGATACAATGATTCGCCAGTTCGTGGCCTGGTCCGATATTAAGAAAGAGTCAACACATCCTCACAAGTTTGGTTGGAATACAGCCTGTCAATGTAGGGCGCTGTGATACAATATATCATCACATGCTATACGTTGGGAAGGGGTAGGGAGGGCATGAAGCTGTCTCCGAAAATCCCCCAATTCACATCGATTTCTCAAACTCCACTCTCTTCCACTGCACCCATGATTATTCCACTATACCCATGATTATGCCACTACACCCATGATTATTCCACAGCACCCATGATTATTCCACTACACCAATGATTATTCCACCACACCCATGATTATTCCACTGCACCCATGATTATTCCACTACACCCATGATTATTCCACTACATCCATGATTATTCCACTGCACCCATGAGTATTCCAATGTACCCATGATTATTCCACTATACCCATGATTAATCCTTTACAGCCATGAACTATACTCATGATTATTCCACTACACCCATTATTATTTTTCTACTCCCATGAACTACACCCAAATTAATTCACTACATCCATGATTATTCCACGACACTCTTGATTATTCCACTACACCCTTGATTATTCCACTGCACCCATGATTATTCCACTACACCCATGATTATTCCACTACACCCATGATTATTCCACTACACCCATGATTATTCCACTGCACCCATGATTATTCCACTACACCCATGATTATTCCACTACACCCATGATTATTCCACAGCACCCATGATTATTCCACTACACCCATGATTATTCCACTACACCCATGATTATTCCACTGCACCCATGATTATTCCACAACACCCATGATTATTCCACTACACCCATGATTATTCCACTGCACCCATGAGTATTCCAATGTACCCATGATTATTCCACTATACCCATGATTAATCCTTTACAGCCATGAACTATACTCATGATTATTCCACTACACCCATTATTATTTTTCTACTCCCATGAACTACACCCAAATTAATTCACTACATCCATGATTATTCCACGACACTCTTGATTATTCCACTACACCCTTGATTATTCCACTACACCCGTTATTATGTAAATACACACTTAATTATTCCAAAATACCAATGATTATTTCAAATGACCATGAACTAAATCCAGGATTATTCCACTGCACCCCATGATTATTCCACTGCTCCCTATGATTATTTCACTACATCCATGACTATTACGCTGCAAAACATGATTATTTCACTACACCCATGATTATTCCACCGACCCTCATGATTATTTCACTACACCCATGATAATTACACCGCACCCCATGATTATTTTACTATACCCATGATTATTACATTGTACCCCATGATTATAACACTGCACCCATGATTATTCCACTGCACTGCAACCCATGATTATTTCACTACACCCATGATTATAACATTGCAGCCATGACTATTCCACTAGACCTCATGTTTATTTCACTACACCCATGATTATTACAATGCGCCCATTATTATTCCACTGCAAACTATGATTATTTCACTACACCCATGAGTATTCCACAGAACCCACAGATTATTTCATTACACCCATGATTATTCCACTGCACCCCATGATTTTTACAATGCACCCATGATTATTCTACTGCACCCCATGATTGTTCACTACACCCATGATTATTACACTTCACTCTTTGTACTTCCATTACTACACATATGATGGCAATATTTGTCTGGGCATGGCTAAACAATTGTATATGTAAACATGTGGCTTGCTATAGAATATTTTATGTAAACGTGGTTTGCTGTAGAATATTGTATGTAAACATGTGGTTTGCTATAGAATATTGTTATATATACATAAGTTGTGTACTTTTGTATGAACATTTTCTTATATATATATATATATATATATGTGAATGACGCAGTGCCGGTAGATGGCATCTCATCCAAGTCGTAAGAGGTCATCTCATACAGATCGTTTGAGGTCATCTCATACAGATCGTTTGAGGTCATCTCATACAGGTTGTTAGATGTCATATCATACAGTTCGTTAGATGTCATATCATACAGTGGTCGTTAGATGACATATCATACAGTGGTCGTTAGATGTCATATCACACAGTGGTTGTTAGATGTCGTATCATACAATGGTCGTTAGATGTCATATCATACAGTGGTCGTTAGGTTCATCTTATACAGAGGACGTTAGATTTTTTCTCATATAGTTTCTGTAGATGCCAACTGATATTTCCTGTACAGATGTCGCCTAGGCGGATGGTCGTGTTTGCTTGGACATAGTCAACGTAATCTCTGGTATTTTTTCATGTAATAATAGTTAACGGACTAACATTTTAACTGTCCTGTCCGTGCTGTCAGATAATATCCCACTGGTCTCCTCATCGGGAGCAGACAATTGTGTTTCAGGAAAGAAATAAAATGGTGGCTGGGCTGATTTGAATGTAAGCATGGTGGCTGGGCTGATATGAATATAAGCGTGGTGGCTGGGCTGATATGAACGTGGGCGTGGTGGCTGGGCTGATATGCATGTAAGCATGGTGGCTGAAATGTAAAATCAGGATTTATAACTTAAAATAACAAAGGAAAGAAAGATGGAATGAACGAAAATTAGAAAGGTAGTGAACTCAGAAAGAGGTGGTTGTAAAAACAGGGGAAAATGGTGGTGAGAACAGGAAGAGATGGTGTTGAAAACATAAAGAAATGAAATAAAGAAAAGTTGTTGATGGCAATGTCATGAGGAGAAAAGGACGGAGGTGCGCCTTTACGTAAGTCTTTTATTTAGTGATTTGTACAGAATTGTCCCCATGAAAGTTGTCAAAACTTTATTCCAAATGACCACATGGCAATATTTTACCAGTCAATCGAGTTCGCTCTTTGCACTGAAACTTAGATAATATCCGATCCAAGGTAGTTAATTGAACACACTTGACGATGACGTCTTGTGTGACACTGACACCATGTTTGCATCAGTTTGATGTCACCGGTCACTGTTTTCTGTCGGCTGTCCATGAACATTGAGTGTCACAACAGAAAAAAAAGGGTGGTGGATTATTTATGTTTTGGTCAAACGACAGAGATTTGATCCCAAACACCTGAGATTTGTTTCCAAACACTGGAGATTTTTAAATGCAGACTAGAGAGATTTAATCCCAAACACTGAAGAACTTGAAAGGCTGACGACAAAGATTTGATCCCAAGCGACGGAGCTAACTGCATTAACATGAAAGAGCCACGTTTGAAATGTCTTTCAGTTCTCAGTTTAAGCTGTTATTTAATTATTATTTTTTAAAAGAACACACTCTAAAACTGACAAAGACGAAGCATTGCAAATCATGGAATTCATAAACTTAAACTTAAAGTTAAAAACAACATTTCAATAGAAATACTATTATTAACCATACAATAAATACAAAAAAAATTTTGTTTAAAGAGGTATACTGTTTGCTAGATGTATTTTTGAAACGACCAGCGGGCTTATTTATTGAAGAGAGGCGAGTCATCATATTAAAATCCAATACAAAGGATAATACTGGATATTTGATAAACAAATGTCTCGCTGCCCCCCTCCCCTGTAACTCCCCACACACTGCACACACGCCACACACCCAGACCAACTCATCTCCATCATCTAAATATGTTTGCCCAATTTGTCACAAAAATTCATCGACACGGTTTCCCTAAAAAATAACTAGTCGTGAAAGTGAAAGTATACCATCTCCATTTGAATTATCAATCTGAATCAATGTGTTCTCCTTAAACACACAAGGGCAACCACTCGTCGTAAGGGGAGGGCAATCACGAAGAGTGCTGGCAGTGGGAGCGGGAGTTTGGCAGAAATGATACTGCCAAACAGGGATTCTCAAACTGTGGGGAACCTACCCCTGGCAGTACATGACGTAGTTGAATATGGACATAGAAGTAATATATATAAATAATATACTAGTTATAGCTCGCAAAACATTGGCTACGGCAATGTGTGAACTTCTCATCTACTAAAGTTACTTGACAAAACATGAACTCAAGTAACGCACATTTAAGAATCCCAATTTTTGTTACTTCCTTTCCCCCCCATGATACGTCACTGCACACTTTTCATTTCACGCCCATGAAATATATTAATATATTTTTAACCCCTTTTAAACTGAATATTTATTACATCATATTTAATTAAAATGAGACGATTTCATTTTCCGAAAAGAAATTATTACGCACCAAACGCAGTTGTCGGTTATAATATTTTGCGCTCTATTGAACTCACTATTGAACCATACTTTCTTTCAAACATAGAGAATTATATGTATTTATTTTTACAAACCAATGACACATGTATTAAACTTTACTTAATTAAATAGAGAACTCCATTACTAACACACCGTTACTAACTACGCCACCACTGCTGCTCCTGCTAAAACATAACAACATTAACAACGCCATTTCCCATACCTCAGTATACGTCACAAAGTACAAAGTATATAGCTAAAGCCATATAAGCACAATTTCAACTTCATTAAGCTTGTTGTTGTTGAGATCTCGTGATCAGTCAGTAGTTTAAATGGTGCAGATTCCAAATGTTTTAGAACTCCTGTGTTTGACTATATGATGAATGTACACTAGCAGATATTTCATCACTGAACTCAGAGATGAACATAGTACACAGATTTATGAGATGTCCACACATGGATTATCTTCATGCACAGAGGTGTATCAATTTACACCAGCTGATCTATCAATGTACACCAACTGATCTATCAATGAACACCAGCTGATCTACCACTGTACACAAACTGATCTATCAATGTACACCAGCTGATCTATCATTGTACACAAACTGATTTATCAATGTACACCAACTGATTTTTCAATGTACTCAGACATTTACTCATTTACACGGGAAATTGCTTGGACCGATATTTATGACTGTAATAAGCATTATTTGTGTAAACAGAGATCAAATATTAACTGTGTACACGCAATGGGTTTAATGAATGGGGTGACAGAACTCGTGACATGTTTTAAACCCGGATAGGACTGATTCGTCAAAATCGATTTGTTGCCATTTTAAAAATATCTAAGCATTCAGTAATAATTTGACAATCTAAAATCACAAACGCAGGTCGTTACAATATTACAAAGTGTAAGTAAGGATGTAATGTCATTGGGGTATGTTAAAGTTACTTTATGATGTAATGTGATTGTGATACGTTAAAGCTAAGTTGTGCTGTAATGGCATGGTGATATATTGAAGTTAAGTTGTGATGTAATGTCTTTGTAATATGCTAATGTAAAGTTGTGATGTAATGGCGTTGTGATATGTTGAATTTAAGCATTGATGTAACGTCTTTGTGGTATGTTGAAGTTAAGCTGTGATGTAATGGCATTGGAATATGTTTAAGTTAAGCTGTGATGTAATGTCATTGGGATATGTTGAAGTTAAGCTGGGATGTAATGTCATTGTGTAAACATTTCTCACTCTGAATACTTTTACCACTCTGTACACTTTTACCACTCTGTACACTTTTCCCACTCTGCACACATTTCCCACGCTAAACACATTTCCCACTCAAACACATTTTATCACTCTGGACACATTTGCCACTCAAACACATTTTACCACTCTGGACACATTTCATACTCTAGTGAGTTAACTGGCGGATCGAGTGTGTGACCTGGTAGAAGTTAGGTAATTGGGGTGAAGGAGAGGTAACTGGGGTGAAGGTGAGGTAACAGGGGTGAAGGTGAGGTAACTGATTGTGGAAAATGGAGACGGTAAGGTTTGCATAAGACAAGATCTATTAATTAAATAATTTGTTTAGTTTTGTGGAGGATTGAATTTGACCATTCTGTTGGGGGAGGGGGGATTGATGTGCATGCACGGTGTCGAAGGAAAGGTGGGATGAAATTACATTGGTTCAGGGGTGTGGATAGGGCGGGGGAGAACATAGCAACTGGGTTGCAACGGGGGATTCTATGTAACCACAGAAACCAGGGAGGACCTAGCGTTTACAGGAGATTATTTACTAGTAGTTTTTAAGTCATGAAGGATTCATCAGTGAGGAATGAACACATCTTACCGAACACAACATTCAACATTGACCTCAACATTCAACATAGAAAACAACATTCAACATAGACAACAACATTCAACATAGAACACAACATTCAGCATAGAACACAACATTCAACATAGACAACAACATTCAACATAGAACACAACATTCAACATAGAACACAACATTCAACATAGACAACAACATTCAACACAGAACACAACATTCAGCATAGAACACAACATTCAACATAGACAACAACATTCAACATAGAACACAACATTCAACATAGAACACAACATTCAGCATAGAACACAACATTCAACATAGAACACAACATTCAACATAGAACACAACATTCAGCATAGAACACAACATTCAACATAGACAACAACATTCAACATAGAACACAACATTCAGCATAGAACACAACATTCAACATAGACAACAACATTCAACATAGAACACAACATTCAACATAGAACACAACATTCAACATAGACAACAACATTCAACACAGAACACAACATTCAGCATAGAACACAACATTCAACATAGACAACAACATTCAACATAGAACACAACATTCAACATAGAACACAACATTCAGCATAGAACACAACATTCAACATAGAACACAACATTCAACATAGAACACAACATTCAGCATAGAACACAACATTCAACATAGAACACAACACTCAGCATAGAACACAACATTCAACATAGAACACAACACTCAGCATAAAACACAACATTCAGCATAGAACACAACATTCAGCATAGACAACAACATTCAGCATAGAACACAACATTCAACATAGAACACAACACTCAGCATAGAACACAACATTCAACATAGACAACAACATTCAGCATAAAACACAACATTCAGCATAAAACACAACACTCAGCATAAAACACAACATTCAGCATAGAACACAACATTCAGCATAGACAAAAACATTCAGCATAGAACACAACATTCAACATAGACCACAACATTCAACATAGAACACAACATTCAGCATAGACAACAACATTCAGCATAGAACACAACATTCAACATAGAACACAACATTCAGCATAGACAACAACATTCAGCATAGAACACAACATTCAACATAGACAACAACACTCAGCATAGAACACAACATTCAACATAGAACACAACATTCAACATAGACAACAACATTCAACATAGAACACAACATTCAACATAGAACACAACATTCAACATAGAACACAACATTCAGCATAGACAACAACATTCAGCATAGAACACAACATTCAACATAGAACACAACATTCAACATAGACAACAACATTCAACATAGAACACAACATTCAACATAGAACACAACATTCAACATAGAACACAACATTCAGCATAGACAACAACATTCAGCATAGAACACAACATTCAACATAGAACACAACATTCAACATAGACAACAACATTCAACATAGAACACAACATTCAGCATAGAACACAACATTCAACATAGAACACAACATTCAACATAGACAACAACATTCAACACAGAACACAACATTCAACATAGAACACAACATTCAACATAGAACACAACATTCAACATAGACAACAACATTCAACATAGACAACAACATTCAACATAGACAACAACATTCTACATAGAACACAACATTCTACATAGAACACAATACTCAGCATAGAACACAACATTCAGCATAGAACACAACACTCAGCATAGAACACAACATTCAGCATAGAACACAACATTCAGCATATAACACAACATTCAGCATATAACACAACACTCAGCATAGAACACAACATTCAGCATAGAACACAACATTCAACATAGAACACAACATTCAACATAGAACACAACATTCAACATAATCAACAACATTCAACATAGAACACAACATTCAGCATAGAACACAACACTCAGCATAGAACACAACATTCAGCATAGAACACAACACACAGCATAGAACACAACATTCAACATAGAACACAACATTCAACATAGAACACAACACTCAGCATAGAACACAACATTCAGCATAGAACACAACACTCAGCATAGAACACAACATTCAGCATAGAACACAACATTCAGCATATAACACAACATTCAGCATATAACACAACACTCAGCATAGAACACAACATTCAGCATAGAACACAACATTCAACATAGAACACAACATTCAACATAGAACACAACATTCAACATAGAACACAACATTCAACATAGAACACAACACTCAGCATAGAACACAACATTCAGCATAGAACACAACACTCAGCATAGAACACAACATTCAGCATAGAACACAACATTCAGCATATAACTCAACACTCAGCATATAACACAACACTCATCATAGAACACAACATTCAGCATAGAACACAACACTCAGCATAGAACACAACATTCAGCATAGAACACAACATTCAGCATATAACACAACATTCAGCATATAACACAACACTCAGCATAGAACACAACATTCAGCATAGAACACAACATTCAACATAGAACACAACATTCAACATAGAACACAACATTCAACATAGAACACAACATTCAACATAGACAACAACATTCAACATAGACAACAACATTCAACATAGACAACAACATTCTACATAGAACACAACATTCTACATAGAACACAATACTCAGCATAGAACACAACATTCAGCATAGAACACAACACTCAGCATAGAACACAACATTCAGCATAGAACACAACATTCAGCATATAACACAACATTCAGCATATAACACAACACTCAGCATAGAACACAACATTCAGCATAGAACACAACATTCAACATAGAACACAACATTCAACATAGAACACAACATTCAACATAATCAACAACATTCAACATAGAACACAACATTCAGCATAGAACACAACACTCAGCATAGAACACAACATTCAGCATAGAACACAACACACAGCATAGAACACAACATTCAACATAGAACACAACATTCAACATAGAACACAACACTCAGCATAGACAACAACATTCAGCATAGAACACAACATTCAACATAGAACACAACACTCAGCATAGAACACAACATTCAACATAGACAACAACATTCAGCATAAAACACAACATTCAGCATAAAACACAACACTCAGCATAAAACACAACATTCAGCATAGAACACAACATTCAGCATAGACAAAAACATTCAGCATAGAACACAACATTCAACATAGACCACAACATTCAACATAGAACACAACATTCAGCATAGACAACAACATTCAGCATAGAACACAACATTCAACATAGAACACAACATTCAGCATAGACAACAACATTCAGCATAGAACACAACATTCAACATAGACAACAACACTCAGCATAGAACACAACATTCAACATAGAACACAACATTCAACATAGACAACAACATTCAACATAGAACACAACATTCAACATAGAACACAACATTCAACATAGAACACAACATTCAGCATAGACAACAACATTCAGCATAGAACACAACATTCAACATAGAACACAACATTCAACATAGACAACAACATTCAACATAGAACACAACATTCAACATAGAACACAACATTCAACATAGAACACAACATTCAGCATAGACAACAACATTCAGCATAGAACACAACATTCAACATAGAACACAACATTCAACATAGACAACAACATTCAACATAGAACACAACATTCAGCATAGAACACAACATTCAACATAGAACACAACATTCAACATAGACAACAACATTCAACACAGAACACAACATTCAACATAGAACACAACATTCAACATAGAACACAACATTCAACATAGACAACAACATTCAACATAGACAACAACATTCAACATAGACAACAACATTCTACATAGAACACAACATTCTACATAGAACACAATACTCAGCATAGAACACAACATTCAGCATAGAACACAACACTCAGCATAGAACACAACATTCAGCATAGAACACAACATTCAGCATATAACACAACATTCAGCATATAACACAACACTCAGCATAGAACACAACATTCAGCATAGAACACAACATTCAACATAGAACACAACATTCAACATAGAACACAACATTCAACATAATCAACAACATTCAACATAGAACACAACATTCAGCATAGAACACAACACTCAGCATAGAACACAACATTCAGCATAGAACACAACACACAGCATAGAACACAACATTCAACATAGAACACAACATTCAACATAGAACACAACACTCAGCATAGAACACAACATTCAGCATAGAACACAACACTCAGCATAGAACACAACATTCAGCATAGAACACAACATTCAGCATATAACACAACATTCAGCATATAACACAACACTCAGCATAGAACACAACATTCAGCATAGAACACAACATTCAACATAGAACACAACATTCAACATAGAACACAACATTCAACATAGAACACAACATTCAACATAGAACACAACACTCAGCATAGAACACAACATTCAGCATAGAACACAACACTCAGCATAGAACACAACATTCAGCATAGAACACAACATTCAGCATATAACACAACACTCAGCATATAACACAACACTCATCATAGAACACAACATTCAGCATAGAACACAACACTCAGCATAGAACACAACATTCAGCATAGAACACAACATTCAGCATATAACACAACATTCAGCATATAACACAACACTCAGCATAGAACACAACATTCAGCATAGAACACAACATTCAACATAGAACACAACATTCAACATAGAACACAACATTCAACATAGAACACAACATTCAACATAGACAACAACATTCAACATAGACAACAACATTCAACATAGACAACAACATTCTACATAGAACACAACATTCTACATAGAACACAATACTCAGCATAGAACACAACATTCAGCATAGAACACAACACTCAGCATAGAACACAACATTCAGCATAGAACACAACATTCAGCATATAACACAACATTCAGCATATAACACAACACTCAGCATAGAACACAACATTCAGCATAGAACACAACATTCAACATAGAACACAACATTCAACATAGAACACAACATTCAACATAATCAACAACATTCAACATAGAACACAACATTCAGCATAGAACACAACACTCAGCATAGAACACAACATTCAGCATAGAACACAACACACAGCATAGAACACAACATTCAACATAGAACACAACATTCAACATAGAACACAACACTCAGCATAAAACACAACATTCAGCATAGAACACAACACTCAGCATAGAACACAACATTCAGCATAGAACACAACATTCAGCATATAACACAACATTCAGCATATAACACAACACTCAGCATAGAACACAACATTCAGCATAGAACACAACATTCAACATAGAACACAACATTCAACATAGAACACAACATTCAACATAGAACACAACATTCAACATAGAACACAACACTCAGCATAGAACACAACATTCAGCATAGAACACAACACACAGCATAGAACACAACATTCAACATAGAACACAACATTCAACATAGACAACAACATTCAACATAGAACACAGCATTCAACATATAACACAACACTCAACATAGAACACAACATTCAACATAGAACACAACACTCAGCATAGAACACAACATTCAGCATAGAACACAACACACAGCATAGAACACAACATTCAACATAGAACACAACATTCAACATAGAACACAACACTCAGCATAGAACACAACATTCAGCATAGAACACAACACTCAGCATAGAACACAACATTCAGCATAGAACACAACATTCAGCATATAACACAACACTCAGCATATAACACAACACTCATCATAGAACACAACATTCAGCATAGAACACAACACTCAACATAGAACACAACATTCAACATAGAACACAACATTCAACATAGAACACAACATTCAACATATGAAAGTTCGTGCATACAAACTAAACAAAGATTTGCATTCCTGTTCCTGTCTGTGATATCAACGTTTTCTTCCTGGACTGAAACCAGAACCCCTGGCCCCGTAACTGTTACTGTCATTGTTACTGTGTAATGAACAGGGGAAAGCTGGGTGAAACCTCGCGTTGAACTTTCTAGAAACTGACCATTGGGGACAATCGCCAGGCTTGAGCTTCTATTTGCTCACGATTTAATCTTTCTTCCTGTGAAATGGTCAAGCATATTGTGAGCAGTGCACGTTTCGGAACGTGGTTAGCAGGAGGGACCATCGCGTCCGTGATAGAACTTTTCGAACAGGCCGGCAGAGCTGTTTGGCGTGGCCCTTGTGTGACCCTGCAGACCAGCATGTCAGGATTTATTGTCAACAAACTCCGCCTTTCATACAACATCCCCCACACACCACCACTCACAGCCCCCCCCTCACACCTCCCATCATACATCTCTCACATCACCTCTAACCCCACGTCTCATGGCACCCCTCACACCACCCCGAACACACACACCCACACACACCGTTCCGACACACCTCCCCTCATACACTCTCTTCACACACCTCCCCTTACACACCACACTCACAAATCACCCCTACACACATCCCCTCTCACACCTCCTGTCATATAGACGACGTGTTTACATCATCTTTCCCCGTGAACGAACTCTAGCTGACACCAAGCTTTGGTCCGCATTTAAGGTTGGCTAGCTAAAAATAGTCTCTCTTTAGCTTGTTTACAACTAAATAAAATTAATAGTCTGTATCCTAAGAATTCGGTAGAAAAATCTGGAGAAACCTGGAAAGGAAAACAACGTGGAATTCCTTTCGAGAAATATCTTTGAAACAGGCTATATATATTGAGCGAGCGACAGGAAGGAAGATCAGAGGAGAGACATTTTGAGGGTGTGATATCATTTAACATGATCTATTTTTGCTATACGAGACAGAGATTTGTTTACTAACTTTTACTGCCTTTACACACCTCTCACACAGCACCCGTACACACCACCCCTCTCCATACACTCAAACCTCACACAGCCACCACCACATTCTATCCCGCACAAACACATCGCATACTACATCCTTATCCTCACATTAAATCCCCCACAGCTATTCTTATTCTTTACCCCTCATCTCATCGTCCCATAATCTCTCGTCCATATTTAACCCTTGCTCCGCCGAAATGAGAATCCCTGGTTAGTTAAACTTAAGTTACGAGATCTTATTATGGGATCTATCGATTGAAAGGAGCCATAGGTTTCAAGGAATCCAATGATTTGGGACCAACCATTTTATGGGGGGGGGGGTCGAATTTGTCTTGGAAAATACTTAATTTTCCGGATCAACTCGACAGCAACAACCACTCGGGGCAAATGCTACTAAACATTGAGAATCTTTTGAGCACGAGCTTCGAGTACAGAATTTAAAAAGGGATCAATACAAATTTGATCGGCGCATAACGATGTACCGGTATCATGTGTAGGGGTGTGTAGGTGGTAAAATGAGAACCATTGGGTGGCAAGCGAGGTTGAATGACTGGTAACGAGGTCATGCAGTTTTTCAGCGTCAGGGGGGACAATGCGCGTCCGGCTAAGAGAAGCGCGCGGACAATAAAAGGTGGTCGACAAGTTATCGGACGTCTGCCATTCACGTCTTGGACACGGCGAGGCACGTGCCGGCGAGAACGTGGCCTTAAAGATGGCGCCCACGCTGGCCCGGCAACTCCGATTACAGCTAAATGAGCCTCTGAATGTCCCTATTGTTTCCTGGCGCGGCACGGGGACGACAGCCGGGGACAATAACAAGGGGGCATTTTTGTTTTTACTATAGTGTTAGAATAACTCGAAAAAAAAAATAGAGAAATAGTTTGGGGGACAACAGTGCTGGTAGTGAGCTTAGTGGGATATGACAGTGTCGGAAGACGGTGGTGAGACTAGTGGGATAGACAGTGTCGGCAGTGAGCTAAGTAGGATATCAATCTCAGTGTCGGTAGTGAAATGTGGTGTGTGAAAGTATGGCGGGAAATGACACTGTGAGAAGTGGCTCTTACTACTCTTAGAGAATATATTGTATCAGGCTACACGTATTTCTAAAACTGTGTACATGTTTGCAGAGCTCAAATTGACGTTTAGATTATTCTTTACTATGTGACATTACAAGGTTTGACAAGTAAACAGATTCACTTCAACTTCAAGCTGGTTATATTTTGGAAAAGTTGGGGGGGGGGGGGGGGGGGGGGCTTTTTTAGTAGGATACCTATATATATATAAATATATATATAGATATATAGATATATATTTTAAAACACGATTTCTTTCCAAGGCTATATAGTAGCGAATCTCCAAAGTCATCAAGTGAAGTAGTGAGTTACCAGCAAGTATTATATTACTTAAGTACTTAAGTCTAAGGTTAATTATAGGACAGGGGAAAATAGTAGGTGGTGACGTGTAGCCGGAATGACAGATACGTGATTCCAGGTTCGTGTTTTAGTTCTCTTTCTGTGGGGTAAACAAGTGTGGATTTGTGGGTGTGGGGGGTATGTATAATATTTAGGTTGAGACTTCATATTAGGACGACCATGACATTTCATAGTAGTTATAAATACAAATGCAGTGGCGTAGCTCGGGTAGGTGTTGCCCGGCGCGGGACAAGTTTTTCTCCGCCCCCTTCCACTCCATATAATTAATATAAAGAAGAAAAGAAATGCCGCCCGAGGTGGACTGCCCCATCTTACGCCACCCCCCTTCCTCCTGGCGTCTTTGGTTGTTTAAAATCATGTCTTTCTTCTGGGCTTGGCGTGTTTGAGAGCCGCTGCTGGTGGGGTGTACGTTCACCTAAGCGTGTCAGGCCGCGCCAATAGCTTTCAAATCCATCACCACGTCACGGGAAGCCCGTCACTTCTTCACCAGCCACCTCTTCGTCCCACTGAAATAAATTTGGGCTACTCTAATTACATCCCATCTTCAGGGGTGCTCACAAACTAGAGGTCGGACCCTGACGACTCAGGATTCCTTGGCTGGAGAATTTCAAAAAAATGAACTGAACGAGTGTTTGGGGGGGGGGGGGGGGGGGGGGGGGGAGAGGGAAGAGAGAGAGATTCATTCTTTGATTTTTCATTGCAACACTTATAATTAAAATTAAAATTAATTTTATTTAATTAAGAATTACGTGCGGGATGTTGTAATTTCAATTTAATCACGAAAAGAAAGTGTATTATTTAAATTTAAAATTTCTTTTTGTTTCCTCCTGGTTTTTTTAGGGGGGGGGGGGGGGGGATAACAAATCATTTGACGACACTTTTGCTCATCGGGAATAATAAAAATAATACGAAATAATTTTAATAATAATGTTAATAATAATAAATAATGAAGTGAATAATAATGATTATAACGATGGTAAATAATAATGATAGAATTTAATAATAGTAATGATAATAATAATTTGACATAAAATGAGTTGTCTATAAAAGATCGTGTGAATGTTCCTAACAGAATGAGACATTGTCTTACTTTAATGTTTTTAAGAGAAATAAAACGTGTTTGTCCAACATTTAAGCGTGGATAATCTTATTTAATGTCATGACATTGATGACATATTTAATGTCATGTTATTGATGAACATTTAATGTCATGTCATTGATGAACATTTAATGTCATGTCATTGATGAACATTTAATGTCATGTTATTGATGAACATTTAATGTCATGTCATTGATGAACATTTAATGTCATGTCATTGATGAACATTTAATGTCATGTCATTGATGAACATTTAATGTCATGTTATTGATGAACATTTAATGTCATGTCATTGATGAACATTTAATGTCATGTTATTGATGAACATTTAATGTCATGTCATTGATGAACATTTAATGTCATGTCATTGATGAACATTTAATGTCATGTCATTGATGAACATTTAATGTCATGTTATTGATGAACATTTAATGTCATGTCATTGATGAACATTTAATGTCATGTCATTGATGAACATTTAATGTCATGTCATTGATGAACATTTAATGTCATTGATGAACATTTAATGTCATGTCATTGATGAACATTTAATGTCATGTCATTGATGAACATTTAATGTCATGTCATTGATGAACATTTAATGTCATGTCATTGATGAACATTTAATGTCATGTCATTGATGAACATTTAATGTCATGTCATTGATGAACATTTAATGTCATGTCATTGATGAACATTTAATGTCATGTCATTGATGAACATTTAATGTCATGTCATTGATGAACATTTAATGTCATGTTATTGATGAACATTTAATGTCATGTCATTGATGAACATTTAATGTCATGTTATTGATGAACATTTAATGTCATGTCATTGATGAACATTTAATGTCATGTCATTGATGAACATTTAATGTCAGTAATTGATGAACATTTAATGTCATGTCATTGATGAACATTTAATGTCATGTCATTGATGAACATTTAATGTCATGTCATTGATGAACATTTAATGTCATGACATTGATGAACATTTAATGTCATGTCATTGATGAACATTTAATGTCATGTCATTGATGAACATTTAATGTCATTGATGAACATTTAATGTCATGTCATTGATGAACATTTAATGTCATGTCATTGATGAACATTTAATGTCATGTCATTGATGAACATTTAATGTCATGTCATTGATGAACATTTAATGTCATGTCATTGATGAACATTTAATGTCATGTTATTGATGAACATTTAATGTCATGTCATTGATGAACATTTAATGTCATGTCATTGATGAACATTTAATGTCATGTTATTGATGAACATTTAATGTCATGTCATTGATGAACATTTAATGTCATGTCATTGATGAAAATTTAATGTCATGTTATTGATGAACATTTAATGTCATGTCATTGATGAACATTTAATGTCATGTCATTGATGAACATTTAATGTCATGTCATTGATGAACATTTAATGTCATGACATTGATGAACATTTAATGTCATGTCATTGATGAACATTTAATGTCATGTCATTGATGAACATTTAATGTCATTTATGAACATTTAATGTCATGTCATTGATGAACATTTAATGTTATGTCATTGATGAACATTTAATGTCATGTCATTGATGAACATTTAATGTCATGTTATTAATGAACATTTAATGTCATGTCATTGATGAACATTTAATGTCATGTTATTGATGAACATTTAATGTCATGTCATTGATGAACATTTAATGTCATGTCATTGATGAACATTTAATGTCATGTTATTGATGAACATTTAATGTCATGTCATTGATGAACATTTAATGTCATGTCATTGATGAACATTTAATGTCATGTTATTGATGAACATTTAATGTCATGTCATTGATGAACATTTAATGTCATGTCATTGATGAACATTTAATGTCATGTTATTGATGAACATTTAATGTCATGTCATTGATGAACATTTAATGTCATGTCATTGATGAACATTTAATGTCATGTCATTGATGAACATTTAATTTCATGTCATTGATGAACATTTAATGTCATGACATTGATGAACATTTAATGTCATGTCATTGATGAACATTTAATGTCATTTATGAACATTTAATGTCATGTCATTGATGAACATTTAATGTTATGTCATTGATGAACATTTAATGTCATGTCATTGATGAACATTTAATGTCATGTTATTGATGAACATTTAATGTCATGTCATTGATGAACATTTAATGTCATGTTATTGATGAACATTTAATGTCATGTCATTGATGAACATTTAATGTCATGTCATTGATGAACATTTAATGTCATGTTATTGATGAACATTTAATGTCATGTCATTGATGAACATTTAATGTCATGTCATTGATGAACATTTAATGTCATTGATGAACATTTAATGTCATGTCATTGATGAACATTTAATGTCATGTCATTGATGAACATTTAATGTCATGTCATTGATGAACATTTAATGTCATGTCATTGATGAACATTTAATGTCATGTCATTGATGAACATTTAATGTCATGTCATTGATGAACAATTAATGTCATGTTATTGATGAACATTTAATGTCATGTCATTGATGAACATTTTATGTCATGTTATTGATGAACATTTAATGTCATGTCATTGATGAACATTTAATGTCATGTCATTGATGAACATTTAATGTCATGTCATTGATGAACATTTAATGTCATGTCATTGATGAACATTTAATGTCATGTTATTGATGAACATTTAATGTCATGTCATTGATGAACATTTAATGTCATGTCATTGATGAACATTTAATGTCATGTCATTGATGAACATTTAATGTCATGTTATTGATGAACATTTAATGTCATGTCATTGATGAACATTTAATGTCATGTTATTGATGAACATTTAATGTCATGTCATTGATGAACATTTAATGTCATGTCATTGATGAACATTTAATGTCATGTCATTGATGAACATTTAATGTCATGTCATTGATGAACATTTAATGTCATGTTATTGATGAACATTTAATGTCATGTCATTGATGAACATTTAATGTCATGTCATTGATGAACATTTAATGTCATGTCATTGATGAACATTTAATGTCATGTCATTGATGAACATTTAATGTCATGACATTGATGAACATTTAATGTCATGTCATTGATGAACATTTAATGTCATGTCATTGATGAACATTTAATGTCATGTCATTGATGAACATTTAATGTCATGTCATTGATGAACATTTAATGTCATGTCATTGATGAACATTTAATGTCATGTCATTGATGAACATTTAATGTCATGTCATTGATGAACATTTAATGTCATGTCATTGATGAACATTTAATGTCATGTCATTGATGAACAATTAATGTCATGTTATTGATGAACATTTAATGTCATGTCATTGATGAACATTTTATGTCATGTTATTGATGAACATTTAATGTCATGTCATTGATGAACATTTAATGTCATGTCATTGATGAACATTTAATGTCATGTCATTGATGAACATTTAATGTCATGTCATTGATGAACATTTAATGTCATGTTATTGATGAACATTTAATGTCATGTCATTGATGAACATTTAATGTCATGTCATTGATGAACATTTAATGTCATGTCATTGATGAACATTTAATGTCATGTCATTGATGAACATTTAATGTCATGTTATTGATGACATATTTAATGTCATGTCATTGATGAACATTTAATGTCATGTCATTGATGACATATTTAATGCCATGTTATTTATGCCATATTTAATGCCATGTTATTGATGACATATTTAATGCCATGATTTAAATTGTAACTTAAACTTTAAGACACAAAGAAGAAGGGGAAAAAAAAGTTATTTAAAAATTACGACCTCTTTTAGTCTCTTTATTGTTTCAGCCGGCGAACCCCAGAAATCCCTTCACAAATCCATCTGTGGTCACCTCCCTGGGGGTGAAACCTGTGCTCTAGTAACGTAATTATCTTAAGACTTCATGTGTCCTTTGATGTCGTACTGCCTTTAGGTCACTTTAAATTATGTACTGTTTGTTCTTGCTTGTAAATATTTAGTGGCGGTTTTTGCTAACGGTGGTTATATCCCACTTTAGCCTTAACAAACATATTATGAACTGGTTATCGATTATTATGAATAAGCCGTGGAAAAATAAAGCAACTAGTAGCAAGTGACCAACCTCTCATCTAACCTTAAAATTTGCTTGCGAGTCATTAATGGTCAATAACAATTAAACAACTTAAAAAAAAATCTACTCTTTAATAGTTTAATTTAGTTAATAATATGATTTTAATTAAATTAAGTTTATCCCGGCATATCTCCGGGAAATCCTGAAATCCAGGAATAAGGAAAACTCTATTCTTACAACAGATCCCATCCCCACTTCCCCAGTGGCGTAGCGAGCTTAACTCGCGCCCGGGGCACAATACCTTTTTAGCGCCCCCCCCATTCGAAAACCATACAATATTATAGTAAAATATACCATTTGGCGCCCCATTGTGAGTAGCGCCCGGGGCATGATGCCACACCTTGCCCCCCCCTCACTACGCCACTGCCCTTCCCCAATCTCTCCGACCCACAAAAACTTTTTTTTAAAAAAAGCTCTTTGATTTGGTGTTCCTCAATTGAATAGATTGGTTGGGGAAAACCCACACGGTCTCTCCGTTGTCCACTAACTAACTAGAATGTACATTCCGAAAGTTTCTCACGTACAGGCCTTTGCTGTAGTTCAGTGATACCCCATACTTATCTTCCCCTGTTTAAGAAAAAATTCAGGTTTAAAAGAAATGAGGGTAGGCATATAGTGCAGAGGTTCTAAAAATTGTATTTGAAATAGAATAATATTTATCGAAATAATTACATTTCTGATTCTAATAATATTAAGACTCCACTCCGTAATCTGGCCTTTCGGTACAACAAAACAAAATATAGACATAGCTTTAAAATTCACTACCCACCCCCCCACCCCAATAAAATAAAAAGTTAATATTAATTTGATGGGGATAAACGTAGCTCATTTCTCAAATATATTTCAACAAATTATTATAGAACCTTTTTATATTATTCCCAAGGTTGAGGAAACGAGCGAATATCTAAATGCACGGATGACGATATATATATATATATCCTGCTTCTTTATCTATCTGCTCACAAAACATATAAACTTACTTTAATCTTTGGCCGCGCTAATAGTGGGCGAATAGGGTGAGGCTCTGGCAGGCGCAATAATCAGAAAGGCCCAAATTGTCCTTATGCTTAACGTTTTTGGTTTTTTGTATTGTAATGTCAGTGAAGAGGATAAGATACGATAAGATAAAATAAGATAAGATACGATAAGATAAAATAAGATTATTTATTGATCCAAATAAATTGACTTATTTTTTTTTTTTTGAAATTACATTGTACATTTTATATTCGGTTTTAGGCATTTCAGCACATAAATAAATACATATTTTAACCAAGACAACATTTTACAATTAGAACATTTTAACACACAAGACGCCTATAGTATTTCTCTAGCGTAGACATCAGACATAAATGGACTACTTTAGTGACATTAATGACTTAACTAGTTATCGTTTAGTTTTGGTAATCGCTTGGGGCTGGGGGTGGGGGGGGGGGGCACGCTGGTAAAGCAATAAATTCGATCGTCTTAAAAACTTGATTTAACAACAGATTAGACGCCATCTTCAGAGGTCGCAAAAATCGTCATTTTTTATAGTGAAAAGTATTTCTAGCAATATATACTTTTGGTGAAATGTGTGTGTGTGTGGGGGGGAGGGGGTGTTAAGTTCAGGCTTCGTCCAACTGCAACACGATCAAATAACTTTTATACTTCTCCAACACGGGTTACTTGTGTAATACGGTATAGTTTTGCAACACTAAGGTATAGGCTCTACTTTGTTTTAGATAAATTGTTGGATTATATCTTGACAAAATCAAGATGGTTCAGATGATTTTGCTGATCTTTTTGCTTATAAATCTGAAAAATACAGTTAAAAACGCTACTACCGTACCGCCGTAGTACCATTCGGGTTTGTTTGAATTTCAATTTTGGATTATTAACCACTACCGAGCACGCGATGAGCCAGTACATTCAACGCTAAAAAAAGGTTATCCCCCGTGTTGTATGGGAAGGTCAAAGTGCGCATGTACGACAACGCTACTCTTCTGGCGAGGCGGTGGGATGGTGACGTACTTCAATACTAAGCGTTGTCCCGAACGGAGAACCGTTTTTTAATCGCGGTGACCCCATGACCCCGAGTCAAATGACACGTGACCCAGATGAACTCTCAGTCGGACGGACACGTCTCGCTGCAAGGATAGCCACCTACGGTTACGTGATCCCTAAATAATTAGCATATTGTGGCCGTGGTTCTCAACCTGTGTGACTCGACCCTATCGGGTGGTGTTTGAGAGGCTCTGACGATATGCCCGGGGGTGGAAGAAAAAGTGGGGGGGTAGCGTCAGAACATTTTTAGTTGAACGTGTGCTTTTTAAAATCTTATTTGTATCAGCTTTCATTTTGAAATTTAAATTGTATTTGCTGTGAGGTGGCTGATTTCTTAGGTCTTGTCGTCACCAAGCCGTGACTGTGACTAAGCAACACACTATGATTGATTGGTAGATGTCAGCACCTAACTTAATTTAAGAAAATTAAAAATGACGATTTCTTTTCATTTTTTTTACATCATTTATATTAACTTAGCTTTTGTTCGCGTGTTACTTCCTGGGCGGGTGTGTGGCAAAAAAATCTTCGGAGGGCTAATTGACCCACTTCCGTCAAGCTATCGAGCTGAAACTTGGCACATCGACTCGTTGCCGATGATAACACATTCTTTCAAATTTTTAGCCCAACCCCAACACCAAAAAATCACAATTTGTTAAGGGGAAGATGAAGGAAATGTGATGACACAGATTCCACGAAATAAAATGCCCGATAACTGCGTTCCTTGAGATTCCTTGTAGAAAAATATCGCAAGTGCTTTTTGTGGGTAATATTTTCTTTTGTTTTTCTGAAATAGTTGGTGAAATAAATCTGCATTGTAAATGCGGATGGGTCATAAGAATATTAATGTATCAGGAGCGTGAAAAAATCTGCGGTTGCCAGCCCGGGGGGGGGGGGGGTGGTGTTGAGAGAGAGAGAGAGAAGTAATTGTTATTCTTATAAAATGCGTTACTTTATGCGTGTCTTTTCAACTGTTTAGCCCCACCCACCCCACCCTCATGACACGATATTACATATTATATAGGATTGAAAGGAAACACTTTGTTTTTAGGGGTTGTTTTATTAGGTACCGGTGCTGACATTCATTTCAGATGATGAATAAAGTGATAATGACGAACCGATTGATTGCTCATCTACATGATGTCCTTATCGAATTTAATGAGTATTGCTTTTTCTCGGCCCTGTATTTCTGTGTCTGTAGGCATGCTGTGCGGATAATTGATGTCGGTGTACGAGGCGTGCGCCAAGTCGTTGATAAATAGCAGGGAAATTTATGAAACAAAAAAGCTTCAAATGTTACCACGAGACGCACGCTCGAGATTCACTGTAAAAGTCTTTTACCGAAGGCCTGACACAAAGATAATCATTTTTTTTTTTCAAAAAATCATGCACTGGTCAATTCGACGTGTACCCGGTGCTGGGTTTGATTATTTTTTTTTTTGAAGGTTACCAGACTAATGGCCGTGGTGATTGACATGGCCTCAGACCACCCGATTCATTTTGCAAGAGATGTTCCCCGTGAAACTTTTCTTTTGGATGACAATCATCAAATCACGGGGATTGATTAGACAAAGTCTTTTACCATGACCAGTTTTTATGTTGTATGCTCACATGGCTGTTTTGCTACATCTGCTCACATGCCAGTTCTGCTACGTCTGCTCACGTGTCAGTTCTGCTACGTCTGCTCACGTGTCAGTTCTGCTACGTCTGCTCACGTGTCAGTTCTGCTACGTCTGCTCACATGTCAGTTCTGCTACGTCTGCTCACGTGTCAGTTCTGCTACGTCTGCTCACATGTCAGTTCTGCTACGTCTGCTCACATGTCAGTTCTGCTACATCTGCTCACGTGTCATTTCTGCTACATCTGCTCACGTGTCAGTTCTGCTACATCTGCTCACATGTCAGTTCTGCTACATCTGCTTTCGTGTCAGTTCTGCTACATCTGCTTTCGTGTCAGTTCTGCTACATCTGCTCACGTGTTAGATCTTCTACATCTGCACATGTGTCAGTTCTTGTACATCTGCTCACTTATTAGTTCACAGCTACTCACTTGTTAGTTTTTCTACATCGGCCCACGCCAACTGGAAAACAATTAACATTGTTTAGAAACAAATGCTTCTTTAAAGTTAGTTTTTCTCTTTTCTCTTAATTTTCTTTGCTTTTCTTTGGTTTGATTTTGTGGCCGATAACTTCCGACCTAACCGAACTTCTCTCTGTCTATTCACCCCTTCGACAGCTTCGTTTCTTATGGTCCCCAAGAAACGCACACGAATATACGGTGAACTATCTTTCTCTTTCTGTGCCCCCAAACAATGGAATTCACTTCCACTACACATTCGCAATGTACCGACCTTCACAGCCTTCAAAACTGCACTCAAAACACATCTCTTTAAACTCTACTATCCTGACTGATTCCCCCCCCCCCCCCGATCGATAAACGATGCTGCTGGGTAGCCGCCCATGGCTCAACATGTAAATAGTTCTGGAATGTGTGGAATGAATATACATTTGTTTTGTTTTATTTAAGTAATGTATGTTAATTTTGAAGTTCGTGATTATGTTTTTTAAATTGTATGTACAGTGTGGTGAGCCCAGCCCTAGGCTGTGGTACCTTGTATGTACAGCGTGGTGAGCCCAGCCCTAGGCTGTGGTACCTTGTATGTACAGCGTGGTGAGCCCAGCCCTAGGCTGGGGTACCGCGCTATATAGAACCACCACTAATAACAATAAACATATATTTAATTTCGATAACAAGAAAAATACGCCATTTCTTATTTTGCAATTTGTAATAAGACGCATGTTCGTACTATTTGTTACGTTAACTGTTACCAATCACCACATTACCAGTCAACACATCACCAGTCATCACATTACCAGTCACCACATCACAGTCGTCCCAGCACTAGTCACCACATCTGCAATCACCAGGCGCCAGTCACCGCTTCACTTGTCTTCACATCAACAGTTATCACATCACCAATCGCCACATCACCAGTCGTCACATCACCAGTCACCACAGTCCCAGTCAACACATCACCAGTCGTCGCAGCACCAGTCACCACATCACCAGTTGTCACATCACCAGTCACCACACAAACATTCATCACAGCACCAGTCACCACATCGCCAGTCGTCACATCACCAGTCACCACAGCCCCAGTCACCACATCACCAGTCGTCACATCATCAGTCATCGCAGCCCCACTCACCACATCACCAGTTGTCACATCACCAGTCATCGCAGCCCCACTCACCACATCACCGGTCACCACAGCACCAGTCACCACATCATCAGTCACCACATCACCAGTTGTCACATCACCAGTCACCGCAGCACCATTCACCACATCAACAGTCGTCACATCACCAGTCACCACAATCCCAGTCACCACATCACCAGTCGTCACATCATCAGTCATCGCAGCCCCACTCACCACATCACCAGTTGTCACATCACCAGTCACCACAAAAACAGTCGTTACAACGCCAGATTTTTAAATAAATCCAAGTAAGGCCGAATGATATCCACCGTAGGATATCATTTGATATCTACCCGGCCCCTCGCTTATTGTTACCAGGCGTTAGTTTAGCTTGATAGACAATTTATTTAAAAAATGATAAAAATATCAAAGAATGATGTCATATAGAAAGAGTTTTTGAATTGTTTAACACACTTATTGATAATAAAACAAATCATAAAAACAAAAGTTTTTCTTATAAATTTTTTATAAAATGTAATATCGAGCGAAGCGGGTGGGGCTGAAAATTTGACAAAACATGCATACAAGTAAAGCACTTAATCACAATTAGTGCCCCCCCCCCCCCCCCCCCCCCCGTTTCGGAACAGCACACTACTTTTTCGCTCTCCTGAAAAATATTAACATTCTACTGACCCTTACGCTTAAAACACCGCAGATTTAACTATATCAGAACGAAACAAAAGAAAATATTAGGCAACACACGCACTTGCGATGGTTTTGTTTTAAGAATCTCGTTTAGCGCAGTTATCGGGAATTTTACTTCATGTTCCCCCCGAAGAATAGGAAAATCTGATTTTTGGGGGTGGATCAGAAAAATGTGTTAGAATGTGTTGTCATTCGCAATGAGTCGATGTGCCAAGGTTCAGTTCGATAGGTTGACGGGAAGTTGGTCAATTAGCCGTCCGAAGATTTTTGGCGCTCATCCAGCCACTGACTAAAAAATGCGAGTTTAATATTGTAAAGGATTTTAAAAATACAAGACATCGATAAGAAAACATTACTTGCACGCCCACGATAAATTTTAGCCAAAAAAAAACAACAAAAAACAAAAAAAAACCGCGAAAACAATTGCGCAAATTTGTCAACGCCTACCTTCATTACTTAATATACATACAATGGCTTAGCTGGGGGTGCAGACCGCACCGGGTGCACCATTGAAAAATTGCATATTTAAAGAGCACACACTGCTCGTTCTAACCGAATTTCATAAAAGGATAACCGATCACCCGTCAATTTTCCATACACGTAACCAATCCAAATGCGTACTTTATTGAAATTTCAAAGTTGATGCGTCAGAAATGAGGTGATCCAATAATTAGGTCAGAAAAATTCATGATTCGACGCTGATTGAAGTGTTCGGTAACTTTCGTAAGTGACAGAACGCTATATTTATCTAAATTCTGAGAAATACCAAAACGCTGTGGTCGGTCGATTCTAAGTACATGGTACAGTTCTTAAATACATTTACCTCCTGATCTTTATTAATTTGTTTTTGTTCTTGTCATTGCTATACCGGTACTGCGGACTTACTTTAATCAGAAGAAATCAACCGTGCAAGTCGGTGTGAGGTGGGGGGGGGGTGACACCATGAGTTTAACGCACCGGCTGACACCAACCCTATATAGCTACGCCACTGTGTCCATGTGTGCGAAATTTATTTTGGTGGAGAGGACATTTAAACAGAATACATCTAAATTGACCTAAATATTCCAGACAAGATGTTCTGTGAAAAGTGTGAAAAGTTCATTACACCAGTTCTCTGCATCAGGGGGTTTTGGCGACTTAGACTAACAAATACACTATGTTTTTGATCGTCTTAATGCAAGTATGTGTACAGTTGCAGGCGAGCAAAGAATGTATGTTGTTTTGCGTACGCGGAAGCTTTAAATTTATATTTTGTACTTGGCCAATGAAGTATTTTATAAAGCTGGGACCCATTAAAAATTCAAATAAATCCGGAAGTGGGTATCAAAATATGAGCCGATTAGAGCATACATTTTAGATGGCTACATTTTGCATGAACTGTTTGTTCAAAACGTTACTTGAAGCGAAGAAAGTGATTTTAAACTTGATTTATTCGGCCCGGGCAGTAGGGGTGTGTAAGTGGGATGCGGGATTTACTTCAAGTTCCATTCTTGGTGTCTGAAGGTGATCTTAAATTTATAGTCAAATACTTGCCGAGGAGTGGGTGTATGGAGATTTTTTGTTGTGGGAATGTTTACGTCTTGGTTCTGTGGGAATGCTTACGTCTTGGTTCTGGGGGAATGCTTACGTCTTGGTTCTGTGGGAATGCTTACGTCTTGGTTCTGTGGGAATGCTTACGTCTTGGTTCTGGGGGAAAGCTTACGTCTTGGTTCTGGGGCAATGCTTACGTCTTGGTTCTGTGGGAATGCTTACGTCTTGGTTCTGTGGGAAAGCTTACGACTTGGTTCTGGGGGAATGCTTACGTCTTGGTTCTGTGGGAATGCTTACGTCTTGGTTCTGTGGGAAAGCTTACGTCTTGGTTCTGGGGGAATGCTTACGTCTTGGTTCTGTGGGAATGCTTACGTCTTGGTTCTGTGGGAATGCTTACGTCTTGGTTCTGGGGGAATGCTTACGTCTTGGTTCTGTGGGAATGCTTACGTCTTGGTTCTGGGGGAATGCTTACGTCTTGGTTCTGTGGGAATGCTTACGTCTTGGTTCTGTGGGAATGCTTACGTCTTGGTTCTGTGGGAATGCTTACGTCTTGGTTCTGGGGGAATGCTTACGTCTTGGTTCTGTGGGAATGCTTACGTCTTGGTTCTGGGGGAATGCTTACGTCTTGGTTCTGTGGGAATGCTTACGTCTTGGTTCTGTGGGAAAGCTTCTTGGTTTTTTGGGAATGCTTACTTCTTGGTTCTTTTGGAATGCTTACTTCTGTATTCTGTGGGAATGGTTACTTCATGGTTCTGTGGGAAAGCTTACTAATTCTTGGTTCTGTGGGAAAGCTTAATTCTTGGTTCTGTGCGAATGCTTACTTCTTGGTTCTGGAATACAGGGGGGCCGAGTCCCACGACCTTATTCCGTTCCACATATCCAAGCATGGCCAACCAAGGGGCGCACGGGGGACATACAGATATATTAGTATTTCCCGCCGGATCCATGATGAGCAAATACATTTTTTTCTTTATTTCCATTTTCATAAAGTTATTATTTTTTTTAAAGATAAATGAGAGAAACTTTTTTAAAAAATATTCCTTTAGTTTCGTTTAATCTTTTTAGTTTTTATAATGCATTTTATTAGATGCATCAGAGAATAAATACATTCTACAGGACATAACTTTTGAGGTGTTCATTTTGTTTGGTTTTATATATTATGTGTAAGGACGCGCGGTCGGTGAAAAGTTAACTCGCGATCAAAATGGTCCTTGAGGTCATGAGGGTTGCGCACCCATCCAGTACTGAGGTCATGAGGGTTGCGCACCCATCCAGTACTGAGGTCATGAGGGTTGCGCACCCATCCAGTACTGAGGTCATGAGGGTTGCGCACCCATCCAGTACTGAGGTCATGAGGGTTGCCCACCCATCCAGTACTGAGGTCATGAGGGTTGCCCACCCATCCAGTACTGAGGTCATGAGGGTTGCCCACCCATCCAGTACTGAGGTCATGAGGGTTGCCCACCCATCCAGTACTGAGGTCATGAGGGCTGCCCACCCATCCTGTACTGAGGTCATGAGGGTTGTCCACCCATCCTGTAGTGATCGGTTCGTGGTATGAATTGTACGGTTATACGAAACACAATTTTTTATTATATTTTTTCTGTTGTTTTTATTTATACGTCTTCGTGAGATCATGCTGAAGATTTTTTCTTCATAAAAATAATTTAAATACATACAAATCTTTTATTGGCTTATGAGGTCGAACATGAAGTATTGGCTGCATTTCTGTCAAGAGAACCTTGACTATTGGTTTGATTTGCCTTCCATCTTGCCCCTTTCGCTTGAATGGCTTAGTTTTCTCGTACATCTGTCTGTTAAATTTCCATATCTACTGCTATTGGTCAGCTGGAACGGTAATCAGATTCATTATCAAATATTATTTTAAAAGGGGAAAAAAACATTTCTGAGATTTGTTTCCTTTCTTTTTAATGCCCCATAGTTTTTTAAGACGGAACGCGTTACCAAATAGCTTGCACAAATCAAATTAGACGACCTATTCAAACTTTCTCTTCCTGATTTTTTTTTCTTGGAAAGTGGCCACATCATACTCATCATATTCGTTATGTCTGGTTGCTACTGACCAGGTTTGTCAACTCAAAAACAGTTACATCATAATGTTACGGACAATCATTAAAAAAATACATTTTAAATATATATATCTTTATAAACAAAATAACAGTGACATGCGACTTCATATCAATCCACTAATCGTCTTTCGCAAAATCCAATGATTGTTTTATTTTATTGTGTAACATTCTCACCAGTGATACTTGTTTTCGTTTATTGTGTAGCATTTTGATCAGCTATACTTTTTTTCGAAGTGGCTATTGGTACACGGGTACTAGAATTGAAAGGTTGGGATTAAAAAAACGATTAAAAATATTATGTTGGGTTTGTAAGACCAAATGAGGTATCAAATGAAAGATAATTGAATGTACCATACGTTTGTAAACTTAATTCTTCATTTAAACTAAAATAAACTACCACAAATGACATCCGAATAGCATTAGTCAAAATGGACCCGGACACGCAGCGCCGCCATTCGCACCCGGGTACCATTAGACTCAATGCTATTCGGATGTCATTGTGGTAATTTATTTTAGTAAAACTGAAGAGTTAATATTACAAACGTATAGTACATTCAATTATCTTTCATTCGATACTTCAGTTGGTCTTACAAACCCAACCAAAATTTTTTTTATCGTTTTGTAATCCCAACCTCTCACTTCTGTTACCCGGGTACCAATAGTCAATAGGTGCAGCCATACTTTTTTTCCTGTGAATAATCGTACACATTTAAGGCAAGCGACGAAAAACAAAACAAAAACAACGTAACAATTCAAAAGAATTAAGGATACATTCTCATTTTTTACAGACATCCTAAAGATTTTAAGGATATTTTTTACGGACACGTCGTTTTACACGAAACATTGTACAGACTGTTCTTACATTTAAGTTTGGTTTGCAAACCAAGCAACAGTTCTACTTGCATCTATCTACCTACCGATGACATATAGTTGTTGGATGTTACGATGAATAACATCACCTGGCGGTGATCAAATAAATAAATTATCAACAAGTTCAACATGTTATTGATTATTTGGGTTTAATTAAAAAAATGACTTTGAAATTGCGCATTTTTGATTCGACGTTACAGATAACAAAACCATTCCCACTCATATTATGTAAATAGCAGACCTGTTTACCCTCAAAATCGTAAAATCGTACAATTTCATCACAAAATCGTTCAATATATTATATTAATAGTAAAAAAACACTCAGTATATATAATGTATACACATCAAAATCGTACATTGTACGCCAAAATTGTAAGAGTAAACAGGTCCGCAATATTGTTAATCGACAGATAAAACAACAACAACCCACCACCTCAGTATGTATAAGTATAGATTTAATTTTTTTTTTACTTAGACTTAAGTCTTGGCGCTGTAATTACTATCAAAATACAAATGTGTTTTTACATTTTACCATCATAATTTAACACGTGTAAAAAAAAAAATACTATTGACTATTGATAATTCTTGTACAATAGTGTTAGTCTGCGTGAAATTAGAGAAGGTGAATGGAAAGAACGAAATGGAGCGTGTCGTCCAGATAATTCCTTATAGTGAGCTGTCATTCAGGTAACTTTTAGAAGTTTTGTGTGGCCACACTTCCCCTCTCTTTCCCTTTGAGTTTAGTTTGTTCGTCTTCCACATCATCCCACATAATTATGGTGCCTAGAAGGCCACCGATAATAACTTTGGCCTCAGTACTGTCGCTGACACCTGTCCCAAGCGAGATGGATAGAAAAAAAAAATCGAAATAGCGCAAGAAAAATCCTCCTATACGTCCACGAAAGCGCTGCTTTCTCACTCTCAAGAAATCTCAAGTTGATTATAGAGAAGGGGGGGGGGGGGAATACACAACCAAGAGAGACCTCTGTCAAAGCTTTGCACCCCTACTCTGATTACAATGGTACAGCCCAACTTAGTCAAGTATGGAGGCGCTCGGTCGGTCTACTATGCGAGAGTGGGTGAAAGGCTGCTTCGACTAAGGCGAAATCGAGGGGACAGGAGTGCGTATTTCAGTCATGTTAGCGCCAAGTGAGAGGTCGGGCTTAGAGTTCGGGGGCTATCCCCTCCTGCACACACCACAGCAAACGGGGTGTTTAGATAGATCGACTTTGTGTAGTGTTTAGGCTTGGTGTGTCGCATCAGCGTAGCTAAGGCTAATTTTATTATTCTCTGTGTGAGGGGGATGTGACGCTTACATTTCGGTAACTAGAGCCACACTTATTCTTTGTTGTGATTTAAGCTTTTTGAACTGGTCGGTAACGTATAATAAATATTTAAAAGATTCTTGCGGTTTAATTTTGTTAGTTGCTGGGCTTACTTTAGAGGATGCAAATCTTGGTTAGGTTGTAAACAAACGAACCTCATTGTTCACCGACTGCTGACTTGCTGTGCAGTATTGCACAGTAGCACAGGTCATCATCATGTCCAGTCAGCTCAAGTTTTGCCGTGTGTTATAAATGTTATAAATTACTGTTATTGTTTGTGAAGTTGCATTAGTATGATTGTAATATCAGTAGTCAATGGGACTATCATGCAACAATGTAAGTCACAGTAAGTTAAAATTAAAAGCCTATCCATAATTAATCATTAATGATTTTTGGATTCATTGTGCTAAGCCTGAGCTGAGTGTGCCTTGATATTTTGATATTGATATATGAGTTAACAGTTATGTGACCGGCATTTTTTAAAATAAATCATTATTCAAATGATTTAATAAATTTAATTTATCCTTCCACTTAAATAGAACGCCCCCTCCCCGATACTGCTTGCCCTAGAGTTTATATAGATAGGCTAGACTAGAGAGCAATATTTGCATTTTAAAGTTAGAAATTTAAGTCCCTACCCTATGCCTATGCAGTTTTATGCTGTATACAACATACTAAATGTACTGTGCTATGGTCATGGAGCATAATTGTATACTTAAATATGAGTGATTTAAATTTGAAACAGCACTCCTGTCTAGGCCTAGGACAGTATGAGTATCCTCAATAAAAAAAAAGTTAGCAAACTGATTAATAATTTATTTATATTAATAATATTATAAATTATAAATATATGTTTTAATGGCATCTGTCGGTCACAATGTGATGATGAAGTAGTGTAGACTTTGCTGGACGAAATCACAAGGCCTGGAATTTTTTCTTTAGGAAAATAAGCTATTTCCCTAGACAGCAAATCGCCTCTCTCCATGCACCTGTATAACCCATGTGGGGAACATCATATGTGGGTGATACAGCTTGGTACCAGTTGCGTCGCAGGAGTTGCCAGAATTTTTCTTGGTATAAAATTAATTAATGTATCCCCGTATGGCGTATGGACACCTTCTCCAGGTTTTAATTAAAGGTTTCCTCTGGCTCTTAGATGAGTTACCATCCAAGTTTAATGGTTCCCATCCACCCAGGATGCTGGTGATATTTTTGCTCGACTTGGTCATATTATGAATAAAATGACAATTTTATATGGGCCTAGTAATTAAAAAGTAGTTGTCCTAATCAATATTGATATTTGATAGTCTGAGATTTTCTAATGTTGTTAATTAGACCTATCATAAAATAAGTATGAGCTATTTTGGTTTTGCCCTTTTTCAATTTTGGGTTTAATTAATCAATTTTATTTTTATTAATTAAAATTAATAAGTAATAAGCCAAATGAAATAAGCTGTGACAACTTCTCAAAATAAAGTATTTATAATGTGTCTTAATAGCCTAGGTCTATATAATTTTTAAATTGCATTTCATAGGAATAATATATGATCACTTATCACATGTACTTCCCAGTTATTTGAACATTTTCAAATTCTTTTTCACATCATCACAATTAATTGAGGCCTATTAATTTAGATGTAGTAGTTTGTAGTAGTTATACAACTTAAAGTGTAACAAGGCATGATTGATTTTTTCCAACACCAATAGGCTAATTGCTAATTAATTTTAAACGTTTTTATTGCTGTCTGGATCTTCTCAAGTCTAGTATTTAATATGTTAATTTTGATTTGTCAAAACAGGGCTGTTGATAAATCAGTGTGTTTAAACAAAATTAATTAATGACATTAGAAAGTATATATATATATATATATATATATATATATATATATATATATCAGGCTTTAGGTCTAAATACGCATCATCACTATATGTTTATTTATAACTTATTTTTTACTCTAGTCCTAGTTTGATTTTTCTACAGTCAATGAAGAACCTGTCATAATATATTATTATTTGTGCTATTGTCATTCACCAGATAGATCTATTACAGCTTGCAAATGTTGGTATTAGCTTAGGACATAATTATTTCCAAGCAGGACTAATTTTTTTTACCCCACTCTTTCAAATTCAGGGCATGAAGTGATGAGGGGCAAGTTCCTAAGCATCTTTCCAGCTCCTTAACTGATATTGGCTTTCAAGGAATCAAGCAGTTATAACATTGATGACAATGTCACTTTGCAGGTGACAGAACAAAAATTGTTCTTTTGATAGTAACAAGGGTATTGCCGTGATAAATAGATAAGTTACAAGTATCATGTTACACACTACAAGTGGGACCTCCTTATCAATTCTAGAAGTGTCATGTGTTTACTTCTCATCTCAGCGGATCCAGGAGGTGGATAAATAAATATTCCAGTTACTGGTTTCTGAGGATGGTGCATGGATAATACTGGCTAAAAAACTTGACTAGATCTGTGTTTGACCCTTGACCTCAATCTGTCATTTGTATCAGCTGTTCAGAGTTGACCACATCCAGTTCTGTACTGGATCACCACGTCCCCCACGCGACACTGTCCCCTGCCCATCACCAACATTTATTCCAACAAAACCATCAACATACCTTTCATCAACAACAGCAGCCTCTACCGGTGGCAGTGGATCTGCCTCAGCATCGACCTGGCACCCTCAACTCCAACGCCCCTCAACCTCGTCGTCCCCAAATCCCCCAACAGTGCGGCCCTGTGGCGAGCATGGGGGATTTCTTTGCCCCAAGAAGAAAAGATGTAGTCGACAAACTTCGTCGACGGTTAGAACTCTATCGCCAGCACCACTCGATATCTGGAAGCAGATATCTCAGCTCAAGGCCGAATATCATAGAGCACCAGAAGCAAGAGACACTACAGCTTCGACAACGTTGGCTGGATAGTAAGGCAAAGAAAGCTGCCAAGCAGTCCAAGGCCAGCAGGGACACTAACAATACTCAAAGTGACCATAGGAACCTGGTTGTCAATGTAAGTAGTCACATTGTTTGTGTTTACATTCCTGTTAGTGCACAAACTCTTTATCATCATATTCAAACCTTTTTTTGTGGTTGGGGGGGGGGGGGGGGGAGAACTGCCTTATTAAAGTATCTGGATCCCATTGAAAATAACACAGAGGTAAATGGATGTCGTCATATCAGTGCATATCAACATAATTACAAATGTAAATTATATATATATATATATAAATATATTATTAATTTATTACTATAAGTAGAAGTAATTTGAACAAATAACTTTATGTTTTTGATGTTAGTTTTCACCCAAAAAAGTCCAGTAATCATGTTATTCCAGCCATTTTCTATCAGCTTGGGGTGCAGTGGGTCTCCGGTTCTTAAATGCTGATTAAATAGATAAAAATCTATGCAAAAAATTCAGGTGCTTCTTTTAAACTACAAACTATAGGGTCACTTATGACAATATAGAAACTCTAATATACTCCTTTAATCTTATTAACCCTTTCTGGGCACAGCCCTTTTGGGCATCGCAAATTAATTTATAAAAAAAAACTATTTCCTTTACATGTATAAAACTAGATATATTTTTTTAGGAAATTGAATGAATAAATACAATCGTTATAAATCAAACTGAAATTTCAAAATTTATGCAAATGAGATATCCTGATTTGCATAATTAATGTGTGTAATTTTTTTGTTAAACTTAGAACAAACATGACTTACTTGTATCAATTGTGTGAATTTTCGGTAACGGCTTGTGTATCTTAATGTGTAGCAAGATAAAACAGTTTGAAAACCATTGTAATGTTCATCAGGAAGAGTTCTCAGATTAATGTCTGATCTAGAGATTGCAATATTGTTATAAGACATCAATCAATGGTGCAAGGAGTCTATTAACTTGACATAATTCTTAAGTAAATTGTGCATCCGGACAAAATAAAAGAGAAGATTGTTAATTATGAGAGTCTCCTAATGATTTTTGCTACACAGGTTTTATAATATATTTCAAGTCTCTCATGGTTATACCTGAAAATAAAAGTTACAGTCAACAGTTCTTTTCAGCATTAAAAAATAAAAATAAAATTTTAGTATCTCTAATTCACTGACATACATTATCAATACAAAAATATTTTCAAAAAAGAATTTCTTTTGAAGACATAGGATCATAGGATAATAAATGCACCTAAAGTAGAGAGTAATTTTCTTGATATTTCTTAACACCCAATTTGTAAAAAAACGTGTGGGCAGTATCAGTAAGGCAATCTATGAAGCCAAAGGATTCCAAATTAAAAGTAGATGAAACGCTTGATTTTTAAATATATTTTCTGCATAGACTTTCTTTGTCCAAATGCCCTTCCCCCAACTCTTTCCTCCATGCTACAACCCTAGTTAGGACTGATGGTTGTTGTAAGCAAATTTTAATGGGTAGGGTTGTGTTTTTAAATTAACTTTTCTTGTTTCCCCATCATTCACTAGTCCGACATACGGTAGCTTTAACTGTGTCATCAGATGATCCCTTACAGCAAGACTGAATCCACCGAACGGGGGGGGGGGGGGGGGGGGGGGTGTCACGTGCGACAACATAATATTATGCTACAAACCACATGCCCATGGGTTTGCAAGTTGAAAGAATTAATAAAAAATAAGCCTCAACTGTTTATTTTAAACATACGACCAGTGGAAGAGCTTGCTCCCTGACCATGTGTGTAAAGCGTTTGATTAACGTGGACATATTAAGAACATGTATGTCACATAATAAAAACTATATCATTATATCATCAAAACATATTTTCCACATTCTAATGTTCAAGTAATAAGTAATCCGACTAGTAGATTTAAATAAAGAATCCCCCTGAATTAAACTTTTCTACTATAGGGTACTGATGACTAACAGTTCTTGTTTGGAATAACGTTTTATGAAATACTTATATCCCCTCTAGTGACTTGGAAAAGGAAATAATCATAGTCGTAATCACTTTTAACCCAGTGCATTAGAAAGAGTATGACTGTAATTGGCACAATGTATGTATGAAAACACGTGAACAGTGTGGGAAGGTAGAATAAAGAACTTTTTGAACCAGTCAGTTCGGCTTTCCCTGATAACTAAAAAAATCTGGGACAACAGTAGATACTGGCGTGTGTGTGTGTGTGATTTTGAAACAAGCCAGAGGATCAAGGCATACAACCTGTGAAGGCAAACCGTTGGTGGATTATAGGTGTTATAAGCTGTACGTGTACAGGTAGATGGGGGCTCGTTGAACTTACCTTGGTCGTGATGCATGGCATAGAGTGACACACCTTCATTCCAAAGGGGTTCAAGTCCTTTGTTCCTTGTATTAGTAATAAATTGTTTAAATTATTAAAGGCATCGTTGAATATCACTTGCATTAGTAATATATGGTTCAAATTATTGATGGCGTAGTCCGAGTGGTAGTCATAAGGTCTACAATAAAATATGTAAATGAAGGGTCTATTAGTAATTATACATGTATAGTTTTAACTCAAGAACAGATATGTGTGTATATATATAACATGAATGGCATCATGTGAATGAATTCACGTAGTAAAGTGCGTCGTGTTTTCAATATCAGATAGTTGTCTGTCCGTATTGATTGTTAGGGGCGACTTGGGGGTTGATTCTAGTTTGTGTGAAGCTATTTATCTATTTGCTTGGATATTTCAAATATACATTTTATTACCAGTACAGAACACCCCCCCCCCCTTTTTAAAAAAAAAAAACAATTACCACACTTCCCGAGTTGTATTGACGTTGTCTTAAATCAGCGGTTCTCAACCTGTGGGTCGCGATCCCTTTGGGGGTCGAATTACCCTTTCACAGGGGTCGCCGAAGACCATTGGTAAACGCATAAACTAAACATTTATGAAGCAGTGACGGACAATATTTGTGGTTGGGGGGGTCGCCCAATTATGAGGAACTGTATTTAAGGGGTCGTGGCATTGGGAAGGTTGAGAACCTCTGTCTTAAATGAAAGCATGTACAGTTAGCTCTGTTGCCACGCCAGCTCCTCATTAACAAACACACATACGCACACACTTTTAACTTGTAGCTCATTTCATCCTTAAATCTTGAGTTAAATCAGATTGACACGATTACAGCCATGCCTTTGTCCCGTGTCAACGGCTTGTACTGTGTAAATAGGTTGTAGACTAGCAATGCAAGCAAGATTTATCATTTGCTAAATCGCCGAGGTCAGAGGTTACTGTGTTTTTGCCACAGTTAATAATATATAATATTACTGGGCTTCCAATCTTGAATTTAAACTACTTAACATAATTTTCAAGTTTATTTTTCAAAATGTTTATTTTTGCACTTATACACTGTAGGGTAGTCTGTGAGGTCCGTTGAACCTTTGGGGATAGCTCACCAACAATTAAGTTTAAAATAAATACTTTCGCTTGGAATGGTCCTTTTTATGTCTGACAGCTGTTTCCATGATGATGATCACGTCAGCCTCGTACGCCTCAGTCCTTGACGCCAAACTCCAGTCTCCACCTATCGATATAGACCAGGTCCATCTCTGACGTCAGACTAACTCAGCTTACGATTTACATGATTTTCCATGTTGTACACGCATATTTTTTACCCCCCCCCCCCCCGCACCCACCCTAAAGTTAAAGACCACTCACAAACGCGCACAATTGCATCGAAAGTCTTATGAAAGTTTTAATAGACTAGTGTGGCCCACACACCTCAAGTTTGGGAGTCACTGTACAGGGTGTCTCAGACATGAGCGTTATTGCGTATAAGTTAATCCGGGGGGGGGGGGGGGGCATTCATCTGGGGGACAAGTTAGTCAATCAGGAAGTCTGTCGATGCTTTGTGTGATTGACCGTGTACTTCTGAATAGAATGTTAATTTGACCTGACTTGTGTAGTAACAAGAGAGAACCCGGGGCTTACATTTAACAGACATCGCTAAGTATAAGAAATTACAGAAACTATTGTGTGGGCAATCATGAAGAATGTTATCAGTTAAAGGTATTGGAAGTTTCCAGCAATTACGTGGAGTGTGATACGTTTTCTTTACTTTGAAGTTTCCAGCAATCACAATCACGTGGAATTTAATAAGTTAAATCTTTTAAAAGGCTGCACCTATTGGTACCCGGGTACCAGAAGTGAGAGGTTGGGATTAAAAAACGATATAAAATATTATTGTTGGGTTTGTAAGACCAAATGAGGTATCAAATGAAAGATAATTGAATGTACTATACGTTTGTAAACTTAATTCTTCAGTTTTACTAAAATAAACTACCACAAAGGACATCCGAATAGCTTTGAGTCTAATGGTACCCGGGTGCGAATGGCGACGCTGCGTGTCCGGGTCCATTTTGACTAATGCTATTCGGATGTCATTTGTGGTAATTTACTTTAGTAAAACTGAAGAAATAAGATTACAAACGTATGGTCCATTCAATTATCTTTCATTTGATACCTCATTTGGTCTTACAAACCCAACAATAATATTTTTAATCGTTTTTTTTAATCCCAACCTCTCACTTCTAGTAGCCGGGTACCAATAGCCACTTCGTTTTTAAAAAGTTTTTAGCACGTAGTATAAACAGTATTTCTTTTCCTCGAACTGTGCTGGCAATGATTTTAGACCAGCGGCGGTCCACGGCAGTGTCCCGTCTCCTAAATTCAATACGTTTCGATGGAAGTAGCACATATACTTTGTCTGTAATACAGATTTTTGGGGCTCATTCTCAGATAACAACAGTCTAGTGCTTATGTTTTAAATGTTGTTTTTATTTTCAACTTGTGATCACAAGAAAAAAGTAAACAACTTATTGATATTTTCAGCGTTGGGCGGGTGTCAAAAGATTGAAAAAACACTGATGTAGTGGTTAGACTGTATCTGCCGATGTAGTGGTTAGACTGTATCTACTGATGTAGTGGTTAGACTGTATCTGCCGATGTAGTGGTTAGACTGTATCTACTGATGTAGTGGTTAGACTGTATCTGCCGATGTAGTGGTTAGACTGTATCTGCCGATGTAGTGGTTAGACTGTATCTACTGATGTAGTGGTCAGACTGTATCTACTGATGTAGTGGTAAGACTGTATCTACTGATGTAGTGGTTAGACTGTATCTACTGATGTAGTGGTTAGACTGTATCTGCTGATGTAGTGGTTAGACTGTATCTGCTGATGTAGTGGTTAGACTGTATCTACTGATGTAGTGGTTAGACTGTATCTACTGATGTAATAGTAGACTTTATCTACTGATGTAATAGTAGACTCTATCTACTGAAGTAGTGGTTACACTGTATCTACTGATGTGGTAGTAGACTGTATCTAATGAAGTTGTAGTAGACTGTATCTACTGGAGTAGTAGTGGACTGTATCTGCTGATGTAGTAGTAGACTGTATCTACTGATGCAGTAGTAGACTGTATCTACTGATGTAGTAGACTTTATCTACTGATGGAGTAATAGACTGTATCTATTGATGGCCTGCTGTTTTTAAAAAAAATCTACTTCCTGGTTATCATAGACCATCTACTTACTTGTACCTGTTCTACCTGTGCATTTATCGGCTTAATTTGGCCTTGTCATTCTAGACATTTAATATCCCGGATTACAGCCGTTACTGTTAATTGACTTAGGAGCGAGACAGTGTTTTATAGCCGTGTTGAACGCAAACTCCATCTTCTGCTGAAATATATCGATAGCTCGTGGAAATATATAGAGAAAGATAGTGGGAATATATGGCGAAAGGTAGTTGAAATATATATAGAAAGATAGTGAAAATTATAGAAATATTTAAAATATAGTGGAAATATATACATAAAAATAGTCGAAGTATATAGAAAGATTGTTGAAATATATAGAAAGATTGTTGAAATATATAGAAAGATTGTTGAAATATAGCGAAAAATTGTTGAAATATATCGAAAGATTGTTGAAATATATCGACAGATTGTTGAAATATATCGAAAGATTGTTGAATTGTATCGAAAGATTGTTGAAATGTATCGACATATATTTAACATCATTGGTTTCCGTAACGATTATTACACTTAATGTGGTTAAAACACAAGTTGTTCATGTCTTTGTTGAGAACCGGCCGATAATGTACTCTGCACTTCAGGGAGTTTGCACATCATTCTTAATCTTGTAATGTAATTAATTAACGCAACATATTTTGTTGTTGTACGTGTTTGAAGTTGGTCATCTCAGCTTTCTGGCTCCTGTTTTATGGGTCTTCCTTTCAACCATCATCTGTATTAGTTGAAGACGTGCAGTAATGAGTAATGGGCCCGCGACTTTGATGACCAGCCGAACTAAACTACCGGTGTTGACCATTCATTGACATGCTGTTCTTTTTATGACATGAGAAGGGATGTTGTGGCTTTGTTAGAGAGTGTAAAAAAAGTGACTAAATCTGCGTCTCACCCAAAAAGTGTGAACCATCGAATGACCCAGAGCACGAGACCCAACCGTTATAGTTTTGTTATCAACGCGTCCCTCCCCCCAACACTGTGTCCTAGTTTGTTACCGGCTACTATACAAAGATTCTTCTCTCTCTCTACTTGTAAAAACTAGCAGACGACTATCGGCAAGCATCCCGCCGCCAATGCCTAGCATTGCGCCCCCGCCCCACTTCCCCCCCTCTGGCCTCTCTTCTCCACTTGGCTCCGGGCAACATTGAATTTTTTTTCCCTTTTAGCTTTTATTTTTGTTTAATCAAGCCTCCACTCCCCTCCCTCACCCACTTTCTCTCCTCCCCCCCCCCCCCCCCCACGACACCGAGGTTTCTTAGCTTCATGTGCCAACACCGCATTCTGAATTCCGCCTTTCCCCTTTCACCGGTCAGTTCGAATGAGACCGGATCCAAAAACTTAGGTTTCTCTCCTAAAACTAGAACATAGGCAACTGATATTGTCAAATATTCTCTGGGGCGTAACCAGGGTGGTTGCAAGGGAGTTGTGACCCCCCCCCGCGGGGTCCAGCCATTTTAGAGTAAGCGCCGCCTTTTTCGGTAAACGAAAAGTTAAGTATTTTTACAAGATGCCAGTTACGTACGACCCCACTCCCCCTCACATAAACACGCACAGGCGCGCACACCCACACGCACACCTGTAGTAAATTATTCAATTATTGGCTAAACTGCACTGCTTACATACATAGGTTTAGTAACTCGCGGACGCTTTTCTGTGGGGGACGCCGGCTCAATCTGTAAACTAAAATAAAATAAATGATTTTAAGGAAATTTTCAATCTTTTTTTTTTTTTTTTAAATATTAATGGCTGTCTTAATAAATTTTAAGTAATTTTATATTTCCCCATTTATTTTGAACGCGATTTTCATTATCTATTAATTTTTTATGATTTATGAATCGGGGTCGCAGGTCACCTTGTTGCTTCTCTAAATTAGTTTCCAAAGCAGATGGGAAACAACAACACATAACGTTACGGCAATGAAGTAGGTTCGCTGTTTCGCCAAAATGTTGCTATGACATTTCAACCATTTGAAGCAAAATATAATGATGGCATTTTTTAAACAAATATGACGATGACAGTATAACCAAAATATATTGATGATATTTCAACCAAAATATAAGAATAACATTTCAACAAAATATAATGACGACAGTTCAAACCAAATTTTTTTATGACATTTCATCCAAAATGTAACAGTGACATATTTTTCTTTGAAATGACAGTTCTACCAAAATATAAAGATGACATTTAAACCAAAATGTAATGATATTTCAAGAAACTTAAATTTGTTGCTTAATTTTAAGAAACGAAGATGAATGGAGCAACGAAGAAACTGGGGATGTTTTTGTTTGAATTACAGAATTGTTCTTATTTAACTATTATCTCTGGTGATGAGATGTTATTTTAAAATTATGTTTTTATATTAATTTTTAAATTTTAAAATCTGGATTTAATATATATATATAAAAAAAAAAACTTTAAAAATTAAAAGGTACTAGCTTCGCGTCTGATCTTTGTCAGCGTTTCCAAAAATATTAGAACTCTGTGGCATGGCTTAGATAGAAATACGCGATCGCCTAGTCCAGCGGTTCTCAACCTGTGGGTCGCGACCCCTTCCCAGGGGTCGCCTAAGACCATCTGAAAACACATAGTTTACAGTTATGAAGTAGAAACAAAAATAATTTATGACTGGGGGTTGCCACAACATGATGGACTGTATTAAAGGATCGCGGCATTAATAAGGTTGAGAACCGCTGGCTTAGTCTCTCCAAACGGGTATTCTGCAACAGGCTTAGATAGCACTTAACACGTTTGCGATGGTCACTTGCTATGAAATAGTTCAAATTCAAGTTCAGGCACCAGACTTTAACAACGTGAGAGTTGATTTGTTGATCGAATAAAATATTTAAATCTGACATTTTGATGATGAACATTTGGGAACGCATTGTAAAAAACAACAACCGATAATCGGTTTAAAACCAATAAGCGGTTTCAAAAACAACAGCATGCTCGTAACATCCCCATTGGCGTTTCCCACCCTGTATGTCCCTGTAGATCAGTGGTTCTCAACCTTTGTAATGCCGCAAAAATTATTTTCGTTGCTAATTCAAAATTGTAGAGTATATGTGCTTTCCGATGGTCTTAGGCGACCCCTGGGAAAGGGTCATTCGACCCCCGAAAGGGTCGCGACCCACAGGTTGAGAACCCTTGCTGTAGATGGAAATTGTGGAAGATATCGGCAAATATTGTTGAATTATCCCATCACCCACTTAAAATACGGGACACATGTTCTGGTAAAGTTACATGTTAATAAATGTTAACAACGGTTAACCAAAAGTCTGGGCGACCTCTGTCTGAGTCTGTAAAATGGCATCCGTTCAGCTGTTAAATATAGAAATTATTTCCTAAAAATTGGGACGGTTCTGTTCTGCGTGACCACTTTTTCCTTTAAGAAAAGGGTGTGTTTGGGGAGTGGGGTGTCAAAATATAAATATCATATTTACTAGGAGAGTATAAAACACGTGACATGAATAGCGTCACGTGTCGGAGTCATGTACCATGAGTCGGAGTCGAATCGTCCCACGAAACATTTCGGTTTGAAATGTCATTTGAATTGTCGTGTAATGGTAGTGCCGGCGAGCGTGGCTGGTCTGGCCCATCTAACAACACTGTCATACAAGTTCGCGCCCTCTTTTCAATTGAAATTGTTGGCATCCTGCTATTATTGTGCAGGAGATCATCGTTAGCTGGCCCATACTAGAGCCTCCGTGTGTAAGCGTATCAGCATCAGTGTTTTGTGACGTGGTGGAATGATATGTAGAGTGAAGTGACGCAAAGAAAAATATGCGGAGATACTTCTTGACTATGTCCATATGAACTGTATGACACTGTAAAAATAATGTTATATCGCTGTCTACGACTTAATTTTTAAGTCATCAAGAAATTTACTGAGTCCGAGTTTTTGAGCGCATGTTAACGTTATAATAATCTTGAGGTAACTTGTATCAATATTAACCTGTCGTTTCTTAGACCGATACTGTTCACTGTCGTCCATTTACTGAGGTTATTGTATCGATACTCATACTGTGGTATATTCTGAAGTGCAAGTATTGATATCTTCAAAGGTCTGTCCAAAACATAACCGTTTGTTGTTATTTACAAGCTATGTATCGCCGTTCTCCACTTGACCCACTTACTACTAACTTGGAATGCCACCGCCAATTAACATCTGGGAAATGAATCGATTCGTTAACTGTTCATTTGCCATTGTCGCCCATCTTATTAAGTACACAAAAGTCGGCAGCAAATAAACCAGTGCATCATCATCAAAGTGCATGAATGGTCTGGTTTGAACACAAACGTTAAATTAATGTGCATAATGAATGATAATGTGTATTTTTGTAAAGAACTGAAGTCTAACTTGTGTTTCAACATTTAATTTTTATTTGTCATAAAAAAGGGAAATAGTTTTAAAAAAAATAATTTTGTTACAAGGCTTTTAAAAATGTGCAGGGGGGCGGAAAGAAAATTAATGAAAGTAATGGTAAAGGGAGGAAACACTGGGAGGTAAGAGGTTAGTAGTGGAACTGAATGGACAATGGTAGCGATGTGAGTGCATGCATTATATATAAACATACGGCCTCTGTGCAAGGGAGATGAGATTATTTTCGTGGATGTGTCGACGAGCCTGGACCGTGTGTTGTCACCGTGTTTAAAGGCCGGGCGTGCTGACGTAATATTATCTCTCTGGGGTACTTGAGAGCCGTGTGATGTGTGTACTGTGTAGTAGCTGGTCAGACTTGTACTGTAGTGGCATAGCACGCCACGAGCGCAGTGATTCCCGATTTCCGTCGAGAGTAAACTATGGGGTTAGCCGAGCCTAGTGATGATGGAGACGCCCTGTGTTTGTTGTGACCTTGCCAGAGAGGTTAGTCTGCTCGCCTCCTCCTTGTTCTTTAGTTACAAAAAACCGAGTGGTTCGGAAAGGCGAATTTTAATTATACGGAGCCAATTATTCCCCCCCCCCCTTGTAAAACAGTTTTATGGTTCATTTTATAATTGTTTTGTCTTGACTATAAGAAGGTCTTATCATAGTAATATTTATTATTAGGCCTATACTATTTAACACTTTAAGTGTAATTTGTTGATTGATTGTATTTCAGTTCTGAAGTTAATTAAAGTTGCTAATTGGAACATTAAATTTAAGCTGGCCTGCTAACTAAATGCTTTATATATAATAATATAACGCAGTAACATGCTACGTTTTACAACTGAATTACTCAATACGTGTTAGACGACGTGTTAGTAAAAGTACTTAGTCTAATACGACGTGTTAGTAAAAGTACTTAGTACTTAGTCCAGTGGTTCTCAGCCTTCATAATGCCGCGACCCTTTAATACAGTTCCTCGTGTTGTGGCGACCCCCGAACCACAAAATTATTTATGTTGCTACTATATAACTGTAGTGCATAAATGTTTTCCGATGGTCTTAGGCGACCCCTCGGAAAGGGTCGTTCGACCCCCAAAGGGGTCGCGGTCGCGACCCACAGGTTGAGAACCACTGTCTTAGTCTAATACGACGTGTTAGTAAAAGTACTTAGTCTAAGCAGAGCTTAACAAACTATATGTTCTTGTTTGTTTTTAAATTATATATTAAGCTAATTAAATGGTTACATGTGTAGGGCACTTCGTTATTTCAATATATAATATATAGGCATAACGTACTGACTACTTTTGACTTTTTAATTGGTAGTGTGTTTCCACGTTTTCTTTTTTGTCAATGTTGTAAATGTTGCTATCATTAATATATTGTGCTATGATTTATAGAGAGAAGAAGAAACACCTATCTAGACTCAAATAAAATACCCACACGGCCCATGTCTGTTTATTGTTGTCATCATTGACACCGTCAACACAACTTTAAGAAGTCGAATTAATGAGTCGTTGCACCACCTGTGAAATAAATTAATAATTATGTGTGAAAGATCCACGTCATTATCCATGTTTGTCTGCAGCTGATCATGTTTGGGTTGGTATACGGCTGATCATGTTTGGGTTGGTATATACAGCTGATCATGTCTGGGTTTGTCTATATAGCTGATCATGTCTGGGTTTGTATACAGCTGATCATGTCTGGGTTTGTATACAGCTGATCATGTCTGGGTTTGTATACAGCTGATCATGTCTGGGTTTGTATACAGCTGATCATGTCTGGGTTTGTATACAGCTGATCATGTCTGGGTTTTTATATAGCTGATCATGTCTGGGTTTGTATACAGCTGATCATGTCTGGGTTTGTATACAGCTGATCATGTCTGGGTTTGTATACAGCTGATCATGTCTGGGTTTGTATACAGCTGATCATGTCTGGGTTTGTATACAGCTGATCATGTCTGGGTTTGTCTATATAGCTGATCATGTCTGGGTTTGTATACAGCTGATCATGTCTGATTAAACAACCCCTAAAAACAAAGTAAATCGTATAAATACTTTATAAAATGTAATATCGAGCAATATGAGGGGGGGGGGGGGGGAATTCGCCAAAACATACATACAAGTAAGGCCTTTCTAAGAATCCCAATTAGTGCTCCACACCCCCCCCCCTGCTCGCACCCGCACAATTTTTTTCACGCCCCTGAAATATGTTAATGTTCTAATGACCCACCCGCTTTTACGCCGCAGATTTATTTCACAAACTATTTCCGAAAAAACAAAAGAAAATATTACGCGGCACCAAACGCGTGAGCGAAATTTAAAAAAAATCTTATTTATCTCAGTTATCGTGAATTTTATTTCGTGAAATCGGTGTCAATATTGCCTTCATCTTGAAAACAGGAAAAAATTGAAAAGGGGGGGGGGGTATGGGTTGGGGGAGTGGTGCTAAAAATTTGATAGAATTTTGAGTAATGAGTTATTGTGCCAAGTTTCAGCTCGATCGGTTGACGGGAAGTGTTTGAATTAGTCGTCCGAATGTCTTGCCAGCCAGCCACAAACAAAAGACAAATGCGAAGTTAATATAAAGGATTGAAAAACCGATGGCGTTACTTTTAAATGTGTTGGATGCCAATAATTTGAATTTATCGTTCTACAACGATCCAGTTTGGACCAGTTGGCAGAATTAACATATTGTGATTGTAACCCAGCTGATGAAATGTCTCGCTCGAAAAACGCACGGTTGTGAGAAGCACTGTCAATGACGAACGGTTCTAAACTTGTAGCAGTGCGTCGCCTGTCGTTATCTTTGTGACTGTCGTAGAATACCAGCCGTGCTTGCCCGCCCTGTCTTAGTGTTATTTCTCTGCTTGTCATACTCACATACTAGTTTTGGATACTTCCACCCGGGCGCTCTGTAAACTACACTAATCAATGTTTAATGAATTGCCCACAATGGACAAAAACATTAACTCGTTATTTTTTGTTTAGATTCCACCATTTCTATCATCGGTCGTCGGTGTGTGTCTGTCGGTCAGTGTTGTGCCAAGCACGCCACTGAGATAATTTCCAGTGCTGTTCGCTCGTTTGATACTTGTATTTCTAATTAACTGATCAGGCAAGTACACACCAAACACTGTCACACCACCGAATAACCGACACATCGCCACTTAGCGAAACACCACTGACAAACTTACACATCAATTAATAACTTACTGACACATCGCCACTTACTGACACATCGCCACTTACTGACACATCGCCACTCACTGACACACCACCGACTAACCGACACACCACCGACTAACCGACACACCACCGACTAACCGACAGACCATCGACTAACCGACAGACCATCGACAGACACATCACCCCATACTGACACATTGCCGAGTACTGACACACCGCCGAGTACTGACACCCCCCCCCCCCCCCCCCCCCGAGTACCGACTCACCACTTCAACATACATATAATGCTAGCACACTTGTGTGTCCTCTTCAGACAAAACCCAAAATGTCTAACCTTCAAAAGTATCTCTCTGTAGCATCAAAGCACAGCGTTTTAAATAAGACGTATTTCCTAGCAGTGAAGTTATTGCTATCATTGTCACTAGAGGGAAATCTCCTCGCGTTTCCTATAAGTCATTAAAAAAAATAACTGTTGATAAATAATCGAATATCTGAGAGTCATAACATTTCCCCCACCCCCTCCTTACTCCTACTGCCTACAGTGTAATCGCGAAATGGAAGTTTGATAGGGTGCTCGGGAAACTACGGTCTGGGTGCCAAATCCGGCCCGCCTTTTTTTTTTATTATTATTTTGAATGCGGCCCAGGACCTGAGAACGGCTTGACGTGTAAGTCCTGCTGAAATGTAAGTATGCACTGTTCTAGGATCGTATACGTAGCCCTCTCCTATAACGTTGAGCCACTGGCACAATGCTTGATTGCCTCTGTGTGACGTCAGAAAAAAATAATTTAAAAAACAAATTTGAATCTAAATAAATGTATAAAAAGTCTACATTTGACTTTGTGCCGATCTAATTTAATAACACGAAATTGTAGGAAAACCATTTGATTGCATCTTTAGCTTGTTAATCAATAAGTTAAACAGTTTGACACTTAAATTTAATAATGCAGAATCAATGAAAATGTTGTTAAAGACTAAATATCATTGTTTGTGGAAGTATAAATAGGATTATTGTCAGTATTGCTGAGAATTGTAGCATAGTTTCTAGCTGCTATCATCTTCCCACGGAGCAGCCATGTGTTGCTCTATCGTAACAATGGGCATAGTAGCTGATTTATTATTTTCATCTTGCGGAACTTATGATATACCAGAAAAGTCGACATCATTCTCATCTAACCATTCAGCACTTAAAATATAAGCATTGTCAGTGTGAGCAATAATTGCCGCAAGCTCTATCTCTGTCTCCTGCCAGCCACTTGCGTTAGTCGAATCTTTTTTTGTTGAGGAGCAGGTGGTAATTTCTTATGCATTGTCGGTGCTGTTGAACATGCTATTTCAACATGCAAAATATATATTACAGATTTTACAGATCCGTTCAAGTTGAGATTTTATTATTGTTACTCAATTTACTTTCTCCTAATTCTCAAAATATCGTATTCCTACTCTATAACATCATTTATCTTGAGAAAACATTATTGTTGACGTCAACTAATCTACACCCTCCACCTTGTCAACAACTGTCAAACATTCCCCCCCCCCCCCCCCCCCAAACCTATTTTGTTGACATTTAATGGACGACCCCATTTTGAAGTTGTAACAATTGAAACAGGACACATCTAAAGTATTTCCCTAGTATAGAAATCACCCATAAATGACCTCTTTTAGTGACAATAAGGGCTTAATTTGGGATCATTTAGATTTGTTAACCACTGAAGTTGCACGCTAGTAAATTTGTACAGAATAGGGAAGAAAATAATTTCTACATCATTCGGTCCTAACTTAAAGAGTAGGAATTCGCCCTGATTTAGTTGATCTTAGGTATCAACACAAACCTAACCAGAATGATATGCAGCCTCTATGAAAAGGCCACCAGTGCAGTCTTCTTCAACAACAACATCGGAGAATGGTTCAAGCCCATGGTTGGAGTACGACAGGGCTGCTTGCTCTCCCCCGCCCTGTTCAACATCTTCTTAGAGAGAATTATGTCAGATGCAATGGAAACGCATGTAATGTAAGGACAGTCAGCATTGGTGGCAGAACAAGCACCAACCTACGCTTTGCGGATGACATAGACGGACTGGCTGGAAGCGAAGAAGAGCTAGCCAACCTAGTAAAGCGTCACGACAAGACTTCATCGTCCTTTGGCATGCAAATCAGTGCAGAAAAGACAAAAATGATGGCGAATAGCACCACTAGCATCGCCACTGAAATTAAGGTCGGGGATGAAAGGCTAAAGACAGTTTGCAGCTTCAAGTACAATAGGAACAATAGTTTCAGAAGAAGGCTCCAAGCCCGAATTGATGGCCAGGATTGCCCAGACCACAACAGCACTAAAGGGGCTCAAGAAAATATGGAACGACAAAAATACAACCCCCAGCACCAAAATCAGGCTGATGTGCTCATTAATCCTCTCCATTTTCTTATATGACTGTGAGCCCTGGACATTAACAGCAGAAATTGAAAAGAAAATAAAGGCGATGGAGATGAGATGTTTCAGAAGCATTCTTGGCATCTGCTATAGAGACCATATCACCAATGAGCAAGTGAAAGAAAGGATTCGTAAAGCAATTGGGCAGTACGATGACCTCCTGATGTCTGTAAAAAAGCGCAAACTTGAATGGTATGGCCACGTGACAAGAAAACAAGGGTTCGCCAAAGAAATCATGCAGGGCACAACTAGAGGAGGGTGAAGAAGTAAGAGGAAGACAGAGAAAAAGATGGAAAGATAACATCAAAGAGTGGACGGGACTAAAACTAGTCGATGCTATGCGTAGTGCAGAAGACCAAGAGGAATGCAGGATAGTTTTCATATCATCTTTAGCGCCCCAACGGTCCAAGGACTAAGGGACATGATGAGGATGATGATGATAGTACCTAAGATAGGGGCATATAAAGTCAGTACATAGTCCTAAGATAAAAAAGGGGGGGGGCATGATAAAGGACAAAGCAACAGGAGGCACCATTCCATTAATAAGAATCCCCGCCTTAAATATTCTAATTAATTTGTGTCCACTTGACACCTCCAATATGCTTGGTGGGTAATCAACCCAATATGGTTTATAATTTATGTGTCTATCGATTTACACATAACACCATGGGCAATGCTAACAGGACCCCAATACCAGCCTAATATCAGTACCCAAAGACGTTTGTATTCTGTTATACTGCGGAAATATGTGAATGTGTGGTATCAATATCATATTATATCTATACATTCTTCGTAGAGGTATATCTATATCATCATATAATATCCATATAGCTACAGTCTTCGTAGAGGATTATCTATATCACAATATATCCATAGTCTTTGTATTGGTATATATATATATATATATATATATATCTATAATATCGATTTTGTATCATAATATAGTAATAGTCTTTATCATATTGATATATACAGTGTATACACGCAATTTTCGTAGAGGTTTATCATGTCATCATATATCCATGCAGTCTTCGTAGTGGTATATGGTACAGGTCATGTTTTGGTGCTAGACCCAGTATCACACAATCCAGATTTATCCTCTAATAATTTATTGATTTTCACCGCCACATCTTCATCACTGGGCTCTCTCACCCCTTACCCCCTTCAACCCCTCCCGACAAGCCTTCACGTCGGACCGGCCGTTGTATGACTTCTACGGCCCGGTCAGCCGGGTGTGCTTTATTGGAAGTTGGACAATGGTCAAACGGCACTTCCTCCCTAACCTCCCCATGACCCAACCTAGCCCACCCCTTTGTCCAGCCCGAGATAAGGGATGACTGACCCTGTGTAAATACGCCACCCCCTCCCCGTGTGTGTCCGCCTTGGTGGAGTGTGTTGTTTGGGCGCCCATGCCTTGCCGTGACCAGTGTGTGCCATCATGGTAGAGATAGTGTCTCCCTCTTAGTCGTCGTAAATGCTGTAGACCCAGCTATGAATGAATTTGGGGGCTCGTCCGTGGGAAACATTAGCAGCCTACCTCCCCGACACTGTCAGCACAGACGGGACTTTTAACTGGACTAAATTATAACCTGCCTGGAACCTGGTTCTGAGAACTCAAAATTCAGGTGTGTATTACAGACCTGTTTACTCTTACGATTTTGGCGTACAATGATTACAATGTACTATTTTGAGGTGTATTCCTTATATATACTGTAGATGTATTTTTAGTTTTAAGATAATGTATTGAATGATTTTGTGATGATAGTGTACGATTTTAAGAGTTTGGGGGGTAAACAGGTCTGGTATTAGTTGTAAGGACGTTTATGGTTACCTGAACTATTTACTTAAGAAACCAATATATCTATTTTCTCTCTCTCTCTCTTCTCCCCCCCCTCTCTCTTCTCCCCCCCTCTCTCTCTCTCGCTCCCCTCCCTTCCATTTTCTTTTTTACTTAAGCCTTCCAATGTATCAAATTGAATGCATGTTATAATGGCATTTTCTACCGATGTTGTTTTGAGACGTTATGTTGAGTGGTGTGTGTTTTTTAATGTTACTGGTTTTGTAATCTCGTCTCATGCCCCAGACTGAGATTGTTTTGCCCCACATAAGCGAGTGATTGTATTAATTGAGACAAGGCGTTTACCTTTAGATTTTATACGCCACTTGTTAAAACTATAGGCGCAGAAATCATTGTGTAGAATTACTGATGTGACGACATGTTTCATTTCATTTGGACACTCACCTATCACAGCCTGTGGGACATTCTCAAACTTGGTCATTTGGATACTTGGATGAAACGTCATTCGCGTCGTTCTGTAAGAAGTCGCATTCATTATGCTGTTTCAGCACATTATACTGTTTCAGCACATTATACTGTTTCAGCACATTATACTGTTTCAGCACATTATACTGTTTCAGCACATTATACTGTTTCAGCACATTATTATAATGCTTCAGTTACTATACCCGTAGTCGTAGAGCTCGAAACACAGGTTAAAGTTACCGTCCAATACCAAGTACTGGGTGCTCCCTGGTCCTGCTCTACCGTTACCATCCAATACCAAGTACTGGGTGCTCCCTGGTCCTGCTCTACCGTTACCGCCCTATACCAAGTACTGGGTGCTCCCTGTCTGCTCCAGTGTTACCGTCCTATATCGAGCCCTCGATGCTCCATGGTCACGCACCAGCAGTCTTGCTTGGCATGTATTACCCCACTGACCCCGTTTTCCTTGAAATAATTTAAAATCAAAAGTTTTATACAGTGCATGTTGTGAGGCCGTTGTATTACCCCACTGACCTCGTTTTCCTTGAAATAAGTTAAAATCAAAAGTTTCATACAGTGCATGTTGTGAGGTTGTTAAGAAAATGACGGTCTTAAGCCAGCACGTATTGTTAGCTGTTGTACGCTTTAATGGATGGCGATACCAATACTAGACGGATCGATGCTGGAGACAAGTGGAGTGCACATATGTCACGATTATAAACAGCACGTTTAAACCCAACTTGACCTGCCTGTGTTTGGTGACGTTTTGTGCCTGGGTCATGTGCTAACGTTTCGCAGATCAATCTCTATTTGATAACACTGTTGGCGTCTTTAAAAAAAAAAAATTTTTTTACACTGAACCATTCTAATATTAATAGGGTTGAGACTGGGCCGAATATTTCAAGACAATTAGATGGCTGGTGGGGGAGGGGGGAGGAGGATCTAACGTGGTGTCGTTTGAATACTTGATTTTATAACTTCTAAATCGGCTGATTTTGAGTTCAACTGAATTAGAATAGTTAAATACTTAAATAGTTTTGAAATTGAATTGGAAGCATGCCGAGCTGTGTGGTAAACAATAGGCATTTGGATCTGTATTGAACCGAGAGATCAACACGTTGGCTGCAAAACCAATAACTCCGAATCAATCAGTCTCAATCAGCTAATCGATTTTTGCGGGTCGCATCCTTGCCATTCACGTGTGTTGTCATGTCAATCATGACGTCATTGTTTGATTCACCCATCCTTGCCATTCACGTGTGTTGTCATGTCAATCATGACGTCATTGTTTGATTCACTCATCCTTGCCATTCCAGTACACTGTCATGTTAATTAATTATGACGTCGTCATTTGAAACATAAGAGTTTTCCTGCAAACCAAAAAAGTCGCCTACGAGACTACGAGTAGCCATATCAACGTCTTTACACACTCTACTCGATGGGTCTTCTCATTAATAACGTTTGCCTATGTTTGTTGACAGTGGGTAGTTTTATCACGGTGAGGGTAGGTGGTCAACGCCTATACATCTCTGTGAGGGTAGGTGGTCAACGCCTATACAAATCTGTGAGGGTAGATGGTCAACGCGTATACATCTCTGTAAGGGTAGATGGTCAACGCCTATACACCTCTTAGAGAGTACATGGTAATCACCTATACATCTCTGTGAGGGTAGATGTCAACACCTATACACCTCTGTAAGGGTGGATGTCAACACCTTGCATTTCTATGAGAGAGCAGATGGTCAACACTTCTTCATCTAAAAATTAAAACATTTTCTCAACACATTCGTTTAACCCCTTGATATTCAAATTGTGTTTGGGGATGGTGTGAACTATTTTGATTTGAAGGGCGTACTTAACCCGAGACATGACATCTGTAATGTACATAGTAACAATGAATATCATTGTATGAGGAGTCTCTTACTCAACCGTCGATTGTAAGCACTCTCTTGAAGCCCCTTCCCCGATTTTACCCAATTTATTAATGAGTTTGAAGCCTGGATAGTCTGCCAGTGGTTGGGTCATCCCAACCTTACACCTGGCTTTCGTTGTAGTGTAGGGAACTGCGACTCACTCACCACTTGAGTATGTCAACGTTATGTATCATGACAACGAAAAAATGTTACAAGTAAATACATTGACTTTTTTTGGACGTAAATATAACTTAAAATATGTTAAATTTTAATACACCTGATAGATATTACACACAGCTTTCCATTTATCTTTGCTCTCCATATTTCACTTTTCAATGCTAACGACTGACTCTATCAAACAATTCTCTGACTATGCCAACATTTTTCTGACCCTACCAACAATTCTCTAATTCTCTTACTCTACAAACAATTCTCTGGCTCTACCAATAATTCTCTAGTTCTACCAACAATTCTCTAGCTCTACCAAAAATTCTCTAGTTCTACCAACAATTCTCTAGCTCTACCAACAATTCTCTAGTTCTGCCAACAATTCTCTAGCTCTTCCAACAATTCTCTAGTTCTACCAACAATTCGCTAGTTCTACCAACAATTCGCTAGTTCTACCAACAATTCGCTAGTTCTACCAACAATTCGCTAGTTCTACCAACAATTCGCTAGTTCTACCAACAATTCGCTAGTTCTACCAACAATTCTCTAGTACTACCAACAATTCTCTAGTTCTACCAACAATTCTCTAGTTCTACCAACAGTTTTCTGGCTCAACTAACAATAATCTGGCTATACCAACAATAATTTTGCGCTAACAATTCTTTGTTACTGACTCTCCAACAACTATGCTGTGTGTTATCGACTATATCACCATAATGGCGACGACCACAGACTATGCCAGAGATTAACATAAACAAATATCAAAGTGGAGCATCTTCAATCATAAACTGAGAACTAACACTTTTATTCCATAATATACTTCCACGCCCCTGCACATCAATGGCTCCCCTTGATCCGCCTAACAACGTTGAGTAGTTCGTATGTAAACATGTCCACGGCTATCTGGCCAGATGTCCATGTGCACAGCTGAGATGTCGTGAGATGATCTCAGCGTGAAATTGTACCTTTAACTGAAAACAACTTTTATGATTTTAATTTGAGATTACTGCCTGAAACTCTAACTTACCTAATCATGCTGAGATATAATCATATGGTCTCATTTTGAGACATTACCTTTGACTTACATGCCGTAATCATGCTGAGATATCATTATATGAGATATTGAGATATTACCTTTAACTATAACTTACATATGTTATTTCCTCCTTAAACACTCTTGAGGTTAAATTTAAGCATACATTTTTAATTACAAAGTGTTTTCAAATGTATATTATTTATGATTTCAAACCTGTGGATAATGAACAGTTATGGGTTGCACTGAAATGAAGGTCTTGAGCTGCACATGGTAGGATTACGATTCAACGGTGTTGTTACGTAAACAATAATAATGGGACAGAATACACAATAAAATTGAAAGGGAAGGTTTAAAAAGAAATTCCGCGTCTGAAAATACCGTGACTAGTATTTGAGTCTGCACTTGTCATCAATTGTTTAGGTGGCAACTTTCACAACGATGTTTATTTCAAGACGACCGCTCTCTCATTAGGCGTCACATACTTCAGGTTTTGACGTCACACACTTGAGTTGTTGACATTTGCAGATTAGATGAAATGAAGAATAACCCACCAGCTATTAGAACACAGTCAAGCTCCGTCAACTTGCTCACCCAGTTGTCCCGAAACCCGAGCAACGGCTAAACTATACCTCAGTCACGGTATGTTGTGACCAAGCCAAGTCTAGTTTCTCTCTACTTCAGTCAAGGTATGTTGTGACCAAGCTAAGTCTAGTTTCTCTACCTCAGTCAAGGTATGTTGTGACCAAGCTAAGTCTAGTTTCTCTCTACCTCAGCCACGGTATGTTGTGACCAAGCTAAGTCTAGTTTCTTTAACTCAGTTTTGATACTTCAGTCTTGTTTCTCTCACACATGCCAATGTTTATATTTTCCCATCCGGAACCTTTAATTAATTTAATTAGACAACATCCCCATTGACGCCCTGCACGCCCCCCCCCCCCCCCCCCCTGCGCTTTCGTCAGTCTCAGAGGTGTTTTATCCAGGCTATGATACACACTATGATCTAGGATATACACTAAGATCTAGGATATACACTGATCTATGATACACACTATGATCTTGGATAAACACTATGGTCTAGGACAGCGGTTCTCAACCTTTCTAATACCGCGACCCCTTAATACAGTTCCTTGCGTTGTGGCGACCCCCAACCACAAACTTATTTTCGTTGCTATTTCATTACTGTTGGTTATATGTATTTTCTGATGGTCTTAGGCGACCCCTGTGAAAGTGTCGTTCGACCCCCATAGGGGTCGCGACCCACAAGTTGAGAACCGCTAGGGTATACCATGTTCTCTTCTATTGATTTATGATTTGATTCTTTCATTTACCACTACAAAGTTTAAGTTACAAAAACAACACACACACGACAAAACTTTTCGGCTAAACCTGATACCATTGGCGGCTACCCTGATACCATTGAAGTTAACCTGACGAAGTTGTCGTAGAATATTTCTTAGCGAACTTGAAAGATTTGGAGGTTTTAAGAACCATACAACAAATTCTTTAGCCGCATGATAAAGCTGATTTAGAGCTACGCTTTAAGGTGCCGTGACCAAAAGTTTCAAGGAGACCAAACAATATGAGAACCGCTATGAAAAGAAGCAAACGAAGCAAACCTGAAAGGTTTGCGAGGTCCAGCCGTCATCACCTCATCCAGATGCTGATCCAGCTAATTATCGCCGTGCATATAGAATATGCCCATAAATATCTCAGTCCGTGCTGATAGCCAAGGAGAAGTAAACATCGTCTGCGATACGATAAGGCTGATACAGTTTCCTAACCTGACTGCAGCCTCTCCTCCCCCCCCCCCCTTTCCCTCCATTTTACAGCCTCCCTACAGTGGAGAGCGACACGATGTTTAAGTACACCTCAAAACCTTATTAATCTCCTGCCAATGAAAATTGTGTATTCTGCTAGTTTATGAATCAGCATCTTATTCAAAGCCGTTAACTGGGTAACAATGGGCCATTTCCCCATTCCCCCTACATGGGCCATTTCCCCATTCCCCCTACATGGGCCATTTCCCCATTCCCCCTACAGGGACCATTTCCCCATTCCCCCTACATGGGCCATGTCCCCATTCCTCCTACATGGGCCATTTCCCCATTCCTCCTACATGGGCCATTTCCCCATTCCCCCTACATGGGCCATTTCCCCATTCCCCCTACATGGGCCATTTCCCCATTCCCCCTACATGGGCCATTTCCCCATTCCCCCTACACGCAAGTTAAAAAAACACTATAAAACCCTGACAATTTTATACACATAATTATTACAAAGTTATAACTACGCGATCAGCCAGTTCAACATTTGCACCAAAAAGACCAACGCTAGTGATTTAGACCAGTTTTATTGCTGATTTCATTTGATCTCGTCTCTGTAACCAATGATTATTGACAACAATTGCGTTTCTGTTAATAAAATGTAGACTTGTTTCGCAGTTCAGCTGGTGCTTTCCAACTGGCACTGGAGCCTCCACACCTGATAGTCGCTGTAGGACGCCATGCTAGCCTCGCGACTGGTGTTTTTGAAAAATAAATTTATGTTGACAGATCTAGTGGTAAACAGGGATAAGTGGAAACAGCTAGAGAGCAAGTTGTTGGCAGAACGCACACTCAGATGGGCTGATAGTCAGGGACGTAATGAAAATGATAAGAATCATTGGCTCTTTAAAAAAAAAAAAAAACTGTTGATCAGTGCAGAGTGGGCTGTCTTTTTAGTCCTGGTGAGAATATACAGTTATCGCACCAGCTACTGTATAACTGGTGCCATATAGTTATAGCACCAGCTATACAGTTATGGCACCAGCTATACAGTTGTGGCACCAGCTATACAGTTATGGCACCAGCCCCAAAGGTTAAAACCACAATTCAGAGTTGTAAAAAAAGGTTTACGGTCAATGGCATATCAATGACAAGTTAAAGTTGTAAACATTATTTAACAAATAAAAACCATGTTCTGCCATGTTCATATCTTCTAAACTTGAGGTCGGCTGGTTACTGCTCATTCTATATTGATTGATCAGAGTGAAGGTGAAATGAAGTCTTTTACCTAGTGTGTAGCCACACTAAAGGTGATTGGACTACATTTGAGCACATTTGCCACCCCACAATTGTACACTTTTTACCACAGGTTTTACACAATTCAGTTTGAAATATCTGTCTGCATAAGTTATTATGTAAATAATATGAGTGTTTTTAATCTTTTTTCAGAAACTGAAGAGAAAAATTGACCCCAGCGTAAGCACTGATGCCAACACAGCATCAGTGGCCGCATCTGCCACAACCACAGCTGCCGAGACCATATTCAACTTTGGTGAAAAGGATCATCATCCCAGCAACAACAAAAACAGTAAAATCAGCAACGGTAGCACTGGGGGTGGTGGTGGGACCAGCAAGCACAACCCACTCCCCAGCTTATCAGTCCAGATAGTCCAGCAGATCAGCGCCAACCCCCAGCAAGACACGTCACAGACCATTCACACCAACGTCACCGTAAGCTCCCGCTACAGCAACTCGGACTCCCCTAACCCGGGCGGGGCCAGCCACAGCGTCCTGACCAGCGTCCAGTGCAAACAGGAGCCATCGGACGACACCGTAAGGACTTCCACATCCAACAACAACACCCCTACTACGGTCCACACCAGCCACATAGACCATTCCTCCGTCGGGGACTTGAGCTTTGGGGATATTGATGAGATTCAGGACATTTTGGACAGCATAGAGAAGGATGAAGACATAGCTCCAGACCTACGCAGAGATCTCGAGGAGTTCAAGGAAATCTATGAAAAAGTTCAAAGAGACTCTGAGAGCCATGAATCCAACATGTATGGATCATTAACCTGTGTGTCTCCTGGACTTTCCAAAGGGGTCTACCCCGGCCATCTTGGGCCAGGGGGCTCCTTGAGCACCATGTTTGATAGCAACCAGAATATGAGTGCCGCCGCCATGACCAACCCCAACACCATTCCAGTGCCGGCCGCCATACCTGAACCGACGGGGCCGGCAGCCGAGACCTTGAAGCAGATGGCTGCCCAGCATCAGCACCAACACAGCCCAGGTTATCCCATGAAGGGCATGGATCATTTTAGCAACGGAGGCTTTCCGCCCAACTATTCCCAGTTGTACCGCTCAGTTCCCAACACACCCTCACCATTCCCCTACAACCATACGTCAAATCACCACCTGGGTGATGCGTCACAGATGAATCCAGAGATTGGGGCAACAATGGTTTATGGAAGCACTAAGCCCCTCACTCATTATCCTAATGAGCAAGGGCAACACAACTCACCTTCCTCATTGCAACAGCTGCAGAATCAAGTGCAGAGCCATTTCAAACCATCAGCCGCATCACCTCACCAAATGCAAATTATCCAGTCACAGCAACTTCAAGTTTCACATGGACCTCACAGTATGCAGCTCTCTCAGTCTCAGCAAGTTCAGATGCAGCCATCTGCTCAGATCTCTATGTCCCAACATCAAAATTTCAGCATGCAGATGATGGAAAAGATGCGCATGGAACAGCAGCAGGCTAGGATGCCTCCACAGTACATGAAAAGGCCACCACCAGAATACAACATGCATCCAAATGCCAGGCCACAGGGGACCTACCCTACAGCTGCCGCTAGCACTGGCAACCCCAATCCCCTGCAAACCATGCAGAACATGGTCAACCAAACAAGTGCTTACAGCACAGTGAAGAGTGAGGTGCCTGGCACTGCCAGCACGGGCCAGTCTGTCAATGGCATGATGCAGTCAACACAAATGCAGCAACAGTCCATGTCTGCTTCCATGGCCACCAATGGAGGTCACATGGGCAGCTTACCCCAGACCAACCAGGGAATAGCATCTGGTTTCCATGCCCAACAACAGCAGATGCAGCAGCCGCCGGCCTACTCCACTGTGGATTCAGGATCTCGGGCACCTTCCTCGACATACACCAGCGCAATCATGCGCAATCAAAGACCACCCAATGTCAATGTTGGACCAGATGGGTTAAACATTTCCCAACCCCGTACTCATTCGGAATGGCCCAGGCCATCAATGATGCCCAATCAGCATGCGGGAATGCGACCAGGTATGCAAACTTCCGGCCATGGGATGGCCCAGTCTTCAGCAATGTCTGCTGCTCATATGATGCAGTATCAACGACCTCCGCATTATGGAGCCGGTACTCAAACTGGGGGTATGACAGCAGCTGCTGCAGCAGCGGCCGCTACCAGCATGGCTCAGATGCAACAGCAGCAACAAGTGAGGACTGCAATACCCGGCCAGATTAACAGAGGGGGACAAAGTATGATGCCCAATGGTGGACAGATCATGCTACAACAACACCAAAGTATGCAAGTAACACAACAGATGAGCATGCATGGCTCTAGTCCAGGTTATAGTATGGGGGGCCCATCACCTGGGGCTACAAACACAGGGTACAACATGGGTGGCCCATCACCTGGCGCTACAAACACAGGGTACAGCATGGGGGGCCCCTCACCTGGGGCTACAAACACAGGGTACAGCATGGGTGGCCCATCACCAGGTGCCACTGCTAATCAGAACACTGGTTACAACATGGGTGGTCCATCTCCTGGTGCCACAGCTACCAGCACAGGGTACAACATCAGTGGTCAGCAAACCTCTGTGTCTCAGACAGCAGGATTCCCTGCGCCATCCACGCCAAACAGGGATGAGTTTTTAAACTTTTTAGATCCTTTGGGTTCTCAGCCAATGTTTGACTCTTTACACAGCAGTACACCTGATGACTTCAGTTTATTTGAGGACATCTTGAATGGTAAATGAGGAGGGGAATAAGACTGAATTTTGACCAGGAATTTTTGATGGCATATTGAGCATGTCAGATTTCTGAATGAGGAATACCTGCCTACATACTGTGCTGTGCCGTGCATTCCACATGCAACACGTTACTTCCAAATTAATTCATTGTCCGCGGCGTTGATCACATGCCACCTGTTCAGTGCTAAGACACCGCGGGGACCATATTTAATTCATGGTTTGAAATATCGGTGATATATTTGTTTGAATGCAGGAGTAATAACTTACCAAGTGTAGGAATCCTTGCATGGCTCTGACTTGTATGTCTAGTGAACAAGATACTTGGCATTGTCATGTTGGAAAAGAAACTTCAAATAATTCAAGCCGTAGTGTCTCCAGATCTAGTGCTTCTGCTCTCGATGGGGATCATATGTTTGCTGTCATAAGTTGAGCATGGCATTAATGTATGAAAATACTTTACTGTAAGTTTTTCTTTGTAATCGACAATTTTATATTCAGTCGTAAATATGCTGCACCTGTAAAAAAAAATTATAGATATTGTTTTTGAGGGATGTATTAAAAAGAAATGAGCTGGCTTATGTCATCCTGAGATAAATGCAATTATAAAATAACTAAACATTAGTTTTCAGACAAGAGTACCTGCTAAAATAGTGAGTGGTCAAATGAAATAAGTTAATCAGAAACACAAAAATATGTTTGATGTAAAGAAATTATGGCTATTAAATAGTGTAACATCCCACCTGTATGCAGACGACATGCAAAGGCATTGTAGCAGTGTATTAGCTAAATTAGTGCCAATGAATATTAACAGTGGATTAGCTAGGATTAGTCCTGCCAGTGGTGAACCAGGATTCTTGCAGCCCCCTTAGGATTAGTGCTGCCAGTGGTGAACCTAGGTTTTTGCAGTAGTGAACCAAGGTTTTTGCAGTAGTGAACCAAGGTTTTTGCAGTAGTGAACCAAGGTTTTTGCAGTAGTGAACCAAGGTTTTTGCAGTAGTGAACCAAGGTTTTTGCAGTAGTGAACCAAGGTTTTTGCAGTAGTGAACCAAGGTTTTTGCAGCCCACAAAAAAAAAAAAGTTGGCTGAAAATACAGCTCCCCCATCTATAAAGAAAAAAAAAGTCTTCCTATGCCACTAAATATTATGAAATGCATGTTTACATGACATAATTGCCCTTTTAAACCAAACACAATTTACATTATTTACCCTGAAAATATGAATGCCACCATTAAGGCTAAAGAAAGAAAACAATGTTGAAGGTTAAAGGTCACAAGAGAAATTGTTGTAATTTATCACATCTGCATGAAAGCAGCTTGAAATAGAATGAAATAAATTATCAACAGATGAGAAGCCGTTGTAGTGTAGCTGTAAGATATGTACATTTATTTGTATGTCAACTGTTACATAATCAACAAATAATATGCAATCATTTAAATGCTTGACAGCATTAAAAAAACAAACCATTTAATGCTTACCTCACGGCTTGACAGCTATTGTTTTGTATTAGCTCATGTGGTACTGTGGGTGCCACCACATGTGTGTGCACACACCCTTTGTGCTCCGTGGCCAGACATTCACCACATGCATTCAGCTTTGATCACCTGTGTGTGTGTTATGTGTGTTCAGTGAACACAATCCACCACTGAATGCAGCAGTGGGTCTGGGGAAATCTTAGTATTTTATCCTTGTTTTGAACTGATGACATCGTTGATACAAACTGATGGGACTAGAGAAAACCTGGTGTTTTCCACAGTGTAGATAGTTCAATGCCTTTCCAATTGCAGCCAAAGAAGTTACTATTTCCCACAAGTTTGACAGTTTTCATGTTTGTCATGACTTGACCAGGTATTTCTTCTCATTGTTTTTACATGTGTCCAGATAACCAGCTGCAAAAACAAAATGGAAAAAAAAAATGTACCGTAACCAGAAGACCATAATCACTAGGTTTTTTTTTCTTTATTAAAAAAAACCCAAGAGTGTTTAAAAAGTGTTTTGTAACTTACTCATCATGCTGCATGCACACATCACTGAAACTGGTGCGGCTGAAAAGTGTTTTTATTAAATGTTAATGTTCTTCTGCAGTGCATGCACATATATTTGAAGATCTTCGTAAGGGCTATTTTTGAGAAATGTACATCCCCCTGTTGGCTTGACACATTTTTAACTGAAAGAAATAAAAAAAAACATTGACACTTACCAAGTTGATCCATTGAAATATTTTGTCAAACTCTGATTTTGAAAAATACAGTGGAGCCGTGCTATAATGCAAATTCATGGCTCTCAAAATTTTTAAAATTAATTTACACATACATTTTTCTTTAAATTTAATTATTTTTTAACAAAGCAATCTATAACATGCAGCCACAAGAGGTGAAATAAATATGTTGAAAATATTTGTATTTTTTAACTAAACAATCTACAACAAGAGATGAAATAAATATGTTGAGAAAAAAAATCACCCGCCTACATTTGAAAAAATCCAAACTCTATTCGCACAGAATATTGTAAAACTTGCTATTAACAGGACGCTGTGTGTCCTTTTAGAGCAAAGTTTCACTGTAATAATGTAGGAATATTTTTTTAACTCTTAATTTTATTGCAGAAAAGTGTGTAGATTTTACCAAGCCCTTTTAAAATCTGCAAGTTTTTCAATTTCATTTGTGTCAGTGTACAGTTAATGAATTTCTAAACCAATGAATTTCTAAACCATCTGAATAAAAATCAAAATAAAATGTCACCAGCAGACAGTGTAAACACAAAGTCTTGGAACCAGCAGACAGTGTAAACACAAAGTCTTGAAAGCCTCTTGTCCATCATCTATATAGAACTCTTGTTTTTTTTTATACTCTTATGTCCAGATGATTCAGTATTATTAAAAAGTGATGTATTATTATCCAAACTACTGCTATAAGTTTTAATTTTCATGGGACCAAAAACAAAAATCTTCCACATTGACTCAATTTCTGTGCATGTTCATCAGATGTTCACTCCTTATTTCAAATACTTATTTTTGCGCACACATCATTGTTCTTTAGTAATATTACATGAATTAGGATTAATAATCAAATTTGTTTATATTTTTATTTTATTTAATGAGCCTGATTATTGAATTGCCATTTTAGTTTTACATTGAAGGTTTATTCATTTTGTTACTGTTGTTGGTTAGTATTGGATTCACCTCTGTTACTGTAAAGTGTAAAGTAGTGTTCACGACCCTACACACAATGGAAAAAAGAAATGTTTTTCATTATGCATCTGAAATCAGGTATTTTTAATTTAAAATGAATATAATGTAACACATTTTCTACTTTAGTTAGTTTATTACATTTCCTAAAAATAATTTACAAAATTTGAGATCGTCTAAAATTCTGAGTTAGTAATTTGATCAAAATAATTTTTTTACATTTCTAAGGTTTTTAAGAATTTATAAGTTAAACATATTTGAGTTAATTATGACATTTGAAGTATATTAACTTCAGTATGTGACTAAAAAATATTTTCCCTGGCCGAGCTGTCATTTTTGGACATCATTTTCATCTATGGACATTATGCACTCCCTGAAATAAATAATGATTACTGCTTGACCCCGGTGTTTATTTTTGTGATTTATTTCTTTTCCTTTTTTTAAATAAAGTTATCTGTCACTACCATCAAGCTGCTGAATTTAAGCTTTGTAATTTATGAAAGAAATCTGTTAGCAAGGATTGAAAAAAAGTTGTTTTTATTTGGACTAGATTTAAACTGAAATTCTTGAGTGATTTTTTTTTCCTTCGAAATACAAGAGAAGAAGGGGGTTAAAACTGCATTTAACTCACACAGGAATTATGAATTTACTATTAAATGGATTCTACCTTACTCTCCCTCTCTCTCTCAATCTCTTCTCTCTCCCCCCCCCCCCCCCAATTTAAAAAATATAATTTTGATTTATTGAACTATAGGCACAGTAAAGAAGAAAATTTATTTAAAACACCTTTTTTTTCTCATTCACAGCTTCATATTCTCTCTCTGCTAGGTGCTTTAGGAATATTGATAGAAAGCAGTAGCATTTTTAAAAAAATTGAGTTTTGATCAGTGGAATCTAATTTCTGGTAGATTTTCACTAACAAGAAATTTATTTGTTCATAAATGTCTTTCTCACCACTTGACAATCTCTATTTCAAATCGTCTCCCTGGAAAACTTGAACTTGTGTAAAAAGTTAATTTAAAAAAAAAAAAAAAAAAAAGAATACTGCAAATATTTTGTTTGTCTCTCAGGCATTGTTGCTATAGATGACCATACAAGACAGCTGCTTTTGATTATCCTGCATTATGATTGGTTTGTTTTCACCATCTCCTGAACACATGATTTATCCTGTATATCTATGTACACCTAGTTTGACTATGCATGATTCCGTGTAGCTTTCATTTCCTTGTGTGGCTGCTCTTGAGAAGCTGCAAAACTTTACGTTGACAAAAACAGAAAAATATATATATATTTCTTTTAAATTTGGTCTTTCAAATTTATTTGAAATGTAATATGAAAGTTATTTTGTTAAAATGTTAATCCTAGGTTTTATGGAATAATTTACTGCAAACCAAAGAGGTGAGAATTTTTACATTATTTGGCTTGCATTGTTTCAAAACATTTTCAATATATTGTCAATTTTTGAAATTGGTGAAAAATATATTACTAGCTACTAGCAGTAATTTGTATGTATTTTACAATTAAAGAAAATATTAAAATGTTGCTTTCTTAAAAATTATTATTAAAATAGCCATGAATCAGATTATTATTAAATTATGACCTTAATTTTGCATATAACAGTTAAAAGATATTCAAAATTGTATATTACAAAATAATTTTTTTTTTTAACAGATCAAAATAAGCACAATGCAAATCTAAAATTAACTGTTAATCAGCAAGGGTAGGGATGTCTGCCCTAAACAACACTATGCTACACTGTACGTACACACATACTCTCTAAACCCATAATTTCAAGGTGTGTACAAAAACAAGCATTGCTAAAACTGTTGAACAGAGCAATGTTGATGTTGACTTGATGTTCCAGCATTTAATCTCACCTCCCACCTTTTTATTTGTAATTTAAAAAAAAAAAAACCTATTAGAATAACAGTGTACATATGTGGATGGATTCTGTCAACTTTGTGTTGACAATGCTGTTGACAATGCTGTTGACATTCTGTGTATATAAATACATCTATAGGCCTAAGCTTCAGTACATTATTTCAACGAGCCCCTAAGCACACCTTCACCACACCATCATCACACCATCATCACACCTTCACCACACCTTCACCACACCATCACCACACTTTCACCACAACTTCACCACACCATCACCACACCTTCACCACACCATCACAACATCACCACACCATCACCACACCTTCACCACACCTTCACCACACCTTCACCACACCATCACCACACCATCACCACACCTACACCATCACCACACCTTCACCACACCATCACCATCAGCCCAGGGCTCTTAGCACCATCAGCCCCACTAGCTCAGTGCTCTCAGCACCATCACCACACTATCAGCCCCACCAGCCTTCTCAGCACCATCACACCATCAGCCCCACCAGCCCTCTCAACACCATCACCACATCACAACCCCGCTCAGCACCATCACCACACCATCAGCCCTCTCAACCCCACCAATCATCTCTGCAACACCAGCCCTCTCAGCACCATCACCACACCATCAGCCCTCAGCACCATCACTACACCAGTCATCTCTGCACCATCAGCCCTTCCAGCCCTCTCAGCAAACCAACTCTGGGACTTTTAAGTGTCTCCATTAACAGACCTGTTTACTCTTACGATTTTGGCGTACAATGTACAATTTTGAGATGTATATATTATATATAATATATGTTTATTTTTGACTATGAAGATAATGTATTGAACGATTTTGTGATGACATTGTACGATTTTAAGAGTTTGAGGGTAAACAGGTCTGCATTAAGGAAGATAGTGAACTATCAATCTTGAACAATCATGAGAAATTGTTAACATACTTAACTAAAAACTGCTAACAACTACTACAGTTAAATGCTCACAGAGCAGAGAAATCTTGCAACTAGGTCAACATGCTAGCTATCCTTTCTTTACTGTTTTTTGTCTGTAAAATAAGTCACAACTCAGGCACTTCTAATTAATTCATAACATCTCTTAAATAAAGACAGTATTTTGATACAGCATTGTCTTTATTTTGATACAGCAATGTCTTAAAGACAGTATTTTTATACAGCAATGCCTTAAAGACAGTATTTTAATACAGCAATGTCTTAAAGCATGCATGTTAAAAACACATTTTTTTGCTCTTACCCTTCCATTTCACAAAATAAGGGTATACACATAAAGAACAATTAAGTCAAAAATACAGGTAAAAACAAAAAATGCTGTCTTTGAAGTTTATTTGTAGCTGGCCTGGGCAATCTCTGAGTGACAATCTCAATGGCTTTGTATCTGAAACCATCCTTTTCATAAAGTTAAAACTCTTTTTGGTATTTCAACTCCACAACCTTATCTAACCCTACGGCCCACTTATAAAAGGGCCCCCTTGCATAAGAGCCCATCTCTTTCATAGCCACTCAATAAAAATTATAAGCCCAAGCTTTTGGGGAATTTTTTTTTCTGTGGAGAAAAATATTCCAAAATTGGCACAAGGAACTGTAACTATTTTTCTCTAGAGCTACTTACCCTCTCGCTTGCTTTAGTGGCTTAAGATCTCTTTACCCCATTGCTTCCTCTACCTATAGAATCCATCCAAGCCCCAGGTAAATATCTCAGTTTAAAATGAGATCTCATGTTTGTAAATTTTCATTTCTTGTATGCTAAGCAAATCTTTGTAAATAATTGTTTATTTTAAATATGGTTACATGAATAAAGCTGATCGTCCACTATTTTAAGGCAAAATAAGCAATTTTTCCCCTGTGTATGTCAGACTCATAAATTTCTTGGCTTTAATTATTTTCGCATGGTAGATTTGGTCTCAGGTTGAATCTATATAATATTCTGGTCTAATTTGAAACTGGGCGGTGAGATATCGGAGTTGGATTAAAGTCCATTTGTGGAAACTACTGTGTATGGTTATGATTTAAACTGTCCACTGATGGCTATGATTTAACTGGTACAAGTGAAGTTTAAATTTAAGGAAAGTTTTCTTTGCGGGCATATTTAAAAATAAAAATATAAAATGTAATTTTCTTTTAATTGTAAATCATCACATTGAGCTGTAGAACTGAATAACCAATCACCATGATGTCGCCAATGGTACTGATCTTAAGCCAGAGTTGTGGGAGTCACCAATGGTACTGATCTTAGGCCAGAGTCTTGGAAAGTCAGGGGCCCATGTGGTAATCCTGACTCTTCTGGGTCAATTATATAGCCAGGCCAATTTGGGGAAACCACATTTGAACTGGATTAGGCACAGTTGAGTTAGGAGGGCTACACTGTTTCAACATGTCAAGTAATGGACTTCCTTAAAGTAGGTCAATGCCATTAATGTATAGGTGAATTGACATTGCTTCAACTCTTATAATTGAACGAAAATACTGTGGCATTAACATTATTAGGGATTATGCCAAGTTTATTTTAAGACTTGCTAAATTCTGTTAAGAAAGGAGAAGAGCTAGAGACCAAAATCTACAACTCTCCAGGTTATTTGAAAGTTGGGTGAGAGAAACTATCAAGAAATATCATACCAGTCCAGGATGTCTAGATATATGAAACCATGTGAACAGTCAAAGGTCAACTTGTAACTCCTGTGTAATAACAGAAATAACTTTAGTCCGCTGCTGTTTACAAACCTGCGTGACTCACCCTAGATCAGCATCCAGTTATTTAGATTGGTTTAATGGTTATGGTCAATATAAAAATCACATTCAGAATGGTTAAGTCAAGCATGAAATAAAGAAATTGCTATGAAAATCTGTGTATGACCCACTGTAAACAGTCAAGAGATTTCTTATCTGAAAATGAGTTCTGTTAGATGTGTGTATATTATTATTATGACAGTATGTTGAAGATGGTTTTTTAATCTTTCAACAAACATGACAATAATTGCATTTTGTCAACATATATATATATATTAAAAACATTGTTTCATGCATCACATATTTACATAAATTTTGTTGGATTTCATATTACATAGCACCCTCCATTTGTTGCCCCCAACCTCCCTTTCCATCCTCCCCCCTCCAATCCAAACAGCTCCCAACCAACAACTTGAAATGATAAGGAAAAAAAGCTGGACAAAATTGATCCCATGTCCAACCCATCCATCAGTTTCAGATGAACAGGAGATTTTTGCTTCCCAGATTTTTGTTCTATTTGTCATCTATCTGGTGAAAAATGTCTTCCTTGAAACTGTAAATCTATTTGCAACCAAAAAAATAATATATGTCAAATAGAAAATAAAATGTTCATCATTTCCTTCTCTTTGACAGGTTCAAGTTTGAACAATGAATGCTGTTTGAAACATTAATTGATTACATTATGAAACATTAATTGATTACATTATGCCATCTTGACACTTGCTTTTTTCATTAACTATAGAAGACATATTTTGTAAAAAACAATGGTGTTTTATTGGGGGGGGGGGGGAATGACACAATTAGGACTTATATTAATATATTTACTTACAGTTAAATGATGTCTATAGAAGATCACTCTAAAAACTTAATTTATAACTTTGGATTGAGGAATGGGCACTGAGATGAAAACAGGGGCAACTACTCTAACTGCTGGAGCATAAAAGAGTTATTTATTGTGTATGTGCAAATTTCTACACATTTGACATTCATTCAACTGTGCACATTTCTACACATTTGACATTCATTCAACTGGTGATTTTTTTATTGCCTATATTTTATTATTGCTTCCACAAACTTCATGTATTTTTGTGCAACTATTGAACCTTTCTTTTTTCCTTCAGAAACAGGGACCTGATTAAAGTGAATGCATTATTTCATATTATAGCTTGGTGTCCTGTTTTTAGTTCAACACTTTTCAATATTTGTTTTTAATTGGAAGGATGTTTAAATGTGACCAAGATATGAGAGCAGACGTTTAGAAAGTTACCATGAGTGTTACCATAAAAAGTTACCACTAACAGTAGGCCTATGTGAGTGCAGACATTTAAATTAATACTAGCATATGATCGGTGCAGACATTAAAATAAATACCAGAACATGATGGGTGCAGAGATTAAAATAAATACCAGTACATAATGGGTGCAGACATTAAAATAAATACCAGTAAATGATGGGTGCAGACATTAAAATAAATACCAGTAAATGATGGGTGCAGACATTAAAATAAATACCAGTAAATGATGGGTGCAGACATTAAAAAAGTTAACTTGAATGCAGAAATGTACCAAAGTACCAGTATGTAAGTGTAAGTTCAGACACTTACAAATTGTTACACTCTGTGTTTGATCGCAGACATTTAAAAAGTTACCGTTGATACAGATTTTCAAAAAGGTTATGAATGCATTACTGCATACATTAACAAAGTTACCAATGCATTAGTGCATGCATTAAAAAATTTACTATTGCATCCATTAACAAAGTCACCCAGGGGAGTGACTCCAAATTGAAAAATTGCATATTTACAGAACACAATGGAATCGAATCGGTAAAAATTAAAAACATTTTAATAAATACATTTTTGCCCATTTATAGGGTTAACAAAATAATCTTTTACAAAATTATCAAATATCTTTTAAATATTCATTTAAATTAAATTTTAAAAAAACATTTTTTAAAACGTTTTTGAAACCTAATATATCTAAACCCACAAATATACTCAAAAAATAAATAGTTTCGCCCATTCGTCACTAGCACCGCCCCTTGCCATTTGAGCACGATTGTCATACAGCACAAGGTCTTTTACATGTCTGTGCGCACGATTGTCCTACAGCACAAGGTCTTTTACATGCTGTCTGTGAGCACGATTGTCATACAGCACAAGGTCTTTTACATGTTGTCTGTGAGCACGATTGTCCTACAGCACAATGTCTTTTACATGCTGTCTGTGAGCACGATTGTCATACAACACAAGGTCTTTTACATGCTGTCTGTGAGCACGATTGTCATACAGCACAAGGTCTTTTACATGCTGTCTGTGAGCACGATTGTAATACAGCACAAGGTCTTTTACATGTTGTCTGTGAGCACGATTGTCATACAGCACAAGGTCTTTTACATGTTGTCTGTGAGCACGATTGTCATACAGCACAAGGTCTTTTACATGCTGTCTGTGAGCACGATTGTCATACAGCACAAGGTCTTTTACATGCTGTCTGTGAGCACGATTGTCATACAGCACAGGGTCTTTTACATGTTGTCTGTGATTCACGTTTATCTGTTACCTTTACATTTGGGCTGATCTACTTGAGGACGTTTATCTAACACAGCAGTATATGCAGTCTAAAGGCTTTACTTTTGATAAAATGGTGACCACTCTAGATTGTTTCTGCACGATGAGCGCTGTCACTTGGTGGAACATGCTGTTGAATTGAAAAGGCTTTTAAAATCAGACAAAATGGATTTTAGGTAGAGAGAAGATGAAGGTTTAAGAAGCGAATGGCAGGAGACCAATAAATAGATGTTGGACTCGCTCTCTCTCTCTGGGAAGAAAACAGTAGGGATATGCTGGAGTGTATTGATAGCTTTCATTTTGAACCAAGGATCAGATCATCAGTGATCAAGGAAGTAGCGGATATGTTTGGGGCTGTTCAACTCAAGAGTCTACTATTACTATCCGCAAGTGAAGAAGAATTATTGGTGTCAGTTCCAAAATTAACCTCTTTCTATGATGAGTTATCAGAAGAGGAAATTTTGAAAGAAATACCAAGGCTTAGAAGTAGAAGACACCTAAAGTCAGCTGATGTTGACCTTCACAAAGTCATGGACTGGTCAGTATTTGATGTTTTCAAATTTACTGCTGAAGGGGACTTCATATAATCTCTTCCAAAACTCTCGCTAAGCCTTCAGTTGTTTCTTACGATCTGTTCGTCTGTGGCTTCATGTGAGCGGAGCTTTTCAAAACTTAATTCATCAAGAAATATTTGTTACGATCTAGCAAAGGGCAGTCAAGGCTTTCTGATCTGGCTCTACTTTCAACTGACAGTGATCCGGTCAAGGATATTGATAAGCAGCTTTGAAGATCAGGGAATGAAATTTTTAAATAAAGTTAATTTATTTATGAACATAAATATAACTTAACGTTGTTACAGTTCTTAAATAACTTTGACCCCTGACCTTGAATTAATTTGTTTTGTTCTCGTCATTGTTAAACTGTGGACTTATCATTGTTAAACTGTGGACTTATCATTGTTAAACTGTGGACTTATCATTATTAAACTGTGGACTTATTTCAGCAAGAAGAAATCCATCGTGGAAGTCCGGGGAGGGGTTGACACCTTGAGTTTACCGCACGGGTGACACCAACCATTAGCTACGCCACTGGAGCTGAGTGCGGACGAGATAGCTATTTAGATTGATTCAAACCAATAGATTTTTGTTTCGATCAAATTGTACAGATTCGTTATCAGCATTTCTTAATTAATAAACAACAACAAAAACAGCTAATGAACAGCCACCAGTGAATGGGTGCAGATGAGGACATATGAATTAAGACCGATTCTGAATCAACTGCGGTCTTAATAACTGGGCGTGGTCTTATTAATAGTAATGTCTGGGTTATGTCCCCTTCTCCTGTAACAGTGACATGCGCAGACAGGTTTAAAACATAATAAATGGACGTTAACGTGCAATAACTACAGCTGCGCATAGTGAAGTGACCCTAGTTTGTATCAGCAGGAGAAGTTAGTGTAATGGGATCTGAACAAATAGCATGTCACATGAGGACACATCAAATGAAAGAATATATACGGTATCACATAAGAACATGACACACAATAGCATATCACATACGAATATATATCACATAAGAACATATCACATACGAACATATGACACAAGAACATATCGTATAAAAATATAGTTATCACAAAAAGAAAATATCACAAAAGAACATATCACATAAGAATATACGTTACATAAGAATATATGACATAAGAACATACCACATAAGAATATATGAATTATATGTCACATAAGAATATATATTACACTAGAACATATCACATAAGAATATATATCCCATAAGAACATATCAAATATGAATATATATATATATATATTACAGTAGAACATATCACACACGATTATATATATCACATAAGAAAATATCACACAAGACCATACCACATAAGAAGATATCAATAAATTCAAATAAATCAAGTTCTTTTACCAACCGTCTGCTGTAAAGGTTGTTCAGAATGTTAAGATATTATTATTAAGATGAAATATAGGAAATTATTCTCAACGCAATTAATTTAAAGGCTGCGACTATTCGTACCCGGGTACCAGAAGTGAGAGGTTTGGATTAAAAAACTATTTAAAATATTATTGTTGGGTTTGTAAGACAAACTTTGGTATCAAATGAAAGATAATTGAATGGACTATACGTTTGTAAATTTAATTCTTCAGTTTAACTAAAATAAACTACTGCAAATGACATCCGAATACCCGTGAGTCTAATGGTACCCGGGTGCGAATGGCGGCGCTGCGTGTCCGGGTCCATTTGACTAATGCTATGCGGATTAATTCGGCCCGCCGACGGTACTTGAACTTGCTTGTAACTTAGTTACAAAGTAAGTATTGTACAGAATGATTATCCGGCCCGCTCTCGTTATTTTTTCCGTTTTTCGGCCAGTACATTCGGCCCGCCGTGAAAATAGTTTGGTGACCCCTGGTCTATACGATCATGTCATGGCCTCAAATTCTTACCTCGGGGATAACCAATCATCTGTCAGGGCATATCATGATACCGATAGTACTCCCTGCATCTACCGTGCTACCCCAACCACTCACTGGACCTATCGTGCTACACCAACCACTCACTGGACCTATCGTGCTACACCAACCATTCACTGAAATATAATACCACGATCCCTCACTATACATATCGTGCTACCCCAACCAATCACTGGAATATCGTACCATACAAACCACTCACAGGACCTGCCATGCTACCCCAACAAATTACTGGAATATGGTTTCACACAACCACTCACTGGACCTGCAGTGCTACCCCTAACACTCAATGGAATATAATGCCAACCCAACAACTCACTGGACCTGCAATGCTACCCCAACCACTCACTGGACCTATCGTGCTACCCCAACCCCCCATATCACGGATTTATGCTGACTCTCTAAAGCCCCACTGCTCCACTGCATCATTCCGTTCATCCCATCACATTTTCCACCCTGTACCACCCCTCCCCATGCAAACATGTTCACCCACTCTCTACCCCAAAACACATCCTCTGCCCCAGCACACACCCTCATCCCCCCTCCCCAAAAACGGCCCTTTCTCCGATTCTTACCCCCATCCTCCAATCAACAATTTGACCCAGATTTGCCTGAAATACATTTCGATTTTTTTGTCTGCAGTAAACATCCATTCCTCTATGTAGCGCCATTCCTCCCCATAGCGCCATTCCAACACGTTCTCAATTTTCCTCTGAAATATTCTAAATTTCTGGCATTTTTACACTACAGAATCTATCGTTTTTACTAGGCTCCGAGTGACAATGTTTTACATTTGCTTATTTATTGGTAAATATTAATAAGGCAGGTCGATAAAATTTATTATTTTTTTTACACCTGTATGATCGCCAACATATTTCTTTCTTTATATGCCCTTATATCTCATAATCAGGACCGGCCTTAGGCCATTGCAACCTATGCGGCCGCAATGGGCCCCGCACTTTCATAGGCCCCGCCCCGAATTTATTTTCTAATACAAAATCTTAATTTTCACTTATTATCCTTATTCCTACCCAGAAAGGGCCCCGCGCAATCCGTTTCGCATAGGGCCCCGCAATTGTTAGGGCCGGCCCTGCTCATAATATATATAATATTTCCTACGCCTCAGGTTCACAATATAGAATCTTTCCTCTGTATTAACTTGAGATTATATACTCTTTCATACGTCTTATTTCATATGATATAATCTTACATACATCTTATTTGACATTATATACTCTTTCATACGTCTTATATCATATGATATAATCTTTCGTAGCATCTTGTTTGACATTATATAATCTTTCGTTTGTCACTGGCTATTGTGAGGATTAGCTCAACTCTCTTAATAGTCCCTGGCTTAACTCTCTTGATGGTACCCTGGCTTAATTCTCTTGATGGTACCCTGGCTTAACTCTCTTGATGGTACCCTAGCTTAACTCTCTTGATGGTACCTTATGTTGAATAGAAATTGATTGGAAGCTCATCTCTAAGTTCATTTCCCCAACTGATCATTCAATGATTTCATAAGAGCTACCAAATGTAGATGAGTGATTTGAGGACTACAATTGCTTTAAGATTTCTTTAAATGTATAAAGCAGCGGTTCTCAACCTGTGGGTCGCGACCCTTTTGGGGGATCGAACGACCCTTTACAAGGGGTCGCTAAAGACCATCGGAAAAAAACATATAATACACAGTTATGAAGTAGCTACGAAAATTGTTTTGTGGTTGGGGGTCACGGAACTGTATTAAAGGGTCGCGGCATTAGAAAGGTTGAGAACCACTGGTATAAAGCATTTCTAAGCAGTGTTGTTCCATTTCTTGATTGTGTTGCTCAATTTCTGGACCGTGTTTTTCCATTTCTTGATTGTGTTGTTCAATTTCTGGACCGTGCTGATCAATTTCAAATTACATTTCTCAGACGTGTTGTTCCATTTCGCAGCAATCACTCCGCTCCTTTTGCAAGGACATAAATGGCTAGCTGGACATACATTGCTAGCTGGACATACATTGCTAGCTGGGCATACATTGCTAGCTGGACATACATTGCTAGATGGACATACATTGCTAGCTGGACACTCCACTGAAAACATAACGATAAACCATATGCTAACTTAATATTTGATAACAATAACTATAATTCAATGTCTAAGGCTATTTGAGTATCTTGTTACTAAACAGCTTTACCTTCTTCAATGAAGACGGCTCCTTGATCACGTCCTCGTCATTATATCATGCTAAGTCCCGTATATCATGCTAAGTCCCGTATATCATGCTAAGTCCCGTATATCATGCTAAGTCCCGTATATCATGCTAAGTCCCGTATATCAGGCTAAGTCCCGTATATCATGCTAAGTCCCGTATATCATGCTAAGTCCCGTATATCATACTAAGTCCCGTATATCATACTAAGTCCCGTATATCAGGCTAAGTCCCGTATATCATACTAAGTCCCGTATATCATACTAAGTCCCGTATATCAGGCTAAGTCCCGTATATCATGCTAAGTCCCGTATATCATGCTAAGTCCCGTATATCATACTAAGTCCCGTATATCATACTAAGTCCCGTATATCAGGCTAAGTCCCGTATATCATACTAAGTCCCGTATATCATACTAAGTCCCGTATATCAGGCTAAGTCCCGTATATCATGCTAAGTCCCGTATATCATGCTGTCCCGTATATCATGCTAAGTCCCGTATATCATGATAAGTCCCGTATATCATGCTCTCCCGTATATCATGCTAAGTCCCGTATATCATGCTAAGTCCCGTATATCATGCTAAGTCTCGTTTGACCCCAAATCTTGTAATCAATCTAAATACACAATTCTCTCTATACAATGTCATTAATGCCACAAGATGGCGCTCGTTTCAGTAAATAAAAGTCACGACAACTACGCTAAATGAATTTCTTTGAAATACCATAATTGCACTTGGTGCTTAAAAATATTTGTTTTGTCCCTAGGTAATAGAAATAGTTGGTGTATTAAATCTGCGATGTAAAGGGAAAAAAAAGTGTGTGTGGTGGGTATATTAGAACATTATTGTAATTCATGAGCCGTGGCGTACCGGAAAAAAAGTGTGTGTGGGGGGGGGGGGGTATATTAGAACATTATTGTAATTCATGAGCTGTGGCGTACCGGAAAAAAAGTGTGTGTGGGGGGTATATTAGAACATTATTGTAATTCATGAGCTGTGGCGTACCGGAAAAAAAAAGTGTGTGTTGTGGGTATATTAGAACATTATTGTAATTCATGAGCCGTGGCGTACCGGAAAAAAAGTGTGTGTGTGTGGGGGGGGGGGGGTATATTAGAACATTATTGTAATTCATGAGCTGTGGCGTACCGGAAAAAAAGTGTGTGTGGGGGGTATATTAGAACATTATTGTAATTCATGAGCCGTGGCGTACCGGAAAAAAAAGTGTGTGTGTGGCGGGGGAGGGGGGGTTGGGCAGCACTAAGGGGGGTGTGGGGAGGGCAGCACTAAGGGGGGGAGGGCAGCACTAAGAGGGGGGAGGGCAGCACTAAGGGGAGGGCAGCACTAAGGGGGAGGGCAGCACTAAGGGGGGAGGGCAGCACTAATGGGGGGAGGGCAGCACTAATGGGGGGAGGGCAGCACTAAGGGGGGAGGGCAGCACTAAGGAGGGAGGGTAGCACTAAGGGGGGGAGGGCAGCACTAAGGGGGAGGGCAGCACTAAGGGGGAGGGCAGCACTAAGGGGGGAGGGCAGCACTAAGGGGGAAAGGGCAGCACTAAGGGGGGAGGGCAGCACTAAGGGGGTAGGAGGGCAGCACTAAGGGGGGAGGGCAGCACTAAGGGGGGAGGGCAGCACTAAGGGGGGAGGGCAGCACTAAGGGGGCAGGAGGGCAGCACTAAGGGGAGGGCAGCACTAAGGGGGAGGGCAGCACTAAGGGGGGAGGGCAGCACTAATGGGGGGAGGGCAGCACTAATGGGGGGAGGGCAGCACTAAGGGGGGAGGGCAGCACTAAGGAGGGAGGGTAGCACTAAGGGGGGGAGGGCAGCACTAAGGGGGTAGGAGGGCAGCACTAAGGGGAGGGCAGCACTAAGGGGGAGGGCAGCACTAAGGGGGGAGGGCAGCACTAATGGGGGGAGGGCAGCACTAATGGGGGGAGGGCAGCACTAAGGGGGGAGGGCAGCACTAAGGAGGGAGGGTAGCACTAAGGGGGGGAGGGCAGCACTAAGGGGGAGGGCAGCACTAAGGGGGAGGGCAGCACTAAGGGGGGAGGGCAGCACTAAGGGGGAAAGGGCAGCACTAAGGGGGGAGGGCAGCACTAAGGGGGTAGGAGGGCAGCACTAAGGGGGGAGGGCAGCACTAAGGGGGGAGGGCAGCACTAAGGGGGGAGGGCAGCACTAAGGGGGCAGGAGGGCAGCACTAAGGGGGCAGGAGGGCAGCACTAAGGGGGGAGGGCAGCACTAAGGGGGTAGGGCAGCACTAAGGGGGAGGGCAGCACTAATTAGTAATGTTATAAATTGCTTGACTTGAATGCATGTTCTGTCAAGTAACTTTATAGTCATATCAAAGGTACACTCGCGCATGCAGTCTGCGCATACCAAAAATGTCGAAAAAAACTTGTTCTACAATATGGCGAACGGCTACACGGTATCTTTGGAAAATTGCTTTCTACGTCACCTCTGTTAATTAAATATTGTTTTCCTCATCAGTGACGTGTCAGATTTTGTGTTCCGGTGATTCTAGGAAATTTATGCCACGAGTTGTTTTTTTTTTTTTGTCTTTGTCACGGGCAGGATCATCATCACTATTCGGTAAGATTATCACATAATACTTTTTTGTTATTTATCCATCCAGAAAATGGTTTAGTCACCAGAAACTACATTCATTCGCTAGTATTAACATATTTAAATTAGTAAAATCGACCAAGTAAATGAAAAGTTATGCCGCCCGCAAAAGTGAGGGGGTAGGGTGTATGAAAATGTCGCCGAATCGAAAGTTAATTTTATTCGATCGAGATGCCGGAAATGGCTATTATTACTGTCAATTATGATATGATTCTTTTTTTTTGTTGAATCTCTAATCATCTGAATAATTCTAATACGTTTCAAATGAATCATTTAAAAAAGAAAAGAAAAGAAGATTATAACCAAACTTGAAAAGTTTTGGATAGGGGTCTATGGGTTGCTTCTTAGTTTGATAACGTTAAATAGTTTTGTTCACCGGGTACCAAATTTATCCGCTCTACCGTTCTTTATTATTGAACCAATAATTAATTGCTTAATAATAGTAATAGAAATAATTATAATTGTTATTATCTTATAAATTACTACTCTTATGGGAGAATCAGTGGCGTAGTGAGGGGGGCATCATGCCCCGGGCGCTACTCACAAAGGGGCGCCAAATGGTATATTTTACTATACTATTGTATGGTTTTCGAAGAGGGGGGCGCTAAAAAGGTATTGGGGGGGGCGCTAAAAAGGTATTGTGCCCTGGGCGCGAGTTAAGCTCGCTACGCCACCGGGGAGAATATTTCTAAAATTAGGCCTACAATAACAGTTAAGTCTATTTAGGCGAAAGCCTAATATTTACAAAGCACTTGCTTGCAGTCGCAGGCCTTGCCTTATTTAAGTTAGCAATTTTCAATTGAATAAAGTATTTAATTTTAATTATACATTTCAAATCATGGTTAAGTTAATATACCATTCTAATACTACAACGTCATCATAGTAATCATATTTTTATTAGGCCATAGAAAGGCAGTTTACATAGACAATTATTTAATATATCAAATAACATTAAATGAAGTATTTTTTTTAATAAGAAATGAGTATTAATCAACACATAACTTGAATATTATTAAAACGAAACAAGAAATTGTGAAGATTCAGGATTATGATTAGATTTTATATCTAGGCTTCTTTCGGGTACAAGGGAAATGTTAATTTTCTATTTATTAAAGATCTTTGTGGAATTTCTTCCACTTCCATCAAGGCGTATATGGACGAGGATGGCAAAGACAAAGTTTATGAAGGAGAGATTTTGTGATTCATCAACAAGAACAAGAAGTCTGTAGAGGATTCTACATAGTAAATGACAGGCAGAACATCCCCATTCTCTTTTAAAATTTAATCACATGCTCAGTATGCTTATATGGGTGATAAGAGTAGTGATAAGAGTCTTTTGATGGCTGATAAAAGTAGTTTTTTGTTTGTTTTTTTTAAATTTGATGCATTTAAATTTGTATTAAAAAGAATTCTACTTACCTTTTACAAATATAAGACTTTATTTTAAATATAACCGAATCATATATTTAATTAAAATACAACTTCCGGTATCAGGAATATCGTCACGTGAGCGCGAATAAAGCAGCCGTTGAGGAAATAGGACACGCCCATTGGGTCGTTTGTTGCCTCCCGTTTATCTCTGAGGCATTGACCTCTTTGTATGTTCACCGACGACCGTGACGCATGACGGCATACGTCACTCCGCGAAGACTCAATAACTCAATCAAGGTGACATTTTGTGTCAGCCCCCCCCCAACACCCCCTCCCCCAAGTCCTGTCCTCCATCGGTAATTAGGCTAACCCGACCTGCATCATTTCACCTACTAGTAACTCAAGCCAACCCCCCCCCCCCCCCCGATGTTACACCACCTTCTCTTCTAAATCGACTTTTCTTACAACAACTTGTAACCACCTTCTAGTCTGAACTCACCGCAATCTTTACACATAACCTATGACCCTAGTTCCCCCACCCATCTCCCACCCCAACAAAAATAAATGCATAATTTTTTTTAACCAAAAAATGATAATAAATAATAATACTAATAATAATTCCGCTCCATATTCCATGTGAATTTTCCGCCCCTCGCAGATTTCCGTGCAGTGTGACTGAATACTAAATATCTATTTAATTAACAGTCTCCACTTCTTGATAACTAAATTTATCGACTCCAGCGTGACCCCAGGGGTCACGGCAAGGATGGGAAAACATGGCTTGGAATGATGAAAGGAAAAGTGTTCCCCTGGTCTTATCTGTGTGGAGCTTCCTCCCTTCCCCCACCCTTAACTGTTTCTTTATTCCCACTTTTACGACTCTGAGGTTGAGAATAATTTATCATTAGTCGCCCCCTCCCCTCCCTCCCCCGCCCCCATACCGCCCTGCCCATAAATAATTATAAATGGTGCAAGTGTGAGACTGGGAGATCCAAGAGGTAAGACTTGAAAGTAAAGGAAATGTTTGAGATCCTCCAGACAGCCCCCCCCCCCCCCCCCTTTTTCCATCCCCAATACTGAAATCAAATCTGCTAAATTGAAACACTGTTGTGTGTTTCAAGAAAATCTGGTGTGGAAGGACCCATAATAAAACACCACTAATATAGAAGAATCTGTGATCAATTAAAATGCAAAATGAATATCTCAACTTAATCTATAAGTAACAAATTCGCATCTGATATGCATGTCTTTCGCGTGTACCCTAGACTGTGACGTAGTACACAATTTTTGTAAATCCAAATTTCTGATTCAACAATGGAGGAATGTAAATGGTCAGATTAGCCTGAAAAATAAAAAAAAACAAAGAAACTTTGTACAAAAAATAATTAAATATATTTTTCATTATATTTGCTAACGTGCAGTAAATTTAACAACAAAAAAAAAAAAGTTTTTCTTTGAAATTTATTTTCGTGTCATCAATAACATCTTTAAAAATGTTATTTGTTCCATCATTTCATAAATTGTAAGGTTGGTATCATGCCAGACTCTAGCTGTACTATCTAATGCTAGTAGAAGAGAATCATGCCAGACTTTCTGGCTGTACTATCTAATACTAGTAGAAGAGAATCATGCCAGACTTTCTGGCTGTACTATCTAATGCTAGTAGAAGAGTATCATGCCAGACTTTCTGGCTGTACTATCTAATGCTAGTAGAAGAGTATCATGCCAGACTTTCTGGCTGTACTATCTAATGCTAGTAGAAGAGAATCATGCCAGACTTTCTGGCTGTACTATCTAATGCTAGTAGAAGAGTATCATGCCAGACTTTCTGGCTGTACTATCTAATGCTAGTAGAAGAGTATCATGCCAGACTTTCTGGCTGTACTATCTAATGCTAGTAGAAGAGAATCATGCCAGACTTTCTGGCTGTACTATCTAATGCTAGTAGAAGAGTATCATGCCAGACTTTCTGGCTGTACTATCTAATGCTAGTAGAAGAGTATCATGCCAGATTTTCTGGCTGTACTATCTAATGCTAGTAAAAGAGAATCAATTTAAACGAAATACTAGTCTAAAGTTTAGTTTTTATAAAGAACTTTGTCTTCATTAACTATTTGACTAATCACCCACACATTCAAATTACTAGTCTGATGTTTCCATTTGGCCCAAAATACTAGTCTGATGTTTCCATTTGATCCAAATTACTAGCTGATATTTCCATTTGGTCCAAATACTAGTCTGATGTTTCCATTTGATCCAAATTACTAGCAGATGTTTCCATTTGGTCCAAATACTAGTCTGATGTTTCCATTTGATCCAAATTACTAGTATGATGTTTTTGTTCCAAATGACTAGCCCGATGTTGCCATTTGGTCCGAATTACCAGTCTGATGTTTCCATTTGATCCAAATTACTATTACTAGTCTGATGTTTCAATTTGGTCCAAATTACTAGATTTATGTCTACATATTGTCCATAGTGCATGAGTGTTGAATTTATAAATGACCTAATTTCATTCGTCACACAAAAAAAAAAACAACACTGCCCAGGAAGAGATAATCAGCATTTAGGATATTTCTTTCCTTTTCTAAGCTTTAATGAGTTGTCTGACGTTAACAAAGGGAAACCTTTGATGATGACGAGACCATACAAAACAATTAGCTAAATCCACTTTTCTTATCAACACTGACAGTGTGAAAACAATGGCTCGAGTGTTAGCCCCCTAGGCACAAGTATTGTTTTATATTTGTTTAAGTCCTACGGAAATGGTGGGTGTTGAAAAAGGGGGGTGAGTGGGGCTGTGTGAGTGAGGTAAGGTGCTAGCTTGTTGCAATAACGTGTTGATGGGATGACGGGAACCTCAGTGATGGTAGGAGCCAGTGTTGATGGGATGGTGGGGGCCACAGTGATGGTGGGAGACAGTGTTGATGGGAGAGAGTGATAGAAGACGGAGTCCTATTTCAAAAGAACATTGCTCCCCCATTATCCACACCATCACATCACCAAAATCCCAAGCATCACCATCACAACAGCAGCATCCCATCCACACATCCCAATAAATTCACCCCAATCCTACCCCCCACCCCAACATAATTCACTCTCCAATATCATCACCATAACCCCTATCCCCTAGCATCACCCCATCTCACACCATCACCCCAATTCCTCACTTTCAAAACCATCCCCATCATCTTCCACCCCCATCATCACCCTTATCACCTCTATCTCCCGGCATCTCCCCTTCCCATCTCCCCCATCATCCCCACTTCCCTCACCATCAACCCCATCCCCATCATTCCCCGATCCACCATCCTATCCCCATCCTTTATCATCACCCCATCCCCCACCCCCCCTAACCCTTCCCCACCAACACCCTCCCCCGACTCCCTACCCCCCCGCCCCCAAGGCAGAGATAAAAACATAGGGACGTAATTGCAAACGAGGGAGATAATCACTGAATGGGAGATAACCAGTGCTGCTGCGACCAAGGGACATTAAAACTCGGGGAACGATGAATGTACCCCGATAGCAGCGGAGTCATTCGCCCTTGTCTAGTATGCTGTGATTCGGAGAAACCCGAAGAGGAGCGTCCACGGGACGAAAGCAGAAATTAACATCTGGAGAAATGGTGGACCAGGCAAATAAAATGTTAACAAGTCACTCCTATAATTTGCTGCGGCCAACATAGTGGTAGACTTGACCACTTCATTTGTAAACTAATAAAATTGTAATAAATTCATTGTAATAAAATTGATGAACAAAGTAACAGATAGTAACCAGCTAAAAGTTAAGAAATTGTATTATTTGTTCCACTGGGTAGGTCTCAAAACCTGGTAAAGCTGTGTCTCCACCATGTGCGTTCATTCTCTTTATAATAAATAGAATGTATTCGAACGTAAACAGCCTTTTGCCAATCAAGGGAGGGGCGGGTAAAATATATGGCGCAGCGCTACACATTTATTAGGTCAAGGCGTCCGTGGCAACACATAACGAAAGGGAGGCGAGTGACACACAAGCCATAACAACAACACTACCGATGTTTGTTTGGTCCCCTGATTATTTCACAGGTGAACTGTCACTCAAGAAGTTGTTGTAGAGAACAACACAATGACGTCACTGACAGCACACACACACACACACACACACACACACACACACACTCCATGATCCATTCAAGCCGTTCGTTCAATATACTGAAATATCTTTATCTCGTAACATCCAAGTTTGCTAGAAATTTTGTTTTGGTGAGTCTGCTGACAGGTCTTATCACTTGAGGATGGTGAACGTTTCTGCGAGACAATCTATCACAACTATCGCCATAAATTTGAGTTCTTTCATCCTTGCACATTAAGTGGAGTTTAAGCTCCGTGGGGTGTTTAGGCTAAAAAAGATCGACACCCGCTATCGACAGCAGGCAAAAACTCCGGCAACCCAGTGGTTTGGGGAAGTTGTAGACAGTTAAGACAGCCCCATTGGCAAGCAGAGGTGATTCATGATTGGATGGGGCCCATCCCAATTACCCCTGTTATTACGAGGTACTGCTGTATTAGGTAATGATGCCATTCAAATTTGATGGCATAAACCAGATATTAGAATTTGAATACTAACAAGAAAAAAAAAAGTATAAATATTTTTATATTTGTATGTATGAAAAAAACATAATGTAGACTCGGTATGTACATATGTATTAAATACTTATTGTGATTACAATGTTATTTTTGCCAGACAAGAAAATATGAACCACTTTTCAAGTACTGTCTTACTTAGAACTAAATGCTGCATTTGTTCATTTAAATAAAATAATTACTAATGCTACAAGAAGAAAATAAGTTATCCAGAATACAGACTCGTGATCTTCATTCTAAGAAGTGACAATTTTGAGCGGCCATTTTCTTTCCATTAGTGCAGCCCGCCATTTGGTTTGTGTACTTCGGCGTCATAACACAAGGGGCAGGCAACTTCGGCACATTTTAATACACCAGAGTTGTTGTTCTTGTTGTTTCTCCCTTGCGTGGTCATCATTAAAAATAACGGTTCCCAAATTGTTCTACAGAACTCACAGCCTAGATGAACCTCATTTTAAATAAAAGCGCTATAAGTATGACGAGAGAGTAATTTCGAGAGAAGACGTCCCAGTGTAGACGTCCCAAATGAAGACGTCTCGATGTAGACGTACATTTGATATTAAATGCACTTGTTTTGAGCACCTCCACAAAAAAACATAGACGTACAACAATAAAATCAGTAGCCTTTCAAGTCCGATAATCGATGACCTAGTCAGAAGGAGGTCACCCAGCCACCGACTTTCTGCCCGCGGGAATTCTCCCCCCTGATTGGTTAATCAACCATGATGACGGCTATCTCGTCTGCGGCCTGGTCCTCCATTTTGATCTGGTACCGATAACCGTTTCTCTACCTCGCCATTTTGCTTGTCCTCTACCCGTTCTGATGGTCTGGAGATGTACACAGATTGAGTCGACGAAAAGGAGTCGATCGCTCGGAAAAGTTCGATTAGGTTTGCCGAGTGAGGCGACCTGGGTCCCCGCCCCCCCCATCCCCCACACTCAAACATACGCCGCTGGGTGACCGCTGAATTCGATTCGCTTCCCTCTCCATTCGTTATGCCAGGCTGCATCTCGTTATCATCTCGCGGAGAGTCAACAAAACGAGGCTGCAGCGAGGGGTCTGATTTAGGAGCACGCCGACGTGCCAGGGAAAGACGCAAACACTCGCGAGACACACTCACGCACACACACGTGAGACATATACGCGCACTCATGGGACACACACACACACACACACGGGAGACACGCGCACTTGCGAGACACACAAATACACACTTGTATGAGACATGACATACTCAATAACACACTCTTGCAAGACACACTTGTACCAAACTACACTCAGAGAAATCAATAGAAGGGAGTAGCTGCAAGATGGCCAACATTTTATGGTCTTGCCTGATTTTTTTTTGGGGGGTGGGGGGTTATATTTTAAAGTGACTTTAACCTTTGACCCTGTCTATTTATAACTAGCCGGTATGACAAAATCTCCAGATGTGTAAAACGCCTGGTTTATGGGTTACCATGGCAACAAAACGAAGCAATTAAAAACAGAACTGTAACAACATTAATTAAGTTTAAAGTTAAAAAAAAAATTCACCCGAGAAATACAATTATCAGTAAGGGATCAATTTTAGTTTTTAGAGTTAGATACACAAATTTGAAAACATGGTGTGTGTTATTCTGATGTGCCATGCTTAGAAACTTCTGTCAATATTTTGTTACACACCTTAAAAGACCCGCACCTTTGGACAACCATGGCACTTGTCAGGGACCCGAGCTTACACGGGGGCCCGCCCTTTTTCGAGTTTTAAAATACACGCACGTGTCTGAACCACGAATGGGGCCCGAACTCTGTCAGCTATCTGGGGGACCCAGAATTTCCTAGGTGCGGGGCTTGTACAGTAGACATTATTATGCCCTGGTCTGAGATTGGCCCCAGCCTTGTTATTTGTAGATATAAACATAATTAAACTCTTGCATGCAGACTTACGGTTTGCTTGTTTGATATACTTACAACGCTATGAATTTACATAAATAAGTTCAGTTTTGTCTTGATATTTATGCAGAGGCGTACATAGGGTGTTTTGTAGGCCGGAGACAAGTTTCATTTTCACGCCCCGCCCCCCTCTAATCCAAACCTCTTAACACCTTTCATCTCTGAAAACCACTATTTTCACCAACAGACATCTGTCTCCCACCCCCTACCCCGGCCTCCTCCTCTTAGCTACGCCGATGCATTTATGTAATCTCTGTTCCATACTTCCTGTTCCTTCCACGGTTCCTTTTCCAAGATATTATCAATTTTCAATATATTGATAACAAACAAATAGAGATATGAAGCTAATATAATATATTGGAAAGTTGTGAATGGAAGCTAAGGCAAGGGAAACAACCCAGAAAAAATATTTCATAAACCACAATGCACTGACCATATTGTTTTCTGCACAAGAATATTCACAATCTGAGGATGTCCTAATTTCAAGATGTCAAAATTTCATGATGTCGTACCAGGTAAGAAGGTTAGAAGTGCTGATGTCTTATCACTTAGGCTAGAAGTGCTGATGTCTTATCACTTAGGCTAGAAGTACTGATGTCTTATCACTTAGGTTAGAAGTGCTGATGTCTTATCACTTAGGCTAGAAGTGCTGATGTCTTATCACGTAGGTTAGAAGCGCTGATGTCTTCTCACTCATGTTAGAAGTGCTGATGTCTTATCACTTAGGTTAGAAGGGCTGATGTCTTATCACTTGGCTAAAAAACTGATGTCTTATCAATTAGGTTAGAAGTGCTGATGTCTTATCACTTAGGTAGGTTAGAAGTGCTGATGTCTTATCATTTAGGTTAGAAGTGCTGATGTGCATGGCTGCAAGGAGGGACCGGTGCCCCAATACTGTTGTGATTCGGTTAGAGGCACACCACAGCAACGCCAGTCTTATATTACCCATCGTTCATTTCGATCCATGCAACTAGTGATACAGCATCCTGACACCCACTTATCCCCCACATTACCCCCCTCCCCCGCACACACACAGCTCGTACCCCATGCAACTAGGGATACAGCATCCTGACACCTCTCATCCCCCACATCATGTCCGCCATTGATGACACCCTCACACCCCCCACACACAGCTCGTATCTTCGTACCCCATGCAACTAGTGATACACCGTCCTGACACCCCACTCTCCCCCACACACACAGCTCGTGTTTCCGTACCCCATGCAACTAGTGATACAGCGTCCTGAACCCCACCTCCCACACACACAGCTCGTGTTTCCGTACCCCATGCAACTAGTGATACAGCGCCCTGACACCCCCATCCCCCACACACACAGCTCGTGTCTCTGTACCCCATGCAACTAGTGATACAGCGTCCTGACACCCCTCTCTCCCCCCACACATCATGTCCGCCATTGATGACACCCATTACATCGTGGATGAAGCACACAGCTCGTGTCTCCGTACCCCATGCAACTAGTGATACACCGTCCTGACACCCCACTCTCCCCCCCACACACACAGCTCGTGTCTCCGTACCCCATGCAAGGGCACGTAGCCTTGTCAGCTGTTTGTGCGCGGGCTGGTTTATGGTCCTCAACCAAATTAGTTTAGCTGGCCCGCAATGGGAATTCAAATGGGGGCGCTGAATAATAAGCACGCCCCTGCCCCACCCATCTTTCTTTATTGTTATTACGTGGCGTTTAAAAAAAAAGAAGTTCATCGGCGATCCTCAAACACTTGAGCAGAAACGGCGCCTCGTCGAAAAGCCAGATTTGTGACAAAGATAAGGTGGCCATAGGTACAACTTTATCAGTTAATTCATTTTTAAAATAATTTGTTTGAACATTGGTCCTGATAAATCGTGAGTTATAACCCGTACAGTTTATGATTTAAAAAAAAAGAAAGATTATCTCATCAAAGAGTATCTCATCAAAGATTATCTCATCAAATTATCAATGTCATATGATGTACAGCCATAGATAAATGCCACTTTTAAAAATACATCTAATTCATGTACATTTGCTCCAGCTAATACCCTGGTCTGGGGAACGCCTCACAGACAGAAGAGTTCTCAATATAACCACTATTAACTGTTACTGTTTGGATATGTAAGGACGTTTGTAGGGTGTCAAAAACGAGCTTAATTGTACTGGCTTACAATTTAATTATTTTTTTTTAAATGGCCATGATAAAAAAAAATAGCCAAGCTTTATTAAAATTACGAGTTCACACCCCCAAGTCTGCATTGACCATGGAAATAGCGGAACAAAATTGGACAAAGAAGGCTGGGTTCAAATATTACAAGACCTGACATGGGGTCATCAGATAACAGTCTGGTGACCACTGATGCAGTGGAAAGTAATGAAGGGTATCTTCGACGCCATTTTTGTCCCTGGGTTCGGGGTGGGGAGTGAGGGGGGGGGGTAGTGGGAGATGAGTGGATAAACTAGCCATTGCATCAATGACATGGATATGGATGTCATCTGGATGTTATGTTGAGTAAATCCAGTGAGCGCTTTTGATCTCGGTTTCCCACCGTTCCTAGCAAAGTATGTCAAGGACAACAAGCAAAACTACATGTCAGATAAACATAGAGATAGATGATAGATGATCAGACGTACGAAATATGAGGAATTAAAAAAATATACCATTTTAAAACATTATTGGAAGATCTAATACTCTCCAAGCTTTGCGAAACACCATCTTAAAACATTATGGGAAGATCTAATACTCTCCAAGCTTTGCGAAACACCATCTTAAAACATTATGGGAAGATCTAATACTCTCCAAGCTTTGCGAAAAACCATCTTAAAACATTATGGGAAGATCTAATACTCTCCAAGCTTTGCAAAGCACCATCTTAAAACGTTATGGGAAGATCTAATACTCTCCAAGTTTTCCGAAACAGCACCACACATTTCAACCCTTTCTACTCTCGCCCCCCTCCCTCCCACCCATACCAAATATTTAATCCCATTCCCACCCCTCACACAAAACCTTTTCTCCCCCCCCCCCACCACTCTTCAAATTCCCACACTAAATATAATATATCTATGCCCCTCCCCCTTATCTTAGCGTGACCACGCCCTGCAGAGAGTAATTAGGCGTTCCATGTATAAACTATATTGTCACGTATGATGGATATGATAATGTAACTATAACGAGGCTAGGCCGTGATAACGTGACGTGTAAATGGTGTATCTTGTGTCATGGCGGGTAGGTGGTCCAACGATGGATGGGTTAGAAAATATGAGTTTAAATTTTTGTTGTTAGATACATTAAATGTGTGATTTAAGGGTTGCCCGGGGGGGGGGGATTAAATTGGGTTGTGATTTTGTTGGAGGGGGGGGGAGGGAATTAGGCGTTGAGAATACTGTTACACAAATGTCTTTTTGTGTAATTGTGTATGCGCGTGAGAGAGAGAGAGAGAGAGAGAGAGAGTGAGTAACAAAGAGAGATGAAATGGTTGGTGTGGGGAGGGAGGTAGTTGGGAGTGAGTAAGGTGGGTAGGGAGTGAGTAAGGTGGGTAGGGAGTGAGTTATGTAGGTAGAGAGAGGTAGGTGGGTAGAGAGGGCACGAGGTATGTAAGGAGTAAGATAGGAATGTAGGGAGTGATTAAGGTAGATAGGTAGGGAGAGGTAGGTAGGTAGAGAGGGAACGAGGTATGTAAGGAGTAGGATAGGAATGTAGGGAGTGATTAAGGTAGATATGTAGGGAAGTAGGAAGGGAGGGACGAAGGGAGGGAGGTAGGGGGTAGCAAGGTAGGTAGATATATAGGTAGGTAGGTAGATAGATATATATGTAGGTTGATAGGTAGATAGATATATAGGGAGGTAGGTAGAGAGATAGGTATGTAGGTAGTAGGTGTGTAGGTAGATAGGTTAGTAGGTAGGGAGTTAGGTTGGAAGGGCGGGAGGAAGGGAGGGAAATAGACAGGTAGATTAATTGGTAGATAGGTAGGGAGGTAGGTAAGGAGGGGTGAAAAATAAAGGGATGCCAAATAAATCTAGAAAAAGAATGATGAAAAGAACTTAGTAGATTAAACGTGTTTTAAAAAAAAAACTATGTCATGGGTCGGCAACCCTTTTGTAATATTGTGCCAAGAAGGATTTCTAAATTATTCAGCGTGCCAATATCATTAGTTGAATTTTTTGGGAGGTCTTCCTCGCGCCATTAAACATTTCTCTGCGTGCCACATCTGACACACGTGTCGTAGGTTGCTGACAACTGAACTAAGCGATCAGTTAAGGAGAGGAGTATTGACACAGTTCACACTTTTTTTTATTGAGTTGACGGTGTGAACAATTTATACGGACTTTACGATCTTTTGTTACGCATTACAATCTGTGGGATACAATCATACAATCTTGGTTGCGGTTAACTTTATTTAATTTCTGTCCGTCTCTCTAATGAAGAAAATATAATTGAAAGCACCACTGTTATTGCCTGTGTGCTGACCTAGTTTTATGATGTCCACCACCTGTCTCCCCCCCCCCCCCCCGTCTTCTCTGTATTCTGGTTGTGTATCGCCAGCCTTGGGACCGTCTTCTCTGTGTTCTGGTTGTGTATCGCCAGCCTTGGGACCGTCTTCTCTGTGTCTGGTTGTGTATCACCAGCTTTGGGACCGTCTTCTCTGTATTCTGGTTGTGTATCGCCAGCCTTGGGACCGTCTTCTCTGTGTTCTGGTTGTGTATCGCCAGATTTGGGACCGTCTCCACTGTATACCGGTTGTCAGTCCTTTGTTACGTATTGTTCAAACAAACGCTCTATCAACGTACAGTACAGCAAGTGGAAAAGTACAATAGTCGAAAAATACACATATTTATTCACACACACACACATAAACAGTACAATCCTGCAAGTATGCAACGTCAGGTATACGTCTAGGGAAAATCAGAAAAAAATCTTGCTCTGCCAGGGAAGCTGCCGGCCTATATCTGGGGATTAAAGCATAACCACACATACAAGAAATTCTAGAAATTGCGTCAACTGTCAGCGTTCCGTAGAAAAAATAGAACGTATTCGAACGTAAACAACCTTTTCCCATATTAGGGTCGGGTGGGTAAAAGAAGAGGCGCATCACATTGAATCGGTGACGTCAATATCAAAACAAAGGGGAGACAAGTGGCGGTGGCTAAAATTAGGCCTAAACACAGGCCATAACACACATTTGAGCTGTGCATAAGCCTGAGCATCTTTAGTTGAGTTAATGCTTTACTTGTTTCGAACGATGGAAATAATTTTTAAAACTAAAAAACTATTATTGCAGCCATTCGTTGGAAAGTCTGTTATTAACCTTGGCTGATTAAAGAGTTTACTGACTACTTTGTTGTGGTGCCCTTGTTATCACACTATAACAAGTTAAAGTATTTTGTTGTAATGCCCTTGTTATCACACTATAACAAGTTAAAGTATTTTGTTGTAATGCCCTTGTTATCTTAATATAACAAGTTAAAGTACGTTCTTATCCTTGCCCTTGTTATATAACATATCAAGTTGAAGTACTTTCCTGTAGTGTCATTTTTATTAAAGTGCCCTTGTCATCACAATATGAAAATTTAAAGTACTTTGTTGCAGTGCCCTTGTTAACACAACATAAAAAGTTAAAGTACTTTGTTGCGCTCCCCTTGTTATCACAACATAACAATTTAAAGTACTTTGTTGCGGTGCCCTTGTTATCACAACATAACAATTTAAAGTACTTTGTTGCTCTCCCCTTGTTATCATAAAATAACAAGTTAAAGTACTTTGTTGCTCTCCCCTTGTTATCACAATATAACAAGTTAAAGTACTTTGTTGCGGTGCCCTTGTTATCACAATATAACAAGTTAAACTAAACCTTTGATATCCGATAAAGATCTAACGATATTTTATTACATTTTAATTCTATGTTCTGGCAACTCTCGTAATCTCTGAATTTATCATTGATCAAAACTTTATACTTCATTACATTTTAATTCTATGATCTGGTACCCCTCGTAATCTTTGTCTTTATCATAGATCAAAACTTTAGACCAGGCAACAATGTCGGGTCATGAAAACTCAATACATGAGAATGTATCTCGAGACTCTGCTGTGTAAAACAGTTCAGCTCTCTAGGATCTTGAGAACATGGAGAAGTTTCGGTTCAAAGTAGCACCACCACGACAAACAAGCAGACGCCCCTCAAGTCGAGGGAAGCCAAATAATAATAAGGGAGCAAAATGACAAAAAATAACTGTCACCAGATCTTCCAAATAATTCTGCATGTTCTCAAAGTGGCAGTAAACATGAAGAGGTTCTCAAAGTGGCAGTCAACATGAAGAGGTTCTCAAAGTGGCAGTCAACATGAAGAGGTTCTCAAAGTGTCAGTCAACATGACGCGGTTCTCAAAGTGCCAGTCAGCGTGAAGAGGTTCTCAAAGTGTCAGTCAACATGAAGAGGTTCTCAAAGTGTCAGTCAACATGAAGAGGTTCTCAAAGTGGCAGTCAACATGAAGAGGTTCTCAAAGTGTCAGTCAACATGACGCGGTTCTCAAAGTGCCAGTCAGCGTGAAGAGGTTCTCAAAGTGCCAGTCAACATGAAGCGGTTCTCAAAGCGCAAGTCAACATGAAGCAAGAAAATAGATAGATACTATAACAGGACTCGGGGAATCATGTACTTTTTACGCTCGAATGGCGTCAATTCGTGTACCGGAGACACACGTTAACTTATTTAGAACCGCCGTGGTTAACGCCACACCAATATTAATGAAATGTAAATGCATTATAAATTTTGCTATCGCTGGTTGGCATATGGTGGCAAATCAAAACGAGACTAAAAGACACAGTAAATATACGCCAAGTCCAAGAGGTTTTACAAAGAGATTTAATTACAGTTTAGAGAGCTCTTGCTCCTCACTTGACGTCTGCTATCATCGGTTCAAGTGGCCCGCCATATTTCAGCCGTAGTTTCGAATTTTAATCAGGTTCCAATCCATCAACTTTGTCAACGATGCGTTAGTTGCCCGTGTGTCTTTATGGGAGTCTCACACGCTGGCACTGGTGCTCAAACTATGGCCGTGGTGCATAAACTACGGCAATGGTGCATTAACTATGGCCGTGGTGCTCAAACTATGGCAGTGGAGCTCAAAGTCTGAAAATATCGTAGCGGTACTTTAACTAATGCAGTTGAACTTTAGGTCTGAAACTATGAAATTATGGTAGAGTTACGTAAATTAATGCAGTGGTCCTAGAAGTCTGAAATTATGGTAGAGTTACATAACTTAATGCAGTGGTCCTAGAAGTCTGAAATTATGGTAGCGTTACATAATTTAATGCAGTGGTCCCAGAAGTCTGCAATTATGGTAGAGGTACTGGAACTAAGGCCCAAACTATGGCAGTGGTACCCGGCACTAAAGCTGAAGTAAAAGAACTCCAACTGAGTCCAATGTTATGAGCCTGCATCATTTGTAGTTAAACTATAACCAGGTCTATGGTGTAATGAGCCAGATGTTAATTTTAATATGCTATATATAGTATAGGGACATTTTCTGACCAGAGATTTGTTAGTAACAACATAAATTAAATTTTAATAAAATTAATCTGAACAAAGAAATCATTTTCCGTTTTTGGTAAAATCGATCCACTAACATTTCAACTTGTCAATGGAAAATTTCCGCCCTGGTCCCCATATAATACAGAGGTTTCTGTTCACTCGTAACACATTTATAACTCAAACCCATTTCATTAAAATCTACCTGACATTTCAAGGGCCCCCGAACGCCTAAAATATGTCCACTATTTATGACTAATATATTCCAAGGTAATTTCAATACTTGTGCCGCCCAGGTAGATCAATGCATAATATTTTTTTTTTAAAAACCGGCCTTGAAGGTTTTTTAAATGGGGGTTGTGGTGGGGGGCTTGGGGGCGTGGTTAGAGTTGAAGGCATTTTACATTATTACCGTTGTAAAATAATGAAACTAATTAGAACGTTGACAAACTGTCACATGAAACTGTCAAATATTTATTATATACCCAATTATTGAAATATAAAGTGAAAGATGTGTTTTAACATTTAGATGTACTTATTGCAATATTATAGACGAACATTTTTTTTTGATTGTGGCATATCAAATAGGCATGTCAAACTAAGAATGTGGGTAAATGGAGACATTCCCACTAGCTAGTAAAGAATGTAATAATTTCCTCGGTTGGATTCAGGGTAAATTTGTAATTAGTAGCTTAAGATTTTTTTTGGTGATTTATATTATTTAATGGACATTGGAATCAAGAAATGGAGTTTCAAAAGTAGTTCCCCCTTGATTGTAGGCTTAAACAGTGAAAGGTCAATCAAATTAATTTTGAGGTTTCATCATTGAGACATACCATCATAACATTGAAATATACCATCATAACATTCCAACCAAACATTGAAACATACCATCATAACAATGAAACATACCATCATAACATTGAAACATACCATCATAACAATGAAACATACCATCATAACATTGAAACATACCATCATAACATTGAAACATACCATCATAACATTGAAATATTCCATCATAACATTGAAACATTCCATCATAACATTGAAATATTCCATCATAACATTGAAACATTCCATCATAACATTGAAATATTCCATCATAACATTGAAAAATTCCATCATAACATTGAAACATTCAATCATAACATTGAAACATACCATCATAACATTGAAACATACCATCATAACATTGATATACTCCATCATAACATTCCAACCAAACATTGAAACATACTATCATAACATTGAAACATTCCATCATAACATTGTGGCAAATAATCCTAAGTTGATGGTCTGGAGTTCAATCCCCACCAAAGCCTAGTCAAGCAAACACACCACCAGCACCCCGGGTGGATGGGACTCGCTAACCTTGGACGGTAACTCATCTAAGAGAAGGCAAACTTTGAATTCAAACCCGGAGCCAGAATGATCAATAAATTGATCGTGGGCCCTCAAACATAAGTAGTAGTAGTAGAAAAACAATCCTAAATTTGTGACGTGCCATCATAACATTTTGACGTTCAATCCTAACATCATGGCGTAATTTCCTAACATCGCGGCCAACAATTCTAAAATTGTGACGCTCCATTCATTCATTGTGACCAACAATCCTAAGAATGTGACGTGCAATCCTTAAATCCCCATCCCTGACGATCTAACCCCCAAACGTGCCCGTAGATTTTGACCACACGACTTGACACATTTACGAGCACAATTTATGATCTATAAATATCAAGAAATAATAATTCGTTTCAATATCTTTGTACGCGTGATATATTTGCGGAAAATTTCTGACATTGAAACAACACACACACACAAACACACACACACAAACACACAAAAAAAAACCCACAACAAAAACAAAAAAAGCCATCACGGTGGTTGTGTTTACATACGAGCGTCATGGTGCCCTAAACCGATTGGTCTGAGAGACATCATTCCGATAACACAGCCTAACACATATTTATTGTGTTTAAACACATTTGTCTAAGTTTGAGTACGGAGGCTGAAGTTATTTATTTATTTTAAATGCCTAGACCTGTTAATAAAAATATGGTGTTTGATAATAGTAAAAAATGAATATCAATATTTGTTAAATTCCTGCATGGTGCAGGATTTCAGTGACCGGATGTACTGAGTGGTCTTCTCAATTCTCAACTTAGTTGAAAACGAAACTTAAAGTTTGCATGGAGTTAAGTACCCATTTCAACATCCAATAATTCCATTATCCAACGTTGAGAAACATCTAAATATAGAATTATTGGTTCTAACGTTATCAACTAGGCCAGGGCGCCAGGGGTTCTAAAACGTTTAGAACGGTGTCCGAACTAAATACTCTGCTAAAAATGAATGCACGGGAAATGTTCATGATTTGTAATCATGTGACCGGGATATTTGTTACTGTATATATTTTGTGTTACATCTCAGTGTACCACCTAGCTGAACTTTAAGTAACACTAATGGCACACGTACCACTGTACATATAATAGCAGCTTTAGGCGATATCATGTAACCAGGTCTCTACAAATAATAAATACATCGTAAGCTCCGTAACTTTATAAAAACAGTAAATATGTTTCACGCTGAATAAAATAAAAATTATAAAGTGATACATTCCTTGAATGAAAGAACCAACCCATTACATTCGTGACTGCAGTGGCGTAGCGAGCTTAACTCGCGCCCGGGGCACAATACCTTTTAGCGCCCCCCATTCGAAAACCATACAATATTATATGTAAAATATACCATTTGGCAACCCTTTGTGAGTAGCGTGATGCCCCCTTACCCCCCCTCGCTACGCCACTGCGTGACTGTTACATGTATCTAAAACTGCTACTCTCCTTTCCCAAAATTACTATACAGTTTTATATTAGTGAATACGATTTAATTATTAAAAAAAATAATAATACAAAAAAACAAAAAACAAAACCAAGCATATTTTGTTTTTCTTTGCACCAGCAGTTGCTATTGAAAATGAATACCGGTTTAGAATCACTGTACCGGGTACTCAAAAGTGAAAGGGACCACCCTTGTCTCGTTAGCATCGAAAGTAGTGAGATGTTGCCGTGACTAACATTAACATGGACAGTTTTATTTTGAAACGCTACTAATTTAATAGTTTTAAAAAACGAACAACTACTACGCTATTTATATCTGTTTATAAATAGTGACACGTATTTCGACCCCCTAGCTGTCACCCCAAACAAAGTTCTAATATTTCAAGGACATGGCCATCTCCCTCCACCGGAAGGAGTTGTTTTTTCGACGCTAGTTCTGCTAAGTGTACGTCTGCTACCCACGTGATCGGACATCTTATTTTGTTCAGGTGCAGATAATTCCACAAGCACTATTCTTACCGCTGTTGATTTTCAGTGGCCGAATTGTTTGGTCATTTACTTGCCTCACTTTAGAGATTAAAAAGTGCTCTCTGTATTTAGTTACCCGACTCTATACAATTAAAATTCGGATGAAAATGTATTGCTTGACACAGACTAGTTTATGTGGCCGGAAAAAAAGTGTGTGGGGGGGGGGGGGGGGAATCATTGTAACACAAAGATGGGTTCGGGGCGGTGCCGAGGAAAACCGGCGCCTGGAGCGAAGCCTGAAATTTGCGGCCCGTCAAAATATACAAAAATTGCCACCCGGGCGGAGCAATAGAAACGCGATTTCGGCGCCCCTTGTCTTTGTGAAATACATGCCATTTTATTGTATAATTCCCTATAAATGTCCTTTCTAAATGCTATTTAAGCGCACACCCTTTGTTGGGGCTCGATTCGATTGCATTCATGAGCTCCACTGCCCAATGCTAAAAACACAAATTAAGTTCTTCTCTCCCCCCCCCCCCCACCTAAGAGTGACTCAAACCTGATGCGTGACGGTGAAACATGTCAGACACTTTAAGCGCACACGTGTTTCAACCCCCATCATTTAAAATCATCATTTAAAAATCATCATTAAAATCATCATTTAAAAATCATCATTAAAAATCATCATTTAAAAATCATCATTTAAAATCATCTTTTAAAAATCATCATTTAAAATCATCATTTAAAACTCATCATTAAAATCATCATTTAAAATCGTCATTTAAAATCATCATTTAAAATCATCATTTAAAAATAATCATTTAAAATTATCTTTTAAAAATCATCATTTAAAATCATCATTTAAAATCATCTTTTAAGATCATCTTTTAAAAATCATCATTTAAAATCATCATTTAAAATCATCATTTAAAATCATCATTTAAAAATCATCATTTAAAATCATCTTTTTAAAATCATCATTTAAAATCATCATTTAAAATCATCATTTAAAGTCATCGTTTAAAGTCATCATTTAAAATCATTAATTTAAAATAAAGAAAAATTAAACGATGTTCGGGATAGGGAATTCTAAACGGCAAAATACTTTCTGAAACGACATACACACTTAATGAAAATGAAATGACACCTACATTCTAAGTTTTCGAAAAGATGTACGGAAAAAGAGACCGGGTTTGAGATGTTATGGTCCTGGAATTGTGGAAAAAAATAATCAGTGAGAACTAAGCAGACTCTGGATGTGGAGCCTAATGGAGGAAGACGGTTGTCGAGGTACTGGTAAGATTTGGTCAAAGGATAGGACTATGAGGCCATTGACATGTAAAGGCGGTGACAAGGGGGGGGGGAGGGGGAGTGCTCTTGTTGGTGGGGGACATTGGGGTTCTGGTTGTTATTGGGTTTATTTGATGGGTGGGGGGAGAGGGGGGTTGTTTGTAGGGGATTTTGTTGTAGGGGACTTTTTTAAGAGATGAGGGGATTTTTTTGTGGGACTTTTATTTGTGGGGGATTTGTTGGTGGCGTTTTTATTGTTTTGTGCGGGCGTTTGTTGATGTTGCGTTTGTTGATGTTGCGTTTGTTGATGTTGCGTTTGTTGATGTTGCATTTGTTTGATGTTGCGTTTGTTGATGTTGCGTTTGTTGAGGTTGCGTTTGTTGATGTTGCGTTTGTTTGATGTTGCTTTTGTTGATAACATTTTTGTGGAACTTTCGTGGATGGGCCTTTTGTCGGTGTGGAACATTCCGTCTGTAGCCCGTGGTGGGACGCAAGTTGTGGACGATATTGGAAGATGTAGGCAAGGGTATAAATTGGTGTTGGGTGAAATTAGAAATGGGACAAACGCACTGTGAAATATTTGTGGAAGGAAATCAGAAGTGGGACATACGCACTATGAAATATTTGTGGAAAGAAATCAGAAGTGGGACATACGCACTATGAAATATTTGTGGAAAGAAATCAGAAGTGGGACATACGCACTATGAAATATTTGTGGAAAGAAATCAGAAGTGGGACATACGCACTATGAAATATTTGTGGAAAGAAATCAGAGGTGGGACATACGCACTGTGAAATATTTGTGGAAAGAAATCAGAAGTGGTACATACGCACTATGCAATATTTGTGGAAAGAAATCAGAAGTGGGACATACGCACTGTGAAATATTTGTGGAATGAAATCAGAAGTGGGACACACGAACTGTGTAACCTTCCTATTTTGAGAGCCACTACTACATGGCAACATTGGGAAATTAAAACATCTCCGTGTAAACATTTCATCTACCTCAAAGTTTACTTCTCACCTTGCCCCTCCCAGCTCACCACACCCCTCCCCCTCCCGCCCGTGCACCCAGCTCGTATGAAGGCCTGCAAGTGTAGTCCCGGGAAAGATGCTGGAGTCTGGCTCCTGTCAGTCACAGCGCGCGAGACAGGTGATGACGGGTTATGCATGGCTGAGTGCCTGGTCTCAATCTCCGTGTTTACACGTGCAACTCTCCTATCTGATGAAAACAAAATGCAGCCCTAATGATGTATGCAAATATGAGGGGGGTGGGGGGGGGGTCACAGTAGTGACTTAAGAAGTCTAACTCACCAATGTTATCGTCCGTGTCTTGCTGCTGGGGCAGAACGTGTGAAAGCCTAAGAGCTTAGTATTGTTTGTGAGAGCTACGTGTATCAGGGGTTCCCAAAACGATTGATTGAAAGTAGCCGTTGTGCTTCCGTAAAGTAGTGTTTCCATTAAAGTAATGCTTTAGTAAAGGTGGTGTCTCTTAAAAATGTAGGTATTCGTGTTTTCTAAGTAAGTAATTTTTCAATAGAAGTAGTGTTTCATTAAAAGTAGTGTTTCAATAATAGTAGTACTTTAATAGAAGTAGTGTTTCATTAGAAGTAGTGTTTCATTAGAAGTAGTGTTTCATTAGAAGTAGTGTTTCAATAGAAGTATTGTTTCAATAGAAGTAGTGTTTCAAGTGTTAGAAGTGGTGTGGCTGGGTGGAAGAGGGAACCGCTTCTTTTCGTTGCCTGGTTCGTAATCAGCCCACCCCCTCCCACGTCCAGCAACACGCACAAATGGCCGGATAAAGAGACAAATGACCCTGTATATCCAACTATTTTCTCACGGTCCAGACTGATACCCTAGAATGCTGCCACATATATTTTGTCCAAGAAATATTTCAGCCCTAGAAGATTGCAGCAACATTATGTACTTTATAACCAGTTCTCACTCGGAACTAATTATATGCTGAGACAATACTATCTCCCTCACAATTAAACCAGGCCACTCCAGCAAAGCGAGGCCGGCAATATCTATCACTCCATCAAGGACACACAATGCTATGTACGAGACAGACCCCCACAACTATCAATGGCTTGGGAAGGCTACAAATGAAACTGTTCACTACCCGCGGATGCCGTAACACTGAAGTTCAAGAGTAATCACGTGACCCTAAAGTAACATTTTAGTAATGAATGTAACAACGCCATATTTGAGAAATTCACCAAATATTTGATATTTTAATTATCTTTCATGTTTATTCTTCTTATTTTTATGATTTTGTGAGTGATTTTCAAATTTTGTATCAATGAAAATCATAAAAAGTTCTTTGACGTCCATTCATTTTAGAATGGTTACGATGAGATGTTTTAATCATAAAAAAAGATATATAATTTAAGAAACAACCTAAACCTAAAGTGTACTAATCGTTTAGATTGACAATGTATAACGCGAAGATGACCAAGGCAGTACCAGTGGCGTAGTGAGGGGAGGGGCAAGGGGGGCATCATGCCTTTGGCGCTACTCACAAAGGGGCGCCAAATGTTATATTTTACTATAATATTGTATGGTTTTCGAATAGGGGGGGCGCTAAAAAGGTATTGGGGGGGGGCGCTACAAAGGTATTGTGCCCCGGGCGCGAGTAAAGCTTGCTACGCCACTGGGCAGTACTCGACTTGCAGAAGCCTTGACTTGAGCTGTATTTTGTTTTAAAGGGAGAGCGAGGGGCTCAATTCGTCAGCCTCACTGCCTCGTCCCTGCCGGTTTGTTCCAACGGCAAGACTTAGTCGAGACCACTGGAAATAGACCAGGATGCAGTGGATGACCAACAGTTTGTGTGTGTGTGTGTGTGATTCACTGTGCTCTTTACGCGTTCCACGTCGCAGGAGCTGTCGGTATTTTCATCGTGTCATTGCTATCCCACCTACGGGACTCCATCTCCGTGTCTGATGTCAGAGCCTGCCTTTTCTTAGATGAATGTCCATCGAAAGTTAACGAGTCCCATCCACCCATCTAGCCACCCACCAATCTAATGATCCACCCATCTACCCATCTATCCATCCACCCATCTAGTCATCCATCCCTCTACCCATCCACCCGTCCACCCAGCAACTCATCTACTCATCAAAATATATATAAAAAGGGCCCCTTGGGGCGCCCTTTCTCTTTGGTATTATATCCTTTAATTCACTAAGAAGGTCTATTCTAATGAGATTTTTACGCCCTTCTGATGGCAGCCGAGGCGAGTGCCCTCTTCGTGCCCCCCCCCCCCCCCACACTTCCCAACACCACCAAAGAAGAATCCCACGGTCCTGCCTGCATGATGTAAGTCAAGACTTTAACTACTAACTTAGAGTCCAAGGGACAAGCGGGGGTGGGGGATGGTGAGAAGGCGTGGTTGGGGGTGGTGGTGGTGAAAGGGGGGGGGGGGCGTGGTTTGGGTAAATGCCGTAACTCATGTTTGAGCCATTGGAGATAACTCACAAAGTTTGCCCGTTATAAAATATAGCTGATTGCATCCCTTATATAATTTTGTTTTTAACATTACAAAACAAAATGGTATATAATTTCATAAATTAATAAATATCAACAAAACGATGTATACATTTGCTACGGCGTAAATCAATTGTTAACTGAAATTTTAGTCACAACTAGGACTTGGTAATGTTTATATATATATATATATATAAAATTTACATTAGTCTAATATGTTGCAACTCCGGGGAAATTGTAAAATTGATTCTTTAAAGAAAATTTCGCCTTTTTTAAAATTTTTAATTTTCAATCTATCAAGACATTATTGCATGATTTACATTTTTCTGGAAAAAAAACCTTGCTGTTCACTTAAAAAGAAAATTTTCATTAAAAATAATAATAATAAAACTTTGTTATAAAACGTCCAGTACGCCACCAAAAAAATAAAAAATCCTCGTAAAGGTTCACGAATGACCCCAGTAAGCCACCAAAATTTAACTCCCAGGAAGTGTGCGTGTGCGTGTAAAGTATGTGCATGTGTCTATGTTTGTATTTGTGTGTTCTCATGTATGTGTCGCGTGTACGTGTATCTAAGTGTGTATGATCGTGAGTGTCTTTTTTCGGTCGCCTGTTAGCACACTGCACACCAAGCCAACCTTAGCACACTGCACATCAAGCTACGTGTGTTAGCACACTGCACACCAAGCCAACCTTAGCACACTGCACATCAAGCTACGTGCGTTAGCACACTGCACACCAAGCTTTAACCAGCGCACGAAACCACCTACAGTTAGCAACACAATAACGAAAACGCTAATTTCAGAACGCCCTAGCTTTGAAACACATGCCACCAAAGAAACAAATGAACATTCTAGAAACAGGTCAAATGCATTTAGGTCTAGCGACCTTGACCTTGTTAAGACTTCTTCCCTGTCAATTACCTGTGATACATGACGTGCCGGGGGACATTCAGCCGTCACTCAGCTCTGAACGTTTCTTCGTCAGGTTGGCCAGGTCTGCCCAGGGTTCTAACTTTGTATGCATTGGTATCCGATGGATAAAGACCGGTTGACATCCAAACTAAGAGTTAGGTACACTCTATTTCTGGAGTAAGCGCGCGAGATCCATCGCTGGAATTACTTTTGAGTAAATGTAATTTTCAAGTCATTAAATCTCGCGTTTTGATTGGTTGGTGAACTGCACGTATCACAATCAGAGCGTGCCACGTCTATCAGTCCAATACAAATATGGCCCGGACCCACGCACGTTGTCATTTCCATATGTGACCAGTGGTCAGCATCTCAACGTCCTTGTGACAATTCTCTTGTATTAGAAGTAAGTCACTTTAATTACTTCACTTTGATCAAACTAACGACTATTGTTTCTAGTGCTTTGAGATTATTTTACGCTGATATATATATATGTATATGTATTAGATGCATTGACAACAATCTCTTGGGACAGGCGTGACATATGTATTGACAACAATCTCTTAGGACAGGCGTGACAGGTGTATTGGCAACGATCCCGTATGACAGACGACATAGCTGGAGTGACAACGATTCCACAGGACAGACGTCATAGCCGGAGTGACTAGGATGCCATATGACAGACACAGTATGCTGTAGTGGCAAGGATGCCGCATGATAGACAGGCCGTCTATAGTAAAAACGCTGACGTCCGACAAACATGATAGCTGTAGTCACGAGACTCCCGCGTGATAGATGTATTGACAACGATCCCGTATGACAAACGTGATAGCTGTAGTGACGAGAATCCCGCGTGACAGACCACGATAATCAATTAGGAAAGGCTTAGTCCATCTACACAATACAAACAGTGTCGGCGTAAGCCCTTCTGTTGTCCCTAGGATGTCGGAAGTTTGCTCCCTCACAACTTTTCACACTTTTTTCCCCTAGAAAATTGCTTGAACCCTGTATACTTCGTGTCACATCCAACATCCATCATTTCTGATTTCGAGCGTTACCAAAATACAACTTTCCCACTATGTTGGATGTTTCACTGTTTCATATATAAAAATTAACACAGTCAATCACAATTAATTCAAGTTGCTGAAATAATTAATTTTGCATTAAGTTGGAAATTTCTAAAAATTATTTTCTCACTTCCAATAAAACAAATGTTCTTTTGAATAAAACGTTTAATTCAACGCAAAAATTATTAAACATATTCATTATATATTATTTCCCATTTCCATTAAAACCAGTTAGTGTGGTGGCATCTCCAACGACCCTGTTGGTCATTGAAGGATACAATCATATTATGGTTGTTAGCACATCGTCTGACAGCATGCATAATGCCGTGTTGTTGTTGAAACAAGATACTACTGGATTTATCATGGCGTCTGCAGAAGCAGTTGTATTTATTAAACCGGATATAGCTGCATAAATTGGAATAGCAGTAATGATACGTTTTGCGGTGAATTGAAATTGAAGTTCCCAGTACCCATATTTTATATAAACAAAAGCCCCGGGGACAAACAATTGCAACAGCTTTCTTAATTTTGTGACTTCTGCATCAGTTAGTTGTGGAAATTCCCGCCAAAACTGTTTTCCTCTCTTTAGCGCGCCTTCCGACTCTTTCAAAACTAAGAATGATGTCCGGTGTGCTGACCTATTTTCACGGTTCTTTGAATCTTGGATTCAGCTTGTGTTAACTTAAGACTTAAGTGTGTAGCAGACAGAACATATAGCTATGTACTTTGGATATTTTTATGGTGGAAAATCAAGTAAAAACAAGACTTTGCATCGTCTTTAGCGTCTCTATAGACACTTACAACTCTTCCAAATTGACGCAGGGGTCCTGACATTATGCGAAAAAGAGGGGACGAGATGATACATGAGCATGTTTTTTTACAGAAAGTTCCGATTAAATTAAATAAAAACCAAACAAGCAAATTCAAATATTTAAAAAAATTAAAAAGAAAAAATGCAGCCCGCCCCTATCCACCCACGACCATATTCCACCCCCCCCCCCCCAATTTTTTCGGTTTATAATGTTAGAATTAATGTGGGCAGTTAAAGTATTGTTTTTATTTTTAACATAAATGTCAATTATTGTTATTAGACGCAACAAATGAATTTATAGTAAAGGGAATATTTAAAAAAAAAACTACATTTTTTAAAAATGTGTAAAAAGTATAGTAATTAAAAAAAAAACGGTTAATTTTTATTTTAAAAAAACATGTAAGACGAATACAGCATACAACAAGCCCTAGAAAGTTGACATTTTCCACGTTGATTCACCTCATGCTCCAGGCGTGCAGTGACACAGTGACACGTTAAAAAAAAATCAGCTTTGAGGTGGCCTAAAATGACCAAAACTTTGGTTATTGTTAATGTCTTGTGACGTGTGTTTGGCATTTCAGTGACGCTCTAGCAAAGATATTTGATCTGTCCGTGATTGTATAACTAAAATTTTCATGTCGTCTGCCTTTTAGCAAACTAAGTTACATTGTTACAATGCAAAGATATATTATAACATAAGCCTAAAATTGATACAATGCAAAGATATATTGTAACATAAGCCTAATATTGTTACAATGCAAAGATATATTGTGACATAAGCCTAATATTGTTACAATGCAAAGATTTATTGTAACATAAGCCTAAAATTGATACAATGCAAAGATATATTGTAACATAAGCCTAATATTGTTACAATGCAAAAATATATTGTAACATAAGCCTAAACTTGTTACAATGCAAAGATATATTGTAACATAAGCCTAATATTGTTACAATGCAAAGATATATTGTAACATAAGCCTAAAATTGTTACAATGCAAAGATATATTGTAACATAAGCCTAATATTGTTACAATGCAAAGATATATTGTAACATAAGCCTAAAATTGTTACAATGCAAAGATATATTGTAACATAAGCCTATATTTTGTTTTTCAGCAGACTCATAAAACCCTGAAATATGGCGGTTTACAGCATTTCCATCTTCGTCATCTTAACGGTCATGCTGTTAGACAACTGTCACGTGAGGTCAGAGGTCATAGGTTACGACGCTGAGCAGCAGCTGATGGCCACCTTGAAAAAGTTCATGGAGTGCAGAGAGATCCCTGGTCTGACCTTGACCCTTGTTAGGGGTGAGCATTGTGTTTAATTGTTGATCTTAATAGTTGAAATCGATCTAACAGAAATCAAACCCCCATACATTATCACCAGAGACAGATCGTATAGTAAAGACATACATTTTTATCAGAGAGCAAACATTAAGTGAAGACAGACTTTTTCACCAGAGAGCAATTATGCAGTGATTCAAAAGCAATGTAGCCACTCTTCAACAAATAACCAAATCTTCTATAGAAATAAAAATGTTAAACATACAAACATACAATTCAGAATGGCTAATGATAATAAAAATATATTAAAAAACAAACACAAACAAAAAAACCAACAAACAAACAGAACAAACAAAAACAATTTAAATCTGATCAAGACAGGGGCGGTGTGTGTGTACAGAAAGCACAATGAAACTGCAGCGCCCCTGGGGGCTCACTCAAAATTGCACCAATAACATACAGATACAGTGTGATGATTTCTTTATTTCTTTAACACTGGAACACAACAGCCTAAACAATTGTATTTGTGTAAACTCAACGGAGTCAAGAAACACCAGCATTATGTTGCTGTCCGACTAGGTGTAGAAGTTTTGTCAACATTATGTTGCTACATGTAGAAGTTTTGTTAAAAATTAAATTCAGGTAATTGACAAAATATAAGAAGGCATTTTAAAATGTAAAAAAAAATTTTGGTTAAGAGCCCCCACCCCAGTCATTGAGTAGGGCAAGGTGGGGCATTCCCACCACCCCCCCCCCCCCTGAATTTGCAGGTTTTGTTTAAATTGCCATGTATTGTGGCGTCCCCAGTAGTAAACAACTTAACAAGCCGGCCAAGTTTTGGTTTTGCCCTAAAAAAAACTGAAATGAAGCCCCCCCCCCCCCCCCCCCCCCTCGTGTCCAAAACTGGATTTAATTTATTTTAAGTTGGGTGAAGTTGGACGATTTGTAGCCGGGCCTGGTCGCTTTCGTTTTGGAATTTGGCACTGATAGATGCACTGCCCAGGGACGTAGCTAGAGTTAGTTTTGCCCTGGGTTGGTCAAGATTTTGCCACCTCCCCCCTCTACTATATAGGTTTTGAGTTGGGACAAAAAGCCCTTTCTTCACACACTAAAAATGGGCCTTCGAGCGCTGATCACCCAAACAGCCCCGCCCTCCTTTTTTTTTTTTATCTTCTACGCCACTGGAAATCTCCACCCAAACATCAAGCAAATTGTGAAAGAAACACTGACTATAAGCTGACAGTGGATTTTCATAAACAATTGAATATGATAAACGATTGCATGATTTTCATGAACCAATGATTTTCATGAACCAATGATTTTCATGAACCAATGATTTTCATGAACCGATGATTCTCATGAACCAATGATTCTCATGAACCAATGATTTTCATGAACCAATGATGTTCATGAACCAATGATTTTCATGAACCAATGATGTTCATGAACCAATGATTTTCATGAACCAATGATTTTCATGAACCAATGATGTTCATGAACCAATGATGTTCATGAACCAATGATTTTCATGAACCAATGATGTTCATGAACCAATGATTTTCATGAACCAATGATTTTTATGAACCAATGATTTTCATTAGCCAATGATTTTCATTAGCCAATGATTTTCATGAACCAATAATTTTCATGAACAAATGACGGGAAATGAAAAAGTCATTGTCGATCACTCTTGAAATTGATGAAACTTTTGCTTTTCTCGCAGGCAAGGAGTACAAGACTATCCCACTGGGCGTGTCTAACAAAGCGACAGGTGACAAGGTCACGCCCAACACCTTGTTTTACATTGGGGCCTTAACCCAGCCCTTCACAGCGACGTTGTTGGCCGAGCAGACCCAGCGGTCAGCAGGCGTGTGAGTACACTACACATTTTAAAAGATTGATTTTTTTATTTACCAAATTTTTTTCTAGTATGAGCTTTACAAATAAAACAAAACAAATCATAATTTTGCGCTGCGACACTGTGACACTGCGACACCGTGACGCCGCGACACTGCAAAACTGTGACACTGCGCCTAGGTCGGTCGTGAACGTTAAATGTACGTGTTTTTTTTAAATTGGTGCACACAAGTGAACGTCTTTCCTGTGCGCGGTGCGTAAGATTGATCTGCTCATTAACATGAGAACATTGTGTTGAGTTTTAATTTCCTTGACGCCTGAACGTGTGGACCGTGTGGACCATGTGGACCATGTGGACCGTATGGACCGTGTGGACCGTGTGGACCATATCATTATTGAATAATTCTTCCCTAAATTGAAATAAGCAGTCTTTACCCACAATAGACACAGTTGTGGCTGTGGCGAAGGACCCACAATTCACCACACTCTGTATAAATCGTAAAACGCTACTATTAAATAAAATAAAATGAACAAAAATTAAAAAGAACCACAAGAAAACAGTTACTGTCTAATGGCCTGTTAACCACCGACCTTCTGCTAGTTCATTATTTTGATTAAGAAGAGTTAGTCCGCTAGCGATGTAATTTTACAAATTTAAAAGAAATTGGTCTGAGCTCATGCAGCAGTGCCGGATTCTTTTTTGTCAGCCTCGACTTCGACACGCCCATCGCCCAGCTGATTGGTGGAGAGTTCCAGCTGTCGAACAAAGCCCTCACGGAGTCGGTCACGCTCCGGGACGCCCTGATGCACAGAACTGGTGTCTCTCCAGGTAGGGTGTGTCAGTGAGTTAAAATATCAGGTCGACTTGGCCAAGCCATCTTCATGACATTACATTGTTGTCTAAAAATAGAAATACATGAAAAGGGAAAAAAAATTGAATTGAATATGTCATTGTAATTCCTAAAAAAAAAATATTTAAAAATTGACTAAATTATTTAACACTTTAAAAAATAAAGTTTCTTCTGTTCTCTGGGTTTTCATTTAACACCTTAATGTTACAGATCATAAGAGTTTCAAAATAAAAGTAATATTTCATAAAAATTATCCTTCCATTCCTTTACAAAATTAATGAATTTCCTCTAAACACTGAAAGAATCTGTTTATGACCTGTCTTCAAACAGGAGGCATTGCTGGTTTGACAGGTCTTCCTCAAGCTATGTCAAGGTCACAAGTCATAAGGTCAGCCACTGAACAGGTCATGGGCTGGTTATAAACCACCCCGCCCCATGTGGGGATCGCCCTCCAGCTTTTGAATGCTTTAGAAATGGCTAGCGCTAAACATTCTAAGTTCTTATTTGATGTACCCATATTCTGACTGATGACTCCATGACTGACGGCTCCTTGACTGTTAACTTCATGACGAATTACTCAGGGTTGATGACTCTATGGCTGATGGTTCTTTGGTTGTTGACTTCATGACGAATGACTCAGGACTTATGACTCCATGACTAATGACTTCATGGCTGATGACACCATGACCGATGGCTCCTTGACTTTTGACTTCATGACAATGACTCGATGACTGTTGACTCCATCTATGACTGCTGACTTCCATAACTGATGACTCAAACTGTTCAAAAAGTCTTGTTCTAAATGCACGGCACAAACGATTGCAAACGAGTTAAACGAAGGTAAAGGGAAATAAATGCTGGTAAACTAGTAATAGTTTTAATGTAATATTGGTTACCTCCTTTTTCTATCCGTTTTCTGACGCGACGTGCAAGTAAAGTCGACAAAAGTTCAAACATTGGACACAATATTGGAGGATATATTAGACTATTTTAAGCACCTGCACATTTGATGATTATCCAGATACACATTTGATGATCTATCCAGTTGCACATTTCATGTGACTACCCACAAGTACTTTTATTTTATTATCCACTTGCATATTTGATAATATTACGCATATGCACTTTTTCAGATTATACGCATACATGCATTTGATGATATAATTCACCTGCAATGTGGATGATTTTATCCACCTGCATATTTGATGATTTTTATCCACCAGTATATTTGATAACATCTCCTCACTTGTATATTTGATGAACTTATTCACCTGTGTGTTTGATGATATTTGCCCACCTGTATATTAGATGTTATGACTGTCAAGAATTGTGTTGTGTGTCTTTGTGTTGTTGTCTAGGGTATGACTCTTACACCAGTACACAAGAATAACTCTTTACGAAAAAAAAGAGTCCTTTCAATGAATAGTTATTAATTTTTTTTTTACAATGACACAATGATATCATAAGTACAAACACTAGCGCAAATAGTCCAATGAAATCAGTAAGTTTCACTAACAAACTTAGTAAAAATACGCGCTAAAGAGATCACGTGACTTCATTGCTTTCTCGTTCACTCCCTCGATCCTTCCGTTCCCCACTCTACAAAACGTGTGTCTCCTTTGTTCACACAAGTTCCTACGCCAGCCACTCTTTCCCTCGCACGCCAGCCACTCTTTCCCCCTCTCACCCACCTGAACATTTGCCCCTCTCACCCACCTGAACATTTGCCCCTCTCACCCACCTGAACATTTGCCCCTCTCACCCACCTGAACATTTGCCCCTCTCACCCACCTGTATAATTGCCCCCACTCACCCATCTGCTTATTTGCCCCCTCCAGCCACCTGAAGGAACTCCCTCAGCAAGCCCACTTCCGTGATGACTTCACGTTCAACCAGTTTATGTACACGCTGGCCGCGTACGTCGGCGAGAAGATCGCCTCCAGCTCCTGGGAGAAGATGATGCGCACGCACCTGCTGGACAAGCTGCTGATGACGTCGACTCTAGTTGCAGCAGACGACACGAGCAGCTCCGACTTTGCCAGGTCTTACGTGTCCGAGGAGGGCAATCTTGTGGAGTTACCGCCCCAGACCATTGAGTACGTCATCACAATCATTGTCTATTTCAAGGCAGACGACATAACATCTAACATTCCTTTACCGTCAGCTGTTATAATTCCTTTATATTCCATTCATTTTTTTTTCAAAATCCTTTTTTAACAAATTAAATATTAATTTATATAGTCCTTTCAGCGGTTCTCAACCTGTGGTTCGCGACCCCTTTGGGGATCGCGCGACCCTTTACTTGGGGTCGCCTAAGACCATCTGAAAGCATATATACTCTACAGTTATGAAGTAGAAACAAAAATAAGTTTGTGGCTGGGGGTCGCCACAACGTGAGGAACTGTATTAAAGGGTCGCGGCATTAGGAAGGTTGAGAACCACTGTCTTAGATCATATCATACTACATTTGAATGATGTACTCTATTTTACTTAAGTATACTTTACTATACCTTATTATGTCATACCATTCTTGACTAAACCTTATTAAATCCTACCATACTAGACTGTACCTTAATATTTCATACCATACTGGACTATACCTTACATCACTATCAACATTTCAGCCTGGGACCACTAGCTCCAGCTGGAACAATGTACACCAATGCCGAAGATATGTCCAAGGCTCTCAAGCTGTTCCTCGGTGACCCATATTTGTCGGCCCAGGCTCGCATCCCTCCCCCTATCCTCGAGGAGCTGATGAACCCACGTCTGCTCCTGCCACTCGGTATCCGGGCCAGTCTGGACCGGTCAAGCTACGTGTGGCCAGTTCCTGATGTCAACGTGGGATATGGGATGGGTTTCTTCAGGAATATTTATAGAGGTGAATGTCACGTGACGGTTCTGCTAGAAGTTTACTTGTCATTATTCTGTAGTCAGTCTCAGTTCACACACACACACACACACACACACACACACATATATATACACACAAATACACACACACATTTATATATATATATATATAAATTATTAGTTAAACTACAATATATATATATATATATATATATTGTAGTCGAAATAATAATTATTTTAAAAAAAATTGCTATAATTTGAGGGATAGAGCAACATTTCGATGGATATGGATTTCTTGGATAAACGTTTTAAAGATATTATGGACATCCGTTCATGAACAATTAAAGTTGTATTTATGACAAAATAAGAGGTGGACAGTCGATAAGTGTCCATACAACAAGTTACAGCCCACCAAACAATGGCTGATGGAAGGTGTCAATGGCTGAGGGAAGGCGTCAATGGCTGAGGGAAGGCGTCAATGGCTGAGGGAAGGCTTCAATGGCCGAAGGAAGGTTTCAATGGCTGAGGGAAGGTTTCAATGGCCGAGGGAAGGTTTCAATGGCCGAGGGAAGGTTTCAATGACTAAAGGAAGGCGTCAATGGCTGAGGGAAGGCGTCAATGGCCGAGGGAAGGTTTCAATGACTGAAGGACTTTGTATATCTGGACTTTGTCCATCTGGACTTTGTATATCTGGACTTTGTATATCTGGACTTTGTACATCTGGACTTTGTATATCTGGACTTTGTACATCTGTACTTTGTACATCTGGTCTTTGTACATCTGGCCTTTGTATATCTGGACTTTGTACATCTTGACTTTGTACACCTGGACTTTGTACATCTGGACTTTGTACATCTGAACGTTGTACATCTGGACTTTGTACATCTGGCCTTTGTATATCTGGACTTTTTACATCTGGACTTTGTACATCAGGACTTTGTACATCTGGACTTGTACACCTGGACTTTGTACATCTGGACTTTGTACATCTGGACTTTGTACACCTGTACTTTGTACATCTGGACTTTGTACATCTGGACTTTGTACATCTGGACTTTGTACATCTGGACTTTGTACAGCTGGACTTTGTACATCTGGACTTTGTACATCTGAACTTTGTACATCTGGACTTTGTACATCTGAACTTTGTACGTCTGGACTTTGTACATCTGGACTTTGGGTCAAGTTGTGAAGTGAATGAAGTTTAAAATACAATTCATTTGCTTTAGTCTATACCTTCAAAATTGGCAAGAAAAAAAGCACATTCGAGACAATTCAGCTTCATAATCCGTTTATCTATATTTAAAAAAAAAAAATTTTAACTGTAAAGATATTTTAAAGTATGTTTTTTGCTAATATTTTAATAACCACATTTTTGGCATGTAAGTCGTATTTTAAAAATGCACAGGTTTATACGAATATTCCAAACAATCTCATATTCTTAATGCGAGGGCGGATCAAAGATGGGGGCAACTGATGCCTCCCCAAAGATTTAACATTCAATAATATGTTTGCTATAGGCAATATTTTTATATATATATTATATATATATATACATATTGGACCTAAGTGAATTTAATCAGCTAACCTTTTTTTGTATGTGAATATTTAAATCACACAATTAGCTAGCATTAAAAAACAGAATTTTTTAATATAATAGTATTAAACTAAGTAATGTATACCTTTAGACTTGACTGCCTGCTAGTGAGAGAGCTTGTTGATAAAAGCTGTCATTGATTTGATAACCCCAATACAGAACACTGGAGAACTATTCAACTTAATTTAAACGTCAAACTCCTACGATTAAAATCAAGTTGCTTTGAAAAACGACTTTTATTTGATTTTACAATCTCCAAGCTATTAAAGACTGTAGAAAAACAAAGGCGTGCCCCACTGTTCCAATATCACCTTAATCCTATTTGATCCCCCCAGGGTTCCAGATCCCCTGGTACGCCAGCAGCGTCTACGGCTACTCATCCATCATGTGGCTCGTCCCAGAGAGAAATGTCGGAATATTCATAGCTTTTAACGGCCAGAAACACACAGAGACGCCCCTGGCAACCATACAGGTAAGACATGAAATGAAACACATTAAAAAACATTTTAAAAAAAAATAATCAATTACCTTCAACATCCACACATCCACACACACACACACACACAAACACAAACATCTTCAAAGAGTTTCATTTTGTATATTTTAAATTCACTACATAGAAAAATAAATATTTACCGTGAGCTGTAATTTTAATTTGGGTAGTAGAGAATTGGCTTGGCCCAATATGTTTGCGTGCTTACTGCATTCGTCTGAAATAAGGGGAAAGAAATCAAAAGGTTCAAAGTCCATTTCTTCAAAAAGTAAAACCGAAAGTGTAAACTCAAATTTGCGCGTGTTCACGCCAAATCAAAACAAAACAACACTTAAATACAGAGGCGTAGCGTAAGGGGGGGGGGGGGCAGGGGGGTACAGATGTACCCGGGCGCCAGCTAGTTAGGGGCACCAAAATGTGCTTTGGTATTATTTAATTGATGAAAATAATGGGTTTGAGGGTTGAAAAAAGGAAAAGAGGGCGCTTTAAAATGAATCTTGTCCCCGGGCGCCAAACACTCTCGCTACGCCTCTGCTTAAATATTATGTTAATTGTTATGGACTTTTCTTTTCTCTCTTAACGTGATTGTTTTTTTCTTCTTCTTTGAACGGTTTTTAAGTTACAGTTTTTAAGTTATTTGATGAGTCATTAAAAAAAATGAAGTGCAAAATATGTTCGAAATAATTATGATAATTTTTTTTACGGCTAGCAAAACTTTAAATCCGTGGGGGAGATGTGGTGGGGGAGATGTACTGGGGGAGCTGTGGTGGGGGAGATGTGATGGGGGAGATGTGGGGAGATATGTGATGGGGGAGATGTGGGGAGATATGTGGTGGGGGAGATGTGGGGGGGGGGAGATGTGGTGGGGGAGCTATAGCTCAACGAGTTCCGTGTAGATATAAAAAATAATATTGTTTTTTCCCCGGAGCCATCTGGCTATATTAAATGTGTTTCGAAAATGTATTCCGCAGTTATTGTGGCATATTTGGATGCGACTTAAATAACGATCTGTGTAGTCAGGTTTCGATCAGACAACTTAACCTGATCTTTTCATTGCCCTCCCACAGGCCATTACTTATGTAGCAACGGATCTTATGCTCGGATTCGAACCGTGGATCAACGAGACGGCGGCGTGCACGTTCCCTGAACCATTTATCAAGGTCGGAGAGTTCCCCAATGTTGAGTTCAAACCCCAGACACCAGACTTCGCCCTCACAGACTACCAAGGCACGTACCACAGTCCCCTCATGTGTGACATCACGATACGGAAGTCAGCCTCCAACCTCAAGGCCCTGACCTTGACCATGGGGAAAATAACCGGGACCCTCCTCCCGGAGGGCGGCAACGTCTTCAGATTTTTCCTTGAGGGCGCCAACAGGTACATGCAGGCGCCCTTGGCCGGGAAACACCCGATTCCATTCGCCAGACTTTTCTTCGAGTACAAAGGCACGCAGTGTGTCGGCCTCAAGCTCCCAGACTCAGTGTTTGGCGGCAATCCTGTAAACTTTGTCAAGACTCAAAGTTTCAAGGAAGAATTGTGATGAGAAGTTGCACAGTATGTTAAATATATTCCTTATGTGTCTATGTGATTCATTTTTTTTTATTAAATAAAACACGCATGATTTTATGTAGGAGAGTGTTTGATTAAATGTATGTGTTTAAAATGCGATAATTCTATAGCAATGAATTAGTATTTTTCCATGTTCTGATTTTTGCTTTCTGGTATCCTTTACCACAGTCTGCCAAATATTCTTCATATCATTATCTACCATCCTCTGGCCCTACTCCCCATATCATCCTCTACCTTCATCACCCACCTACTCTCCATATCATCCTCTACCTTCATCACCTACCTACTCTCCATATCATCATCTACCTTCATCACCTACCTACTCCCCATATCACCCTCTACCTTCATCACCCACCTACTCTCCATATCACCCTCTACCTTCATAACCCACCTACTCTCCATATCACCCTCTACCTTCATCACCCACCTACTCCCCATATCACCCTCTACCTTCATCACCCACCTACTCTCCATATCACCCTCTACCTTCATCACCCACCTACTCTCCATATCACCCTCTAGAACCCCCAAACCACTACACTTTACCCTACTCATATCCCCATCTCTTTAACATATAAAGAACCCACCTCACCACAAGAGTTTGTTCCCATCATGATAAACATGCACCACTGATCTACATCTTTAGTTTGTGCAACAGAGCCAGACTTTAATCATCTCAGGATTACGTCACCGATATACAGCAACGTTTGAACTTGACACATCAAAACTAAAGTGACACGTAAATGCAATGATAACACAGACATGCCAAAACATCAGGAGATAAAAATCAGCCCACACGAGGCACGATGTGAAGATGTGCTTGCTGCTCATGAGAATAGGCCACGAGATTACAACAAACTTCCGTTATCACAAAGTGTTTTGCCAGATAAGGCGAGTAACCTGACATCCTCTGACCCAGCGATAGGTGGTTTCCTAGAGAGGTGACCACTTATCTGGCTAGGTGACCGACTTACAATGTTTTATGTGTAGATTATCACTTGACTTTCACTCTTCTGTAGATTTTATTTCAGTTGAAAGCAGTTAAGTTTTGTGTGCATGGGTGGGAGTGAAAGTGAACGTGTTGAAACCCCTCCACCAATCGGTATAAATAATTTATTAAAAAGATCTATTCCCAGCCGTCCTTTGGTGCCGCCTTCGTCTTTTGGTGCCGCCTTCGTCTTTTGTTGCCGCCTTTCATCTTTTGGTGCCGCCTTCGTCTTTTGATGCCGCCTTCGTCTTTTGGTAACACCTTCGTCTTTTTGTTCTATAGAGCCTCCAGCACGTGCCAGATTAAAAGTAATAAGGAATTCTGTGCCTTTTAATTCTAAAACATTCTATCCAATAAGCGCTTATGTCTGTCTTTAACTAAAGTACAAGGCAATAAAAAAATATTTGTATATTACATGGCTATTTTTTGAGCAAGTCATCCATGGACAATATCTAATGGTATCTTTAGTAGGATATCTAAAGTACTCATGATACAATATCTCAAGTAGCTATACTATAGTACAAAAACTTGAGGTATCTTTGGTACAATAACTTAAGTTATCTTTGTAACAATAACTTGAGGTATCTTTGGTACAATAACTTAAGTTATCATTGGTACAATATCTTAAGTTATCATTGGTACAATATCTTAAGTTATCTTTGGTACAATTTCTTTAGTTATCTTTGGTACATTAATTTAAGTTATCTTTGGTACAATATCTTAAGTTATCATTGGTACAATATCTTAAGTTATCTTTGGTACAATTTCTTAAGTTATCTTTGGTACAATAACTTAAGTTATCTTTGGTACAATAACTTAAGTTATTTTTGGTACAATAACTTAGTTATCTTTGATACAAAAAGTAAAGTTATCCTTTGTATATTGTATAAAGTGACTCTCTAAACATAGCTGCCCGGAGATCATTGGACACAGCAAATCTGTTTTAACACAGCTTTATCATGTCACGTTATACAGTTCAAAATATGGCATGCACACCTGGTCATGCACACCTGGACATGCACACCGGGTCATGCACACCTGGTCATGCACACCTGGTCATGCACACATGGTCATGCACATCTGGTCATGCACACCCGGTCATGCACACCTGGTCATGCACACCTGGTCATGCACACCTGGTCATGCCCTCCTGGTCATGCCCTCCTGGTCATGCCCACCTGGTCATGCCCACCTGGTCATGCACACCTGGAGATGCACACATGGTCATGTACACCTGGCCATGCACATCTGGTCATGCCCACCTGGGCATGCTTACTTGGTCATGCCCACCTGGTCATGCACACCTGGTCATGCCCTCCTGGTCATGCACACCTGGTCATGTACACCTGGCCATGCCCATCTGGTCATGCCCACCTGGTCATGCCCACCTGGTCATGCACACCTAGTCATGCCCTCCTGGTCATGCACACCTGGTCATGTACATCTGGACATGCACACCTGGTCATGCCCACCTGGTCATGCCCACCTGGTCATGCACACCTAGTCATGCCCTCCTGGTCATGCACATCTGGACATGCACACCTGGTCATGCCCACCTGGTCATGCTTACCTGGTCATGCCCACCTGGTCATGCACACATGATAATGCCCACATGATTATGCACACCTGGTCATGCACACCTGGTCATGCACACCTGGTCATGCCCACCTGGTCATGCCCACTTGGTCATACACACATGATCATGCCCACCTGGTCATGCCCACCTGGTCATGCAAGCCTGGTCATGGCTCAGGTCACTGAAACTACCAGCATCCCCCTTTAAACAACCTATCATATTACCCGACAATGTCAGGTGTTGGCCTGTATATATGTCATATGGGCCTGGTACGTTTAGCTCCTACCTTGGGCCTAACATCGGTCTTACCTTTGTCAGGTGAATGTCAGTTCAACATATATCACTGCCTTCAATTCTGCCGTTTGAACGCTAAACAAATAATTAAAAAAATTAAGAAGAAAAAGAAAAAAACACCACAGTCTTCCAACCATCAAGCGTCCACCTTGCAGGAAGTGGGTGTCTGTTCTGTGTAAATGGGGATCGGATGGAGCCGATAGCTTTAGCTTTTGAAAAGTAGGGCTTTTAACGCTACATTTTAAAAAAGGGCCCATCAACAGTGCTCTATTTCGCCCCCCCCCCCCCTTTTTTTTTCCAGCCTTCCTCAGAGACCCCCGTATGGAGTCAGGATAATATTTATTTTTGTTTTATATTTTCAGAAGACATAAATATAATGAAATGTATTTATCTTCATTTCATGTGTTTATAATCTAGGAAGCTCCCTTTCTAACGTATTGGACCTAATTTCAAAATAATAAAGGGAAAATATTGTGATGATTAGCATAAAACACAAAGAACACACTATATCACATGACATTATTATATCACATGACATTATTATATCACATGACATTATTATATCACATGACATTATTATATGACATGACATTATTACATGACATGACATTTTGAATCAAATGTTATTGGAAATTATTTATTGATAAACAAGTTGTTACCTGAGCTTTCCATTGGTTTTTATAACTTGATAATTGTCCGATATTTTAAAGGGTGGCAGTGGAAGTGTTTCAGACACGTGGTTTAGAAACGTGGTTTAGACACGTGTTTTAGACACGTGTTTTAGACACGTGTTTTAGACACGTGTTTTAGACACGTGTTTTAGACACGTGTTTTAGACACGTGTTTTAGACACGTGTTTTAGACACGTGTTTTAGACACGTGTTTTAGACACGTGTTTTAGACACGTGTTTTAGACACGTGTTTTAGACACGTGTTTTAGACACGTGTTTTAGACACGTGTTTTAGACACGTGTTTTAGACACGTGTTTTAGACACGTGTTTTAGACACGTGTTTTAGACACGTGTTTTAGACACGTGTTTTAGACACGTGTTTTAGACACGTGTTTTAGACACATGTTTTAGACACATGTTTTAGACACATGTTTTAGACATATGTTTTAGACACGTGTTTTGAGTATTATCTGTCCGAAATGTGCTTCAGTGGGCCCAGTGTCTGTGAGGTGCTAGGGCATCACTGACCCGCACGCTGACTTGCTATTTATAGATTCAGATCTTTATTGTTGGCTTATGCCCTGTGTCACGAGCTCCCTATGCTAAGTGACCCTTGGTCTATATTCTTATACAACACCTCTGACACCACCTTGTTTTGATGTGTCCAAGGAAACACAATAACTATACAATAAACAAAGTCTTCAATATAACGTATAATGACTAAAGCTAATTTATTGTTTAAATGTTCTAAGTAAAGTAATATGCAATCTACAATGAGAATAATAGCATGCGCTATGAAGAAATACACTTCGAAATAATAGGATGATTTTCGTACATATATGCTTACTAAAATGGCATTACAATAGTGATTCTAGATATTGAGCAACTCTGCATCATACAATCGAAACGCTACCATACGACTAAGTGGAGTCTTGCAAGACTGTCGCCCCCTCTACAGCGTGAATCTGTCTTATGGCCTATCGTCGTGGTTGTTAGCGTCTCTTGTTGTCTCTCTGCACTGGCATCTGCGCACACACTCCGTCACGAGTTTGTGACGATTAGTTATGGCGTTAAAAGGTGGCTATTCCTGAAATACATGAATAAGTCACCTACACCAAGTGATCTATGCTAAGCCCTATCTAACTACTTACCGTAGACTTCCAAAATACTAAATCTCTACATAACGTAACTATCATAAAGCTCCTCCATACATACACCTTACATACACTTACCTCTCTATGTTGATAATGTTCTACGTTGATACTGCGGCAAGGCTGGTACTAGGTAAGTCTATGTGTCTGAGCTCTGACGAGAGAAGTCTCATGTGTGGGCCGTAGTGCTCAGTGAAACTACCGAATTAGATGTCCCTACTTATACCCCTCGTTCCTACCCAAACTTCTTTGTTGGTCCAAGAATGCTATCTCTTAACCCATTCCTGACCCCTATCGTTTCCAGTCAATTAGGAATTTCCGTCCTTAACCCCAAAAGTATCCATGCCCCAAAACTTGTCCCCCGACCCTGTCCGTCGTGACCCATAGGTTACCCTAACATTGGAGCTCTCTCTCTCCTGTCCCGCCCCAGTAAATCAACCAGTGGACACCCCCGCCCCAGTGACCGCACCCTCACCCGCCCCAGTAACGGTCACCGTGTGACACACGCCCCCACTTAAGCTAATTTTCCCACAAATTAGCAACTCTTTTCTGGCAGCCTAGACAATGCATCTGCCCAGATTGCGTCTGTTCCTTTTATGTTCTCGACGCGGAAGTCATATGGTTGCATTGCAAGAGCCCATCGCGTCACTCTTGCGTTGCTTTGCTCGTTGCATTTTAACCATGTCAGTGGTGCATGGTCTGTCTCTATGACAAAACTGCGTCCATACAAATATTGCTGCAGTTTTGACAAGGCGAACACTATCGCCAAGCACTCTCTTTCTATCGTGGAATACTTCTCTTCTGCCTTTTTCAATTTCCTGCTTACAAACATCACAGGATGACGGACCCCATCGTAAACCTGTAGCAAGCAACCTCCTATGCCACTGTTTGATGCGTCTGTTTGTAATATGAATTCTTTCGTCCAGTCAGGCATCTTCAAAATGGGCTTGCTCGCAAGCAGCTGGTTAATGTGCTTAAATGCGATTTCTTGTGGCTCCTCCCATTTAAACTTGTTGCCATGTGACTTTTTGGTCAGATCAGACAGTGCAGAGGTCACAGCTGAGAAATTAGGCACAAATTTACGGTAGTAGCCCGCTAAGCCAAGAAAGCTCCTCACTTGCTTTTTTGTCGTGGGTCTTTCGCAATTTGTTATAGCCTGAATCTTCTCATTTTGAGGCTTTATAACGCCTGCCTGCACTGTGTGTCCCAAAAACTCCACTTCCTCCATAGCTAACATCGTTTTCGATGGCTTAATCTTGAGATTAGCCTCCCTCACTCGATTGAGTACCCTCTCACAGATCTCTAAGTGATCGTTCCATGTAGCACTGTGAATTAGAACATCATCGACAAAAGCCTCTACGCCCGGTCCCACATTTTTCATGATCATCCTTACCAGCCGATTGAATGCCGCCGGAGAACTTTTTAACCCAAATGGCAACACCTTGTATTGAAACAGACCTTCGGGCGTACTGAAGGCTGTCAGTGGTTTCGATGTGTCATCAAGTGGAACCTGCCAATACCCTTTCGTGAGGTCAAACTTTGAAAAATATTTTGAGCCAGTGAGGTTAGCCATAATTGCCTCAACCTCGGGCATCGGTTCAGCGTCATCTGCTGTAACAGAATTCAATCTTCTGTAATCATTACAGAACCGAAACGATCCATCAGGCTTCTTTACCAAGACTATTGGTGAGGAATATGCCGACTCTGACGGCTCAATTACGCCAGCAGCCAACATTCCATCCACCTCTTCTTTGATGGTTTCCCTTGTTGAAAATGGTAATGGATACTGCCTCACCTTGACCGGCTTGTGGTCAGTCAACTGTATGCGGTGTGTGTAAACACTAGTCAGTCCAGGTTTATCACTAAACACGTCCGCGTACTTCCTGATAAGTCTGCTCATTTCGTCCCGTTTTTCAGTGTCCAACCTCTCACTCACTCTTACATCTCTGTAGTCCTCTGTTTGTGAAAGTTGGAGACCTGTTTCCTTCATAGAAATAGGCGTTGCATCTTCTCCATCTTCAACCTCCTCTATAACTACAGCCGCCGCTGTTTTGACTGGCCTTCCTCTTTCTACATATGCCTTTAGCATGTTCAAGTGGTACGTCCTTCTTTTTCCACGAACATTAAGGACGTAATCCACCCGTCCAACCCTCTCCTCAACAACGTAAGGACCTTTCCAAGTCATTTGTAACTTGGACTTCTCGGTGGGTAACAAAATCAAGACACTATCTCCAGATCGAAAAGATCTCATCTTGGCACCTCGGTCGTAGTGTTTCTTCTGATTTTGTTGCTCCTGTCTCAAATGCTCATTTGCTAACTCAAGAGCGTCCTGGAGTCTTTCTCGCATAGTTAGAACATACTCATAAGTGTTCCTCACCTCCGGATTAGCTTCACCGGTCCATAGGTCCTTCAAGATGGATAACGGTCCTCTCACAGAATGTCCAAACATTAACTCAAATGGACTGAAACCTGTACTCGCCTGAGGCGTCTCCCTGTAGGCGAACAACAGCGGTGCCAGATAGGCGTCCCACTCTTTTGGATGCTTATGTGCCACCCGCTTCAACATGGCCTTGAGCGTTCCATTGAAGCGCTCACACAATCCATTGGCCATTGCGTGATATGGCGTAGTGAACAACTGTTTTGTCTTCAACAACTCACTAACTTCACGCATTAGTTCTCCTGTGAATTGTGCCCCCCTATCAGACACAATCTCCCTCGGAACTCCCAATCGTGAGAACATCTCCATCAATGCCTCACTCACAGCTTCTGCTGTCACTTTAGGCAATGCTTTTGCCTCAGGAAATCTGGTAGCATAATCTACCAAGGTCAAAATGTACTTATTTCCCTTGTTGCTGCGCGTAAGCGGCCCAACAATATCAATAGCTACCCTGTCAAAAGGAGTGTCCATCAATGGCATGGGAACCAGCGGTGCTTTTGTCACCCTCCCCTTATTGGAGGTTTTCTGACACGCGTCACATGACCTCACGAATCTAGCGACGTCAGAGCTCACACCAGGCCAAAAGAATGATGCTAAAACCCGATCTAAGGTCCGCCCTATTCCAAGGTGACCTGCGAAGACATTTTCATGGGCAATCTTGAGTATCTCTGCCCTAAACGGTGTGGGCACTAACAGTTGTTTGACGTTAGGTTTTCCATACTTGCCCTTCTTGATCCGATACATCATTTCCTTTTCCTTTATCAGCCAGCTGTCACTTTCCTCACTTTTGCTACTGACCCTCTCAAACATTCTGGTCAACGTGACATCTTCCCCTTGTGCCTTTATTATCTCCCCTGTTGATTTAGTTGCTATGTTGCTCGTGGCTCCGCCCTTCTCACCCATAGTGGAAGCTAACCCATGGACTACTTGCCCTTCCTCTGACTTTTCGTCCTCTTCAGCTCTTCGTTGAGTGGAGCGCGTCATCACGGCCCCAACCCCCTCATCAACGTGGTCTACCACCCCCTCCAGGTTTCCTATCATCAGGTCAACCAAAGGTGTCTCTACCACCAGAGCCTCCACTTGGCCCCTGTAATACGGTGTGTCCACATTAAATTTCGCAGTGGGTGCCTCAAACTGCATTCCATTTGCCACTGTGTACTTCTTAATGTCACCCGTATAACATTCCTTGGTCATTAATTTACTAGCAACCAATGCCAAGCTACACCCCGAATCTCGGAGAACTGATACATCTCTCACCCCGTTAACTGTACCTGTAACGGTGTAACCCTCCAAACCAATAATGTCTGGATTTACGGCCCCTATGGCTAAAGTTTCCACACCTTGGCCACGCCTTCGCACCCCGTTGGCATTGTGTGTCAATTCAATACCCCCTTTGTTGTCCGTCTTCACGGCCGCTGCCCCTATCCGTTTCTTGGGACAAAACTTTGCGATGTGGTTGTGTGCCCCACAAACAAAACAACCACGTTTTTCCTCTCCGCGAGAGTTCCACTGACCACTACTCTTTTCTCTTCTACAGTCCCTACTTAAATGCCCTGGAGCATTGCAAGTGTTACAAATAATTCTCTTACCTTGTCCTCCATTTGTTTGTGTCTTCTGTCTTGTGAGTACATCTTGGTCTCTGCCACTCTGATGAGCCTGACTGTACAAGTCCGCCATCTCGACCAATTCCTTCACTGATTTAGGGTTCCTCTCCTTCAGGAAGATCCTAAGATTTTCACTCACCACATTCAGAAGCTGTTCCCTTACAAACAAATCAGCCATGCCACTTACCGTTCTCTCAGAGCCTGAGAGTTCTATCCACCTATCTAAGTATCTTTGTATCCTAACAGATAGCTGAGTATATGTTTCTTCCTTCTCTAACTTTGTCTCCCTAAACTTCTTCCTATACCCCTCAGCTGTTAGTAAATATTTCTTGAATAGTTCACCTTTTAACGTCTGATAATCTGTGCTTTCTTGTTCGTCCAGTCCAGTATATACTTCTAAAGCTCTACCCGTTAATAGTGACCCTAGAAAGTTTCCCCATTGTGCTTCAGGCCAATTGTTAGCCTTTGCTAACCGTTCAAATCTTTTGAGATAACTGTCCAAGTCTTCTTTTGTGTCGTCAAACGGAGGAATGCGAGGTCCCTTCATGACTGGCTGTCTCACTTCAACCGGCCCATTGTCATTGTAACCCTCTTCGTCCAACCCACCATTGTTCGGACCTCCTTTGGACGCGCCCCCCTTGTCTGACATCCCATTACCTCTACTTGTCTCGATTTCCAGTTGTAACTGTAGTTTACGTATCTGGAAGTCTCTTTCAGCTTGTCGTTGTCGTTCTTCAATTTCGGCTAGTTTTAGTCTGTCTTCCCTTTCAGCTAACCTATCATCCCTTTCGATTTGTTTTTGTCTTTCTTCATATTCCATCGTCAGTTTCTGTCTGCCTTTCTCTTCTTCGTACAACTGTCTAAACTCAGCTTCGCTAACACCTTTCTTTTTAGCTGCGCTGAGCGCCTCCAAATATTCCATATTACAATAAAATTATCTGAAGATAGAGAAAAATCTAAAGTAAAATCAAACAATAACAGTGATGGTTACAGTACGTGGATCTTGAACCGTGAGGTCCAACATATGCAATTAACTAGATACAACTAAGTACAATCTTAACTAAAATTATGCAATGCAAATTAACTTGACTAAAATAACAATTGCTATGACATCCCACTTCTGACACCAGTTTGTCACGAGCTCCCTATGCTAAGTGACCCTTGGTCTATATTCTTATACAACACCTCTGACACCACCTTGTTTTGATGTGTCCAAGGAAACACAATAACTATACAATAAACAAAGTCTTCAATATAACGTATAATGACTAAAGCTAATTTATTGTTTAAATGTTCTAAGTAAAGTAATATGCAATCTACAATGAGAATAATAGCATGCGCTATGAAGAAATACACTTCGAAATAATAGGATGATTTTCGTACATATATGCTTACTAAAATGGCATTACAATAGTGATTCTAGATATTGAGCAACTCTGCATCATACAATCGAAACGCTACCATACGACTAAGTGGAGTCTTGCAAGACTGTCGCCCCCTCTACAGCGTGAATCTGTCTTATGGCCTATCGTCGTGGTTGTTAGCGTCTCTTGTTGTCTCTCTGCACTGGCATCTGCGCACACACTCCGTCACGAGTTTGTGACGATTAGTTATGGCGTTAAAAGGTGGCTATTCCTGAAATACATGAATAAGTCACCTACACCAAGTGATCTATGCTAAGCCCTATCTAACTACTTACCGTAGACTTCCAAAATACTAAATCTCTACATAACGTAACTATCATAAAGCTCCTCCATACATACACCTTACATACACTTACCTCTCTATGTTGATAATGTTCTACGTTGATACTGCGGCAAGGCTGGTACTAGGTAAGTCTATGTGTCTGAGCTCTGACGAGAGAAGTCTCATGTGTGGGCCGTAGTGCTCAGTGAAACTACCGAATTAGATGTCCCTACTTATACCCCTCGTTCCTACCCAAACTTCTTTGTTGGTCCAAGAATGCTATCTCTTAACCCATTCCTGACCCCTATCGTTTCCAGTCAATTAGGAATTTCCGTCCTTAACCCCAAAAGTATCCATGCCCCAAAACTTGTCCCCCGACCCTGTCCGTCGTGACCCATAGGTTACCCTAACATTGGAGCTCTCTCTCTCCTGTCCCGCCCCAGTAAATCAACCAGTGGACACCCCCGCCCCAGTGACCGCACCCTCACCCGCCCCAGTAACGGTCACCGTGTGACACCCTGGGTCACCAAATGAGACAAGACAAGTCTGACGAAACATAATGTGTTGCTTCAATTTGCCCATCAGCCTTTTCCTCACGGATCCGACACTGCGTGTGACTTGATTTTTTAAAGATAATCTTTATACCACACAATTTAGGTCGTCTTTATCAGTGTTAGCAAATAGTCTGTAAATAAAAAACAGAAGAAATATCATTAAGATTGTGAATACACTTCTGGTTCTGTTAAGGTACGTTGCTGCATCCATATATACTGGCATATGTGCAACGGTTGGGGAAGCGATTATGTGCTAGTTTTGTCTTACTCATCCTGGCTGTCTCAGACTGACCCCCAAGACAAAATATCTTAAGGAGATAGGTTAAGAAAGACTCGGGCTGTCCACGGACAGCGTGTTGAAACGACTTGGTATTTGGACAACACAACTATACATTCTTCTTCTTCTTTTTTACTTTTTTTTGTGTGTGTGCTGGCATCCTTCCTCACATCATGTGGATGATACAGCTTGGCACCAGTGGCGTCGCAGGGGCTGTCGCAATGTTTCATTGTACCAATGTTATCCGCCTACGGGACTCCATCTCCGGGGTTTGAATTCAGAGTTTCCTTCTCTTAGATGAGTTGCCGTCCAAGGTTAACGAGTCCCATCCACCCGGGGTGCTGGTGATGTTTTTGCTTGACTGGGATTTGGTGGGGGACCAAACTTGAGATTGGCTCAGTTTAGACCACACCTGGCCACCCAGCACCACTATTCTGCTGTGAAAGTCATCGCGGGGCGGTACCTTTGGTGATCTGACACAAGGTGTGAGGTCTTATGGCGAGAGATGTTGCGGACTTTAAGGGTGTCCTTAACACAGTCGTCCCACTGCCGGTGTGGTCTTAAACTTCTCCTGACAACGGCCAGCCTGCATTGCATTTTAGTTGACAGGCAAGAATAAAACCGATTCATTTTCCGTTGGGGCATTTACCGGCTGATTGGTATGGGACCAAGTGCTTGTTTTATTTCCTGGTTCCGATTGGGGCCCCTTCCTTTCTTGTTTGACCAGCTGATCGCCTTTGGTCCTCATCTCGTGTTATTCTAATTGAACCACGGACCTCCAATTATATCCCGGAACTCCAATTAATCACGGTATTCCAATTAGATCCCGGTACTCCATTAGATCACGAGACTCCAATTAGACCACGGTACTCAAATTAGACCATAGTACTTTAACTAGACTATAGTACTGATAGGTCGATGTGTCTAATTTTGAGCATGTTTTTTTTCCCATAATCAAGAGAGTATAAATGATGACATGTGTAGGCATGACGTCACCAGACATGACGTCACCAGACATGACGTCACCAGACATGACGTCACTATCTAATGATCATTAGTTTTGGGTTACATACTTTACCGGTTTTATTGTTTTGACTTTTTTAACTGAAAAAACAAAAAAACAAAAAACAAAAAAAAAAACAACCTATACTGCAACCTTTAAAAAATCTGGCCTGCCATTCAATTGGGATTTGCCTTTCATTGATTATATTTGCCGTAATTTCCTATTCAAGTCACATTCCTCAGGCTGGAATACAACTCTTAGAATCAACAGTTCAGCAAAGTTTTTATGTTAATTGAATTTTCTTTTTACTCTTTATTCTGTTCGCTGAAGAAGGCATCTTGCCCATACGTTCGATGTTTTATGATGTCCAGTTTTTCAGGTCCCTTACCTATCTTGTCTCACCTTTTAACTTGTTCAAGTCAGCCTGCCCTTGGTTGCATTAAATATCGGCTATCTATTTCACATCAGTTGTTGTTTTTTTCTATGACCACTTGTCCAACGCTTTCTTTCTGCCCCACAGATTTTCTTTTCTTTCTTTGCAAACACTCTTTATTTCACCAGTCTCTCCCCACCACCCCCAGACACAACTTGATGTTGTAGAAACATGTTTGAAGACATGTCTCAGACACATGTTTTAGACACATGTTTTAGACACGTGTTTTCAGTATTATCTGTCCGAAATGTGGTTCAGCGGGCCCAGTGTCTCTGAGGCGCAAGGGCACCACCGACCCGCACGCTGTCTTGCTATTTATAGTTTCAGATCTTTATTTTTGCTTATGCCCTGGGTCACGAAGGCTTCAATCCGGCCCTGCTGCTATTATATTGTCAGCACGTTTTTCCTTTGCCAATTTTAAGTGAGCAATCCACTGTCAATCAATAAATCCACTGTCAATAAATTATATCCGCTGTCAGTCAATGATATCCACTTTCAATCACAAGCATATCCGCTTTCAATCAATGATATCCACTGTCAATTAATTGTATCCACTGTCACTCAATCATATCTCCTTTCAATCAATGAAATCCAATGGGATTCAATTATATCCACTGTCAATCAAGGATATCATTCCTCAGATGCAGATCCGTAGCCGTAGAAAGAAATAAGCAACCAAAGATTAAATGAAGAAAATCCATAGTTGGATAGTTGGAGCTTAAGTCTGCAGCTTAACATTATTTTGATACTTTGCCACTAAGCCCGGACGGGCCCCCCCCCCTAGAGTTGTAAGAAACATTGAAATATTGACATACACATCTATATGAGATAGCCTTTGTCTGGCGTATCATGACAAAATAAAACTCGAAGGGATGCAGACGTTAACGTGGAGAAAATATGATACACAATAGTTACTGTTTTACATAACTTTATTTCCCCGATGTCCTCGCGTTAAATGAACAACGTGAGATCCCCTTATTCCCGCCCCCCCCCCACCCTGTCCCTCACTGTCCTCAGCAACAGTTTGTGAAACACCTCCACCTTGCCGTTACCACACATTGCCCCCCCCCCTCCCCCACCCTGTCCATCACTGCCCTCAGCAACAGTTTGTGAAAAACCTCCACCTTGCCGTTATCACACATTGCCTCCTCCCACTCCCCCACCCTGTCCATCACTGTCCTCAGCAACAGTTTGTGAAAAACCTCCACCTTGCCGTTATCACACATTGCCCTCCCCCCCCCCGCGCCGTCTTTCCACGCTTGCCCACTGTTTGACGTACACATTGTCCCACATCTTCCCACGCATGCCCAGTGTTCTACGTACACAGCTTAAGGATAAGAAATAATTGGCTGATGAAGGAGAACACAAAATAGAATTTTTCATTTGGAAAAAAATACAAAAACAAAAACAAACAAACATACAACTACCGCCCCCCGTCCCTTTCCTAAAGATGAACCCAGTTTCTGTCTGTGACATGTGAGTCATTACGCCAGTGCACAGTCGACAGAAGTGACCTGCATTAAGTGAACCCTCTGCCAGGACTTCAGATTGTTGACTTCAAGGCTGTTCAATGTACGACGAGGCTTCGCTCGCCTTCCAGCCAGTTGGAGTAATGGGTAGGCCTTCGTCTGGCTTCACCTGGCCTGCTTTAAAATACATTGGACTATTTCCTTGAATAAATGGATTTCTTGCCGTCAGTGTTATGGATATGGATATGGAGCTAAAAAGCAGGTAAATGATTTTTTTTTCAAACATTGACATAAGCTTGGACAAAATAATGATGTTATAATGATAGTATCATGGTGGTATGTTGTCATGTTATTCATATTAATCTCAATTGTGTTTAATTAATGATAGAAAATAAAAAAAGTCAAATTAATGCAATGGTTGTCATCCTACTGTTAAGGCAGTTTGATACTAAACAATTAATTTTATTTACAAAATAACGTATAGTGTTCTTTTTTAAAAATATATATGTTTATATATATATTTAATACTAAAAACTATTTAGTTGCATATACCTAATCTTAGATACGATTCTAAACAATTCTTTTTATATACCTAATAGTAAATACTATTTTCAACAATTCGGTTTATATATCTAAAAAAGTCAGTATGTGAAATTAATGATACAAAATATTGGATAAACGTATTTAAACTACGATGGATTGGTTTTTAATACTTGTTTAATTGTTATAACTTTGACACAAATAAAAAAACGTTCTTAAAGATATTTGAGGAATTGTTCACTTGCTACTACTTGCTTCAGTACCCTCCTGCATAGCCCTGGCAGTAGATAACTTGCCAATAGTATGCTTGATAACCCTAAGTAGATATGACTGTCTGTAGAAATATTTACAGAACACTTTATTTCAAAGGGCATTATTTTTACCTATGCCAAATTCTAGTTTTGATTCTGTCACAAAATATTGACAAGCAAATGTTTCTAACAAAGGTCTCGTTTCAAATGAAACTAATTATATACATGTATATGTGGACTACTAGTTTGAATTTAGAAAAAAATAAATAAAAATACATAAATACATAAATACATAAATACATAAAGTAAATGAAGGTTCTTTGGTACTTGAACAGCCTGGTATCATCAAGTTACTAGAGCACGGTTTCCTGCCTATGGGATTTTAAAGGGGAAGCGTTATTAACGGTAATGGTTATTTAGTGATTGTATGATGTAATTGAGGTCAGAGTTCAAACATGTGTCTGACAAAAGACGAGATCCCTCGTTTGCAATTTTTTTTAATTTGATACAGGATTGTTTGCTCTAAGATTGTTCACATTTGGGATTTTTTTCCTAAAGGATTGTTTCCTAAAGGATTGTTTCCATAGGATTGTGTGTGTCCGTAACTGTGATACCCGGCTTCATTGTGCCCATGTTTGTTTTCCACTGCCGTGTTTCGTTGTCTGTCTGTGTCCATGTCAATGACCAAGGCACCTGTCAATGACCAAGGCACCTTGCGTCGTAGCGTAAATTAAAACATCTCCGTTTGTTGGTTTGCACAACCACAAACCCCCAGCTGATAAGCTTTAAGAAATTAATCCCTCCCATCCGGCTTATCAGGATTAACTGCTGCATGGTTGGGTCAGGAGAGGCGATACTTGGCCTGCAGGTTTATGCGATGACCTTGACCCATTGGGGGGGGGGTATCGTTTGCATTCATTCAGTGATGGAGTCAGTCAGTGATGGAGTCAGTCAGTGGTGGAGACAGTTGGTGATGGAGTCAGTCAGTGATGGAGTCGGTCAGTGGTGGAGACAGTTGGTGATGCAGTCAGACAGTGACGACGTCAGTCAACGATGTAGTCAGTCTACGATGTAGTCAGTCAGTTAAAGAGTCAGTTAGTGGTGGCGTCAGTCAGTGATGGCGTCAGTCGGTGATATGATATATTCCAGTTTGGAGAAAGATGATACTGACGTTTAGCTGTGAGTGTGTGTGTGTGTGTGTGAGGGGTCATGTTGTTTTCAAACCCCTAAATGCTCTGAGGCTTTCATATTGAATAAAAAAAATCTACTGGCGCCCTCCCCCGAAGCACCCCCAACCCGCTTTATCTTATGTGGCGTCTGCTGGCCCAAAAGTCCACTTTTTACACTTCTTTGACATTTCTAACACGAAGCAGTCACAAAGTAATCAAAAAGTGGTACTTTAAAACATGGTACTTTAAAACATGGTACTTTAAAACATGGTACTTTAAAACATGGTACTTTAAAACGCGGTACTTTAAAACGTGGTACTTTAAAACGCGGTACTTTAAAACATGGTACTTTAAAACATGGTACTTTAAAACGCAGTACTTTAAAACGCGGAGTTTTAAACTTATTTCACTCCCAATTAAAATCCCACCACGCAACTCTCACTGTTTTTCCTCATTCAGCCGAATTGAAATATCTTCCAACACTGTGACCTGCATCAAACTTGTGCCCTACATTCCTTCACAATGTGTTCTAATATCCATTATAAAATTATTTTCTATTATCGGCTTTGAAATCTATTCTAATGTCTCCCCAGAGATAGAAAGAAGAGGCTTTTGAAGTGGAGGATTTAATTCTCTGTATCAGACACATCTGAAGTGCTATCTTCATCAAAAATATTCCTCTAAGGAAGAATAATGGTCCATTTCAAGCTTATAATCAGATTCAGACTCCATAGCAATGCTTTAGTGTGTAGTTACAGTGAACCGGTCGTGTGGCAAAACATGTGTAAATTGTGGTAACACGGCGTAAAAGGAAATTCATGAATGGACAAGTTGCTACCAGATTTCTTCAAGAACTAGTAGTATGAACGATTTTTCTTTATTGCCAAATAGAAATTTAACATGCAAAAATAATAAATCTTTATTTTCGTCTTTTAATATTATTTTTTTTATATATATTTAAGGGTTGTTTTTTTCAACCGCCAGATATGACCGATTTTTCAATCTCTCGTCTTTTGAGAGTTAAACTTATTTTTTTTAAGATTAAAAAAAAATAATAAAAAAAATAATAAAAAAACAAGTTGTCAGTTCTGTGCTGAAAACCGTCCATGTAATTCCAACCATACCGTCCATGTAATTCCAACCATACCGTCCATGTAATTCCAACCAAGTCTTCCGATTAATTTCAACCATCTCGTCTTGTGTAATCTGAACCAAACCGTCCGTGTCAATTCAACTGGGTTAAATCTTGTTAACTCCCAGGCACGTCCCACTTCCTGTTTATAATTACTGTTGAACTCTTGTATACACACAAAGAAAAACTAGGCACAGCTCGCCTTGTTCATGTGCTCGAAACATTTCTTCTCTCTCGTTCACGAGATGAAAAAAAAAATATATATGTTTCATTTAATTTTTTGTACACCAGCGTTTCATAGAACTGAGATAAAATTTTGACAGCCGAACAGCCGAACAACCAAACAGTCGGGATTTTTTTGGCCATACAGTTGAGTCAGAGTCGGTGGCAAGGAATCGTACTCCTGTGCAGTTATTCTAATATTTGTTGGCTGTAAACATTGATGTTTGAATAGGAAAACGTCATGCGTAACAGGTACACACTTATGACGGTCTTGCCTAACAGGTACACACTTATCACGGTCTTGCCTAGCAGGTACTCACTTATGACGGTCTTGCCCAACAGGTACACACTTCTGACGGTCTTTCCCAACATGTACACACTTCTGACGGTCTTGCCCAACAGGTACACACTTATGACGGTCTTGCCTAACAGGTACTCACTTCTGACTGTCTTTCCCAACAGGTACACACTTCTGACGGTCTTGCCCAACAGGTACACACTTCTGACGGTCTTGCCCAACAGGTACTCACTTATGACGGTCTTGCCTAACAGGTTCTCACTTATGACGGTCTTGCCTAACAGGTACTCACTTCTGACGGTTCATTAAAAAATCTTAATGTGTAGACCAGTGCTTTCAAAGCTTTCAAAATTTCGTGTTGGCGACACACCTTTTAAGCGTATTTCTCCCTACAATATTTATCTAGCTATCGTGTCTCCCTGTCTTGTCTCATCAGAGCAGACGCCCTCATCAGACCAGACGCCCTCATCAGACCAGACGCCCTCATCAGACCAGACGCCCTCATCAAACCAGACGCCCTCATCGGGGCAGACGCCCTCATTGGGTCAGGCGTCCTCATCAGAGCAGACGATCTTCTGAAGTATCAGATTTTTAAACTTTGACCTCCATTTCGTCACAAAATATTGCATACGTGGGCTTTTAATAAAATTTACCATATCCAACACTCAATCCATCATTTTTGCAAGACCCAGATGTGCGTGGATGTTGGTATGGATGTTCTTCGCGCGACACACCTACACCCTGCAGGCGACTCACCACTGTGTCGCGACACACGGTCTGGAAAGCACTGGTATAGACAGAAAACATTAAGTAGCTATCAAGCGCACGCCCAGCAGTTTTCCTAGAACACTCTTAATGTGTGGACAATGTGTGGTTAGTGTTAGTATGTACACTTTTGAAAGTTTCATAGACGAATCTTAATGTGACGTCACAGGGTGCCCAGTTTGTTCACTTCTGAAAGTTTGATAAAGAACAATCTTGATGTGACGTCACATGGTGCACGGGAACACATCAATACCCTGTCCGCATCACAGCCCGGTCGGAAGGGGGGGGGGGGGCGTGACAGATATCTTATCTTATCTGGAAGTCACGGCGATACACAATTCATTAGACTCGCCCGTGACCCTGACGGTAACAGAATGTCGTTTATTGCCTGAACTTTTCACACTCTCAAAAAGCAGACGGTCATTAAGATAGGGGTAATTTATACTTTTCAAGCAATCTCCTTCCACCAGAGGCGTAGCTAGAGTGTTTTGGCGCCCGGGGAAAAGAATCATTTTAAGAGCCTCCCTTTCTTTTTTCAACTCTCAAACCCAATATTTCATCAAAAAATTAATATCAAAGCACATTTTGGCGCCCCTAAGTAGTCTGGTGCCCAGTGACGTCACATCGCTTGAATGACTTCATTCTACCCTCTCAGTGACGTTACATCACCTGAATGACTTCATTCTTCCCTCTCAGTGACGTTACATCACCTGAATGACTTCATTCTTCCCTCTCAGTGACGTTACATCACCTGAATGACTTCATTCTTCCCTCTCAGTGACGTTACATCACCCGAATGACTTCATTCTTCCCTCTCAGTGACGTTACATCACCTGAATGACTTCATTCTTCCCTCTCAGTGACGTTACATCACCTGAATGACTTCATTCTTCCCTCTCAGTGACGTTACATCACCTGAATGACTTCATTCTTCCCTCTCAGTGACGTCACATACATATGCATAAATCAATGGACTTGTACATTTCTGGACGACATCTCGAGTTCCCGGACAATATCTTAGTTTCCAGAGAAAGTCTAGGTCCCAGACAACATCTGAGTTTCTTTACCTCTAAGTTTCTAGAACATTTCCGTAAGTCAGTAAATTAGCCTAACCCTGCTTCCACGACCTAATTGTTCCACCTTTACCCATCCTACCTCCATATACATACATTTTTTTTTACATACAACTAACCCATCTCAAAACCCCAGCCAGGGCCTTGTGCTAATTGAATGCTATTTACCCCGGCTGATATGATATTACTGGTTTACGTCATGCCCGGTACTTGTTCACTCCAGTGGCGTAGCTAGGAGGGTGCGGGGCCTTGGAAGTTATTTATCGTTAGAGGCGTCTTGTTTACTTTCATTCATCTTTTCTGGTGAATGAACTTAAGCTGACCCCAAGTTCGGCAGCGCTATTAGTAGGGTGTGGCTTACTAAAAAATAATCTCCTTTGACCTCGGTAACAACTAACTAAAATCTATGGTCTGTATTATTATTATTAGAATTTTGTAGAATTATGTAGAAGGTTTGAGAAACGATTACAATGTGTAGTCCTTCCACAAGTATCTATGAAACAGGCTATTTATAGCCGAGAGATTGAGCGGCAGAGGAGACGAGAGTTATTTTAAGCGTGTGCTATTGTTTTTTGCTATACGAGACAGAGATTTGTTTATTGTGTGTTTGTAGATTCCTTTTCATCTTTGTACATTTTTTACAACATTGTGTATTCTTCAACATTGTACCGGTACAAGCCAAACATTATTCTCTACGTCAATAGCTTTAAATGTATTTCTTTTTGATTTTGTAATTTATAATAAACATAATAAAACTCATTAATTGTAATTAGCCCTGGTTTGATTATCGTATTCTTTGTTATTGTTGTTTAACATATGGTATTGTCTATTGTTGTGTACTGTTTTAGAATGAGTCAAAAATTTAAATAAGAGATTAATTTCTCCATACTGATAACAGTGCGTAACATTTACTCCGGCCGACATGATATTAATGGTTTACACCATGCCGGGTATTTGTTCACTCCAGTGGCGTAGCTAGAGGGGGGTGCGAGGGCGTTTTACGTTATTTTCCCATGCCGATATGATATTTAATGTCTTACGCCATGCTGGGTATTCGTTTACTCGCTTGTTTTCCGAAATTTTTTAATGTCAGCTGTAACAGGTGATTAGCTCTGAGTCGGGCAACTCATCGCTGGTCGTTTGCTGCTAAGCTCATAAATGTCAAGACAAATTCTTAAAAAATACAACCAAAAAGCACAACACCTCAATGAGCTTAACCCTCTTAAAAATACTGGACAAAATTATTTATAAAAAAAATTAAATAGTTTGCGATTATGAAATTAGTGACTTGAAGGCGCCACAAGAGAAATACATGTGTATTGGTGCTCGTCAATTTCCCCATTCAACTCCGCGTTCTCACTACTGAGATGGAATAATGCCTTTTGAAAGAGAATGGAAGAACGACAACACCTTATTTGTGCCATTACAAGATTGTAATGCTTCCTCGGGCAAAACAAAAACAACAACAAAAAACGCAGAAAAGTTAAAATATAATTTCTTCATTTCTTGTTGGCAAACTTTTCAACGAGTTCTTTATCGCCGTGGATAATGACAACGTCTCGTTCAGTTGATATCTTCTTCTTCTCTTCTTATGTTTGAGGGCCCACGATCAATTTATTGATCATTCTGGCTCCTGGTTTGAATTCAAAGTTTGCCTTCTCTTAGATGAGTTACCGTCCAAGGTTAGCGAGTCCCATCCACCCGGGTGATGTTTTTGCTTGACTCCATGGGCCTGGGTGGGGGATTGCACTCCAGACCATCAACTTGAGATTTGCTCAGTTTAGACCACTCGGCCACCCAGCAATATCATTGACAATACATTCAATCGAACATAATAATTGATTATCTCAAATAAGTATAATATTTTAATTTGAAGAAAAAAAGAAAACAAAGTCTTTTGCCACTTGCTGTAACGGCTTGAGGCACCGTCAACATTACTTTGCACGCGATCGCAGAGTTCTGCATAGAATCTGCCAGCAACACAAACAGTTAAAGACGTGGTAATGATGTTATGTATTTATCCTAGGGTCATTTCTCTTTAGAAACCTCAATTTTCTAGTAACCAGTACGACCGAAACATCCACATCCCGTGTAATCCAACTTCTCGTCGCCACGTCCCAATCCACACAGTGTCGGCTCAAATTATGCGGGACAGTGATACGGAGTTGTTACATAAAAGCCAAAATTGTCCAAGTACAATGAGGGCTCGTTCGTAGATTACGTCGGAGGGAAGTCGATAATTTTTGACACTTTGTGACAGGAGGGAGGGGGTCAAAAATTTGTGACGACACGTTTATTATTATTTTTTTTATATAAATTTTTTTTTTAAAACTAAAATTTTCTAATTTTGAAAAATCTTTATTTCATTAATTAAAACCCCCCCATTAATTTGAGGTATAAATTGCCTCAGGTATTAAAGGTACTATGAACTCAGTCGCTCACACCGTTTGCTCATATCGAAAAATGACACAAAAACTTTTGTGGCCAATTTACATTCGGCTTGTGGATAACTTCGTCGTTTCGCGTCACAGTTTTCTAATAATACTACATCTTAATCCATTATGGGAAAATGTTAAAAAATATAATAAAATCTTAGTTTATTTATGAAAATTTTATGCATGTTTTGATTTTATTAGGTGCGACGTGACACGGGGTGGGGGGGGGAGAATTTATGACACTTCGTGACAGTGGGGGAGGAGGAGTCTAAAAATGTAATTTTTTTTTGCGTGACGTAATTTACGGACGACCTCTTACAGTTAAAACATGTCTTCAAAGATCCCAAGGTCTGGTCTACTACCCGCAAGAAACATCTCTAGATACATTTCTCATATGCCCATATCTCAGCCCATCGTTGCGTTCTATAAACGCGGTCTCAATGTCCACTGAGCACTTACCTTTGCAGTGGTCATTGCAGTGGTCATTGTAGTGGTCATTTCAGTGGTCATTGTAGTGGTCATTGCAGTGGTCATTGCAGTGGTCATTGCAGTGGTCATTGCAGTGGTCATTGCTGATGCAAACCCTTCTTTTCTGTGTTTCCCGGAGGAAAGGATCCGACCTTGGGACATGTGTAATGGCCGCATCAAGTTGCGTAGCCGAGGTCAGCAGTGATCTTGTAGACGGTGGTGACATCATATACGACGTCAAACCATATGACAATGACAAGCAGAAATTCAAAAATCACCCCTGTGCAAGACAAGCAGCCTCACCATTCACTTAGGGGTCTTCACGTGATTGAACGGGGGACAATGGCAGATTGATCATTTGATAATCTGGTACCTGCGAACATCGTGTTGTTGGGCCATCAATATAATACGACGCAGATAAGTTAGATTTGCGGACCCTCCACCCCTTTGCACACTTAGTTTTTTGGCCCAACCCCTTTTATGCGTACGTCCAATGACCTTTCGATCCCCCCCCCCCCCGAAAAAAATAAATCATAAAATAAAAAAGAGAAAAAAAAAGTTAATTGTAAAAAAAATATTAAAAAGAAAGATATATAATGTAATAGTAACATCTTGTTTTTTTTACTGCTGTTCGGCGAGCCCAGTTCTTCCCAAACTATACCCCAAGTCACCCTGGGGTGCCGCGTTGTCCTCGGGCAAGGCATTAACAAAGGAGCGAAGAGGGTACTCGTCCCGGGGGCCAACATCAGGGGGCGCCAAATGTCTTAAGATAGGAGCTTAAAAGTGATTGAAACTATAAAATCTTATAGTACCCGGTACTTCACAAAGACGAGGGGCGCCGAAAATCGAAATTTTGCTGATCCGCCTAGGGCGGCACTTTTTTTTCCTATTTATTTAGGGGTGTCATATTCGGGATTCACCCCGTGTGCCGCGTTTCCTCTGCACGGCCCTGCCCTGGGTTGACGCGCATTCCTCACAAGGGCACATAACAATATTACAAATGACAACAGTGACTCAATTGAGTACCAGTAGCCTTTAGCCGTTACTAGATTTCGCTTATAAGTTACTAGATGACGCTTAGCAGTTACTAGGTGACGCTTAGCAGTTACTAGGTGACGCTTAACAACTACTAGATGAAGCTTAACAATTAATAGATGACGCTTACCAGTTACTAGATGACGCTTAGCAATTAATAGATGACGCTTAGCAGTTACTAGATGACGCTTAGCAGTTACTTGATGACACTTAGCAATTAATAGATGACGCTTAGCAGTTACTAGATGACGCTTTGTGACGTGCATACACAGGTGTTTTTTCTTTAATTTCTACCCAACACCTTTTTAAAAATGTATTCGCCTATTTCGAAGTTTACTTGTAAGAATTTAACACAATGCGTCTCGCGCAAACCTTAATTTGGCAAGGGCGCCGTGAAATCGAAAAGCTTTAGGAACCTCTGGCGTAGCGGAACAAAATACTTGACAGGGTGATGAGATATGTGGTGGACTGAATTTTGCTACTATGACCCAGTAGGCCTACAGCTAGCGCAGCAAAATTATGGCGATATTTCCAACAAAACATTGTGTGATATTTATGCAGAGTAAGATATATAAATATACTATTTATTTTACTGTCAAAAGGTAAGACATTTTTTTTGAAGTATTTTTGAATGAATGTACATACTTCCTTCCGAGGACCTATGCCCTCGCCTCCCCGCCACACGGTCATAAACACGTGTATGCCAAATCTCAAAAATGTAACACCCCCTCCCCCCTGAGTGCATAACTCCTTTATGGGTGCCACCCCTGGCTGGAGATTACTCTAAATAGACACGGCCTGGCAATATCAATAATTTATAATATTATAATAAGAGCTAAACGCTGATCCCCCCCCCCTTACAAGGGGTCACCCCGTTCACCACCCCTTTAGCGCCGGCCCTGCCCCATCTCACAGCCTATTTAACTTCCCTCCATCTAATTGTCCAGGCCTTTTATCTCTACCCCAACCCACCCACCCACTACCCCCCTACCCCCCATTGTCAAAATTAAATTTACAGAAGTGTAAACTTATTAACCCCTGTACATTTTGTGGCCAATGTTGACCTGTAATTTTTGTGGCCAATGTTGACCCCTGTTAAATCCCTTTATACACGACACAGCAATAATTGTTCGGTAGCCCACACACAACACCACCGCCATGCAGAGTATTCAAAAGTTGGATTAAACGAAAGAAACAAGATGTCTAGAGCAAGGAAAGCATCTGACGCTAAAAATGCATTTAGACCCATATGGCCTTAGGATATAATTGTCTCAGCGGGGACATGGTGCCACTGAACAGGCATAATGAAAACAGATGTTCGTGACGTAGGACAGCTTGCGTCGGTGTTCAACTGTCTTGGGTTTGCTTCTTATTCTACATCATAAATTCCAAACACCCACTGACACACCCACTGGCCCACCCACTAAACATTTTTTTAAAAAAACGGAACTAATTTTTAATTGCCTGAGATTTACAATTATATTAACATCTTCTTTTCCTTTGGTACACTCTCCTTCGTTTCACTTAGTCAAAATGGACCCGGACACGCAGCGCCGGCATTCGGACCCAGGTCCCATTAGACTCAATGTTATTCGGATGTCATTTGTCGTAGTTTATTTTAGTTAAACTCAAGAATTAAGTTTTCAAACGTATATTCCATTCAATTATCTTTCTTCTTCTTCTATATATTAAGGGCCCACGATCAATTTATTGATCATTATGGCTCCTATGAATGTAGATGGGATTTGCAATGTTTCTGTGCCTGGTGTTAATGAGGATATTTCACTGGTTACAAGAGTTACTGTTTGAGGGTATCATGCACTAGGGGTTGGAAGGTCTGAGGCAATAGGCGCAAATGAGTCAAGTGTTGTCGCCTCAACTGTTCCTTTTGGAAGCTTGTTCCAGTCCCTGGATCGGTACCACATTTTGTCTTACAAACCCAACAATATTATTTTAAAATAGTTTTTTAATCCCAACCTCTCACTTCTGGTACCCGGTGCGAACAGTCGCAGCCTACACACAATCACAAACATATCGCCTGACGTCATATCCGTCATAATTTCCCTGTTATTGCGTCACACTCATCATCATCATCATCATGTCCCTTAGTCCTTGGACCGTTGGGGCGCCACAGATGACATGAAAACTATCCTTCTCCATTCCTCTCTGTCTTCTGCACTACGCACAGCGTCGCCTAGTTTTAGTCCCGTCCACTCTTTAATGTTATCTTCCCATCTTTTTCACTCTACGTCACAAATAGCTTCCCTCCCACACCCTCCCCCCCCCCCCCCCCCCGGCGTTTAACTCAATGACGTCATGTTCCCACGACCTAAAGAAACACGCTGAGGCAATGAAGACTAACGTCGTCCGTGTCTTAATTGAGTGGGTGGGTGGATGGGTGGGTTGGTGGGATTTACTCTCATCGCCTCGAGCTACTGTGAGAGACACCAAATTTGTCATTGCCACATTCCATCTGACTAGAGTTCCTATAAGTTAGCCACTGCCATGGACGTCCTAATGAATCTCCATCGGTAGAAAGCAACGTTATGAAATACATGGAGTACCAATCACTGCTTGCTTATTTGAGGGGGGGGGGCAGCCATCAGGTTAGTCTGCTCAGAGAGGAATGTGTAATTAAATAATTGATGTTATTGACATTTAGAGGCAGAGAGACTTGCCTTTGGTGACAGCAAAAATTCGGACCGTCTGCTCAGCTGAAGGGATTTCCGATAATCGAAATAGATTTTGATTGACATAAGTGACCCATACTTACCGTCAACCTATGGAACCGAATTTTGGCACACAGCCTCACTGCCGACGACTACACATTCTGTCAAATAATATGTAGGCCTAATTATTGACCTGTCAGTAGAATCTAACGATTACAAACACATCTCCTAATTTGCAGAGAATCGGATAGAGACATCTAGCTAAACCATGAGGTATGACTGCGGACACCGCCAGGTAGCCAGAATTCTATGCAGTCACATAAGTCAAAGTTTCATGACTTAAAAGATGACCTCAAAGCTCTCAAGGATCGGCTGTTGCGTGACCGTCCTGTGGTCATTGTATCCGTCATCTGATGGTCAGACTCAGCGACACAACTGTAACAACGTCACTAAGGGAACATCTGTAGCACACGCGTAAGTAAAAAGAGTATGTTATCTCAAAGTACAAGAGCATGGTATCTCTAAGTACAAGAGTATGGTATCTCTAAGTACAAGAGTATGCTATCTCTAAGTACAACTCTAAGTACAACAGTATGTTATCTCTAAGTACAAGAGTATGGTATCTCTAAGTACAAGAGTATGCTATCTCTAAGTACAAGAGTATATTATCTCAAAGTACAAGAGTATGGTATCGCTAAGTACAAGAGTATGCTATCTCTAAGTGCAAGAGTATGTTATTTCAAAGTACAAGAGTATGGTATCTCTAAGTACAAGAGTATGGTATCTCTAAGTACAAGAGTATGCTATCTCTAAGTACAAGAGTATGTTATCTCAAAGTACAAGAGTATGCTATCTCTAAGTACAACAGTATGTTATCTCTAAGTACAAGAGTATGTTATCTCTAAGTACAAGAGTATGGTATCTCTAAGTACAAGAGTATGTTATCTCTAAGTACAAGAGTATGGTATCTTTAAGTACAAGAGTAGGGTATCTCTAAGTGCAAGAGTATGTTACGAGTTGACGCAGACATCAGACACCAAGAGGGTGCCCCGAGTGACCTAAGTCAAAGTTTTAGTGAAAATAATTTTTTACCAATTTCTAATTAGTGAAGAAATCTGTTTGTTAGCATCTGTGTTTGTTAACACCTGTTTATTTCAACATGTTTGTTTAATATGTTTTGTTAACATTTGTGCTTTTTTACATCAGTGTTCTTATCACGTGTCTTTGTTAACATCTGTGTAGGACGACATCTGTGTCTGTTAACAAATGTGTTTGTTTTTCAGAATTATGTGAGAATAAACGTTTCCCCCAAAATGTTTAATTAGATCTACAAAACATGTTCCTTGCTCAACAGCCGTGGAGGCAGTCAACTCCGACTCCTTCCAAGGGATCAGCCGGTCATTTTCATAATGGTGCACGACACACTTCTCCATTTCTTTCTAGAACATGCCAAATGCTTCTATTTCTCTCTAGGACAATCCCAACCGTTTTGGATAAGAATGAGGCGGCCTTACTTCTGCTCCTGGGTTTTGGCGGTCTGTCCATCATCCTGGCATTTGTGTATGTGCTCATCAGGTAAGGCGTTGAGCTTGATTAAATTGAAACTTGTCATTTTTACATTAGCAGCTCATCAATGTGGAAACATTCACACGTAGTGGACCGTTCAATTCTGATACATTTACATGTCACCTTATAGTTGTCGCACACATTTATTTTAACACATGTATGGACCCTGTAACATAACTGAATATAGTTGTTCAGCATGTTATCTAATATTCCCTTTATTAATATGTATGGTCATCCTTTATTTTTACTGCTATCTCTCAAGAATTGAATAGGTCCGAGTAAATATATCACACAGTTCTTTATTCACATAATTGATACAAATATAATTCTTGAATTAGTTAAATCCATGTAACAGATGTAGTTACAATATAACATAAGAAATATTACACACTTTGATATTATTCTATCCATGAATTCACATCACATTGAAATATGGCTTCCATCTCTCTCTGACCAAAAAACGTGCACTCTCAATGGCGTGCAGCCTTACACTCTAAAAGTCATGCTATCTTCCTATGCCACAAAAAACTAGTTTCCCTTATTCTCATCCTATGATTAAATTACTCCGCCACCGTGCATGGGAATAAACAATACAGTCATGTGACTGAGTACCATTCACTCGTTGTGTTACAGACCCATAAGAACACCAATACGCATTTATACTTTGACCCATTAACGGTGGCTGTGTAAATCATTTTTGGGGTATAGTGTGTGTATATAATTGGACATAGTATATGCATGTTCACCGGAAACATTTGCACAGATATGTCACGACAGTTCCCCTACCACAGTTTGTCCGTGAGCCAAAGTGGACGCCCGTAATGCCATGACAATGGCTCTGTAACAGTTTGTCATTGAGTCAGTGTGGAGGCCCGTAATACCATGACACTTGCTCTGTAACAGTTTGTCACTTGGTCAATGTTTAAGGTCCAGAATAAAACAGTAGATATTACTACAATCATCTGAAGCAATTCACGCCAATCTTCCACAGACGCTTTGTGTTTGATGACTCCAATAACTTAGACTCAACGTTTGACGCCGGAGGAAACGTGTCTGCGTCGCTGACTGCGGTGACCATCGCTGCCCAGCTGCTGTGGCCGGCTGACCTTATGCAAAGTGTGACCATCGCTGTCAAGGTGGGAATGTGTTTGTGCATTGTATCAACTTTTCAACGTGGCGATAGAAATTTTTTCAAAGAATTAGAAGACAGACGTCTATATTACTCTATATAAAGTTGGTTATTAATTTCACCTACTCAGTAAATCTGCTTATCTGTGTATCAATCAATCCATGATTTCATCAGCCCACCTAAAAATCTGATTTATCTGTGTATCAATCCATCATTTGAAAGAATATGTTGTCATAGGCATTGAGTCTATGTGCCAAGTTTCAGCTCGATAGGTTGAGGGAAAGTGTATCAAATACCATCTGAAGATTTTACCTTGAACATACAAAAGCCAAGTCAATAGAAAGGATTTACAAATATGTATATTTTTTTAAAAGCAGCAAATTTTGATGAATGAAATCCATTTGTTTCTCCTTGACATTGTCTTGTATAAGGTATCATATGAAAACTTACTTTTGACCTTGTCTCTCCCTCCCCAGTACGGCATAGCCGGTGGCTTCTGGTACTGTGCGTCTGCTCTGGTCAACATGTCCCTGTTCCCACTTCTGTCGTTCAAATTTAAGACACGGGCACCCGGCGCCAAGACTTTCTTACAGGTAAAAAATCTAGGTCACATCGGAATGGTCTGTGAACCAATAGGGGGGCGTATGGGATTTTATTTTGAGCACTCCCGTCACGCTTGATTGAACCACAACAAATGGAAACCGAAACCAATAGAAGAAGACACTTGAAAACAGTTATGAGACAAGTCACGCGATGAAAGTAGAGACCAATCGAAACTTGACTGTCACCCCAAAAATTCTTTACGATATAATCTCATCCATGTGCTATCACATATATCCATAAAATACCATCCATATGTAATCACAAATATCCTTATAATATGATCCATATGTTATCACATATATCCATATAATCTCACCCCTAGGTATCCTTTATATATCCACGCGATCTCATCCTCAAAATATCCTATATACATCCACATGATTTCTTCCGCAGTTTATCCAATACATCCCTACGACTTCCATCCACAGGTTATCCTGGCCCGGTTCGGCCGACCGGCTCATACAGTGTTTTGTGTGTTTGCACTCCTGGTCAATGTCATTGTTCTGACGTCCATCATAGTCGGGGGCATAGCTGTCTTGACGGTGAGAACATTCGGACACGTTATGCTGTATGAGACAGCAACGAATAAAGGGTCATAAAGACGTGTGTTATTGGCTGGTAAAAACTGCTGGTAAAAATTGGCTGGTAAAAACTGTTGGTAAAAATTGGCTGGTAAAAAATGGCTGGTAAAAATGGCTGGTACAAAATTGCTACTATAAATTGCTGGTATAAATGACTATTTAAATTGGCTGGTACAATTGGCTGGTATAAATAAGTGGTAAAAATGGCTGGTTAATAATGGATAGTATAAATTGCTGGTATAAGTGGCTGGTATAATTGGCTGGTATAAATGCCTCGTATAATTGGCTGGTATAAATGGATGAAATAAACGGCTGGTATAATTGGTTGGTATTATTGTCTGGTATAAATGGCTACTGAAATTGGCTGGTACAAAGAAGTGGTGTCAATGGCTGGTACAAATGACTAGTTAACGGTTCCGTTATTTTTTAGGCTTACCTGGTTATGTCAACGACCCGTCTCTCTGATCTTAACGTGTGTTTTATTGACCAGATCACCATCAAGGACGCCTCACCAGAGTACTGCATCCTGATACTGGCCACCCTGTGCGGGAGCTACTCGTTCATTGGGGGGCTGGGCTCCACCTTCTACGTCAGCTATTTCAATGCCTTCACCACCTGCCTCGTGCTCAGCTTGTTGGTCTTGAACGTGTTCTACCAGGTAAATGAGATCAATCAATAAGTCAATCTGTCTTGAACGTGTTCTTCCAGGTAAATGAGATCAATCAATAAATCAATCTGTCTTGAACGTGTTCTTCCAGGTAAATGAGACCAATCAATAGAGTCAATCGGTCTTAACGTGTTCTACCAGGTAAATGAGACCAGTCAATAGATTCAATCGGTCTTGAACGTGTTCTACCAGGTAAATGAGACTAATGGAGTCAACTCCGACATTGTGTCCACATCATTTACGAATATTTTGAGAGGTCATCGATTTTTTAAACTTATATTAAATACAAATATTTCTTTAATTGATCCACTGCTGACCCACTGACCGCCCACAGCTGGCTAACTGCCAACCCACTGCTGGCCCACTGCCTGCCCACTGCTGGTCCACTGCCCGCCCAAAGCTGGCCTACTGTCTGGAGCTTATCCTGTAGTTCATGTTTTTATGTTATCGCAATTAACAACAAAAGAGACGTTCTATAATTCGCCCCGGCATTTAATGGTTGAACATTTTGAAACCAACCTCCCACTTTTCAAGTGAGATGAGATTTGCTTAAGAAAGGTGTGCTTCTTCACAATTCACTGTACTAAAAATTATTTGCCAAAATGTTCAAAATTCTTCGATGAATAAAATGGACAATTTTTCACGAGATGGTGGATCATAATAAAGAGAAAAATATGGTTGTTGAAGTAAAAGTTATATGTAAAAAAAAGATAGATAACTCCTTAGTTATGATAACACTGTGATAACAAGCCCCGTATGTTTCTTTTCTGGTTCGGTATGTTAATTGTTATCCTTTCAGGGTCTATGAAAGTCAATTTCATGATTACTAGACCAGTGGTTCTTAAACCCGTATCTCACAGACAAAGATATGTATTTAAAAAAAACACAAAAAAACCTTAAATTTGAATGCATGTTTTTAACCGAAATAATACGTATATTTGACCCCAAAACTCCTCTCCCAAAACTCCACTTTAGGACGACCCACCGTTTGGCACGCTGGATGAGATCTACAACAAGATCAACTGCTCGGCTCTAGTGCCTGGCAACAGAGATGGAAGCTACTTCACGTTTCTGTCTGAGGGAGCCATGCTGTTTGCAGTGCAAGGTCAGGGCATGGTTACTGTCCGGATATTTTGACTGTTTTGGGGCATTTTGACTTTTGGGACATTTTAACTATTGGGGCATTTTGACTGTTTGGGCATTTAATTATTGGGGCATTTGACTTTTGGGACATTTTAGCTATTGGGGCATTTTGACTTTGGGACTTTTTAACTATTTGGGCATTTTGACTGTTGGGGCATTTGACTTTTGGGACATTTTAGCTATTGGGGCATTTTGACTTTGGGACTTTTTTTTTATTGTTGGGGCTTTTTGACATTTTCGGGAGTTTTGACTGTTGGGGCATTTTGACTGTTAGGGTATTCTAGCTTTTGGGGCATTTTGACTGTTAGGGTATTCTAGCTTTTGGGGCATTTTGACTGTTGGGGCTTTTGGACTGTTTTGGCATGTAAACTGATTGCTTTTGACTGTTGTACTTTTGGACTGTTGTGGCTTGTAAACTGCATGATAAGTTTGAATATTCGATGTCTTCGTTTATCTAAGCTGTACGATTATATCTCTAGTGAATGTATCTTTGTACATCCGGGTCATACGATTCCATTTCTAGTGAATAGTTTTGTGTGATGATCTAAGTTATTTATTTGGTCGATCGGGCGTTTGATGGGCCCTTTAGAAAACTTAAAGATGTCAACATGACCCTCGTTTTGAGCGTGTTCTATTTATTTAGCTCATTCAGAAATACTGTCAACTTCTAGCTTGGTTATGAGTCCCGACAAACGATGATGCTTGTTCCAACTCCTTGATTGCACCCACATCCCTCAGCCACCCTACTCCTTGAGTGCACCCACAACCCTACAGCGACCCCACTCCTTGAATTCACCCACAACCCTTCAGCCACCCTACTCTTTGAATGCACCCACATCCCTCAGCCACCCTACTTCTAAAATTCATGATTTAATTTTGTATGTTCATAATTTTTCTTTGCATTGAAATGTAAATGTCAAAAAAGGTCTTGCATGATGAAATACATGTACCGTATATTACCAAATACTTGTACCGTATATTACCAAATACTTATACCGTATATCACCAAATACATGAACTGTATATTACCAAATACTTGTACCGTATATCACCCAATACATGAACCGTATATTACCAAATACTTGTACCGTATATCACCCAATACATGAACCGTATATTACCAAATACTTGTACCGTATATCACCAAATACATGAACCGTATATTACCAAATACATGTACCGTATATCACAAATACATGAACCGTATATTACCAAATACATGTACCGTCTATTACCGCGTATAACGTGATCAACGAATAATGTGAAGCGAAAGTGTCGTGGCCATAGATTGAAATAATTTAATCCTTTGTCCATAATAATACAAAACGAGTTAAACAAGTAAGCAGTAAGTTTTAATAAAAATAGCGAAATCCTTGAAAGGATGATTCTATTTCAAATAAACTGATACACCTATGTCAATATCCCGGCCATACCGATGCCTATGTCAATATCCCGACCATACCGATGCACCTATGTCAATATCCCGGCCATACCGATGCACCTATGTCAATATCCCGGCCATACCGATGCAAGTATGCCAATATACCGATGCAATTATGCCAATATCCCGGTCACACCGATGCACTTATGCCAATATTCCGGCCATACCGATGCAATTATGTCAATATCCCGGTCATACCGATGCAATTATGCCAATATCCCGGTCACACCGATGCAATTATGTCAATATCCCGGCCATACCGATGCAATTATGTCAATATCCCGGTCATACCATGCAATTATGCCAATATCCCGGTCATACCGATGCAAGTATGCCAATATCCCGGCCATGCCGATGCAAGTATGCCAATATCCCGACAATACCGATGCACCTATGTAAATATCCCGGCCATACCGATGCACCTATGTCAATATCCCGGCCATACCGATGCACCTATGTCAATGTCCCGGCCATACCGATGCACCTATGTAAATATCCCGGCCATACCGATGCACCTATGTCAATATCCCGGCCATACCGATGCAGGTATGCCAATATCCCGGCCATACCGATGCAAGTATGTCAATATCCCGGTCATAGCAACGCAATTATGCCAATATACCGGTCACACCGATGCAATTATGCCAATATCCCGGCCATACCGATGCAATTATGTCAATATTCCGGTCATACCGATGCAATTATGCCAATATCCCGGCCATACCGATGCAAGTATGCCAATATCCCGGCCATACCGATGCAAGTATGCCAATATCCCGGCCATACCGATACAAGTTTGCCAATATCCCGACCATACCGATGCAAGTATGCCAATATCCCGGTCATACCGATGCAAGTATGTCAATATCCCGGCGATACCGCTGCAAGTATGCCAATATCCCGGCCATAGCGATGCAAGTATGCCAATATCCCGGCCATACCGATGCAACTATGTCAATATCCCGGTCATACCGATGCAAATATGTCAAGATATCGGTCATACCGAGGCAACTATGTCAGATCCCGGTCATACAGATGCAAATATGTCAAGATATCGGTCATACCGAGGCAACTATGTCAGATCCCTGTCATACAGATGCAAATATGTCAATACCCTTGTCAGACAGATACAACTGTGAAAATCCCTTCTGCCGAGATTGCTGAGTGGGCCAAGAAGATTATGTTACACAGTCATTAGTACACATCCAGTGTCATCTTAAGGCGTGGGCATTGGTATACATCGTTCAAGGCTGATGACACATTTCTAACACGCGCATGTAAAGCGAACACCCAATTGTACGTATCGTTTTGTTACCCTAAATTTCTCGCATTTCGCGCGGTGACATACGGCAATTATAGCTTCATAAACTTTGGCCTTAAAACGATTCCTCTAAAGTAGGGCGCCAGGAAGCCCATACTTTAGAAAAGTAGCAGGTGTGGCTTCTAACATGAAGCCTACGGTCTACGCCACTACATCATTATGAGCACATGACCCTCCTGCTAACTCACGGTCGTAATTTATATATATATAGTTATAATTAAATTATATCTTAGTATAGATAATTAGAGCTATTTCCTTTATCATTATGGATTCGCGATCTGTTGGCGCCATGTTAATTATTGCTTCCCTTACAAATTAACCACGTGTCCATGGACAGGTGAATGACGTTGTACGGCGAAGCTAAGACGATCAGATCTCGCCCTTCAAGAGTATGTGGAACCGAAAGAAATGTTGGCTCGCATAAGCCAAGGGCATGCTGCTGAGCGGAAGTATGATCAAACAATCAAAGTTAGGATAAAATAAAATTTGAAAAAATCCGGTTGGCCGGGCAGAGACATAAATTATTTGTAAATCAAATAATTTAATACTCGTGGCAGTTCGCACATCACGTGACAGTTTGCACATCACGTGACAGTTGCACATCACGAGACAGTTCGCACATCACGTGACAGATCGCACATCACGTGACAGATCACACATCACGTGACAGATCACACATCACGTCGCAGAGCACATCACGTCACAGTTCACACATCATTCGACAGTACACATCACGTAACAGTTCCCACATCACGTAAGTTTACATCACGTGACTTCCACACATCCCGCGACCGTTCACACGTCACGTCACGGTACACATCGCGTGACAGTTCACGCAGGCAAGTCCTTAATCATACAGCAGAGGACACCTGACGTCTTCCATCGTTTGATAGATGTACTACGGAAAGCCAGATCCTGTGAGTCATTTTTTTTTTATACTCAAAAACTTTTGCTATCGACTTGGCGAAGATTGGCCGCTACAATCGACATTTTTGATAACGTCAACCCCCCCCCCCCCCCCCCCCCCCGAAAAAAACCAACAACAAATGTTAATGATATAATATTCAATGGTAAGCTAAGTCACAACATTGAAGACAATCAAATAACTGAAAATATAGATTTCTTTGGTTTTTTTTTTTTCATCACGGTTTGGGGTTTGGGTGGGGTTGGAGAGATAACCCAGGTAACCTAGCTCATCTGAACCGTGCTATCATTTAATGGAATTCTTCCATGCGTCTGTCAGTGACAAATATTAAGTTAGCACAGGGGGACGCTGACATATCTGAAGTAAGAAGATCTGATGGGGGCGTGTCTGAAGTTAGCGTATCTCATGTTGGCGTAAGCTTCTGACCTTTCCCGAAATTCTCCGCAGTGGTTACGAGATACGGAGAATTTCCGAAAACTATCGAATTAATCCGGAAAAATAAACTGTCATGAAAAGGCTTTTATGTTATTTTTTTTTTGAGTTGCCGTTCTTAGACCACGATTTATCGCTCCTATCAAACCAGAAGTTCACATCGAATGATGTTTTAGTCAAGAGTGTGACTGTTGAAGTCGGCGCTTAATCCAACGTTAAAATAAGTGTATTATTTTTAAGTTTAGACTCCATTAGTCCGGATTGTTCCCACAATGAAACAATGTCGGAGGTGAAAGAAAGGATAGCAGCAGGCAAACGTTCCTATTTCAACCTACAAAAGCTACTGGGAAGCAAAAACCTCTCAAGGGGAACAAAAAAGACAATATACATTACTATCGTAAGACTATTAGTAAATTATGCTAGTGAGACTTGGACCCTTACCAAAAAAGCAGAGAACCTTCTCAACACATGGGAGAGGGAAATCCTCAGAAAAATATACTGCCCAATGATGGAAAATGATGTCTGGAGAATCCGTACAAACCAAGAGCTATACCAATTGTACAAAGACCCACCCACGGTCGTAATAATTTTAAAAAAAAAGGTCGACTGCGCTGGGCAGGACATATTGAAAGGATGCTGGAATATAGAGCAGCAAAAGTTATATACAGGTAGAAACTCAGGGGCAGACGACTCACCGGTCTATGATATACAGGCAGAAACCTAGGGGCAGACGACTCACTGGGCGCACGAGATTGAGATGGATCGACGATGTGGAGAGGGGTTTACACCAGTTGGGGGTTCGTACATGGCGGCGGAAGGCCAAGGATCGAACCGAATTGAACGATGTGGTGGAGCAGGCCAGGGCCCTACATGGGCTGTAGCGCCACTGATAATGATATGGTGATGATGATTTGTCCTGATTGTTCCATTAAACCAATCAATGTCTTTACTTGTCAGGATTGTTCCATTAAACCATTTAATGTCTTTACTTGCCATGATTGTTCCATTACACCAATCAATATCTTTACTTGCCAGGATTGTTCCATTAAACCAATCAATGTCTTTATTTGCCAGGATTGTTCCATTACACCAATCAATGTCTTTATTTGCCAGGATTGTTCCTTGTCGCCAGCATCACGTACTGCGACCAGGCGAGCTGGCAGAGTCGCATAGCAGCCAAGCCTTTGCAGGGCGCCATAGGATTCCTGCTGGCAGGTTTCATCTGGTTCGCCATCCCGGCAACTATCGGCCTGGTCACGGGCATCACTTACCTGGCTGAGTCAGCAGTCGATCCGACAATGGTCCTCAGTGAGGAACAAATCAACTCAGGTACATTTAGGGAGGACCTTTTTACATATGTCTCACACATGTTAGTAGTTATGAAATATAATGAAGTAGAATTTTAAAAAAAACAAAAAAAAAAAAACAAACAAACAAACAAACAAACAAACAAACAAGCAAACAAACAAACAAACAAACAAACAAACAAACAAACAAAAAAACAAAAAACAAACAAACAAACAAACAAACAAACAAACTCACCACCAATGAATGAAAGATCTGTGTTCTATATTTTTTAGGTATAATCTGAGAAACATAAATCGTGTTCTAAATATTTCTAGATATAATCTCTGTCCCATACACTTGTTCTATACATTTCTAGTGATAATCTTTGTCACATATATTTGTTCTATATATTTCTAGTTATAATCTCGGTCACGTACATGTTCTATATATTTCTAGGTATAGTTTCTGTCACATACATTTGTTCTATATATTTCTAGGTATAGTTTCTGTCACATTATTATTATTATTATTTGTTGTCTTATATAGCGCGGTACCCCAGCCTAGGGCTAGGCTCACCGCGCTGTACATAAAAATATTACAAAAAGAGACATAATCGTGACAATAAAATAAAATACATTTATGTAATAAAGAACAGCTGTATAGAGACAAAACAAAAACTAATGCATATTCACCCCATCCACCCCAGAACTTTTACATGACAAGCCATGGGCGGCGGCCAGCAGCATCGTTTATCGGTCAGATGTGGGGAATCAGTCGGGGTAGTAGAGTTTAAAGAGATGTGTTTTTAGTGCAGTTTTGAAGGCTGTGATGGTTGATATATTGCGGATGTGTAGTGAAAGAGAATTCCATTGTTTGGGGGCACAGTAAGAGAAAGATCTTTCACCGTATGTTTTTGTGCGAGTCTTGGGGACAGAAAGAATACGCCCGTCTGCGGAGGAGCGAAGCTGTCGAAGGGGTGAATAGACAGAGAGAAGCTTGTTTAGATAGGAAGGGCAGGAATTCGAGGAAAAGTTGCGGCAGAGAACAGAGAGTTTATAATCAATCCGTGCTTGTACAGGTAGCCAATGAAGTGAATGAAGTAGTGGTGTGACGTGATCACGTTTTTTTGCCTTTAAAACTAGTCTAGCAGCTGAGTTTTGAACCTTTTGTAGTTTTTCTAAGAAGTGTTTTGGTGAACCTGACAGAAGCGAGTTGTTCTATATAACTCTAGATATAATCTCTGTCACATACATTTGTTCTATACATTTATAGGTATAATCTCTTTCACGTAAATTTGTTCTATATTATTTCTAGGTATAGTTTCTGCCTTCATGTCACAGAAAGCCTTAGGGCGTCAGGGCGGAGTGATGGTTCTCACAATGTTGACTATGCTCACCATGTCAACTGGTTCGGGTGAGATCATGGGCGTGTCATCCATCATTGTGTACGACATCTACCAGACGTACATACGGCCTTTCAGGTATGTCAGTGTTTCATACGACCTCTCAGATTACAGCGTCATTCAGGATTCATTCAGTTAATCAGGTTTTGGCTTTCTCATACTTCCCCATTGACAGTATCTTCTCTACCGATAGTTTGTATTACGTTCCCCCATAGACTATTCCATGATTGCCCCCATTAGTTGTCTCATATTTGCACCACTGACTGTCTCATAAATGCCCCTTATTTTTCCTTAAGTTTACCCAAATCGCTGACTTAAGTGTGCCCCATTGGTTGCATTACGTTTGGCCCATTGGTTGCCTTATGTTTTTTTCAAATAGTTGCCTTTAGTTTGCCCCAATGGTTGCCTTTAGTTTGCCCCAATGGTTGCCTTTAGTTTGCCCAAATGGTTGCCGTAAGGGTTGCCGTAAGTTTGCCCCGTTGGTGGCCTTATGTTTGCCCCATTGGTGGCCTCATGTTTGCCCCTTATTTTGCCTTAAGTTTGCCCAAATGTTTGCCTATTTTCCCCATTGATTGCACCATCTTTTCCCCTTTATTTCAAGAATCAAGCTCCCCCCGTCACATTGTGTTTTCTGCGGTTTCATTAAACCTGACCTGAAGTCAACGTCATGGCCAGTGACTGACCAGAGACCCACACACACTGACTTCAACCCTGTCTGCAAGTGTCTCCCAGCTATGACGTGTCAATATTGCCGGACTGACCTGGACAACCGGCGATTAAGTAACAAGGCACCTGGCAAACTCGTCAAATACGCATGCGTGTATCATGGTGACTTTAGAATGTATCAGGTAATTGGTGACTTTAGGATGTATCAGGTAATTGTTGACTTTATGATGTATCAGGTAATTGGTGACTTTAGGATGTATCAGGTAATTGTTGACTTTAGGATGTATCAGGTAATTGTTGACTTTAGGATGTATCAGGTAATTGTTGACTTTAGGATGTATCAGGTAATTGGCGACTTAAAGATGTAGCAGGTAATTGGTGACTTTAGGGTGTATCATGTAATTGGTGACTTTAGGATGTATCAGGTAATTGGTGACTTTATATTTTTCACTATTATCCCTAGGACTCCTTGATAGAGTTTAAAAATTGGTGCATTCTGTGGGTCACATTGGGCATTGTACCGTTCGGGCTGGCGGTCAACGCTTCTGGTGTGGACCTCAACTGGACAATGCTTGTTGGGGCGATACTGACCGTACCGGCATTTCCTGGGGTCATTCTTGGAATCCTGTGGAGCAGGGCAACAAGTCAGGGCATTATAATAGGTAATGGGTAACACTTGTCAAACAACATATTTATCATGCTCAATAGCCGCATGAATGAGTGCATTGCCGCATGAATGAGTGCACTGTCGTAGGAGTGAGTGCACTTTCGCATGAATGAGTGCACTGTCGTAGGAGTGAGTGCACTTTCGCATGAATGAGTGCACTGTCGTAGGAGTGAGTGCACTTTCGCATGAATGAGTGCATTGCCGCATGAATGAGTGCATTGCCGTATGAATGAGTGCACTGTCGTATGAATGAGTGCACTGCCGTATGAATGAGTGCACTGATAGTGTGTGATGACCTCTTTACGTTCTTCACGATAGCAACACTCACCAAAGGCCAAATGTACTAAAGACAAGTGAGCATGTTTCAACATCATGCCTTCTGGAACGACGAGTATCTTTAGTACAATTGAACTTTCAAGTAGTATTAAAACAAACATTTGGGTAGAGGGAAAATTCTTCCTTTGCATTTTGTTTTGTTAACCATTGCATTGCAAATGTCTCCTCCAAATTTGAGCGCTCTAACTTTAAAAGCCAACAAGATATAACAAAACTAATACAAAAAGAGTAATAATGCGATCACACGTTTTAGAATGAAATACAAAGTCAAATAGTGAGGGAAAAGTAAATCACAAAAACAAGCATAACTTCTCTCGCTATAAGTCAGCGGTTCTCAACCTTCATACGGCCGCGACCCTTTAATACAGTTCATCGTGTTGTGGCGACCCCACAGCCACAAAATTATCTTCCATGCTACTTCATAACTATAGAGTATATGTGTTTTCAGGTGGTCTTAGGCGACCCCCTGGGAAAGGTTTGTGCGACCCTCAAAGGGGTCGCGACCCACAGGTTGAGAACCGCTGCTATAAGTGATAGAAAGATTTTCTTGTTGCTATTGGGAAGCTTAAATCCAGCTCTTTCCAATCCTCCTTCTTCCATATATCAAGGGCCCACGATCAATTTATCGATCACTCTGGCTCCTATGCACGTAGAGGGGATTTGCAGTGTTGCTGTGCCTGGTGTTGATGAGGATATTTCACTGGTTGCAAGAGTTACTTAGTGAGGGTATCATGTACTGAAAGTTGAATGGCCTGAGGCAATAGCTACGCTCCTTGTGTATGTCAGATGTATTGGAAAATTTGAGTTGGAATACCTAAGACATTTATATTTGACCATTGATTGCAACACAGAAACCGCTAAATATTGGAGACTATTAGAGAGAGTACCCCATAATCTACGACTGCGTTGACTGCTTTACAAATACATTGAACACCTTATGAGACCTGATTACAAATACATTGAACAACTTAAGAGACCGGATTACAAATACATTGAACACCTTATGAGACCTGATTACAAATACATTGAACAACTTAAGAGACCTGATTACAAATACATTGAACACCTTATGAGACCTGATTACAAATACATTGAACAACTTAAGAGACCTGATTACAAATACATTGAACAACTTATGAGACCTGATTACAAATACATTGAACAACTTAAGAGACCTGATTACAAATACATTGAACACCTTATGAGACCTGATTACAAATACATTGAACAACTTAAGAGACCTGATTACAAATACATTGAACAACTTAAGAGACCTGATTACAAATACATTGAACAACTTAAGAGACCTGATTACAAATACATTGAACAACTTATGAGACCTGATTACAAATACATTGAACAACTTAAGAGACCTGATTACAAATACATTGAACAACTTATCAGACCTGATTACAAATACATTGAACAACTTAAGAGACCTGATTACAAATACATTGAACAACTTAAGAGACCTGATTACAAATACATTGAACAACTTAAGAGACCTGATTACAAATACATTGAACAACTTAAGAGACCTGATTACAAATACATTGAACAACTTAAGAGACCTGATTACACCACGACTTTGCACAACGGATTGATGTCATGTGTTCATTCACTAAAAATCCCCCCCCCCCCCCGAACCCCTTTTCCCAGGTAGTGTGGTGGGCCTGGCCTGTGGCATTGTTTCTGACCTCACGGTGGCCTACGTCTACTACGGAGGTCAAGGTGGCTTTCTCAAGTGCACATCAGAGCTGTACGCCGTCGTGTCTGGGGCGGGGATCAGTATGGTGGTCACTCTCGTACTGACCATTCTGGTGTCCTTGTACACGCACGACATTCGGACGCCTGAAGACGAGCGAATGGAGTGGAAGAAAATGAGGGACATTGACAACCCGCTGCAACCATGGGCCAAACAATATGGTGAGTTCAATAGATAGGCAACCCGCTGCAACCATGAGCCAAACAATATGGTGAGTTCAATAGATAGCCAACCCGCTGCAACCATGGGCCAAACAATATGGTGAGTTCAATAGATTGGCAACCCGCTGCAACCATGAGCCAAACAATATGGTGAGTTCAATATATGAACAACCCGATACAACTATGGGCCAAACTAGATGTTTTTTTTAAATATATGGACAACCCGATACATCCATTGACCATACTAATTGGACAATTCAGAAAGGGATACATCGACTATATCCATGGGTAAGGAATATACAATATATTTTGATGAAGGGGTAAGACAGATTAGAAAAAAACTTTTTTTAGGATATAAAAGGTCGCTGGTCGCTCCTATGGTCTTGATGACGCCACTGCTCACTGCCATGGTGTTGATGACGCCACTGGTCGCTGCCATGGTTTTGATCACGCCACTGCTCACTGCCATGGTTTGGATCACGCCACTGCTCACTGCCATGGTCTTGATGACGCCACTGCTCGCTGCCATGGTCTTGATGACGCCACTGCTCGCTGCCATGGTTTTGATGACGTCATTGGTCGCTGCCATGGTTTGGTTTTTGATTGGATGACGATACCATGCATTGAATTGAAAGGACATAAACAATTCAGTATGCTAAATTTTCTTGTAAAATATATTTGTGTCAAGTTTGTATTAGACCTACTCAACTTTTTGCAATAAAGTTTAGAAAAATCAATCAGGAACTAGGAACTCCCCGGAAATGGAAAAGGTGGGAAATGTTCATGGGCAAGATGTTATTTCTCCAAAATTTCGACGCAACCCCTGGATACATCTTACCAATGGTTCTCACCTTTCACACATTAGGCACAAATTCAGGACATTTTTTTTTTAAATCCACCATGAGGTCGGGTTAACATATTGGTGGCGCGCAAGTGTTACAAAAAAGCAAAAGGGGGATAACATTGTAACCGGGTCGGGGATAACATTGTCCCGGGTCGGGGATAACATTGTCCCGGGTCGGGGATAACATTGTCCCGGGTCAGCACAAACTAGGGGTAAACAGATGAGTAGAGCAGATGAGGCAAGGAAGTGTTTCTATGAGACGAGGTTAGGCCTAAGAGAGTAACCTTGACCTAAGACGTCGGCAGACAGTAAACAAATTGAATGGACACTCCAGACTGTCTAGGTAGCACACAACTTAAAGACTGTCTAAGTAGCAAACAACTTAAAGACTGTCTAAGTAGCAAACAACTTCAAGACTGTCTAAGTAGCACACAACTTAAAGACTGTCTAAGTAGCACACAACTTAAAGACTGTCTAAGTAGCACACAACTTAAAGACTGTCTAAGTAGCACACAACTTAAAGACTGTCTAAGTAGCACACATCTTAAAGACTGTCTAAATAGCACACAACTTCAAGACTGTCTAAGTAGCACACAACTTAAAGACTGTCTAAGTAGCACACAACTTAAAGACTGTCTAAGTAGCAAACAACTTAAAGACTGTCTAAGTAGCACACAACTTAAAGACTGTCTAAGTAGCACACAACTTAAAGACTGTCTAAGTAGCACACAACTTAAAGACTGTCTAAGTAGCACACCACTTAAAGACTGTCTAAGTAGCACACCACTTAAAGAATGTCTAAGTAGCACACAACTTAAAGACTGTCTAAGTAGCACACAACTTAAAGAATGTCTAAGTAGCACACAACTTAAAGACTGTCTAAGTAGCACACAACTTCAAGACTGTCTAAGTAGCACACAACTTCAAGACTGTCTAAGTAGCACACAACTTCAAGTCTGTCTAAGTAACACGAAGAAAAATAAAGGTTTGCTTTAAAAGAAAACCAAAGAATATTTAAATCATCCTGCATTAAATTAATCTTTTGTAAAAACTGGCAAATTGGTTTTTCAGAATTCAGTGGGCCATACTTGTTTTAAACAACGCTATTGTTATTTCAAAAAACTGTTTGTATAAAAATTTGGGGATTTCTTTAACACAACCGAAAGCAAACACTAATATTAATTATAATTTATTATTTTTTTGCTGTTGTTTTTTTAAGCTGATGACTTTCCGGAAGTACTTGACGGCTGGACACGCCCTACGTACGAGCAGCTGGAGCACGTGTCCAGACATGGCCGCCTGGCATCCATCATCGGCAGTGTGGTCTTTTTCGTTGTCTTCATGGTCATCATACCTGGCTCAATGGCTGGTTTGGAGGTGAGAAGTCGTATTCGTAGGGTTTGCTGATAAACAAATTGATCGATTGCCGATTTAAAAAAAAAAAATTCAAAAGCAAATCACTGCAATTAATTCTAGAATACATATACAACATAGGTCTGTCTAGAATACATATACAACATAGGTATGTCTAGAATATATATACAACATAGGTCTGTCTAGAATACATATACAACATAGGTGTGTCTAGAATACATATACAACATAGGTTTGTCTAGAAAACATACAATATAGGTCTGTCTAGAATACATATACAACATAGGTCTGTCTAGAATACATATACAACATTATAGGTCTGTCTAGAATACATATACAACATTATAGGTTTGTCTAGAATACATATACAACATTATAGGTGTGTCTAGAATACATATACAACATTATAGGTTTGTCTAGAATACATATACAACATTATAGTTTTGTCTAGAATACATATACAACATTATAGGTTTGTCTAGAATACATATACAACATTATAGGTTTGTCTAGAATACATATACAACATCATATGTTTGTCTAGAATACACATACAAGATATGTCTGTCTAGAATACATATACAAGATAGGTCTGCCACAAGTGCCAGTTGTTAAGCTCAACTGGTCCATTAAAGCTGTAAAACTTAGAAAAAACTTACCACTAATTGTCTATAGAGAAAAACTGACATCTGTCTGTATAAAAACTGACCACTAACTGTTTATATAAAAACTGACCACCGTCTAAAAAACTGCCCACTATAGTTATCTATATAAAAGTGACCACTAATTGTCTATATAAAAAATTGCAACTAACTTATATTAAAATCCCATTTTTTTCATGTCCAGGTTCTCTCAGCTGCTGAGTTCCGGTCGTGGACAACGCTAATCAATGTCTGGTGCTTCGTCATGGCTATCGTCATCACGGTGGTCACCCCCATCGAAGAGGTCAAGGCTATCGTTCAACAACTGAGGTTGCGCCGGAAGCAAGGGTGCGCGTCCACTACCAGCTACGACGCCAGCAGGAATGGAGACCCCGCCCACCACAGCACCGACCTCGTCCTAAACAACGCCAAGGGTCGTACACCCGTGGAGGATGAAGGCAGCAGTCGGGTCACAGAGCGACTCAGCGGGAAAACCCTGTTGGGTAAAAACTCTCACGTCCTCACAACGGATGCCCTGCAGCAACACCCACCCCGTGAACTGTACAGAAAGCGGAAAGGGTCATTCACCTACGTGTCCACGAGTTCTCTACACGGGCATCTAGAACCAGACATTTCTGAGAGAGTGTCCAGCGGAAGTAAACTAGAGACAATCCTGTGATAAACCTTAATGGTCGAATTTAAATCGATGACTACAAGTTTAGACACCACAAATTTGGTCACGCGCGCAAAAAATTCATATTGATGCCAAGCAAAGTCATGAAATGTTGGCAGTTTTGTGCCCCTACACACCAGTGTATTACATATTACATTCTTGTATCCTAACACGGGATTTTAAAGCAGTATACTTAATTCAACATAGAGATCATGTTGAGACAAATTTGATAAATGATGACAAAATTTCATGTGGACTTAAGGTGGAAAGCTATTTTCTAGCCTGTTGATTGGCTAGTGAAAGTATGAGGAGACCACACTCACCAGCAGCTGTTTGACCAGTGAAAGTGTGAGGAGACCACACTCACCAGCAGCTGTTTGGTCAGTGAAAGTGTGAGAAGACCACACTCACCAGCAGCTGTTTGGCCAGTGAAAGTGTGAGGAGACCACACTCATCAACAGCTGTTTGGCCATTGAAAGTGTGAGGAGACCACACTCACCAGCAGCTGTTTGGCCAGTGAATGTGTGAGGAGACCACACTCACCGGCAACTGTTTGGCCAGAGGACGTTTGAATGAGACCACACGTATCGTAATTTTATTTTAAAATGTTTTTCAATGCCGCTACGAGTTTCAAACATTCGCAGTCCCAGGCGTTGGAGGCTTTCTGCAACCTGAAATCGGATCCCTGAGCAAGAGCCTTGATTGGAGACATTCAGTTCCTCTCTGGACATTTGGGTCGCTGGACATTTGGTTTGCGCCAGAGATGGCTTACAAGACCTTTGTTAGGAGATTTTAATCAGAGATCTCTTACTGGACATTTACTATGAGGTTTCCGTCGGAATTTGGAGAAGTGAGTTTCGAGTATCTTACATATTACATATCCCGAATGAACGGGTTAAATTGTTGAATAATTCTGAGGCAAACACCATAATGATAAGTCCCACCGTGTAGCATTGTATCTTGACGTGTGCTCTCATATTAATACAAACAACTTTACACTACGGTTACTTTTAACTAATTTTATCGTCTATGGTTTATTAACTAGTCGCAGACAGCACGTAAACAAGAGACTAATGAAATATTTATGGACTCCGTGAGTTATGGAACAATTATTCAATTTTGTATTTGTTTCATTAAAAGGGACGTAATCAAAACTTAAAAATTATTTCCGGTTTTTTCTTTTTTTTTTCCTTTTTTTTTTTCTTTCTAGTTTTTAATTTTAAAAAATATAATTATAAGATTAGGGGATCTTAAGATAACGTAAAAATGACAGCATAATATAGTGTCACTCTAATATTGACACTTCAACACTAGGCTCACTTGCAGAGGGCATTGTAAGATGTCGTAGCTGTCACAGACTCGGGATATTCTAAGTTATCCTCTCTAGAGTCACTGTTACATGCAATATGAAAGCTGCAGCACTCAACGTTGACACGTACACGCAACTCTCAATCTTCGTTTGCCTTACCCCGTAAAGCAGGGGTTCTTAACCTGCGGCCCACGGACCCTCTAAGGATTTGTGAAATTGTTTAATTACTGAACCAAAAAAAAAAGGTTAAGAACAGCGATTACTTAACGGAAGGGCAAAGGAACCGTTGTTATCGATGATATGAACGAAGTGTCACTGCAATGTACGATCATTTTAAACAAATATGGTTCCAGACCAGGTTGACTGTGCTAAGCGCATCTAGGCCTAAGCTGTTTAAATAATATTGGTTTTTAAATGTAAAAATATACATATTTAATATAAATTTCATTTGATTCGTTGCTTTTCCTTTTTGACAGTTAACTTATTATTGCGTGCCGCTATGTGGTTTAAGCCTTTTTGCAAATTTAATATGTTTGAAGATTTGGCCCGTTAGATGAAACGATACAAAACAAAGGACCGAAAACCAGACTACAAAGAAAAACAATAACTTTTCTTCATATACAACTTATTAAATTTTTAATAATAAAATGAATAATTTGACCTGATAAATTTAAAGCCCATTTTTCGCCCCTCAGAAGATCGGAAACAGCCGTGTGTCACTAAACGCTCATTCGAAATCTCTGCCCCCCTCCCCATCCCCAATAATTTAAAATAACTCAAAAAGTCCACAAGGCCACCAAAATGATACTCTTGAATGACCTGCCCTGGATCTACCAGCCAGGCACCATGACATTGTTGCGGTCGGGGCCAATCGCCCGCATTATTGCCAATGTGACCTTGACTTAAAGCCACTCTACAACTCCTCTGTGGTACCAAACAGTGGCCCGACTGGGCTAAATGCCCCGCTACGACTTTGTGGTAGCAAACGGAGACGCGCCTTCACTAAATGCCACTCGATGCGATCTCTCAAAAGCACGCCCCCAACACACGCACACCATTATGCAATGATATATACTAACACCAAAATGTGCCGCTGCTCCACACACCCCTGCCCTTACCACTGGTACCAAAACAAAAAAGTACTTATAAAAAGGGGGGCTTAATTTTTAACAGCTTGGGCTAAGGGGCATGACCAGGGGATTAAACAGACCATGAGATCAAACTAGACTAATGAAATTGTATCCCAAGAGTAGGGCAGATGCCTCAAACTATATTTGATGCTTAGACAGGTTTACTTAACGTCCGCGTAGCGCAGGGGATAGCGCGCTGGACTTCTAATCCAGAGGCCGTGGGTTCGAATCCCACCGTGGATGGCATATATTTTTAGACTATCATTTGGAGATTATAAAATGTTTAAATTATTAATCAGCCACCTCGATAGGACTCGATTAGCTACCATCCTCTTAATGCCATTCGTTATAGGTTTTATTTCTCCTTTCAAAGGTTGCTTTAAGAAATTAAAACACACTTCTATTTTTCTTATTTCTTTCTTTGTCCTTACGGTCTTTTTCCAACCTGCACCATACTTTGTTGACTATTGACTAATGATGACCGTGATCAAGGCGTCACTGACATCATCAAGGCGTCACTGACATCATCAAGGCGTCACTGTAATCAAGACGTCACTGAGATCAAGGCGTCATTGTGATCTAGGTGTCAGTGTAATCAGGGCGTCACTGTGATCAGGCCGTCACTGTAATCAAGCGGTCACTGTAATAAAGCGGTCACTGTAATAAAGCGGTCACTGTAATCAAGCGGTCACTGTAATCAAGCGGTCACTGTAATCAAGCGGTCACTGTAATAAAGCGGTCACTGTAATCAAGCGGTCACTGTAATAAAGCGGTCACTGTAATCAAGAGGTCACTGTAATCAAGCGGTCACTGTAATCAAGCGGTCACTTAATCAAGCGGTCACTGTAATCAAGCGGTCACTGTAATCAAGCGGTCACTGTAATCAAGCGGTCACTGTAATCAAGGCGTCACTGATATCAAGGCGTCACTGAGATCAAGGCGTCATTGTGATCTAGGTGTCAGTGTAATCAGGCGGTCACTGTAATCAAGCGGTCACTGTAATAAAGCGGTCACTGTAATCAAGCGGTCACTGTAATCAAGGCGTCACTGAGATCAAGGCGTCATTGTGATCTAGGTGTCAGTGTAATCAGGGCGTCACTGTGATCAGGCCATCACTGTAATCAAGCGGTCACTGTAATCAAGCGGTCACTGTAATCAAGCGGTCACTGTAATCAAGCGGTCACTGTAATCAAGCGGTCACTGTAATCAAGCGGTCACTTAATCAAGCGGTCACTGTAATCAAGCGGTCACTGTAATCAAGCGGTCACTGTAATCAAGGCGTCACTGAGATCAAGGCGTCATTGTGATCTAGGTGTCAGTGTAATCAGGGCGTCACTGTGATCAGGCTGTCACTGTAATCAAGCGGTCACTGTAATAAAGCGGTCACTGTAATCAAGCGGTCATTGTAATAAAGCGGTCACTGTAATCAAGCGGTCACTGTAATAAAGCGGTCACTGTAATCAAGCGGTCACTGTAATAAAGCGGTCACTGTAATCAAGCGGTCACTGTAATCAAGCGGTCACTTAATCAAGCGGTCACTGTAATCAAGCGGTCACTGTAATCAAGCGGTCACTATAATCAAGCGATCACTGTAATCAAGTGGACACTGTAATCAAGCGGTCACTTTAATCAAGCGGTCACTGTAATCAAGCGGTCACTAATCAAGATGTCACCGTGGCATCTGGGAAAATGTTAATTATGTATTTATTGAGTAAATAACCCTCCCCCACCCCCCCCCTTTTTTTTTTCAAAATGCAAAAATCATTTTAGCTTTACTTCGTCATAGCCCCACGATGACGCCCCTGATTTAAAATAAATTAAAAATTAGACAAACGTTCGATGGAATAAATGAACAAAGTCATTTCTGGAAAGTTCATTTCAAATATCTGTTTATTAAACCACAGGCAATGAGGATACACACACTGACAGAGTTTGTATAAAAATACTCAGGGCTAGCAATTTGTGGTTATCTATTTTTACAAAATGTTTGAACCACGTACAAAAAGCACAACCACCCTATGATTGCGTCTCTAGCGTGGTATCGGTAGGGCCTAGTCTAGTCTCTAGATGATCTATACAAATAATAGACAGACACATAGTGTACAAAGAGGATATACCTTTACGTACTTGTTTTAGCACATGAGGATGCAGACATTCTTGAGTCAAGAGAGTGTATATAGAACATAACCGACAGCAATATCATGTTAAGAGAATACAATATTGGATACAATATATCTATCTGCCAGGCCAAAGAGGGATACATCATGTTAAGAGAATATAATCTTGGATACAACATATTATCTATCTTGCCAGGCCAAACAGGGATACATCATGTTAAGAGAATATATTCTTGGACACCATAAATTATCTATCTGCCAGGCCAAACAGGGATACATCATGTTAAGAGAATATAATCTTGGATACAACATATTATCTATCTTGCCAGGCCAAACAGGGATACATCATGTTAAGAGAATATATTCTTGGACACAACATATTATCTATCTGCCAGGCCAAACAGGCATACATTATGTTAATTGAATATAATCTTGGATACAACATATTATCTATCTACCAGGCCAAACAGGCATACATTACGCTAAGAGAATATAATCTTGGATGCAACATATTATTTCTCTGCCAGGCCAAACAGGGTGGCATGGAAAGTCAGTTTGTTCGTTGCAAGATAAGTATCGCTGTTTTCGTATCAAAATTTAATTGTTTACAAAAATTAGGAAGCCTTGGCATTTTCGGCCAACTTCACATATATAAATAGCTTATTTATGTAATTTTTTTTTAATGGATTCTATTTACATAGTAGTTACATATACTTTTCGTTATTAAGAGTGGTTGGAAAAAGGGGGGGGGGGGGATAAGTATGGGAGACTGCGATCTTCCAAATTGTTAATATCTATCACAAAATAGAGAATTGCAATTTCAGGGCGGCCCCCCCCCCCCCCCCACGCAACCATTGAAAAAAATCCAGTTACAACCGGTTTTTAACATGTTCAGCTGATATCGATATAGAGAGCGGTATGGTCAGATACACCAGTGTTTCTCTAACTTTCGAAATCTGTATACGCCTGTCTATATATAATTTTCGTAATACCGAGTACCTCTCCTTAAAACAAAAAATTGCATAAATTTTAATAAACAACAAATAAATATTTTTTTAATTTGCAGCGCGTACCCCCCCCCCCCCCCCCCACTTTTTTTTCCCTACCAACCACACTCTTCCCGTAACCCCAGGGGCACCCGTACCGCACTTTGGGAAACACTGAAATACGCGAACCAAGTAGCATACCATGTTTATCCTTTATACGGTATCTTTATTTATTTTAAAAAAAAATGTATTTTATAAAAAAAAAGTTAAAATAAGAATGTATTTACATTTATGATTGGGTTAATGTTATTAGTATTATTTGATCTGGATTAATATCTTATTTTTTAATGTCATGATAAACTAATTTGAAGAGGAAAAAAAAACTGGTTAGTAACAAATCAATCCACAACCGGTTGGTGTGAAGGAAAAACAGGAACAGACAAAGAGAGGTCCCCCTAATGCAGTGGTTCTCAACCTTCCTAATGCCGCGACCCTTGAATACAGTTCCTCATGTTGCTGCGGCCCCCAACCGCAAAATTTATTTTCGTTGCTACTTCATAACTGTAGAGCATATGTGCTTTCCGATGGTCTTAGGCGACCCCCGTGAAAAGGTCATTCGACCCCCCCAAAGGGGTCGCGACACACAGGTTGAGAAACGCTGACCTAATGTGAGATGTTTGATTAATGTGTTGTTGTTTTTTTAACATCATGAAGATGTACAGCCTCTGGGAAAGCGAAGATTCTACATGAACATTTACACATGTATGGTAACGACTCATGTCTGGTCACACTGTAGTATTAGAAATCATTTTTAAATATATATATATATAAATAAATCGGACATGGAAAAGCAAAACAACGATCAAGATCACTAGAGGTCAGAGGTCATAACGACTTAATACACTCGGACTGACGAGCCAGAGGTCAGAGGTCATAACGACTTAATACACTCGGACTGACGAGCCAGAGGTCAGAGGTCATAACGACTTAATGCACTCGGACTGACGAGCCAAAGGTCAGAGGTCATAACGACTTAATGCACTTGGACTGACGAGCCAGAGGTCAGAGGTCATAACGACTTAATACACTCGGACTGACGAGCCAGAGGTCAGAGGTCATAACGACTTAATACACTCGGACTGACGAGTCAGAGGTCATAACGACTTAATACACTCGGACTGAAGAGGCATGCACCCTGTCGAGATTTATAAGCACGCACCTTAGGAAATATCCAGTAATGAACATCCAGTAATGAACATCCATTAATGAACATCCCGTAATAAACATCCTGTAATGAACATCCCGTAATGAACATCCAGTAATGAACATCCTGTAATGAACATCCAGTAGTGAACCTCCAGTAATGAACATCCAGTAATGAACATCCCGTAATGAACATCCACAAATGAACATCCAGTAAGAAATATCCAGTAATGAACATCCTGTAATGAACATCCAGTAGTGAACCTCCAGTAATGAACATCCAGTAATGAACATCCCGTAATGAACATCCACAAATGAACATCCAGTAAGAAATATCCAGTAAGGAACATCCAGTAATGAACATCCAGTAATGAACTTCCAGTAGTGAACCTCCACCAATGAACATCCAGTAATGAACATCCACCAACGAATATCCACCAATGAACATCACCAATGAACATCACCAATGAACATCACCAATGAAAATCACCAATGAACATCACCAATGAACATTCCCAATGAACATCACCAATGAACATCACCAATGAACATCACCAATGAACATCACCAATGAACATCACCAATGAACATCACCAATGAACATCACCAATGAACATTCCCAATGAACATCACCAATGAACATCACCAATGAACATCACCAATGAACATCACCAAAGAACATCACCAATGAACATCCAGAGGGTACACATATAAAAACATACAATTGTTTCAGCTGGTAATGCCTGAATTTGATGGCGATAACTATAAAAACATTTTTTAAAGATTTTTTTAAAAAAAAGTAACGTTTTCCATTGTTACGATCCCTGCTCTTTCCATATTAGAGATGTTCATGAGTGAAACATTGAGTTCAACGCAACGCAACATCAAACAACTCAACATGTGAATTAAACAATGTTTGCGCGATAGCCTAGTCATCAAATGGATTAAAGAGATCCCAAATGAGAGCACGTGGTAACGTTGAGTCGGCTGGTTGCGGAGAAAAGAATACAGAGAAGGCAACACAGAAGGTTAGGCCGTGGAGATGGTTTGGTCATAGAGATGGTTTGGTCATAGCGATGGTGTGGTCATAGACGTGTGGGGGGGGGGGGGGAGATAAATATCCAATAATATGATTACTTGGAAGTGTCTGTCGTGAAATCCACGGGTCACAAAAATTCCGGGAATTCCACGGAACACAAGGAGAATGGACTTCGGCAAAGAGACATAGAGAGAAGAACCTAAAAGGGTAATGGGCTTGAGAGAACTGCTTGAACGCATAGATAAATGAAATGGGATTATTGAATGGACATAGCACCAATAGGGTGCAAAAAAAAAAATGAATAAGACCTAACAAGGGCACTCACCCACCACAGAAACATTCATAAATCTCGACTGTCTGAAACAAAATTACTATACTATACTCACTTAAAATTCATCTCAAGCATAGAAAAACTTGTGATACTGTGATTACGACGATGAAATTAATGATACATTTTAAAAGGATATCTTGAAATGTACATTTATTTACAGTGAGGTAAGATCTAATGTAACCGAAAGTCTTAGTTTGTTACGGCATCTTTAACACAAAATGAGTAGTCAGGACGAAGCATGTTTCTAAATTTACTAGGGGAAAACAAATCCACACGTAATTGCTATAGGACACAAAGGGAAATAGTTTATAACGTGTGTATTTTAGAGAAAAATGTAGGAACATTTTAGAACAATATGTTGGCCATGTTATGAAAAAAAAAATATTTAAAAAATGCAAACGCAAGAATGATATAATAACGTCTAATATCAGCTTATTGCAATAATCTTATTGTTAATAGTCTGATTGTAATATTATTCTTATAATCTTATTGCTAATAATCTAACACCTTAAAATCAGAAGATATTAAATTATATTATAGAGAATGAAAAAAAACACAACAAAAACCCACTAAAATATAACGTTTTTTCTAAACAAAATTCACAGTCTGTTTATTATTTCAGTTGAACTTACAACAAAACTTTACGGCAGCTGCCTGGATATTTCAACATTTATTCTGTAGGTTTTGGCACCTTCAAAAGTGTACAATGTTTCTTGTTTCTTAAAGTAAACAATTGTGGGTGGAAAAATCTACCAGCTAAACTCATATAATGTGGTGGTTCGTCCTAAGCTGTAAGATGAAGGATTTCGATTAATTAAACAAATATAATATTTAAAAAAAAAAAAAACACGCAAATTAGATCTTATTCATAAATACAACAGCCATTTTCTAATCAACTAAGTCCAGTTACTAATTAACTATCCATGTTCAGCTATAACTGTATCAATGGATTCATTTTAACACTATCCATTAATACAGTTATATATATTAATAGAGCCTGAACAGATAGATTAACCAGAGATTTCAAAAACAACAAAGATGACAGCAATAACAACGAGGACAAACAACAAACGACAAAAACAGCGACAACAACAACAATAACACAACAAAAAACAACAACAATAACAATAACGCAGCGACGACGACGACAACAACAACCACACCAACGATGTATTCGATTTCCATACATCTTAGAAACTCCACCTTAAATATCAGTATCTCAACATTACGATGCGACTTACACACGCCAACTACTGGCCGAGCCATGGACATACTTAGCAGCCCCACCTGAAACATCAGTATCTCAACATTACGACACGACTTACACACGCCAACTACTGGCCGAACCATGGACCACATGCAATAGAGTCAATTTCAACAGAATGAGGTCAGTTTGAGGACACGCGCAACTAACACACGTTCACGTTACACGGCCACCGGAAGTACGTCCGCGTTTTGACTGACGTATTCCCCCCCGTCCTTGACAACCATTTCATGAGCTTCCGGCGCAGAGGCGGATTTTACCAGGGTGACGCAACCCTTGCCATCCCTAGTCATCCCGTTCTTGATCATGTTGGCTCCCGGGTTGCGATTTTTGCGAGACTGTTTGACAATGCTGATGATCTCCTCGGTGGGGGGCAAGATGACCACGATGATGGCCATGATCACAGCCCAGGTCTGAAAATACAGATATAAACAAGTATACAGATATCAGATGACTCTGTATTACTCCAATATAAAACAAAAAACATCATTATAAATACACCTATACCTCGCTATACGGCCGCTCGTTATACGGCATTTCGCTTTACGGCCAACTTTAAATTATGGCACATTTTTGGTTTAAGGCCCACGATGTTTCATTTTACGGCCAATGGATATCCTCTCTTTAGTTTCAGCTTCTCCCCTTAGACGGCTCTGCTTTATTAGTCTGCCTTATTTCCTGTGCTATCCCACCTTATTCATATCCTGTGACTCAGTAAGTTGACGTGTTTGTTTCTGTTTTGTTTGTTTGGATTAATTGGTGAATTTTATTTTATGTATAAATATGTGCATATGATTTCTTTTGTTTTTTAACTTCTTTGTTTATTTTTTAAATTTCTGTTTACTATTATAATGTTTTGTACTTTTATTTTTATAGGAAATGAAAAGAATAAAATGATTTATGAACTAACGACTATATTATTTTATACAAAAATTGGAACAGATCAAATTAAATTTGTATGGGTTTATATCAAAATTATTGATTCATTATACGGCTTTTGCGCTATTTAAAAAAAAAAAAATCTCTCGTAGTACAGTTATCAGGAATTTTACTTAGGGAAATTCGTACCATCTGGTAGCGTTAGTGACATTGTTACATAGATAATTACATATTTTGATGTTGTAGGTAAATTTAAAATACGGAATGGAGACGAAGAAAGATACCTTCAGGTATAGAATTAAAAAGACATTTTTCTCAATTGAAGATAAAAAATAGATATATAACAAAAAAATCTGACCTACATAAATCAACTTACGTGACCTACATAAATCAACAAACCTGACCTATATAAAAATTAACCAACACGACTTACATAAAAAAAAACCAAATGACCTACATGAAACAAACAAACACCCTTTATAATATAATTGGCCAACATGACCTATATATATCAACTCACTTGTCCTACATAAATTAACCAAAATGACCTACATAAATCAACCAACATGACCTAAAGAAATAAACGCATATGACCTACATCAATAAACTCACATGATCTACACAAATCAACCAACATGACCTATATAAATCAACCAACATGATCTACTTAAAACAACATACATGACCTACATAAATCAACCGACATGACCTACATAAATAAACCAACATGACGTACATAAACAAACTCACATGATCTACATACATAAAATCACATGACCTACATAAATAAACGCACATGACCTACATACATAAACTCACATGACCTACATAAATAAACTCACATGACCCACATAAATAAACTCACATGACCTACATAAATAAACTCACATGACCCACATAAATAAACTCACATGACCCACATAAATAAACTCACATGACCCACATAAATAAACTCACGTGACCTACATACATAAACTCACATGACCTACATGAATCAACCAACATGGCCTACATAAATCAACCGACACGACCTAACGTCAATGATCTGCTGGAGACCTCATCTGGACATACCTACCTGAGTGAAGTTGAGCCACATCCCTACCTGAGTGAAGTTGAGCCACATCCCTACCTAAGTGAAGTTGAGCCCCATCCCTACCTGAGTGAAGTTGAGCCACATTTCAAAGCGTGCCAGGTTCATATCAGGGTAAGCGGCCATGACCCCAGGGATGAGGATGGCGAAGATGAAGATGCTGGTACCACCAGCAACGTAAGCGGTCAGCTTGGCCTTTCTGAACGCGGTGTTCATCTGCTCGAACGATGGCCTCTCCTCGTACTGCATGCCCTGTGGAGTTCAAATCAGAGGGAAAGTTAAGCCTGTTTAAAGGTGGGAAAAGTTAAGCCTGTTTAACGGTGGGAAAAGTTAAGCCTGTTTAACGGTGGGAAAAGTTAAGCCTGTTTAACGGTGGGAAAAGTTAAGCCTGTTTAACGGTGGGAAAAGTTCAGCCTGTTTAACGGTGGGAAAAGTTAAGCCTGTTTAAAGGTGGGAAAAGTTAAGCCTGTTTAAAGGTGGGAAAAGTTAAGCCTGTTTAACGGTGGGAAAAGTTAAGCCTGTTTAACGGTGGGAAAGGTAAGACTGTTCAACGGTGGGAAAGGTAAGACTGTTTAACGGTGGTAAAGGTAAGACTGTTTAACGGTGGGAAAGGTAAGACTGTTTAACGGTGGGAAACGTAAGCTTGTTTAACGGTGGGAAAGGTAAGCCTGTTTAACGGTGGGAAACTTAAGCCTGTTTAACGGTGGGAAAGGTAAGACTGTTTAACGGTGGGAAAGTTAAGCTTGTTTAACGGTGGGAAAGGTACGACTGTTTAACAGTGGGAAAGGCACGACTGTTTAACGGTGGGAAACTTAAGTCTGTTTCAGTTTTATAGTTTTTAAAAACTTTTTCATAACTAGTTTTCCGCAAACTAAAGTCATTCGTTATCTGATTAAGTAATTCCTTAAAAAAAATATAAATTTAATTAAATGATAAAATGTGACTGATACATTTAAAAAAAAGATTTTTTAAAAAATCATATTGATAGAAGTAAAAGCACAATTAGTATTATATTTAAAGAGGTTTATTAAAAGGGAGTCAACCAGTAAATTTTCGTTAATTTTCATTTTACAAGGTTACTGCCCATTAATATACAGCCCGAAGGAAAATTTAATATTTTTTATTTTGTTCATGTTAAATTATGTTGCTAATTGCTTCAAATAATAAGAAAAAATAAATAACTAATGTAGACATTAAAAAAAAATTAGAATAATTAATTTACAGTTGCTCTGTAGAGTATGTTTTAATATATATTATAGAGACAAACATTTTAGACACAGAAACAAAATATTTGTACAATGTGTCAAGTAAAATAGTACACACTTTTAATGGTACACACTATCTTGGCACCCATAATTAGGGCACCCATTATTTGGTAAACATCTTGTTACCCAACATTATGGAACACATTATATTGGCAACCAACATTTTGTTACACAACAACATGTTCATTACTTTCATATCCTCCCTGTACATCAACTCCCAAGGCTGCAGAGGGTTGTCTATATCATACATCTTCATCCACTCAAACTCAACATCAGCTGGACCTGATGTTGGATCAAATCGGGGTCAGGGGGGGACCAAGTGTCAAATAAATAGACGGTTTAGATAAAATGAAAGACATAGTGGGATATGGAGTATCATGAAAGATGTATTATCTCAATTCAAATTTGTTCTAAATGTCCACATTTGTCTAAATGTTTTTGTATCTATGTATCGTAATTTCAACTCAACCCGCTTAAATAATTTTTTTTTAAATCAGAAAAAAAACGTATCCGGAAATTTGATCGAAAGAAACTTCGTCGACGGAAAATTGATCAACGGAAATCTGGTCGAATCTTTTTTTTTTTAGTTTACACGTTAAAATTTTGCATTAAATTTCTTTTTGAACGCATTATTTTGTTTTACTATATAGTATAGTGCGTTCAAAAAGAAACTTGACGAAACTTTTAACGAATGAACTAAAAAAAAAAAAGATTCGAGCATATTTCCGTTCGATCAAATTTCCGGTAACCGAAAAAACAAACAAGCACCGATAATTTAACTGCATCACCAATTATTAATCGCTTACTACACAGCCATCACCTGTAAATTATGTATCCATAATCCTTTATTAACAACCACTAACCAATTATCTTCTACCCATACCAAATGGAATCTGAGGCTATGCCCCCCTCACCCAGATGTAAAATGAAAAGTGCCGTGCCGGCATATGGCTAGCAAATCTACGGACACGTTTTTGCACTCAGCACACACCTTGTATCCTGTGGGTGAGCAGCGACCCTACAATGCACACGGTCAGGCTGACCACGAACCCGGTGACGTTGCCGGCCAGTATCGTGTAGTCTTTCACGGTGTTGTCCAGGAAGAGGTCGAGACCGCCAGGGTACATGGTTGCCGTCACCAGGGTTGCCGCGATGCCACCCACCAACCCACTGATGCTACCTGGGAAACACGAGAATAGTATCAGAGTCAACCATTGGTCGGCATCTTGAGCACGTGACATTAGGCAGGTTAGAATATACCCTGAACCATGATAATAATTACGATGAAAGGTATAAATAAAGAATAAAGTTGATTTACATAGAAGAATTGTAAAAGACGACCATGAAACATAAATGTAAGTAAGGCAGTGGCGTAGCTAAGGTTGTTGCCACCCAGGGTGGCCCAAAATATTTGGCGCCCCAACCCACGAAAAAAGCTCTACAGTTGTCAATAAATGCAGGCCCTATCCATATAAAGCAAAAACTAGCTGTGGGGGTTGACCGACCCCCCCCCCCCCCCCGCACCACCTTGCTACATCACTAGAGTAAGATATAAATCTTAAGAATATTGTTGAAAATTGAAGACTAGCTTTATTATCAACAAGTTCAGCGCGCACTGTCTCAAAACACCAATCTTACAGTCTTAGACATAAACATATGCTGGATTTTTTCGACTTTGTACGAATGTCGGCATCTAAGACAACTGAATGTCGGGATCAAGTGAGACAGAGACATCTGAATGTCGGGATCAAGTGAGATAAAGACATCTGAATGTCGGGATCAAGTGAGATAAAGACATCTGAATGTCGGGATCAAGTAAGATAAAGACATCCGAATATCAGCATTAACCAAGTCAAAGACACCTGAATGTGGGCATTAACCAAGTCAAAGACACCTGAATGTGGGCATTAACCAAGTCAAAGACACCTGAATGTGGGCATTAACCAAGTCAAAGACACCTGAATGTGGGCATTAACCAAGTCAAAGACACCTGAATGTGGGCATTAACCAAGTCAAAGACACCTGAATGTGGGCATTAACCAAGTCAAAGACACCTGAATGTGGGCATTAACCAAGTCAAAGACACCTGAATGTGGGCATTAACCAAGTCAAAGACACCTGAATGTGGGCATTAACCAAGTCAAAGACACCTGAATGTGGGCATTAACCAAGTCAAAGACACCTGAATGTGGGCATTAACCAAGTCAAAGACACCTGAATGTGGGCATTAACCAAGTCAAAGACACCTGAATGTGGGCATTAACCAAGTCAAAGACACCTGAATGTGGGCATTAACCAAGTCAAAGACACCTGAATGTGGGCATTAACCAAGTCAAAGACACCTGAATGTGGGCATTAACCAAGACAAACATACCAGAAAGCTTCACAGAACTATAAGGCATGGAATATTATTCCATCCTCTGATTGCACTGAAGCAGGGTTGCAACCTACTTCGGCCATGAGCTTTCCGCGATCATGTGTTCAACGATATTGTTACTAATGACGGACAGCAGCCGCAAAACTCACCGGCAACAAGTCCAACCCCTGTGGCCTTGACCCAGATAATGGAGAGCACCACTGGAGGGAAGCAAGGGATGGTGACGGTTGCCCCGGAGTAGAAGATCCAGTTGAGGTTGATCCCTGAGTGGAACACGATGAGCCCGAGAGGGACCATGCAGACAGTCACCCACACGATACACCAGTTCTTGAACTCAAACAGGAAGTCCATGTACTCTCTGAAATACCAAGGTGCATTTGTGTGTTGACTACGGTGGGGGTGCTTTTATACTGACGGTACACTTCCCGATAAATGGGAAATCTTTTTCGTTTAACAGTGAAATTCACAAAAGGAGATTATGTCTATTCGGTTTAATTAATCTTTAAATCAATAGATTATTTTAAAAGATGTTTTCCTCTCATCTATATATAACCTATATTTTGAAAACGAAGTGGCTATTCGTTCCCAATATTAGACGTGAGAGGTTGGATTAAAAAAAATTATTAAAAATACAATTGTTGTGTTTGTAAGACGAAATTTGGTATTGAATGAAAGATAATTGAATGGACTAAACGTTTATAAACTTACTTCTTCAGTTTATCAAAAATAAACTACCAGAAATGACATTGGAATAGCATTTAGTCTAATGAGACCAGGGCACGCATTGCCGCTATTCGGATCCGGGTCCTTTCAGACTAAATCCCATTTAGATGCCATTTGCGATAGTTTAATTTAGTTAAACTGAAGCAGTAAGTTTACAAACGTATAGTCCATTCAATTATCTTTCATTTGATACCTCATTCTGTCTTACAAACTCAACAAATATTTTTTAAATAATTTTTAAATCCCAACCTCTCACTTCTGGTACCCGGGTCCGAATAGTCGCAGCCTTTTGAAAACGCAGCATTAAGACATACTTTTTGTCTGACAAATCTGGTTCGAGGAGCGGTCGACTAAACTGAAAGTAAAAACAGATGATTATGGCCACCTGTATCAGCCGTGTGTCTCATGTGTACCGATCGTGTGTCTCGTCTTTAACTGCCATGTTTCTCACCTGTATCTGCCACGTGCCTCACCTGTACCATGCTAAAAGTCTCACCTGTATCTTCCTCTTTTCACATGTGTCTCACCTGCATCTACCATGCGTCTCCACTGTATCTACCATGTGTCTCACCTGTATCTACCGTGTGTCTCACCTGTATCTACCGTGTGTCTCACCTGTATCTACCGTGTGTCTCACATGCGTACGGCTGTTTGAGATAATACTGAGTCGTGTTCCTCGCCTTGGCCACGTCATCAGCACAGGTCCTACAGTTGGAGGCGTCCACGCAAGAACACAACTCAGAGCCCTCGGAGTGAGAGTTGTTGGCCGACTGCCGGAGACCCTTCCTGGTCTTACCACATAGCACGCAGTGGTGGGCCTGGAGGTTGTCCCTGACACGGTAGAGAAGATATTAAATAGGTGAATCCAAGGACATTCAAGAAACAAGATTAGATGGCAACTACAAGTGTCTTTTAGATGTCAACTAAAAGTGTCTTTTAGGTGGCAACTACAAGTGTCTTTTAGGTGGCAACTACAAGTTTCTTTTAGGTGGCAACTACAAGTGTCTTTTAGGTGGCAACTACAAGTGTCTTTTAGGTGGCAACTACAAGTGTCTTTTAGGTGGCAACTACAAGTGTCTTTTAGGTGGCAACTACAAGTGTCTTTTAGATGGCAACTACAAGTGTCTTTTAGATGTCACCTACAAATGTCTTTCAGAAGGGAACTAAAAGGGTATTTTGGATGGCAACTACAAGTGTCTTTTAGATAGCAAATACAAGTGTCTTTTATATGTCAACTACAAGTGTCTTTTAGATGTCAACTACAAGTGTCTTTTAGATGTCGACTGCAAGTGTCTTTGAGATGGCAACTACAAGTGTCTTTTGGATGTCAACTGCAATTGTCTTTTAGGTGGCAAAAACCAGTGTCTTTTGGATGGCAACTTCAAGTGTCTTTTGGATGGCAACTTCAAGTGTCTTCAGATGTCAACTACACGTGTCTTTTAGATGGCAACTACAGGTGTCTTTTGGATGGCGACCTTTAAGTGTTTTTCATATGGAGACAATGAAGTGTCGTACGTAGCATAGTTTTAATTTCGTGGTCTTCATTCAAAAGACAACATCGAACATTTTTAATACTAATGTTTTATGTCAATTGTAGTTACATCCCTTATTGTCAATTGTAGTTACATCCCTTGTTGTCAATTGTAGTTACATCCCTTGTTGTCCATTGTAGTTACATCCCTTGAAATCCGCAGCAGAGTTGTTGTTTTATTGACGTATTTGGCATGACATTATACGCCGATGTATATTATTTTGACATGTCAATGTATTGTCCAAATGCTTGAAATATGTCATATACAATGACAGACGAAAAGCCCTTGTTTAACTCACCTAAATGGTCGGATATATGTCTGAAATATGTCGTACACAATGACCGACGAAAGCCCCATAACCTCTCCCGACCCAGTGGACATGAGAGCCATGGCCCCCATGGTGAGGATAAGAATTCCGCCAGCGGAACCCAGAACTTTCTCAGCAATCAGAGGCGTCACCAAACCTGTGAATAATGATGTAGTTATTAATTGCTCAAAATTGTTCATTGAATATTTTTTGGGCACATTTTAATTGAAAAATCTAACAGCGTTTTAATGAGATCAAGCATCGTATGGTGTAACCTTAAACAAATTAATCGCCACAATGGGATTTTCTGCAATCATATGATTTAAAAAATGTGTTTGCTCAATTATAGAAAACCAGGGTAGATTTAAAACATATTAATCTCCTAATTGATACATTTGGTAAAAGTATTTCAAATATGTGTCGAATTTCCGTTTTATCGAGCCATCGATTTTGGCTTTCCCCCCCCCCCCCCCCCCCCCCAGTTAGCTTGTACAGCAATTGAGCTGTCCGCTTATAAACACTACTTGACTTGGCGGGCGATTGAATGTACAGTAACGTCCAGGCTCTTCACGCCTTAGCACTGAGACCATAAGATATTTCTAAATTGCTTTAACAACACGCATTCACGATCTAACACAAACTGTATAGAACTATGTCTCAAACCTGGTACGGCAAAAGACGGCTGGGGGGATGTTCAATACATTATATTACCTTCATGAACAGTAACTTCATGTACATTACCTTCAAGTACATAATCTTCATGTAATTACCTTCATGTACTTTATATTCATGTACATTGCCTTCGTGTACATTACCTTCATGTACATTACCTTCATGTACATTACCTTCATGTACATTACCACTCATGTACATTACTTTCATTTACCTTAGCTTCTTGTACACTACATTTATGTCCAAACCCTTCATGTACATAAAATCCGCGTAAATTAACCTCATATACATTACCTTACCAATACTATTTATGTTACCTTCGTCTATCTGACTTGGATCCAGTAAGTGAGATCCGTTGTCAGAACTGAGTGCCAGGTAAGCCATCCCTGTAGTGGTGGCCATGACGTTCGGTATTGAGAACCAGATGAAGCCAGCCAATATAAATCCCCACACACCCTGTAATAGTCATGTTATCGTAAACGATTGCTATGATCAGTAGCCGATAACATGACAACTTTAATTGATGTTATCCTTGACCTTCGACTTTCGATTACGTCACTGGAATATTTTCTTACAGATGTAATCAAAGCACATTTCCAATTATTTTCTTACAGATGTAATCAAAGCACATTTCCAATTATTTTCTTACAGATGCAATCAAAGCACATTTCCAATTATTTTCTTACATATGTAATCAAAGCACATTTGCAATTATTTTCTTACAGATGTAATCAAAGCGCATTTCCAATTATTTTCTTACAGATGTAATCAAAGCGCATTTCCTATTATTTTCTTACAGATGTAATCAAAGCACATTTCCAATTATTTTCTTACAGATGTAATCAAAGCGCATTTCCAATTATTTTCTTACAGATGTAATCAAAGCGCATTTCCATTTTATTAAATTCATACAAAAAAAGAAAGGTATCTTATCTTATCAAACATATTATGAGGATGGAATAACTCAAGACTAGATATAAGCTTCAGTGGCGTAGCGAGCTTAACTCGCGCCCGGGGCACAATAACTTTTTAGCGCCCCCCCCATTCGAAAACCATACAATATTATAGTAAAATATACCATTTGGCGCCCCTTTGTGAGTAGCGCCCGGGGCATGATGCCCCCCCTTTCCCCCCCCCCCTCAAAACGCCACTGATAAGCTTTTATTATACTAAAGATCAGCGCTGTTATTTTAAGACTTAATAGACCATATATATAATGTGCCAATAAATGGATCATCACATGGACTATTGCATGGATCATCACATGGACTATCGCATGGATCATAACAAGGACTATCGCATGGAACATCACATGGACGATCGCATTGAACATCACAATGCTGATTTAGAGGCAAACGTTAATATAGATAAAAATACTAAACTTTCATCAGCTGAAATATCGGACCCCTCCCAACATGTACACCTCTCAACATGCACACCTCCCAACATGTACACGTCACACTTACGAGCTTTAAAAAAAATGTCGAGCGTGACGTCATAAATGGATGAACATCAGGACGAAAAGTTAATTTATATTTTAAAATTCCATGTAGCATTATAATCGCGATTCACTACTAAGTGACATCTTCTGTCACGATACATCCATCACAACATTAAGTAATCATCACTGCCAAGGTCTGGTTTTATATTTATACTTTAAAAAAAGGAATTTTCGACATCCTATGTCAAATTCACTACCCCTCACTCCATTTTCCATCACAAACTTACAATTTCTTACACCCCCCCACACACACACACTTTTTTTTCCTCCTGAGCGTGACGTATTTTATGGACGGTCCCCAATACAAGAACCATCGGGATGGAGAAGTACAGCTTGTTGAGTTGTGACATAAAGCAACTTACCTGGACCGGCTTAGCGGCTATTCTACTCTGCCACGAGGCCTGGTCACAATACGTCACAGCAGACGACACGAAAATCTCAATGATGCCGTACATGAAAGCACCCCAAGATCTGAACGTCAGGAAGCTGCACGGGAAATGTACAAATGTACAAACATATGAAGGAAATGCTTAAACAACTCTTGTGTGGGGAAGAATGTTAGTTCATTGCACAACGAATAGCAGGTAACCACCATTTGTATTGTCCAATGCAGTGCAGTTCGAACAGTTGAATTTATTTCAATGGCCTACAGGTGGTCGGAAACACGCGGCTCCGCATTCGGATTCGGCTCGTTGAAGTAAAAGATTCGGTAATTATTTTTTTTACTAAACACAAAATGACTTGCGGCTCACAAAATATTCTTTGTGCCGACAAAAAAATCATATATTATATATATATTAAATGGTTTTGCCAAACACAAAAGGATGCCGACACCATGTCCGCGGGGGCAGAACCGTCATTAAGGATCTAACATTGAAGAACTCGTAACCAAGTCAAAGAATTATATATTTTTAAAAAATTGAGATTTACCTAGAAATAAATTGAAAGACATTTGCATGTTTTGATACTCAATATATATATATATATATATATATATATATATATATATATATTAAGGGGGGGGGGAATCATCTATATTATTTACAGGAAGATGAAAAACTACGTGTGACGCGTTCACAGACTTGCCTGTTATTTGTGTTATCGTCCGGTCCGTGGATGCACGTTATCGACTCAAACATCTTCTGGGTGTTACCGATGGTCCCGAACTCCGAGTCTGTGTTGTGCAGGATTTTGACCACGAAGACGATGAAGAGTATGAATACAAGACAGGCGTTGAAATACGACACGTAGAAAGTAGTCCCGAGTCCACCAATAAGAGAGTAGGACCCGAACAAGGCAGCCATGATGAGAACAACAAATTCATCCGAGGCGTCTTTGGTAAGAGACTGTTGTGTGGGAATAAAGAACTAATAATAATGATTCTAATATATAAAAGATTAGAGAATATTGTCACGTAATAGTCATTATTGAATAAAAAAAGGTGTGCAATTAAATAATTTATACCAGAAGGCTTACAAATGATAAAAATTTGACAGAATGTGTTGTCATCGGTAACGAGTCTATGTGCCAAGTTTCAGCTCGATTGGTTGACGGTAAGTGGGTCAATTGGACGCCCGAAGATTTTGACAGTCTGCCAGTCAGCCAGCCACGAGTAAAGTGGAGTTAATATAAAGGATTTAAAAATCGACATTCGGATTACGGGGTTAATTTCATTGAATGTGCAATGGTAGACTGGAAGGTCAGCTCGACATCTGGGCTGCCTTTTACTACTCGTTACATTAAACCTGTCTTTTCATGACCCGAGTCAAATCATTTTTTATTTCATGTTATTCATTGCGCCCACGATAATTTCTTTAAAATCTATCATTGTCTGCGCTGACTTAATATAATTCCAACAGACCAATCAACTGAAGGCTTAAAACAAATGGCGTTACGAGATCATGAAAAGTGATATTACTTGAATTGATGTATGCAAAAAAAGAAACAAAAGAAAGAAACTATATTCAAACGTGTCAGGGCCTGGCCATCGACTAATAAGTGACCAATTGAAAACACCCTCTCCTCCAAGGCCAGGAATTCCTCCTCCACGCAGAGAGAGAGAGAGAGAGAGAGAGTTACTTGGGGGCATGGTATTGACAATCATCATTCCTCATCCTAAGCCCCCAGTCGAGGTCCCACACCACAGGCGCGGATGCCTAGGGTTTATTTCACTTGTCAGTCTGGTGGAAGTCTCCTTCCCCCAAAAAGACAGATCATTGACTACAGCGTGAGAAACTCAACAAAAGAGGAACAACAACGTGCGGAGGAGTGAAACGGTTGTGACTTCCAGGGAGCAGGCAGTGTATCGAGCTAAGTGTAATATGTCTCAGGATAGTCCACAACCTCAGTAAACTGGCTCCTCACTGTGTCACCTTCATTAGTTCTATCCACACAGCCTCTCCTTGACCCTTGTTATGTTTCCCTGTACTGTCTGTTTCCTTGTTCTGTCTCACTAACTGTTTCCTTGTTCTGTCTCACTAAATGTTTCCATGTACTGGCTCACTAACAGATTCCCTGTACTATCTCACTAACTGTTTCTCTGTACTGTCTCACTAACTGTTTCCTTGTTCTGTCTCACTAACTGTTTCCCTGTACTGTCTTACTAACAGTTTCCCTGTACTGTCTCACTAACTGTGTCCCTGTACTGTCTCACTAACAGTTTCCCTGTACTGTCTCACTAACTGTGTCCCTCTACTGTCTCACTAACAGTTTCCTTGTACTGTCTCACTAACTGTTTCCCTGTACTGTCTCACTAACATGATCCTTGTACTGTCTCACTAACTGTTTCCATGTACTGTCTCACTAACTGTTTCCCTGTACTGTCACACTAACAGTTTCACTGTACTGTCTTACTAACTGTGCCCCTCTACTGTCTCACTAACTGTTTCCTTGTACTGTCTCAATAACTGTTCCCTCTACTGGTTTTGGGGGGGGGGGGGGGGTTGAGCCATTGACTTTAAATTTCAAAAGCGTATCCTTTTTTTTTATGGTCCTCTTTGTTGTTTTTTATTGTTGTTTTTTTGTGGCTAGGCTCAAATGAAGATAGGCCAACTCCTCCTTGACATTCCAACCTATTTACTGAGTTACGCCACTGGTGGAAAGCCGCTTCAGTAAAAGTAAATATGACTTAAGTTTCCAAGTCACAACAACCAGTCCTTCCCGTCCAGTCCTTCCCACCCAGTCCTTTCCACCCAGTCCTTCCCACCCAGTCCTTCAACATCCAGTCCTTCCCACCCAGTCCTCCCCTCCAGTCCTTCCCACCCAGTCCTTCCCACCCATTCCTTCCCACCCAGTCCTTCCCACCCAGTCCTTCAACATCCAGTCCTTTCCACCCAGTCCTTCCCACCCAGTCCTCCCCCTCCAGTCCTTCCCACCTAATCCTTCCCACCCAGTCCTTCCCACCCATTCCTTCCCTTACCAAAGACATCAACAATTGTCAAACATTGGGACCCTCTTCAAAGGATATAACTTGACATTTTTTCCTATATGATACATTTCTATAGTAAAATGAATTTACCCGTTTCTATAAACATCATGGCCGCCCATTTCTCTATTGGTAAATATTAAAAACAAACTTTTCTCGGCCCCCATAACAATCGTCATCGTGGAGCTTGCGATCTTTCTCGCTCAGCTGTTCAAGGCTTTGACACCACTGGATATTCTCACCTGTATAGTCGCTTTACCTGCCAGCAGGACACCGATAGTGATGACGAGGTTGGTGAGGATGGCGAAGAAACAGAACACTGTGTGGGTGCGCTTACCAAATCTGGCTTTGATAATCTGAGGAGAGAGGATGATGGGAAGTTATGAATCTGGTTTTGATAACCTGAGGACAATGGGAAATTATGAGTCTGACTTTGATAACCTGAGAACAATGGGAAATTATGAGTCTGGCTTTGTGAAACTGAGGACAATGGGAAGTTATGAATCTGGTTTTGATAACCTGTGGACGATGAGAAATTATGAGTCTGGCTTTGATAACCTGTGGACGATGAGAAATTATGAGTCTGGCTTTGATAACCTGAGGACGAAAGAAATTATGAGTCTGGCTTTGATAACCTGAGGACGATGAGAAATTATGAGTCTGGCTTTGATAACCTTAGGACGATGAGAAATTATGAGTCTGGCTTTGATAACCTGAAGTTATGACAAGAAGCCATGACCTTGTCATTGTGAAGGACGTGCATGAAAAGGTGGAGGAGTGGTAGGGCTAGCTATCTATGTCACTGTAATGATTTTAAAACATGACATGCCTCCGTGAGAGTAAGGCTGAGTTCATAGAAGTCCCAAACAGGACATGTCTCCGTGAGAGTAAGGATGAGTTCAAAGAAGTCCCAACACATGGCATGTCTCCGTGAGAGTAAGGCTGAGTTCATAGAAGTCCCAAACAGGTCATGTCTCCGTGAGAGTAAGGCTGAGTTCAAAGAAGTCCCAACACATGGCATGTCTCCGTGAGAGTAAGGCTGAGTTCATAGAAGTCTCAAACAGGACATGTCTCCGTGAGAGTAAGAATGAGTTCAAAGAAGTCCCAAACAGGACATGTCTCCGTGAGAGTAAGGATGAGCTCATAGAAGTCCCAAACAGGACATGTCTCCGTGAGATTAAGGATGAGTTCAAAGAAGTCCCAAACAGGACATGTCTCCGTTAGAGTAAGGATGAGTTCAAAGAAGTACCAAACAGGACATGTCTCCGTGAGAGTAAGGATGAGCTCATAGAAGTCCCAAACAGGACATGTCTCCGTGAGAGTAAGGATGAGCTCTTAGAAGTCCCAAACAGAACATGTCTCCGTGAGAGTAAGGATGAGTTCAAAGAGGTCCCAAACAGGACATGTCTCCGTGAGAGTAAGGATGAGTTCAAAGAAGTCCCAAACAGGACATGACTCCGTGAGAGTAAAGGTGAGTTCAAAGAAGTCCCAACACATGACATGTCTCCGTGAGAGTAAGGGTGAGTTCAAAGAAGTCCCAACACATGACATGTCTCCGTGAGAGTAAGGATGAGTTCATAGAAGTCCCAACACATGACATGTCTCCGTGACAGTAAGGATGAGTTCATAGAAGTCCCAACACATGACATGTCTCCGTGAGAGTAAGGATGAGTTCAAAGAAGTCCCAAACAGGACATGACTCCGTGAGAGTAAGAATGAGTTCAAAGAAGTCCCAACACATGACATGTCTCCGTGAGAGTAAGGATGAGTTCATAGAAGTCCCAAACAGGACATGACTCCGTGAGAGTAAGGGTGAGTTCAAAGAAGTCCCAACACATGACATGTCTCCGTGAGATTAAGGATGAGTTCATAGAAGTCCCAACACATGACATGTCTCCGTGAGAGTAAGGATGAGTTCATAGAAGTCCCAACACATGACATGTCTCCGTGAGAGTAAGGATGAGTTCATAGAAGTCCCAACACATGACATGTCTCCGTGAGAGTAAGGATGAGTTCATAGAAGTCCCAACACATCCTTGTGTTGACCCGTGGCTGTCGTTTGTTGCAAGCAAGGCCTGCGCCACAAGGAAGCCAGCCAGGTTGTTTTACAGTGCACATTGTTATTGTGTACATAGTATATGCACATTGTTATTGTGTACATAGTCTATGCACATTGTTATTGTGTACATAGTATATGCACATTGTTATTGTGTACATAGTATATGCACATTGTTATTGTGTACATAGTATATGCACATTGTTATTGTGTACATAGTATATGCACATTGTTATTGTGTACATAGTATATGCACATTGTTATTGTGTACATAGTATAATGCGCACGTCCTCACTTAAAGCAATGGTCAACATTGATCCCAGCTCTTCTGTGGTCTGCGTAACAACTCATCTTTATTCCTCATTCTACATTTTTTTTATAAGTCACATCATCTTCTCTAAACAATATTCACAGCTTTAAGTTGAACAAATCAAGAAAACACCTGACCTCACCACGCCCAGTCATACCACATGACAACAGCACAGTGCAATCAGGTCACAAAGTTCACTCAATACACACAACAGTTATAGTCAGTCACACGTGCTATCACAATTGTGTACATACGATGTACTATCACAATTGTGTACATACGATGTACTATCACAATTGTGTACATAGGATGTACTTGGCGAGTTCTACTTTTGTATGCAGGTTTTATATGTCCTTCTTCGCACCAAATACATAATGTCATCTTTGTCCAAAACACATGCCCGTGTGTATATAGGCGACTCTGTCCACTCTACGTGTATGGTATCGTATGGCTTAACTCTTTCGCCTTCTGAGCGGACTCATGTTGGGGTATGGAGGAGGTGGGGTGGATTACTGCCCACGGCGGGTGTAATTATCCGAGCTAAGGTACCTTTGAGGTGCCATTGAGAACTAAAGTACCTATGAGGTCCGATTCAAGTTTGTATGGAGTTGACAGTGGTAGTAATAAGACTAGTGAGGGTGGAGGGGGGTGCTGAGAGACCTTGTGAAGTACATTCTGTTTTCTCTCAATTTACAATTTAAATATTTCTCTCCTTGCAAAATGTTTTGTCTGTCTCTCTGCTAACTTTCATATTCTATCAGTCTTTTTCTCTGTCTTTGTATATCCGTCATTCATTATCTAATCTCTCTTATCTGTCTGGCTTATTCTATCCGCCTTTCTCTATATGGCTTTCTCCTCGCTCTCACTCACTGACCTCTCTCTTCTTCCCCTCTCACTTTTCACTTTCTTTTTCTCATTCTGTCTCTCTCCTCTCTCCCTCGTTGCTCTTCCCCCCCTCTCTCTCTCTTTCTTATATTTATTTCCTCTTCCTCTCTTTTCGAATTTGTATTCCTCCCTCAACCTCCTTTCTCTCTCTCTTCTCACTTTCCTCTCTGGTTCCTCCCTCTCCTATTCCCTTACCATATATTTTTTCTCGCTCTCCCCTCCTCTTCTCTATCCCCTCATATCTCCCTCCTCTCTCCCTCATCTCTCCCTCTCTCTCTTCATTATCTCTTTACCCTCTCTCCTATCTCTTTCAATCCTCTCTCTCTCACCTTTAACACCCCTAACTCCATTATCTACCCCCTCTCTACATTTCCCACTTTATCCCTTTCTCTTCTTTCTCACTCCTTCCCTTCTCTCCTTCCGATCTCTCCCCTTTTCTACCTACTCTGTCCTCTCTCTTCTTTTCAATACCCACTCTCTCCCTTTCTTTACACTCTCTCCCTTTCTTTCTCCTAATCTCTCTTCTCTCTCCACTCTCTTTGACTTTTATCCCCTCTCTCTACCCTTTCTCCCATCTCTATACCTTTTACCTCTTTTTATTCTTTCTCTCCCCCCTCTTTACCATTTCTCTCCCACCCTCTCCCTTTCTCTTCACTTTCTCCCCCCCCTTGACGTATTCTCCCCTATTTCTCCCATTTCTACCCAGTCTCTCTCTCCTGTCTTTTCTCTCCTTCCTATCTCTCTCCTCTGTTTCCCCCTCTCTCCTCCCTATCTCCTACCTCTCTCACCTCTTTCTCTCGAAATAATTTACATTGCGGATGTGTTATCCTTGAAATGTACTTCCTAGGCAATGAATACTATGGGAAATGATTGATATAGGTAATGATTAACATGAACAATGATTAATATGAACAATGCTTAATATGGGCAATGATTAATATGGGCTATAATTAATATGAACAACGATTTTATGAGCAATTGTTAATATGGGAAATGATTCATATGAACAATGATTAAAATGAACAATGATTAATATGAGAAATGATAAGTATGAAGAATGATTCATATGAAGAATGATTCATATGAACAATGATTAATATGGGCCACGATTAAATATGAGCAATGATTATTATGGGTAATGATTTATATGAACAATGATTAATGAGGGAAATGATTAATACGGGCATTGATATACCAGCTCGATGGAAATGGCTCTATGCCGATGCGTTCGCTGCCCCATTAGTCTGTTTATTAAGATTTCTCGTACACTAAGACTTGTCTTCTTATTTTTAACATTTGTCAAGAGCAAAGTCGCCATTTTTATATAGGCTGGTTCTTATTACAGCTGTTAGCATGCACGGCCAATGGGCAAGCAAGTCTTGCCGGCAAGTTATAGGAACATTCTTACCCGTTAGTACCTGTAGGTATGTTTTCAAGTTGTACCTGTAGGCATTAGTCAAGTTTTACCTGTAGGCATGAGTCAAGTTTTACCTATAGGTATAGTCAAGTTTTCCCTGTAGGTATAGTCAAGTTTTACCTGTAGGTATTCAGCCAAGTTTTACCTGTAGGCATTAGTCAAGTTTTACCTATAGGTATAGTCAAGTTTTCCCTGTAGGTATAGTCAAGTTTTACCTGTAGGTATTCAGCCAAGTTTTACCTGTAGGCATTCAGCCAAGTTTTACCTGTAGGTATTCAGCCAAGTTTTACCTGTAGGTATAGTCAAGTTTTCCCTGTAGGTATAGTCAAGTTTTACCTGTAGGTATTCAGCCAAGTTTTACCTGTAGGCATTAGTCAAGTTTTACCTATAGGTATAGTCAAGTTTTCCCTGTAGGTATAGTCAAGTTTTACCTGTAGGTATTCAGCCAAGTTTTACCTGTAGGCATTCAGCCAAGTTTTACCTGTAGGTATTCAGCCAAGTTTTACCTGTAGGCATTCAGCCAAGTTTTACCTGTAGGTATTCAGCCAAGTTTTACCTGTAGGCATTCAGCCAAGTTTTACCTGTCGGTATTTGTTAAGTTTTACTAGTGAGCATTCAGCCAAGTTTTACCTGTAGGCATTAGCCAAGTCTTACCTGTGGGCATTAGTCAAGTCCTATCCGTATGTATTAGGCAAGCCCTACCTGTATGTACTAGGCAAGTCCTACCTGGAGGTATGTTTTGGCTCCTGGAGCCTTCGTCTTAAACTGCACGGAGAGTATCGGAAAGACGAATATGTTGAACATGATTCCTACAGCGTACCAGAACGGACCAGCAATGCCATTCTGTGGAGTACATCAAAGATTAAAGAGGTATCGATTACGTATTCGCTCACCAGGCTATAGTTTAAAACAGATGTTAACGAAGCCCTATGTACGCGGGACATAACGTGACTGAAGGGAAGAACATTGAACAAAACAAAAACAACAACAAGATATTTAAAATGAAGAACATTTTGAACCATTAAAAAGTTATTATTATTTCAATGTGATGCTTGGGCCTTTTTTTCCTTTTGTGCAAAAATATTGTCAATGTCCGGTTCCCCGGGTACCAGCAAAGGTAGCTAGGCGGGCCGGAATAAGGACCCTTTGGGCGCCTGAACTGAAGCGCGGCCGTAGTTTGAGTACCCCTGGTGTAACACATCCACACAATGACACATATGTGGTAATATGGGCCTACATAAAGACATAATAACAAGTTGCATCGTAAAATTATTCTAATAGTAAGATGAGCTAATCTGTTTGAATGTTTAGCAGGCAAAGACCTTGCATAAATTCCCCCGGGGAAGTTGTCCAGGCTCTCACAGTTTCCCAACGTGAGACGTTCGGCCTACAAGGGGGCAGCCTGGAGATAATGGGGGTGGGAGCAATTAAGTCCTGGAAGGTGTGGAAGGGGGGAGGAGATAATGTATATTGATTTGAAAAGTGTGGAGATAGTGAATATGACAAGGTTAAAGTCAATGTGCCATCCTTACACCGTGCTGATGGGAGGAAAGTCAATGTGCCACCTTTACACCATGTTGATGGGCGAAAACCCTATGTTTTATGAATGATTGAACACGATTAAAACTGACGACAATATTTTTGTGTAATAAATATAATCAAAAAGAAATACATCGTTTTTTATTGAGTTTATCGAAATATTTCAATTGGAACTTGCCAGTAGTCCTCAAATTATCAAACAAATCATTGAAAGGCATTTTATCAAGGGACCTTGTAAATTCCAAAAAATTTAGAATATACATCAACCTAGCTGCCTAGCTAGGTTCTAGTGAAACAATACACTTGTGGTCTTCTAATCCTTATCAGTGTCCATCTGCAGTATATACATTAAATGTAGTCCCCGTAGCGCAGGGGATAGCGCGCTGGACTTCTAATCCAGAGGTCGCGGGTTCGAATCCCGCCGGGGATGGCTACGTTTTAATATATTTTTTAAGTTTAAAGTTAAATAATTAACTACTTTGAATAATAGCAAATATGTTTATGGACATTAAATCGTCCGGGCGTACGGTTACTTCATTATTTTTTATTTCCCAAAAAATTTGCAAACAACTAATTAATTGATTAATGACAATGAAAGAACGTGTTTATTTTTACAATTTATAGCCTGGAGTTAAGAGCTGATAGATAAGAGGAGATGGTGAGAGCTGATAGATATGAGTGGAAGGGGAGAGCTGATAGATATGAGTGGAAGGGGAGAGCTGATAGATATGAGGGGAGGGGTAGAGCTGATAGATATGATGGAGGGGGACGGCTGGACACATGGATCGATGCTGCAACATGTGTTACATCATGTTAACGCTACAACAGACCAACTGTATAACACATTGACCTCACTTACACACAAGTAGATGAAGCCCCACTTGGAACACACACTGTCACACACTGTCACACACTGGCACACACTGTCACACACTATCAATAGCAGATGTATCGTCACTTAGAATCTATTACACGATTTTTGTCTAATTTATTTGAAAGAAGCTACTGATCGACTAATAAATTGAAAATAAATTCAAAGTTTGAAACGTAAAATAAATTAAGCGTTTATGGTCATTTATAACATATCCCTTCACAGTTTTTATATCGCCGGTATTAATGTCTTTTTTTTTTCTGTGGTGATGATATCAGGGCTGTTAAGAAAAGAGTAAAGAATTGACCGGATAAATCATAAGACATTTGGTCGGACAAATGAATAAAGTCCGTGGATCGGTCATCTGGATGGATGCCACCGCTACGGCCCCCTTCATATCTCCGCCGTGGAAACCTACGGATATCAAACACAGCAAGAGGCAATCAAAGACTTGTTCCAACCAATCAGCGGGCGTGGCACAGACGACTTTCGGGTTATTAAGGCGTCTAATGAAAGTCGTGGCTTGACAATCCCGGCAATATGGCCGCCTTTCATTCCCGAATTAAGCTTGTCCGTGACGCTGGCTGACATGGACGCGATAAGACACTGATGGGCACGGTGTCGGGCGGGCCCGGTGGTGGACCACAGCCGGGGTGGGAATCTCGGAGCAATTATATCTGCTGTACGTCGATAGAGAGGTTTCTTGTGTAAGTCATGGTGGTCAGTTTCTGAAGCGAATGTCCGGTTTCTGAAATGGTTTGTTGTTAAATTAATAAAGATCAATCGATGTCCGAATTATCTAAGACACTCAGTCGAGTTGAATATCTTCGGACTGGCCACATTGTAAGGAAAATCAGCCTTAGGACTGGCCACATTGTAAGGAACATCGGACATTAACACTGGCCACATTGTAATAGGAACACAAGCCTTAGGATTGGCCACGTCGCACGGAACATGAGAAATAAGGCTGACAACATTGTAAGGAACATGAGCCTTAGGGCTGACAACACTGTAAGGAACATCAGACATAGGGCTGGAAAAATTGCAAGGAACAGCAGCCTTAGGACTAGCCACATTGCAGGTAACATCAGCCTTAGGGCTGGACACATTGCAAGGAACATCAGCCTTAGGACTTGCCACATTGCGAGGAACACCAACCTTAAGACTATAGTACCCACATGCAAGAAACACCAGCCTTAAGACAGCCACATTGCAAGGAACACCAGCCTTAGGACTAGCCACATTGCAAGGAACACCAGCCTTAGGACTCGCCACATTGCAAGGAACACCAGCCTTAGGACTAGCCACATTGCAAGGAACACCAACCTTAGGACTCGCCACATTGCAAGGAACACCAACCTTAGGACTCGCCACATTGCAAGGAACACCAGCCTTAGGACTAGCCACATTGCAAGGAACACCAGCCTTAGGACTCGCCACATTGCAAGGAACACCAACCTTAGGACTAGCCACATTGCAAGGAACACCAGCCTTAGGACTCGCCACATTGCAAGGAACACCAACCTTAGGACTAGCCACATTGCAAGGAACACCAGCCTTAGGACTCGCCACATTGCAAGGAACACCAGCCTTAGGACAAGACACACAGCATGGCAGGTCGGTTTCATTTAAAATAAGAACATTCAAATGAGTTCTCATTTCATGACAACTTGTTTACTAGAAGTTGGGGTGATACTTTTATGCTAGAAATTGGCTTACAAATAAGAAAGAGGGGACTAGAAAGAAAGCGACAGGTAATATGGAGGTTTTCCTGTAATTAAGTACGCACACAGCAGGATAGCGTTAATGTGCAGAATCTTCATGTGTATGGTCTAAATGTGCTTGGTCTAAATATGCATGGTGTAAATGTGTATGGTGTAAATGTACATGATCTAAATGTGCATGATCTAAATATGCATGGTGTAAATGTGTATGGTCTAAATGTCTAAGGTCAGAATATGCATGGTCTAAATGCCCTAGGGCTAAAAGTACAAGATCTAAATGTGCATGGTCTAAATGTGCATGGTCTAAATGTCCAAGGTCTAAATATTCATGGTGTAAATGTGTATGGTCAAGATATCCATGGTCAAAATTACCAAAATCTAAAATGTACAACATCTAAATGCACAAGATCTAAATGCGCATGGTCCAAATACTAAATGTGTATCTATCTAATTGAATTTTTTGTAAAACGGGAGCGTGAAGCAAATATTGAAGAACATTTTCTTTCCCAGCAGTTGAATGACTTGTATAATCTGAGATTATTAATCTCTATCAAGTGAGATATCAGGAAATGCGTTGGAGATGTGCGCCACACAAAGACGTTATCCTGTGGAGGAAGTGTTCATTTTTAATTACATGGAACTGCAGAGGCTGAACCAAATAGATAAGGCCTTGTGGGCCAGACGCGACACCGTCGTCACCCTTCAAATACATCAAGAAAGTTTTAAAAAGTACCTCCTTATGGGATGGGTCTTTGGAAGCAAGACGAGCTGTAGATTCTTATTTACATGTGTACTTTGACTTATTATAAACATGTTTATTTAATGAGATAACACTAAAGTTTTATTTTTTTCAAAGTTTTATTTCAGTTTTAGTCAACTAGAACTAGTTAACATTCACAGTTCCTTCTGGTGAAGTAGAACTACAGACCAAACTGTCCCATTATGGTGAAGTAGTACTACAGACCAGACTGTCCCATTATGGTGAAGTAGAACTACAGATTGTCCCATTATGGTGAAGTAGAACTACAGACCAGACTGTCCCATTATGGTGAAGTAGAACTACAGACCAGACTGTCCCATTATGGTGAAGTAGAACTACAGATCAGACTGTCCCATTATGGTGAAGTAGAACTACAGACCAGACTGTCCCATTATGGTGAAGTAGAACTACAGACCAGACTGTCCCATTATGGTGAAGTAGAACTACAGATTGTCCCATTATGGTGAAGTAGTACTACAGACCAGACTGTCCCATTATGGTGAAGTAGAACTACAGACCAGACTGTCCCATTATGGTGAAGTAGAACTACAGACCAGACTGTCCCATTATGGTGAAGTAGAACTACAGATCAGACTGTCCCATTATGGTGAAGTAGAACTACAGACCAGACTGTCCCATTATGGTGAAGTAGAACTACAGACCAGACTGTCCCATTATGGTGAAGTAGAACTACAGATTGTCCCATTATGGTGAAGTAGTACTACAGACCAGACTGTCCCATTATGGCGAAGTAGTACTGCAGACCAGACTGTCCCATTATGGTGAAGTAGTACTGCAGACCAGACTGTCCCATTATGGTGTCTCAGTATTAGAGACCAGACTTGCCTCATTCTAGTATCCCAGTACTACCGATCAGAAATTGTTATTAGAATTGTATTGTTCCTTAATCGACCATTGCTTGTGTATTTCCTCATCTTTTCTACTGGACGTTGGGGTTATACTAACAGCTATTCTGAATAACGCTGCCGTGCCAAGTAAGGTAGGTGGGTTGTATTACGTCTGAACGTTTGATAGCAACTTTTAACTGTACCTACTCTTGATTGATATGGGGATAGCAATTTTTAACAACGCCCTCTCTCGAATTGTATGGCGATAAAAAATTTTAGCAATGCATACTCTTGAATAGTATAGTGATAACAATTTTTTATCAATGCCTACTCTGGAATGGTATAGTGAAAACAATTTTTTAGCAATGCCTACATTGGAATGGTATAGTGAAAACAATTTTTTAGCAATGCCTACTCTGGAATGGTATAGTGAAAACAATTTTTTAGCAATGCCTACATTGGAATGGTATAGTGAAAACAATTTTTTAGCAATGCCTACTCTGGAATGGTATAGTGAAAACAATTTTTAAGCAATGCCTACATTGGAATGGTATAGTGAAAACAATTTTTTAGCAATGCCTACTCTGGAATGGTATAGTGATACATTTTTTTTTAGCAATGCCTACTCTTGAATGGTATAGTGATACATTTTTTTAGCAATGCCTACTCTGGAATGGTTTGGACGTCTTCAATACGTCTGAATGTCTCATCAGAACCACATCGCCATTAAATATCACTTGTCTTTTGTCTTCGCGGGCCGTAGGGACCTTCAAATGAGTGACGACATCAATCGTCTTAACTTCCAGATTGTTGACGTCACACGGGTGTCGTCGCACGGTAGACAGCCCGGTCCAACTGATTCCAGTTTAAAGCTGCGGGCTCATAGCGTGCTGGACAGCTTAATAAGGTCAATTGTGCTACGCCATCATAAGGTCAATTGTTCTGTGTCATAATTAGGTCCATCATTCTCAGTCCAGACTTTTTTCGCTGCTCATTTCTCCTGATGTATGTTTATGAGTTAAAATAATTGTTATTTGATTGGGCCGTGCGTAGTCTGAGCAAGGAAGGGGAATGGAAGCAGTGTGGGGATGGGGGTGGGTGGATTCAGGTCCCATTACTGTGCCCTGCAAACCTTGGTTAAACGGTTGCAACTAAGAAAGAAATTAAAGCAGGATTATACCGGTTGTATAGTTGGGGTGATCGTACATCCTCGATATGACTAGTTAACAGCGAAGCCCCGGCTGGTCTTGGCATTCTGTCCCGGCTAGTTTTGGCATTCTGTCCCGGGCTGGTTTTGGCATTCTGTCCCGGCTAATTATGGCATTCTGTCCCGGGCTGCTTTTGGCATTCTGTCCCGGCTTATTTTGGCATTAAGTCCCGGCTGGTTTCGACATTCTGTCCCAGCTGGTTATGGCATTCGGTTTTCCGTTTTCTGGCACAATTTACTTTACTTTATTTTGATTCAATTTATTTTCCCTATCCATGCCAGATATTCTTGTTGATATCAGAACTCTTGGTTGGTGTCAAATTGATTTTTTTTTTCGTGGGGCTGGGATTTGGCGTGCATTGTGTACGTTATGTTAAGTGTCCTACTCGTTAAAATCACAAAGACGTGAGAAATACAAAATGAAATCCAATTAAATATTCGCGTCTTTTTAAATGAAGCTGCCAGCAAGCCCTTTGTTAAAAAAGGAGACCATTTTATTAAATCTGTCTACTAGGAAAATATTTGGGGAACATCCGGCAGCGGTGGACAGTTAGGGGGTAAGTTAGGGGCGGACATTTTAAATGACACTTGAATTTTCGTTTTAAAAATAAAAAAAAAACTTTTTAAAAAAATAATAAAAAAAATTATTTTTATCAAATCCACCGGCGTCTCTGGAGCATCAAGTTTTCAACCACTGTCCTACAGCCAAACTCTTCGCTAGGACTTTACCTATCGTTATGTCAATTGGTCCTTTGTTTTGTTTCTGCCTGTTTTGGTGTTTTCCTTCCCTGTGTTTCATATTTCCTAGTTCTCTTTTTTTTATGTGTGTAAAACTTGTTAGTTGAACTTGTGATTTTATTACGTTCGTTTGGGAAACAACATCCGCTATAAACAGAGTCAGCTTTCTATTTTGGAGATGTTTTTAGAAATCGATTAAAATGATTTTATATTTTCAGCTGGTGGTTTGAGAAGAAAATTAAGAACTCATTAAAGGAGGGCAAAAACGGCAATATCTCCACCACGGCAAAAATGCGACTGGAGTAGCTCACCTTGGTTGTCAGGGTGGCACTGTGGAGGATGTCACCCGGCCAGAAGAGCTGCGACGCGACCGTGACCGCCGTCAGCGACATGCTGACATTGCCGCCGGCATCGAAGGTCGTGTCAAGGTTGTGGTCGTCGTGATACACGTACTTCCGGATGTTGTTGTGGACGAGGGCCAGGATGATGGAGAAGCCGCCGAAACCCAGCAGCATCAAGAGGGCCGTCTCCTCCTTGGTCAGGACCGGCTTCACCCTGGGGAACAAGAAACAACAGATCGATAACTGATTGGATGCAGTTTGAATTGGAGATAAAATATGAGGAAATAGTCGAATGTTCAAATAAAACTTGCGTTACTGATCCTAGTTTTTGTATGGGTGGAATGTCTGGTTGTTTGTACATTATGAACATGAACATTATTATCGTGTAATCGCTGAACTAGTTATGAGATGGCGACTATGCATAACGTCTTCTGTGGTATTTTTCAGCGCTGTCGAAATGAGGGTTTAAAAAGAGTCAACTGATTATGTATTTTAAGCTAATAATGAATACTAAGGTTGACCGGATAACTGTGGGATCAAGTGGGTTCATACAAAGCATGAAGACCCAGCAACATCTAGACGATCCTTGGGCGATATGACCCGGACCAGATTTAGCTTTCGAGAGGCCCAAGGCTCCAGGCGTTCTCGTGAAGGAGCTACAAGTGGCGATGTTGCAATGTCCAGACTAAACCAGTCTTAGTCCCACTTTATCTATGCTAAACCAGTCTTAATCCCACTTTGCCCAGACTCAACCAGTCTTGGACTCACAATTCCCTGACTAAACCAGTTTTATACCCACTATGCTCAGACTAAATAAGCCTTTGCCCCACTACGCCCAGACTAAATAAGCCTTTGCCCCACTACGCCCAGACTAAACAAGCCTTTGCCCCACTACGCCCAGACTAAATAAGCCTTTGCCCCACTACGCCCAGACTAAATAAGTCTGTACCCCACTACGCCCAGACTAAATAAGTCTTTGCCCCACTACGCCCAGACTAAACAAGTCTTAGCCCCACTACGCCCAGACTAAATAAGTCTTTGCCCCACTACGCCCAGACTAAACAAGCCTTTGCCCCACTACGCCCAGACTAAACAAGCCTTTGCCCCACTACGCCCAGACTAAACAAGCCTTTGCCCCACTACGCCCAGACTAAACAAGTCTTAGCCCCACTACGCCCAGACTAAATAAGTCTTTGCCCCACTACGCCCAGACTAAACAAGCCTTTGCCCCACTACGCCCAGACTAAACAAGCCTTTGCCCCACTACGCCCAGACTAAACAAGCCTTTGCCCCACTACGCCCAGACTAAACAAGCCTTTGCCCCACTACGCCCAGACTAAACAAGCCTTTGCCCCACTTTCGGACTCGTGTAAGGGAGCATCACCACTGACTGTACTTGGTTAACCCCAACACTTGAGTGGGTCCCCGTTACGGGTAACACCTTGACGTCCAGTTCGTATTACAACCTGTCCTGTATAACCTGACACGTGTATCATCTTATGTTGAAAGAGATCTCGTGGTCAGAGATTGCTATAAGTGCCCCGTGGACAGTGTGTTATTGGTTGCTAGTAGTTCCCTTTTCTTTGGCCGAATCGATGTGTTCATATATCCAATCGGAAGTACGAAATTGATGTCCTCTGAAAATAAGAGTTATTTATTTTGTTGGTATTTGCTAGCGTTAATTCTTTATATGAAGGGGTGTTCTGATAACGGTTATTGTCAAACTTTATCATTATCTTATAATCTTGTACTTGATATACTATTGAACGTGTAGCTACCTTTAACTAAATTGTGTCATATCACTCTCTTTCTCTCTCTCTTTCTCTATCTGTTTCGACACCCCCCCCCCACCCTTTGTTTATTTCTCTCTCTCTCTCTCTCTCTCTCTCTTTCTAATCGATTCTTTGTTGTAAAGCTCGCGTTTCTTCGTACGTTAGAACTAATCGTCGACATTAAGGTTAGGAATAGGATTTAAAGACGTTATAGTTTTGTCCATTATAAGGAAGGTAAAGCCTATTCAAAGACCTACATCCTAGACAAAATAGGATTTAAAGACGTTATAGTCTTGTCCATTATAGGAAAGGTAAGGCCTATTCAAAGACCTACATCCTAGACAAAATAGGATTTAAAGACGTTATAGTCTTGTCCATTATAGGAAAGGTAAGGCCTATTCAAAGACCTACATCCTAGACAAAATAGGATTTAAAGACGTTATAGTCTTGTCCATTATAGGAAAGGTAAGGCCTATTCAAAGACCTACGTCCTAGACAAAATAGGATTTAAAGACGTTATAGTCTTGTCCATTATAGGAAAGGTAAGGCCCATTCAAAGACCTACATCCTAGACAAAATAGGATTTAAAGACGTTATAGTCTTGTCCATTATAGGAAAGGTAAGGCCTATTCAAAGACCTACATCCTAGACAAAATAGGATTTAAAGACGTTATAGTCTTGTCCATTATAGGAAAGGTAAGGCCTATTCAAAGACCTACATCCTAGACAAAATAGGATTTAAAGACGTTATAGTCTTGTCCATTATAGGAAAGGTAAGGCCTATTCAAAGACCTACATCCTAGACAAAATAGGATTTAAAGACGTTATAGTCTTGTCCATTATAGGAAAGGTAAGGCCTATTCAAAGACCTACGTCCTAGACAAAATAGGATTTAAAGACGTTATAGTCTTGTCCATTATATGAAAGGTAAGGCCTATTCAAAGACCTACATCCTAGACAAAATAGGATTTAAAGACGTTATAGTCTTGTCCATTATAGGAAAGGTAAGGCCTATTCAAAGACCTACATCCTAGACAAAATAGGATTTAAAGACGTTATAGTCTTGTCCATTATAGGAAAGGTAAGGCCTATTCAAAGACCTACATCCTAGACAAAATAGGATTTAAAGACGTTATAGTCTTGTCCATTATAGGAAAGGTAAGGCCTATTCAAAGACCTACATCCTAGACAAAATAGGATTTAAAGACGTTATAGTCTTGTCCATTATAGGAAAGGTAAGGCCTATTCAAAGACCTACATCCTAGACAAAATAGGATTTAAAGACGTTATAGTCTTGTCCATTATAGGAAAGGTAAGGCCTATTCAAAGACCTACATCCTAGACAAAATAGGATTTAAAGACGTTATAGTCTTGTCCATTATAGGAAAGGTAAGGCCTATTCAAAGACCTACATCCTAGACAAAATAGGATTTAAAGACGTTATAGTCTTGTCCATTATAGGAAAGGTAAGGCCTATTCAAAGACCTACATCCTAGACAAAATAGGATTTAAAGACGTTATAGTTTTGTCCATTATAGGAAAGGTAAGGCCTATTCAAAGACCTACATCCTAGACAAAATAGGATTTAAAGACGTTATAGTCTTGTCCATTATATGAAAGGTAAGGCCTATTCAAAGACCTACATCCTAGACAAAATAGGATTTAAAGACGTTATAGTCTTGTCCAATATAGGAAAGGTAAGGCCTATTCAAAGACCTACATCCTAGACAAAATAGGATTTAAAGACGTTATAGTCTTGTCCATTATAGGAAAGGTAAGGCCTATTCAAAGACCTACATCCTAGACAAAATAGGATTTAAAGACGTTATAGTTTTGTCCATTATAGGAAAGGTAAGGCCTATTCAAAGACCTACATCCTAGACAAAATAGGATTTAAAGACGTTATAGTCTTGTCCATTATAGGAAAGGTAAGGCCTATTCAAAGACCTACATCCTAGACAAAATAGGATTTAAAGACGTTATAGTTTTGTCCATTATAGGAAAGGTAAGGCCTATTCAAAGACCTACATCCTAGACAAAACGAAGCCAGTAAAGTATTTTCTTAACTATAAGGGTGGTAATAGTATTTCTCGTTTGATTTATATTTTAAAAATATCTAGTATCAATTATTACCTATAATGGGACACAAGCAATATTTTAAAGGGACAAAACTTAAGATAATTACTTATTTTTTTAAAGTACTCTTAAAGAAATAGTGTGACATACATTAAAATATATAACGTATGACAATATTTTAGAAAATATTATTTTATATGATATTTTTCAGAATAATTGTCACAATTCTTGCATGGTTTATTTTGAAAAAATTTAAATGATAATTCGAAAACCATTTTTAAACATTTGTTTAAAACCTTTTAAATTAAATAAATATGTCAAATTCAATTATTGATGCCAAGTCCAAGGACTATATAGGAACAGGTTACCAAACCGATTCGGAGACATCGACATCCTGATGTCTCAATTTTGCTAATTGCCATAACAGCACAGATCGGCGGAATATTGAGAGACCCGCACGGGTGGGCACGAAAGAATCGTGTAGCAGCACATCACCCCCGGAACATCATCGAATTCAAATAATCTTAAATGTATTGAATCTTGAATAATAATCTTGAATGTATTATGGATTGATTCAAAAAAACAGTATATAATTTTTATAAAGTAACTTATTACTTTAAAAGCAGTAGACTATAAAATATCGCCTCTTAAACACAAGATGTGCCGAGAACGCGACTTAACCCCAGGTCTTATAATCTAAACCCTATGCCTTATGATCCAAACCCTATAGGCATTATAATCTAAACCCTAGGCCATATGATCTAAACCATATACGCCATATAATCAAAACCCTAGGCCTTATTGATCTAAACCCTATAGGCCTTATAATCTAAACCCTAAGCCATATGATCTAAACCCTAGGCCATATGATCTAAACCCTAGGCCTTATGATCTAAACCCTATAGGCCTTATGATCTAAACCCTAAGCCATATGATCTAAACCCTAGGCAATATGATCTAAACCCTGGGCCTTATGATCTAAACCCTAGGCCATATGATCTAAACCCTGGGCCTTATGATCTAAACCCTAGGCCATATGATCTAAACCCTAAGCCTCATGATCTAAATCCCGGGCCTTATGATCTAAACCCTAGGCCACATGATCTAAACCCCAGGCCTTATGATCTAAACCCTAGGCCATATGATCTAAACCCTAGGCCATATGATCTAAACCCTGGGCCATATGATCTAAACCCTATGCCATATGATCTAAACCCTAGGCCATATGGTCTAAACCCTAGGCCATATGATCTAAACCCCAGGCCATATGATTTCGTCAAGCAAATAAAAACCCAGAACCACACCATCCTTGCCGATGCAAGACATTTTTGTATACGCTTGCTTTATGATTAACTCCTTTTACCAGAGATCAAATTAAAGTCAATTTACAGTTATATAATTGGTACAAATACTTACTGCCGGGGCTTGCTGACCTTTGCTTGATAGGTCAAGTTCATATCAACATCTTATGCCAGCATGGGCTTAGTATTCGAATTAGTTAAAGAATAGTGTATCGAGCTAGCTACGATATTCGAATTTAAATTTGTCTGCCTCAAATGCCTGTCTGAAACTATGGAAATTAGTGAGATTATGGAAACTATTGAAACTGTGGAAACTATAAAAACTATTGAAACTATGAAAACTGTGGAAACAATGAAAACTATTGAAACTATGAAAACTGTTGAAACAATGAAAACTATTGAAACTATGAAAACTATGAAAACTATTGAAACTATGAAAACTGTGAAAACAATGAAAACTATTGAAACTATGAAAACTGTTGAAACAATGAAAACTATTGAAACTGTGAAAACTATGAAAACTATTGAAACTATGAAAACTGTGGAAACAATGAAAACTATTGGAACTATGAAAACTGTGGAAACAATGAAAACTATTGAAACTATGAAAACTGTTGAAACAATGAAAACTATTGAAACTATGAAAACTATGAAAACTATTGAAACTATGAAAACTATGAAAACTATTGAAACTATGAAAACTGTGGAAACAATGAAAACTATTGAAACTATGAAAACTGTGGAAACAATGAAAACTATTGAAACTATGAAAACTGTTGAAACAATGAAAACTATTGAAACTATGAAAACTATAAAAACTATTGAAACTATGAAAACTGTGGAAACAATGAAAACTATTGAAACTATGAAAACTATGAAAACTATTGAAACTATGAAAACTATGAAAACTATGAAAACTATGAAAACTATGAAAACTATGAAAACTATGAAAACTATGAAAACTATTGAAACTGGAAAATTATCGAGATTGTGGAAACTATAGAACCTATTGTGGAGACATGAAGAATTTCTTTTATATAATGAATAATAACTTTTCGTTGACGTTTTCGTCCACAATCTACACAGACGCATCAGGAGCTATCGCCAGGCAATGACTAGGAAGTGACGCGACCACTGGACAGTGTGATGAAACGAACTCAATCATTTTTTTTTCAAAACCCTCCCGCCATTTAATCCCCGACTGTAAGACCTTCCCAGTCGGGATTTCTCGGAATACCGAGACCGTAAGACCTTCACAGTCGGGATTTCTCGGGATACTGCGACCATAACCGGGTAATTTCAATTACTATGTTAATTAAATTTATCTCCAAAGGGAGGGAACCACAGGCTTCGTTATCGCGGATTAACTAAATCCAGATCTCATCATCTATTATTTTGGATGATTTTTCATGGAGGGAGGAATTTTTTAATTTGTTTGTTAAACGGGGGGAAGGTGGAGAGAAAGAAACAAGGGGGGGGGGGGGGGGAAGGGGTGTGTCAAAACATCGGGTGAACTTTTGCCTCCCAAATTTTCGTAACGGCCACCGGAGGACAACATCGGGGGGGGGGGGGGGGGAGGGGCCGTGGGTAAGGGGGATGGGAGGATTTCTCTGTGCGTCTGCTAGGCAGAGATATTCTGGATGATGGATGAGGATTAGATGGATAGAGAAATGAACTGTTAACCCCGAAACTCTGCTCAACGTTATAAAGTGGGTGGGAGGGGGTATACGTATATAATATTTTGTAAAAATATTACGGCTATATCAATAGTTAACGGTATACAAGATGAGCGTGTACGATTGTGCCTGGAGTTAGAGTGAAGCAACAGCCATCAAGAGAATTCTACAGATGAACTACGGTAGAAGTTTTCAAAAAAAAGAAACGTATCATGTTTTCCAACACCCCCCCCCCCCCAAACCCACATTTTTAACCCCATTTCTGCCATCCCTCTCCCTCCCTACCCCACATTCTGCCACCCCTCTCCCTACTCACCCCACATTATCCCACCCTCTCCCTATCCACCGTCTACCCTCTCTCCTCTCAAACACCACTATACCGCCCTCCCCCCCCCCTCCCATTACCGTCTCCTTTTCTCTGCGTTTATTTACGGCAATAACGTTCTATGTTCCCGCCTTGACTTTTACACTTGACCTTCGGGATTTATTTTTTTAAAAATGTGTTTAACCCTTGTTGAGTATTCTATTTTTTTTTATTGATTGGTTAGTTTTTTTAATGCTTGCATCACAGAAGAGCTCTCTATTCTTTAACCCTTAATCAGCATTATATTTTATGACATTTTTTCTATTTAAAAAAAAATTAATAACAATAAATTCAAATGAAGATAGCGAGCGCATAGATAACACTAAGAGGTTTGTCCCGAGACTGGCAGAGATGGTGTGATTACTTTTGAAATTCAGCAGCCAAATATTACTGAAATATCTCAGGGGGAAAAACACATGCCTTTTCTTCATTTAAAAAATTCCATATCAATTAGTTTTTAATTAAAAAACAAACAAACACATAAATGTACATGTTTCTTGCCAAGTGTACATTGCATTGGGACAGCATTAGGGCATCATTATGCCATCATTGTGGCATCATTGTGGCATCATTATGGCATCATATTATGGCAGCATTGCGGCATCAATATCACACAATTACGGCAACATTATGGCAGCATTATGGGAACAGTGTGTCATCATTATGGCATCATTATGGCATCATTATGGCAGAATTATACGGGCAGCATTATGGCATTCCAAAGTTAAAAAACGAACATTTTTCCCATTTCATTCTCAAACTGTTCTAATCAGCAGACACCCAAACCAACAGGTGCAAGCTCGAGCAGTTAGCGTATCTAAGATCTCGTGACAAGGAGGGCCCTGTGGGGGGGGGGGGGGTAGTGGGGGAAGAACAACAACCTGTTCCTGCTGATAAACGATTGCACAGCTTCGGTGTCCGAGAATATCTGACTTATCACCGTACAGAACAGGACATCTAGACTCTCTCAACATGCTGTACTTGCATTTTGTACAGAACAGGACATCTAGACTCTCTCAGCATGCAGTACTTGCAGTGTGTACAGAACAGGACATCTAGACTCTCTCAACATGCTGTTCTTGCAGTGTGTAAGAACCTTTAGACTCTCTCAACATGCTGCACTTGCAGTGTGTAAGAACCTTTAGACTCTCTCAACATGCTGCACTTACAGTGTATAAGAACCTTTAGACTCTCTCAACATGCTGCACTTACAGTGTGTAAGAACCTTTAGACTCTCTCAACATGCTGCACTTACAGTGTGTAAGAACCTTTAGACTCTCTCAACATGCTGCACTTGCAGTGTGTAAGAACCTTTAGACTCTCTCAACATGCTGCACTTACAGTGTGTAAGAACCTTTAGACTCTCTCAACATGCTGCACTTGCAGTGTGTAAGAACCTTTAGACTCTCTCAACATGCTGCACTTACAGTGTGTAAGAACCTTTAGACTCTCTCAACATGCTGCACTTGCAGTGTGTAAGAACCTTTAGACTCTCTCAACATGCTGCACTTGCAGTGTGTAAGAACCTTTAGACTCTCTCAACATGCTGCACTTACAGTGTGTAAGAACCTTTAGACTCTCTCAACATGCTGCACTTACAGTGTGTAAGAACCTTTAGACTCTCTCAACATGCTGCACTTACAGTGTGTAAGAACCTTTAGACTCTCTCAACATGCTGCACTTACAGTGTGTAAGAACCTTTAGACTCTCTCAACATGCTGCACTTACAGTGTGTAAGAACCTTTAGACTCTCTCAACATGCTGTACTTACAGTGTGTAAGAACCTTTAGACTCTCTCAACATGCTGCACTTACAGTGTGTAAGAACCTTTAGACTCTCTCAACATGCTGCACTTACAGTGTGTAAGAACCTTTAGACTCTCTCAACATGCTGTACTTACAGTGTGTAAGAACCTTTAGACTCTCTCAACATGCTGCACTTACAGTGTGTAAGAACCTTTAGACTCTCTCAACATGCTGCACTTGCAGTGTGTAAGAACCTTTAGACTCTCTCAACATGCTGCACTTACAGTGTGTAAGAACCTTTAGACTCTCTCAACATGCTGCACTTGCAGTGTGTAAGAACCTTTAGACTCTCTCAACATGCTGCACTTACAGTGTGTAAGAACCTTTAGACTCTCTCAACATGCTGCACTTACAGTGTGTAAGAACCTTTAGACTCTCTCAACATGCTGCACTTACAGTGTGTAAGAACCTTTAGACTCTCTCAACATGCTGCACTTGCAGTGTGTAAGAACCTTTAGACTCTCTCAACATGCTGCACTTACAGTGTGTAAGAACCTTTAGACTCTCTCAACATGCTGCACTTACAGTGTGTAAGAACCTTTAGACTCTCTCAACATGCTGCACTTACAGTGTGTAAGAACCTTTAGACTCTCTCAACATGCTGTACTTACAGTGTGTAAGAACCTTTAGACTCTCTCAACATGCTGCACTTACAGTGTGTAAGAACCTTTAGACTCTCTCAACATGCTGCACTTACAGTGTGTAAGAACCTTTAGACTCTCTCAACATGCTGCACTTACAGTGTGTAAGAACCTTTAGACTCTCTCAACATGCTGCACTTGCAGTGTGTAAGAACCTTTAGACTCTCTCAACATGCTGCACTTACAGTGTGTAAGAACCTTTAGACTCTCTCAACATGCTGCACTTACAGTGTGTAAGAACCTTTAGACTCTCTCAACATGCTGCACTTACAGTGTGTAAGAACCTTTAGACTCTCTCAACATGCTGCACTTACAGTGTGTAAGAACCTTTAGACTCTCTCAACATGCTGCACTTGCAGTGTGTAAGAACCTTTAGACTCTCTCAACATGCTGCACTTACAGTGTGTAAGAACCTTTAGACTCTCTCAACATGCTGCACTTGCAGTGTGTAAGAACCTTTAGACCCTCTCAACATGCTGCACTTACAGTGTGTAAGAACCTTTAGACTCTCTCAACATGCTGCACTTACAGTGTGTAAGAACCTTTAGACTCTCTCAACATGCTGCACTTGCAGTGTGTAAGAACCTTTAGACTCTCTCAACATGCTGCACTTACAGTGTGTAAGAACCTTTAGACTCTCTCAACATGCTGCACTTACAGTGTGTAAGAACCTTTAGACTCTCTCAACATGCTGCACAAGTCGCATACAACATGGCAACACTGGGAGCTGCTCAAATCTAAACTCCGACAAGTCGTATAAAACATTGCAACACTGGTAGCTGCTCAAATCTAAACTCCGACAAGTCGCATACAACATGGCAACATACTAACATAGACAAACCGGAGAAAAGGAAAAGGAGTTAGAAATACTCATACCAAGAGAAAAATTCAAACAATCCACTCAGCATAATCATACAAGAATTAGAAGAACTACAAAAACAATACATTAACATAACTACAATGGGGTACTGGTCCATCATCATCACCATCCTCATCATGTCCCTTAGTCCTTGGACCGTTGGGGCGCCACAGATGACATGTACACCATCCTTCTCACTTCCTCACTGTTTTCTGCACTACACACACCATCGCCTAGTTTTAGTCCCGTCCACTCTTTGATGTTATCTTCCCGTCTGGTGCACTGGTTAGGGGTAGCATCTTCCAAACAACTCAGAGGCACCCACAAAAGAATGTTTAACAATAGAACAAAACAAACCAAAAAAAAAAAAATAAAAAAAATCAGACAGACAGGACGAATCATAGACACAGAAGAGATAGTAAGCAATTTAAATAAACCAATAAAACTTTAAACAGCCATTTGAAACAGAACATTTGAAAGAGAACATTTGAAAGAGAACATCTGAAACAAAACATTTGAAAGAGAACATTTGAAAGAGAAAATTTGAAACAGAACATTTGAAAGAGAACATTTGAAAGAGTTCATTTGAAAGAGAACATTTGAAAGAGAACATTTGAAAGAGAACATTTGAAAGAGAACATTTGAAAGAGAACATTTCAAAGAGAACATTTCAAAGAGAACATTTCAAAGAGAACATTTGAAAGAGAACATTTGAAAGAGAAATTTTGAAACAGAACATTTGAAAGAGAACATCTGAAACAAAACATTTGAAAGAGAACATTTGAAAGAGAACATTTGAAAGAAGGCGTAAACTACATTTACTCATTTCTTCACAGCCGTTCGGTGATTGGTGCTCAGTGCCGCTTCTGCCAATTGTTATTCGGGTGCATGGATTAGGATATTTCACGGAAATTGACAACATGCAGCATCAAGGCCTTAAAAGACAATGCAACACTACCCCTCCCTTCCCCCCACCTTTCCCCCCAAAGTGCCATATATTTCATTTTATAAAGGATTTATACGAAAAACCATATTATTAAGGGTTGTTTAATTTCAACTAAAATACAGAAGGTAGTGCTAAACATGATATAGGAAAATATTAGGACAGGAAATTAAGTAATAATTAGTACATAAGAAATAATATTTATTTTTTTCTAAATAAGTAGCAAAAATGAATTAATCAATAGTTATGTAAAGAAGTAATTTGTTTTTTAATGGAAGAAAAACGAATGTATTTCTCCCCCTTCTTCCCTCGTCGTTGCCTGCTGTATGATGTCTGCCAACCCAACAGACACGGTTAATATCATGCAACCACCAGACACGTGATCTGAATGCTTCCGGTCAAATTTGCCAGACGACTGCTTGTCACATGTGACGTAATGGTGTCAGGACGTCTCAAACGACTCATCCCGCCGACATTGGGGCAGACATCATCAGACCGTCGAGAGGGAACAAGAAGTTTCCACAGTACCCCCTGCCACAGTACCCCCTGCCTCAGTAACCCCTGCCACAGTACACCCTGCCTCAGTACCCCCTGCCACAGTACACCCTGCCTCAGTACCCCCTGCCACAGTACACCCTGCCACAGTACACCCTGCCACAGCACCCCTTGCCACAGTACCCCATGCCACAGTAGCCACTGCCACAGTATAACCTGTCACAGTAAAAATCTGCCAAAGTACACCCTGCCATAGTGCACCCTACCATAGTACACCCTGTCATGGTACACCCTGTTAAATCTTCTAAAATATTCTAATATTAACGTTTAAGCAAATGTACAATGACTTCTCATGGCCGAACTTCAGCTCGAGCTCCGGCAAAAAAATGTGTGGAGGCGTGGTTAAAAAGGGGGTGGGGTTGTGTGTTTATTATTGTCACTAGCCCGTCTTATTAACCAGGCAAATGAGATGCATGTACCAGCAACATAACTGTAGACGAGAAGAGAATCACTTTTAAGAGAAAAAATATTTAATTAAATAGAATGTTGACTAATATTAAGTTGTTCAAATTTTTTTTTTGAAATGTGGCTTTCGGAACAGTAAGAAATTTTACAAGCTACACCTTTGAGCAAAAAAACCCTTCTTCAGAGCTCCGAGCTCCAGCTCTGAGCTCCGCTTCAAATCCTAGATTTTAACTCAAGTTTTGTAAGCACGTGAGAACAGTTTGAGAATCCTAGACCCTGATGAAGAATCCGTCTGTGAGAACAGTTTGAGAATCTTAGACCCTGGCGAAGAATCCGTCTGTGAGAACAGTTTGAGAATCTTAGACCCTGATGAAGAATTCGTCTGGGTAAAAGCTCAGTAACGTCTAAAAGCTGGATGGCACGGCCTGGCACAAACATGCAGATAATAAATCTTTGTCCTAAATGTAGCATATCACATAGTGCTCATGTGGCAAGGACCCAGCACTTTAGGTGTCTTGCTAACGTGTGTGAGAACTATTCTGTTGTACAGGAACCCTGCACTTTTGGAGTCTTGCTAACGTGTGTGAGAACTATTATGTTGTACAGGAACCCTGCACTTTTGGAGTCTTGCTAACGTGTGTGAGAACTATTCTGTTGTACAGGAACCCTGCACTTTTGGAGTCTTGCTAACGTGTGTGAGAACTATTCTGTTGTACAGGAACCCTGCACTTTTGGAGTCTTGCTAAAGTGTGTGAGAACTATTCTGTTGTACAGGAACCCTGCTCTTTTGGAGTCTTGCTAACGTGTGTGAGAACTATTCTGTTGTACAGGAACCCTGCACTTTTGGAGTCTTGCTAACGTGTGTGAGAACTATTATGTTGTACAGGAACCCTGCACTTTTGGAGTCTTGCTAACGTGTGTGAGAACTTTTATGTTGTACAAGAACCCTGAACTTTAGGAGTCTTGCTAACATGTGTGAGAACTTTTATGTTGTACTGCATTTTTGTGGACAATCAGGAGTGCAGAACGGCATGAACCTTGACAGACACTTACAAAGATGGAGATATGTGCACAAAACATGGACGTCAGTATATAAATATGGACATCAGCACACAAACATGGGCATTAGTACACAAACATGGACATCAGAACACAAACATGGACATTAGTATACAAACATGGACATCAGTACATAAACATGGACATCAGTACATAAACATGGACATCAGTAAACAAACATGGACATCAGTACATAAACATGGACATCAGTAAACAAACATGGACATCAGTACATAAACATGGACATCAGTAAACAAACATGGACATCAGTACATAAACATGGACATCAGTACATAAACATGGACATCAGTAAACAAACATGGACATCAGTACACCAACATGGACATCAGTACATAAACATGGACATCAGTACACAAACAGGATTTTTTTTTTCCAAACAATTATTTCGTGTATGTTAAATTTTCGGCCAAAATGCGGAATATTTTAAGCTGAAGTTTGCGGCCACCATTTTGACCCGCACCGGGCTGGCATAAACCCTGGCTACGCCGCTGGAGACGGTGTGTATTAATGGTTTTTTTTTTTTTTTTGGACTTAACTGTGGTGAGATGATTAAGTTCGTAACTACTCGACCAGAGGCGTAACTGGGTTTTTGGCGCCCTTGGCTAATTTAATTTTTAAATAATAAAAATTACAAAATTAGAGATTTAGCGGCGCCCTTTTGAACTGGCGCAGGCCGGCGCCCTTGGCAACTGCCCCAATGCCAAGCCGTTGCTTCGCCACTGAACTCGACCAAAAGGTTCAAATCTATGAAATCAGCAAATTTTTATTTATTTAAAAAAAAATCAAAATCACATAACTACGAGGTCATATTATATTATATAAAAAATTTCGTTTTGTATTTAATTGACTTATTTAATGATATGTTTGGTGTAACTGTGTTTGGTTGAAATAAAACAACATACTTGCTTGGGACTAGGATTTACAGTTAGTACTGAACAGCAGGGGTGGGCAACATTTTGATAATAGTGTGTCAGGGTCGGGCTTTGACGTCATTCAGGCGTGCCAACAACATGTCAAGGAAATATTGGAACAAGATGTGTTTAGGTTGGTAAATAAAAGACAAGACAATTAAATGTTCGTCTCGGGTAGATGCCTTCTGCAGCAGACAACACCATACAAGAAACAACAGAAGTCAATGTAGTCAATGTATTCAATGAAGACATTGTAGATCTGTGTTTAGAAACGGATGCCATCTAAGTCGTATACGGCAATTTACTAAGTACATTTCTTTGTATTATTTTATGATTATTTTGGCTTTAAACGAGCCTTTGAAAATCCCTTTGCGAGCAAAGTTTGCCCCTCGTGTCGTAGGTATCCCATCCTTGCTCTATAGCAAAAGAGAGAGAGAGAGAGAGAGAAAGAGAGAGAGAGGGAGAAAGAGAGAGAGAGGGGGGGAGAGAGAGAGAGAGAGGGAGAGAGAGAGAGAGAAAGGTGAAGATCGGTACATGAGAGGTAGCCACATGAAGGATGAATTATAACTAGGCTGAAGCTGATTTTAAAAATGCTCCTTTCATCGCTCATCGAGCTTTTGGGGTCTGATTGTATCATTCAATAAAACGGTACCTCTAGTGTGTGGCTCGACTGAGCGTTGCGTGGGAGCGTAGTTACGCCCTAGACACCTATACTCCTTGTGGTCTAACGGGGTGAGCGATGTGACGTCATAATATGGCATTATGACGTGAAAAGTATCGCACACATTTCTTTTCTCCAATACTTTTGGTTCCATCTATCCAATCGGTTACACCAGAGATTCTCAAGAAGGATTTTCCTCGCGGCCTACTAGAACACTATTTTTAAGCTTCAATGGTCCCCTTCAATGTTATTAATTTTTTTAAAAATCCTTTTTTAAACATGTTAAGTCATTTTTTTTTTTTTTAAAGTTTTTGTTATGCTAAGCATATTTCCTGGCTCCCTGGAGCACTTATGATCCATGTTGGGAGACACTAGGTCACACCATCATTCACTAAAAACGACTAAAAACAACAAAAATCTCCCACAATCTCCCTATAAAGATCTATGGCAATGGTTCTCAACCTTCCTAATGCCGCGACTCTTTAATACAGTTCCTCATGTTGTGGTAACCCCCAACCATAAAATTAATTTCGTTGATACTTCATACCTGTAGAGTATATGTGTTTCCCGATGGTCTTAGAAGACCCCTGGGAATGGGTCATTCGACTCCCAAAGTGGTCGCGACCCACAGTTTGAGAACCGCTGCTCTATGACTATGATGGTATAATAAGTTAAAGTCGTAAAAAATTATATGGCAAAGACTGTAAGCGGTTTTTTCCTTCCGTTCGGGAATATTACAAAGAGCTTTAGATAGAGGTAGAGTCGGGAGGTAGAAGTGGTAGAGTCGTGAAGTAAAAGTGGTAGAGACGGGAGGTAGAAGTGGTAGAGTCGGGAGGTAGAAGTGGTAGAGTCGGGAGGTAGAAGTGGTAGAGGCGTGAGGTAAAAGTGGTAGAGACGGGAGGTAGAAGTGATAGAGTCGGGAGGTAGAAGTGGTAGAGTCGTGAAGTAAAAGTGGTAGAGACGGGAGGTAGAAGTGGTAGAGTCGGGAGGTAGAAGTGGTAGAGTCGTGAAGTAAAAGTGGTAGAGACGGGAGGTAGAAGTGGTAGAGTCGGAAGGTAGAAGTGATAGAGTCGGGAGGTAGAAGTGGTAGAGTCGTGAAGTAAAAGTGGTAGAGTCGGGAGGTAGAAGTGGTAGAGTCGTGAGGTAAAAGTGGTAGAGACGGGAGGTAGAAGTGGTAGAGTCGGAAGGTAGAAGTGATAGAGTCGGGAGGTAGAAGTAGTAGAGAATGAGTTTATACTCAGGACAAATAAAGGCCAAAGAGTTTTAGATAGAGGTGGTAGAGTCGGGAGGTAGAGAATGAGTTTATACTCAGGATAAGTAAAGGCCAAAGAGTTTTAGATAGAGGTGGTAGAGTAGGGAAGTAGAGGATGAGTTTCTAATCAGAATAAATAAAGGCGCTGAAATTTCTTATTTCGCCCTAAAATAACGAAGAATGGCGAAATAATTTGTTACTCTGAATTCTTTCTGTAAACTTTAAAGTAATGCAATACAATTCTATTTGAAACAGTTATTGGACACGAGACCTGCACAAGTATAATGTTGTGTTTAACAACGAGGTATTAATAGACATTTGGAAGTAGGACGATCCCATAATGCAACTGAATATCGCACGGACAGCTGAGAAGTGCGTGGACGACTTCAGCGCTAAGTCTGGAAAGAGATTAAGCTAATCAAACTGTCGGTGGCAGCGGTCAGTGTATCATTAACGGCGCGTCCGTCATACGGGAAACAGTGGATTATAGCTGGACTGGATGTCACGAGACACATTAGCTCATACATTGACAACTTTTGTTACAGGAAATGTAGTTGCATTGACATTTGTCACTAGGCCGCGCAAGTCTACGGTGCGAGAATATGAAGTTACTGAACGGCACTAATCCTAGTAGAGTCTTACACTCAACATAAGTGTTCTGTCCATTCTGTCCATTCTGTCCTTCTGCCATTCTGTCCATCTGCCATTCTGTCCATCTGCAATTCTGTCCATCTGCCATTCTGTCCATCTGCCATTCTGTCCATCTGCCATTCTGTCCATCTGCCATTCTGTCCATCTGCCATTCTGTCCATCTGCAATTCTGTCCATCTGCCATTCTGTCCATCTGCCATTCTGTCCATCTGCAATTCTCTCCATTCTCTCCTTCTACCATTCTGTCCATCTGCCATTCTCTCCATTATGTCCCTCTACCATTCTGTCCATGTTCCATTCTGTCCATCTGCCATTCTGTCCATCTGCAATTCTCTCCATTCTGTCCTTCTACCATTCTGTCCATCTGCCATTCTCTCCATTATGTCCCTCTACCATTCTGTCCATGTTCCATTCTGTCCATCTGCCATTCTCTCCATTCTGTTCATCTGCCATTCTCTCCATTCAGTCCAAGGTGTCCATCTGCCATTCTGTCCACTCTGTCCCTCTGCCTTTTGTTTATTATGCCCATCTGCTCTTCTGCCCATCTGCCATTCTTTCCAACCGCCATGCTGTCCATCCTCTGTTTTGTCCATCTGTCAATCTATCCATGTGCTATTCCTTATCCACCCATTGAGCACGAAATACTATTTCTATATTTGTACCAAATTGTAATGTGCACATCTCGTAAGTATTTTACTATTAAAACCTTGTGACATAAAAAAATGTTTACTGTACTTGTGATTCATAAGTCCTGATGAAATATTTAAGTGTTTACAGCACCCCCCACTTGTACAAGCCCCCCCCCCCCCCCACACACTTCATTAGACCTACTTAGTTCTTGAATCAGTGACGACAACTGACGGATCGCTTCAAGGATAATGCCCACTTGGTGAGGAGTTCTCTCTCTTTACGTCCCTTTTCTCACATCGCCCCCCCCCCCCCCCAACCGGGTCTTCCCTTTGTGGTCGACATTCTTGAGGTGAGAATAACCTGATTCTTTCAATGCTTCGCAAGTTTGTCTCACACCAAATCTATTTCAATGTAGGCTAGAAAGTAGCATTAAAAATACTTAATTTGAGTAAGAAGTGTAATAAGTGACTGTTTCTACCAGAAGATTTTAGTTAAGATAATTAACCGTATAGAGTGGACAGTATTTTGAAATCCTTTACCAACTTCGCTTTTGTTTCTGTATTTGTGGGGGGGTGAATCCTCGGAAGGCTAAATGGCACACTTCCCGTCATCCTATCGAGATGACAACATATTCACTCAATTTTTCAGTTCCACCCCCCTAACCCCCACCGTGAAAAATAAGTTTATAAAAGAGAAGATGAATTGACCTGGTTTGTTCAATGTGAGCGTGTTTTGTTGCGGAGATTAATTGTGTAGCAGTTGCTACGTGCTTTCTAGTTGTGACGTATTTGGGTTTAAATATGTCTTTAGTCTATTTTGTTTGACACTTACCAAGTTTGATAAAACAATCATTCCCATACCAAAAAATCAGTTGCTACATTCACATAAATGATAGATCACGTACAATCACATAAATTATAGATCACGTACATTCACATAAATGATAGATCACGTACAATCACATAAATGATAGATGACGTACAATCACATAAATGATAGATCACGTACAATCACATAAACGATAGATGACGTACAATCACATAAATGATAGATCACGTACAATCACATAAATGATAGATGACGTACAATCACATAAATGATAGATCACGTACAATCACATAAATGATAGATGACGTACAATCACATAAATGATAGATCACGTACAATCACATAAATGATAGATGACGTACAATCACATAAATGATAGATCACGTACATTCACATAAATGCAAACAAAAATGTTGAGGTGGAGGTGAATTGGGGAGCTAAGGGATAAGTTAAAGGTGGTGGGTGAAGGGATGTGAAAGAGGGGGTGGGTGAAAGGGTGAGTGTGAGGGGGTGGGTGAAAAGGTGAGTGTGAAGGGTAGGTGAAAGGGTGAGTGTGAGGGGGTGGGTGAAAGGGTGAGTGTGAGGGGGTGGGTGAAAGGGTGAGTGTGAGGGGGTGGGTGAAAGGATGAGTGAGAGGGGGTGGGTGAAAGGATTACGTGGGAGGGCTGTAGGTGAGGTGAGATATAAACATAATCAGATAACGTATTTTATTTTGGGGGGGACAGCACCGACACAACTATTTATACTTTTTTAAAGGGCTTATCCCATGGCGCGCAACATAAGGGCTTATCCCATGGGGCGCCACATAACCATCTGTTAAGGCATGTGTCAGAATTAGTGATGGTGTGCGTGAGTGCCTCTCTGTGCTCGTATGCGTGGGTCTGTACGGGTGTGAATATGTATGTTTGTGCGAAGCTGTATGTTTGTGTGCATCTGTGCGTGTGCATGTATGCGTGCGTGTGCATGTATGCGTACGTGTGTGATTGTGCACATTTATGCGTGTCTGTGTGCGTGTGCATGTGTGTCCGAGACAGTCGATTAGCTGCTCGACTGATTAATTTTTGTTATTAACTCCACCTTCTGTAAGCATTTTGTAATGGGTTTGGTAATTAAATTAAAGGCTGATTAATATGAGCACCACTTTGTCGGTGGCCTGGTGTACACCCCTTTCTCGGTGCCTTTGTGTACAATGTACACCACTTTGTCGGTGGCTTTGTGTACAATGTACACCCATTTGTCGGTGGCCTGGTGCACAATGTACACCACTGTGTTGGTGGCCTGGTGTACAATGTACACCACTTTGTCGGTGACTTGATGTACAATGCCTCGCAGCGAATAACAACAGCCATTTGATACAATAGAACGTTCCAGCACAATGACTGACAAATTTATAACGAATTTCTATTTCTTAATGATAACATTTTTAAATCTTATGTCATGGCCGTAAATAACCGGAGTTACAACATTTCGGTTTGAAATCTTTTGGCGTTGAGATTATGATGGAGTTCTCTGCTTCACATCACCAGATGCAAATAGTTTGTGATACAGCCATCTGCAAGACAAGATGTTGCACACATTTATTTATTTTTTTAAATTTTTGGTTTTTATATTTTATTTTTTTATTTTTTTGTGTTCTTAAACTTTGACTTAAATGCACAACGTTACATTCTTTAGTGTAAGATAATTTATCCTGTTTCCCTGTGGTTAAAATATCATTATCGATTCAGTGATTAGGGCCTCTTCGCCTGACGACCATCTGTTGTTTCACGAAAAGGTCCTAATTGTTTATAGACCGATTAATTTGCCCGGAGCAAGTTTTGGCTACAAACGAGGATGGAGAGGGGGGGGGGGTGCTGTGACCCGATGTGAGTGTGTTTGTGTGTGGAGGGGTGATGACTTATTGGTCTTCTGTGGGGTAAGGAAACTATAACCAAATTGAGACATATGTCGACAAAGTGGGTGAGTTAAGTGAAATAAAAGTAGGTAGTTAGAGAGTGAGTTAACTGAGATAAAAGAGTGGGGAGGTAGAGAGTGAGTTAACTGAGATAAGAGAGTGGGGAGGTAGAGAGGGAGTTAACTGAGATAAAAGAGTGGGGATGTAGAGAGTGAGTTAACTGAAATATGAGAGTAGGGAGGTAGAGAGTGGAAAATATAGGATTAGATTGGAGAAGATCGAAATTGTCTTTTAAATAAGTCTGGTTCTGTCAAAAAAATGGAGACATATCACAGAAGTCTACTTTCCGTGGAGATTATGTAAAATGTCATTCTAAGGAGAGATAATACCACCTGTTACTTAATGGAGGGAGTTAATACCAGTCGTCAAAATTATGGAGATTTATACCAGGTGTCGAATTATGTACAGTTCATGCCATCTGTCAAATTGTGGACAGTTTATACTATCTGTCAAATAATGGTCAGTTCATACCATCTGTCAAATTATGGACAGTTCAAACCAACTGTCTAATTATGGACAATTCAGACCAGGTTTCAAATTATGGACAGTGTATACCATCTTTCAAGTTATGGACAGTTCATTCGAGCTATCACATAATGGCAAGTTCGTACCAGCTGTCGATCTTTGCTGACAGAACTTGAAAATTATTTTTTTTTCCAGAAAAAAACTTCATTTATAAAAAATGGTTGTTTAGAACATTTTCTCATTGAAGCACTAGTTTTTTGTGTTTTTTTATTTCGAAGGCCTGGGTTGGGATTATATAAACTTAAATCTTATTACAAAGTACCCACTATAACTTTTCAGCTGTAGATAGTGTTAAAAATATAAGGGAATTTTGCAAAGGATAGTAATGATTTAAAAAAAAAAAATTATAATGAATAGACTCTTTCTCTTTTCATTCGTTGAATTTTTTTTCAAACGTCAAATAGCGCTAGCCCAGATTTTCCTTTAAAGTAGTACTAGCACAGATGTTCCCTTAAAGTAGTACTAGCCCAGATGTTCCCTTAAAGTATTACTAGCCCATATGTTCCCTTAAAGTTTTACTAGCCCACAGGTTCCCTTAATGTAATACTAGCCCAGATGTTCCTTTAGTATCCGCGAAATATCAACAATAACATAATTAGTTTTGTGTATGCCAACTATACAGGACCATCTCATTTGATCAACCAACCCAGTGGAATCCCCAGTGGAAGCCTCCAGTAAAAGCCCCCAAGTGGAACCCCCGAGTGCCCCCCCCCCCCACTAAAAGCCCCAAGTGGAGCCCCCAAGCTGAACCACCAAGTGGAACCCCCAGTTAAAGCCCCCAAGTGGAACCCCCAAGTGGAACCCCCCAGTAGAATCCTACAGTAAAAGCCCCCAGGTGGAAGCCCCCAGTGGAAGCACCCAGTGGAACCAACGCCCTACCCCCTCCCCCACCTTTCAGTCGACGTCCACAACAAGGAAAGTGATCTCAAATTTTCAAATGTTCTTTTTTTTTTCTCCTAACAATTGCAACAAAATGACCATCCTCTAATTGTTAACTATCCAATTTATTGACAGCTAGTTTCAATCCTCTAATTGTTAACTACCAAGTTATTGACAGCTAGTTTCAATCCTCTAATTTTTAACTACCAAGTTATTGACAGCTAGTGTCAAACTCAAGAATTTGCATGCACATAAATGGCGTTGGTAGCATGCCAGAATTGAATTGGATAATTTAATTTAGAATTTAGATCTAAAATTAACTAGTTCTTTTTTTTGTTAAGTCAATGAAAGTATTTCAGAGAAAAATAAAAATTCATTCCATTTTCAATGGGTACAGAACCCGCAAACAAGTAAATTATTTCCACCTTTTTCAGCTGCGTATACTTTATTATTACTATTATTATCATTATTATTATTATAACTTTCGTTTCCGAGTGAAAGAGTTAGAACCGAGGAAAAAAAATTAGGATCTTGTGCAACGAAGACCGATTGATATATTTTTAAAATAGGTACATTTTAATATTTTTTGTTTTGTTTTGCTATTTCAGCAGAACTTACCCGATATTTCACTGGATTAATGTTTGACTTTTCGCTATTGTAGCAGAACTTACCCGATATTTCGCACTGGAGGTTTCAAGTGAATGGGGCAACTCCTGGTTGACGTATTCTGTGGGATGTCCGCCGACGCCACGGCACACGTCAGCATCAGCACGGCCACCGCACACAACATCCGTATTCCTAATAAACCGCACCACGACATTTTTCAAAGTTACTCAAACTTTCCCCACTCTCTCCGCCATGTCAACAAAAATCCCTTGTGGTGCTATTGATAAGGTATGAAAAACGTGTCAACATATTCCCATTCCTGCTCATCGGGTCGACCTTCTCATAAGTAATGACTCTATCTCACATGCTCACAGCGTGTGCGCAAAATTCAATCAAATTCAATGCACATTACGTCGCTAACACCAATTTCTACAATCAAGTTCACAACTAAAGACGTGACGATTATCAAGTTCAAATTCAATACATTTTTCTGGTCTGCTTAACCCAAATAAATAAAAAAAACTCCAAGCCAAATTGGAATTCTTTTTTTTTTTTAAATATTATTTTCTTTTTGGTTTTTTCAGCGCTCACTGTAAATGCGAAAATACGTCGTACTTGCATAACATGGTAAGAATATTCAATATCTTTTAAAACCTAGAAAATTAACTACGATTAATAATTTGTCTTTACGGCAGCAATCAATTAAGAAGGCGACTTTGAAGAACAAAGAACACGGCCTAAAGAGAAGAACACTTGGTGACTTTACTTAAGGGGGCGACCCATGTGTCCCAGGCAAGGCACGAGACTGCTAACCTCACGGGCCAGGCTAAATCAGTGCAGGGGGCGCCTCACTCTCTCTCTCTAGGTGGCAGCCAAGACGCCTGTTCCTGGTCTCCAGGGATCCTAGGTTAGGGTGATGGTAGGGGAAGTGGGGTGGATAGAGTGTCCCCCGGGGTAGGGGGGCTGTAAACACAGGAAAAGTTCACGTTATGTAAGGTTGTTTGGTCTGAGAGAATAAGATTGCTGGTTGTGATATACAACAAATTTTGGTCGAGTCGTTAGTACAAAGTGTCGTTAGTACAGAGTGTCGTTAATACAGGCAGAGAGTCGTTAGTACAGAGTGTCGTTAATACAGAGGGTCGTTAGTACAGAGTGTCGTTAGTACAGAGTGTCGTTAGTACAGAGGGTCGTTAGTACAGAGTGTCGTTAGTACAGAGAGTCGTTAGTACAGAGTGTCGTTAGTACAGTGTGTCGTTAGTACAGAGTGTCGTTAGTACAGTGTGTCGTTAGTACAGAGTGTCGTTAGTACAGTGTGTCGTTAGTACAGAGTCAATGAAACCTTCAAATCGCATGCGTCGTTAAGACGAATGTTAAGTCGCTATGACTCTCCTGGTAATGGGAGCCTGTAAGATATAACAATTCTGTCTTTGGCAATGGTAGCCTGTAAGATATAACAATTCTGTCTTTGGCAATGGTAGCCTGTAAGATATAACAATTCTGTCTTTGGCAATGGTAGCCTGTAAGACATAACAATTCTGTCTTTGGCAATGGTAGCCTGTAAGACATAACAATTCTGTCTTTGGCAATGGTAGCCTGTAAGACATAACAATTCTGTCTTTGGCAATGGTAGCCTGTAAGATATAACAATTCTGTTTTTGGCAATGGTAGCCTCTAAGATATAACAATTCTGTCTTTGGCAATGGTAGCCTGTAAGATATAACACTTTCTGTCTTTGGCAATGGTAGCCTGTAAGATATAACAATTCTGTCTTTGGCAATGGTAGCCTGTAAGATATAACACTTTCTGTCTTTGGCAATGGTAGCCTCTAAGATATAACAATTCTGTCTTTGGCAATGGTAGCCTGTAAGATATAACAATTCTGTCTTTGGCAATGGTAGCCTGTAAGACATAACAATTCTGTCTTTGGCAATGGTAGCCTGTAAGACATAACAATTCTGTCTTTGGCAATGGTAGCCTGTAAGATATAACAATTCTGTTTTTGGCAATGGTAGCCTCTAAGATATAACAATTCTGTCTTTGGCAATGGTAGCATCTAAGATATAACAATTCTGTTTTTGGCAATGGTAGCCTCTAAGATATAACAATTCTGTTTTTGGCAATGGTAGCCTCTAAGATATAACAATTCTGTCTTTGGCAATGGTAGCCTGTAAGACATAACAATTCTGTCTTTGGCAATGGTAGCCTCTAAGATATAACAATTCTGTCTTTGGCAATGGTAGCCTCTAAGATATAACAATTCTGTCTTTGGCAATGGTAGCCTCTAAGATATAACAATTCTGTCTTTGGCAATGGTAGCCTCTAAGATATAACAATTTCTGACTATTATTGTTGATTAAATAGAACAAAAACTATTTCGAGGTTTCGTAACATTCTTACAACAACTTAAACAAAAGATGATATGTTAAGAATATTGTGGATCATTTATAACAAAACAATGTAACCGTCGGCATGGCGGAGATCTCACGAGATCTCATCTTTCTTCGTAACAATTTTAAACAACAACATTTGGCCACCCACCAAATAACTTATGATAAATTAACCTACATCAACAAGCAAGTGTAGTGTTCTGCTTTACACAAAATGAGATTTCAGTTCCGTTTATCAAGCTTTACACAACATGAGATTTCAGTTCCGTTTATCAAGCTTTACACAACATGAGATTTCAGTTCCGTTTATCAAGCTTTACACAACATGAGATTTCAGTTCCGTTTATCAAACTTTACACAACATGAGATTTCAGCTCCATTTACCAAGCTTTACACAACATGAGATTTTAGCTCCATTTATCAAGCTTTACACAACATGAGATTTTAGCTCCATTTACCAAGCTTTACACAACATGAGATTTTAGCTCCATTTATCAAGCTTTACACAACATGAGATTTTAGCTCCATTTACCAAGCTTTACAAACGATGCCCGTTCACTTCCATTTACCAAGCATTTGTTCTGTGGGCTGAGTGAAGACTTCTCCCAGTAGCTATTATCATAAGCTTGACCTGATGTAGATTAGACGGAACTCTCAAATAAACAAACACTATAAACAAAGCTACATCCCGGTGGCCAAACGGCAGGCGACAATTTGAGAACCACCGCTCTGTGTATTTACTCAGCTGTAAATTATGCTCATTCTCTTTTCCCAGCTTTTTTGGTAAGAATTGCAAGCTGAGACCTTGACGCTGGGGTGCAGTTGGTATATTTTTTTGCAGCTTTGTGGTAAGCTGAGACACGAGACCTCAAGGCTGGGATGCAGTTGGCAACTCAGCATATCTGAATGCTTGAAGTAGGAAATCGAGACAAGACAACGGACAGATACAACTGACAGATACAAAGCTCATGTAGTCAACACGGTATACAATGAAACTATTGCGTTTGTTTCCTAACGGGCGTGTGATGTGTGAACGAAGAAGGTGGGTGGGTGGGTGGCTTGGGTGGGTAGGTGGTAGACGGATGCAATTCTTGATTTAGGAGTGCAAGGATAGTTCCAGAAGGTACAAAGTAAAGTAATGAGGTTAGTGTCGTGTGTGTATGTTTATGCGTGTGTGTGCGTGAGAGAGTGTATGCGTGTGTGTATGTGTGCGTATGCGTGTTTGTTTTGTGTGTGAGGGGTTGGTGGGGGTTGTTAGTGAGACAAGAGTGAATTCGATGAGTCTTGAGTTGAAGTAAAGAATGATACCTTGAACAGCGACTTAGGAGATCGAATAGTACATTACACAGCACTTGGGAAGTGTACATTGCACAGTACTTGGGGAGTGTACATTGCACAGTAATTGGGAAGTGTACATAGCACAGCACTTGGGAAGTGTACATTGCAAAGTACTTGGGAAGTGTACATTGCACAGTACTTCGGAAATGTACATTACACAGCACTTGGGAAATGTACATTGCACATCACTTAAAAAGTGTACATTGCACAGCACTTGGGAAGTGTACATTGCACAGCACTTGGGAAGTGTACATTGCACAGTACTTGGGAAGTGTACATTGCACAGTACTTCGGAAATGTACATTACACAGCACTTGGGAAATGTACATTGCACAGCACTTGGGTAGTGTACATTACATACAAATCTGGGAGTTGCAGTCAGGAGCGTGCCGCTAATCAAGCAACAATGGGTTCTGTTTTCTTTGGTTTTTGGAAATGTTTATAATTTTTTTTATTATTTCATGTACGTTACTTAAATGTCTTCTCAATAAACTGTTGTGGATAGAAAGATCAAGCATTGTCGCTGCCTTTATTTGGCGGGTTATATATATATATTGGCGAATATATAAATATAAGTTATATCCCGCCAAACAATGGCGGCGGCAATATGTGAACTTCCCATCCACTAAAGTTACTCGACAAAACACGAATTCCAGTTGCGCTCTTTTACAAAATCCCAATTCATGTTACTCCTCCCTCACCCCTAGGATACAACCGTATACTTTTTACACGCCCCTGAACTTTATTAATATTCTAATGTCCCACCCCGTTTTACAACGCAGATTTATTTTATTTTTTTATATTTAAATTGAGACTATTTCCGTCCAGCGGAAACAAAATTTACGCACCAAAGACACGTGCGGTATTTTAAGAAGCTCATTTAGCGCAGTTATCGGGAATTTTATTTTGCGCACCATTGAACTGACCATTACGCCATACTTTCTACGCCATACTTTCTACGCCATACTTTCTACGCCATACTTTCTACGCCATACTTTCTACGCCATACTTTCTACGCCATACTTTCTACGCCATACTTTCTACGCCATACTTTCTACGCCATACTTTCTACGCCATACTTTCTACGCCATACTTTCCACGCCATACTTTCTACGCCATACTTTCTACGCCATACTTTCTAAGCCATACTTTCCACGCCATACTTTCCACGCCATACTTTCCACGCCATACTTTCTACGCCATACTTTCTACGCCATACTTTCTACGCCATACTTTCCACGCCATACTTTCTACGCCATACTTTCTACGCCATACTTTCTACGCCATACTTTCTACGCCATACTTTCTACGCCATACTTTCTACGCCATACTTTCTACGCCATACTTTCTACGCCATACTTTCTACGCCATACTTTCTTTCATGCCAATAGAGAATTGTCTTGATTGTTGCGAGTTTTGTACACAGCACAGCAAGTGTTATTTCTGTACTAGATATGGCCCGCCAAACATTGGGTGACAGCAGTGCGTGAACTTCCCATCTACTAAAGTTACTTGACAAAACATGAACTCAAGTCACGCACATTTAAGGATCCCAGTTTTTGCTACACTCCTTCCCCCCATGATACGTCACTGCACACTTTTTATTTCACGCCCATGAACTATGTTAAATAATCTGATGTCCCAACCACTTTTAAAACGAATGTTTTATATACCATACAATGTATGAGACGATTTCAATATTACGCGCCAAACGCAGTTGCGTTATGTAAAAATATATCATTTAGCGTAGTTATCGGGAATTATATTTTGCGCGCTATTGAACTCATTATTGAGCCGGAAATGGAAGCAGTAAATTAGGACGCCATCCACGAGTCATACCAGAAGCGTCATATATATAAGAGAGTTCTTATTTCGTTTATTCGCTATTGTATGTGCAGCTTTGTTATAGCTTAAAGATTGCACGCTTCCATCAAACATATTCACATAAGAATGTTCCCTTAGAAACTACGCTGTAAACTCTTTTCATTAAAAATTATCACATTTATTACGTTATAGCTTCATTACCTTATTACATCTAAACAGTTTAAAATTAGAATTAAGTTTCTGGTCTCTCTGCCCTCATTACATTCCCACCCCGTCTCCACCAACTCTGTCCCTCCAATGCAATTCCATTGTTCATAATATTTCACGCCTACTTATCTACCACCATGTTCATATAATTTCCCGCCCACTTATCTACCACCATGTTCATATAATTTAATGTCTACTTATCTACCACCATGTTCATATAATTTAATGTCTACTTATCTACCACCATGTTCATATAATTTAATGTCTACTTATCTACCACCATGTTCATATAATTTAATGCCTACTTATCTACCACCATGTTCATATAATTTAATGCCTAATTATCTACCACCATGTTCATATAATTTCACGCCTGCTTATCTACCACCATGTTTAGTTACTTCAACGCCTACTTATCTATTTAAACTGTGAACAAACAAGATATTTTTTTATCTTATTCCCTCCAACGTCCAACTTAATGCTTCCTGAAAATTGACGTGTGCTCACTTCTCTCCCTTGATTTGCGGTCAATAATTAATTACCAAACGTCTTCCCCCCCCCCTTTTTCTGTATACTTCTGTTATATTTCCTTCTTTCACTCTGTCGTCCTTCCTTCCGTCCAATCTTCCTCACACACTCTCACTCTCTCTCTCTCTCTTTGACTCTCATTGAATGAAGGCTGCATCTGCCCATGTAAATACGGCGGAGCGCACTTTTCGTGATTAGCTCAGCCAACATCAAGTCGCTTTGAGTATAACAAGTAAGTAGAGATAAGCTGTGTATATTGACTAGTCAATTTAAGCGTGATTAGCTGGATGTAGCCGCGGGGTAAAACCTGGCCTGGTTGAGTTGATGGTTGTGTACCTCGCTGTTGTATCTTGGCCAGGTAGAGTTGGTGGTTGAATACGACAATGTTGTATCTTGGCCAGTTGAGTTGGTGGTCGAATACGACAATGTTGTATCTTGGCCAGTTGAGTTGGTGGTCGAATACGACAATGTTGTATCTTGGCCAGTTGAGTTGGTGGTCGAATACGACAATGGTGTATCTTGGCTTGTTGAGTTGGTGTTTAAAGCTATTTATTCTATAAGGTTTTTTATAACCACCGATCAACACTTGACCCTCAAACAAGCAGGGCTGCTCACAATTCGTGTGGGTTAAAGGGGGCAGTGCAGCCGTTTAACCTGGGCCTCACGTTTAAAGGGCATTCATCGTTGTAGATCAAATGCTATTCACCGTTAGTCATGTGGTGAAATGAAAACTTCTAAAGCTCAATATTTCTATTAACAACAATGGTGGTGAGAAGCCCTAAAAGATCTAGATCCCCCATTCATTGGTATCTAAACATTTCAATCCATATGTGGCTTGCCTTTAAAAAGTTGTTCTATAGAATACATTCAAACTAACCTTTAATACGGGTGAATATATCCCAAACGTAATGTTGTACCAGTTCATATGGCCATTTAGCCGACTTTTCCCCACCAATAATTTTGTACCAGTTCCACTGTGTTGCCGACTATTCCCTCACCAGTAATTTTTTACCAGTTCCACTTTGTTGCTATTTCCCATCAGGTATCTTGTACCAGTTCCACTGTGCTGCCGACAATTTCCCTCCATCAATGTAGTACCAGTCCCAATGTGTTTCCGACTATTTCCCACCATTAATGTTGTACCAGTGCCCCTGTGTAGCCGACAATTTCCCTCCATTAATGTAGTAACAGTTCCCCTGTGTGGCCGACTATTTCCCTCCATTAATGTTGTACCAGTGCCCATGTGTTTCCGAGTATTTCCCACCATTAATGTTGTACCAGTCCCACTGTGTGGCCGACTATTTCCAACCAGTAATCTTGTACTAGTTCCCGGGGCCATTGTGTGGCTCATTATATCCCGTACTAAAATCTGCTCAAGTCTTAAGTCAGACAAACGTGACTGGAGGCCAGGGCCTGTCTTTTCTGGGGAGTCCAGTAAGCTGTGGCTTAAACTAACGTGGAGGGTCGGTCTAACTCCATTCAAGAACAGCCAGAACCTTAGGAAACAAACAGACATAGCATAGGCTCGTTACCACGTAGAGTGTGTAGAGGAGAGACATTTGGCGTCAATGACAGACAACGTATAGATAGTGACAGGTGGGTCAATGACAGGTGGGGGCTATGACGCTTGGCCAGTGCACCCAACGTCCCCAATATTCTCTTTCCTTGTAGATACATAACTACGATGAATTCATTTAAAGGCATTTCAGAATTAGAATTAACGTATCCAAATCTATTCTCTATCACAATCTTTTATCATTCTAGGCAGGGGCGTCTACCCCCCCCCCCCCCGAGTGGTAGAGGTGAAACTTTTCCCTCTCCTGGACCTAGTTCAATTCTGGCATTTATGCGTGGCACTTATCATGTTAGAACTTTGTGGACTATTTAATAAAGTTAGTGATAGCTAACATCTAAAATTCCGCTAATAACTCAATATTTCGTTACATTTTTAAGCAAATCAAAAATCAAAAGTACAGAAATAGTTATAAAAAAATGAACTTTAGTGGACGTATAATGTTTTCTTTATTTCTAATTCTAAAAAAATCAGAGACTCAAGACTGTCGTTAAGGTCATGTGGCCGTGTGGTCGTGATGTCGTGTGGCCGTGTGGTCGTGTGGCCGTGTGGTCGTGATGTCGTGTGGTCTAATATTGTATAAGACCAAATATATGGATTAGCTTCTATCCCCAGCTTAGCCAAAAACGTTTTGTAAAGAGCATTTTATATTTTTCCTTTCCCGCGTTAATTTTGTTATCGGCAGAAATTCAAAACCCGGCAAGGGAGGGGGGGGGGATCCCTTCACTCAAATTGGAAGAAAATGCGTCCTCTCCCTTGTGTAGACGCCACTGTTTCTACGAGTCACGTGTGGAGGCGATGTATCAACTTCAGAAATACACATTTTTTATATGATCACGTAGTCAGAAGTCATGACTTTAAAATAGCACACATTTTGGTGACAGGTCAGGGTCATCTTGCGTTCGCACTTACATGTTGTGATTTAGCAAATAACAATAAATCCTATTTATAAGTGCATTTAAAAAAAAGTTTTAAATCGCGCTACGTCATCCTATATCAATGGTTCTCAAACTTTCTAATACCGCGACCCTTTAACATATTGACTCATGTCATAGCGACCCCAGCAACCACAAATAATTTTCGTTGCTACTTCATAACTGTAGGTTATATGTGTTTTCCGATGGTCCTAGGCGACCCCCGTGAAAGGGTCGTTAGACCCCCAAAGGGGTCGGTGACCCACAGGTTGAAAACCGCTGTCCTAGATGGCGTATGGACTTGGACAGATAGATTTAAGATAATCATAAGCCGGGTGGCTTATCATAAGGACGAAATATTTCGCGGCACCCCACCTCTAGATGAAGGGAGGGAGGGTTCGCGAATATGGATTTTGGCATGGGGGAAGGGGCGGGTTTCATTCCTTGTGAATGGATGTAATAGAAAGAATAGGATATGTGATGCTTTAAACAACCATACCAGAAATTCAAAAGAACGCTTGGACTGTATCCCTGCATTGGCAACACGCAGTCAAAAGAACGCTTGGACTGTATCCCTTCATCGGCAACACGCAGTCAAAAGAACGCTTGGACTGTATCCCTGCATTGGCAACACGCAGTCAAAAGAACGCTTGGACTGTATCCCTTCATCGGCAACACGCAGTCAAAAGAACGCTTGGACTGTATCCCTGCATTGGCAACACGCAGTCAAAAGAACGCTTGGACTGTATCCCTTCATCGGCAACACGCAGTCAAAAGAACGCTTGGACTGTATCCCTGCATCGGCAACACGCAGTCAAAAGAACGCTTGGACTGTATCCCTGCATTGGCAACACGCAGTCAAAAGAACGCTTGGACTGTATCCCTGCATTGGCAACACGCAGTCAAAAGAACGCTTGGACTGTATCCCTGCATTGGCAACACGCAGTCAAAAGAACGCTTGGACTGTATCCCTGCATTGGCAACACGCAGTCAAAAGAAAGCTTGGACTGTATCCCTGCATTGGCAACACGCAGTCAAAAGAACGCTTGGACTGTATCCCTTCATCGGCAACACGCAGTCAAAAGAACGCTTGGACTGTATCCCTGCATCGGCAACACGCAGTCAAAAGAACGCTTGGACTGTATCCCTGCATCGGCAACACGCAGTCAAAAGAACGCTTGGACTGTATCCCTGCATTGGCAACACGCAGTCAAAAGAACGCTTGGACTGTATCCCTGCATTGGCAACACGCAGTCAAAAGAACGCTTGGACTGTATCCCTGCATTGGCAACACGCAGTCAAAAGAACGCTTGGACTGTATCCCTGCATTGGCAACACGCAGTCAAAAGAACGCTTGGACTGTATCCCTGCATTGGCAACACGCAGTCAAAAGAACGCTTGGACTGTATCCCTGCATTGGCAACACGCAGTCAAAAGAACGCTTGGACTGTATCCCTGCATTGGCAACACGCAGTCAAAAGAACGCTTGGACTGTATCCCTGCATTGGCAACACGCAGTCAAAAGAACGCTTGGACTGTATCCCTGCATTGGCAACACGCAGTCAAAAGAACGCTTGGACTGTATCCCTGCATTGGCAACACGCAGTCAAAAGAACGCTTGGACTGTATCCCTGCATTGGCAACACGCAGTCAAAAGAACGCTTGGACTGTATCCCTGCATTGGCAACACGCAGTCAAAAGAACGCTTGGACTGTATCCCTGCATTGGCAACACGCAGTCAAAAGAACGCTTGGACTGTATCCCTTCATCGGCAACACAACAATGAAAACTAAAAGAGAGCAATGCAATAAAACGTGGCTTAAAACTGTGGAAATGTTGGGCAGGAACTTGTTTCAATCCAACATGAGTGCAAGCATACAATAAACTCTATTGTCTATTTTTATTGTATATTGTCTATTTCCATTGTATATTGTCTATTTCCACTGTCTAGGGTCTAATGTCTATCGTCTATTGTTATATTGTCTATTATCTATTTCCATTGCCTTTTTTGTCTATTGTCTATTGTTACTTGTTTGATCAAAATGAAAGTTAAACACCTCCAAGAAAAGGGGTGGGATGGGGGAAGACTTCCTGAATGCCTATTCTTATTCCAAATAAATCCCTTCTCCCCCCCCCCCCCCCCACCAAAAAAAATTATACTCTAGGATACTAGCATAATTATGGACATAAAACCCAATGGCGTATCTAGGGTTACTGATACCGTCGGCGTCCAAAATTTGCCCCACCCCCCTCCCACCCACGAAATGATGCCCCTCTATACAGTGTTACGTACCGTTACATGGTGTTGAAAATTTAAACAGTTGTAAGATTTGGCCCCTGGAATGAACACTACGTAACAGGACTGAGAACCTGGATACAAAGAAAAAATACGATACCACAGCGGTTGATGCGAACTCTATTCAATTTAATTTTACTATAAAATGTCTATTAAAATGAAAAGCCAAACATACAGAAATGAGCCAAATGTATCAACTTACACCCCGGCAAACGTGAAAAGGTCGCACGCCACGAAGAACATAACTATTAATTTACACATACACATAAAGAGTAAAATGTTGCAATTATAAAACCTCTCGTATATGTTAGGAAATATTGCAAAAATCTCTCTCTCCGCAAGGAAAGCTGTCGGCCTATGTACAGATATTAAATCAGAAACTGATACCATTCTTTAGAAATAATAGAACGCAATCGAAGGTAACAAAAAACTTTTTCCCAATCAAGGGAGTAGTGGGTAAGAAGTCACACAGCACATTCACTCGTTGACATCAATATCAAGGCAAAACAAAGGGCGGAAAATTGGTGATAGCTAAAAAGTAAACCTAAAAGTATGCCATAACAATATGGAATACGTGCTTACCGGGGGATCCCTCCTCCCCCCCCCTCCCCACCCCTCGTTGGAAAATTGGTAGTAGCTTTAGGATCTTGTCGTTGTTAGTTATCATTCATTGTTACATGGTCATTGTTTGGTCTAGTATAGCGAGTGTGTACATTTTGAGGTGTCATCAGGTCTAGTATAGCGAGTGTACATTTTGAGGTATCATCAGGTCTAGTATAGCGAGTGTGTACATGTTAAGGTATCAATTAGGGAGGGTGCACATGTTGAGGTATCAAATAGCGAGTGTGCACATGTTGAGGTATCAACAGGTCTAGAATAGCGATTGTGTACATGTTAAGGTATCAAATATCAAGTGTGTACATGTTAAAGTATCATCAGGTTTAGTATAGCAAGTGTGTACATGTTAAGGTATCAACAGGGTTTTGTATAGTGAGTGTGTACATGTTAAGGTATCAACAGGTCTTGTATAGCGAATGTGCACATGTGGATGAATCAACCAGCGATTTTGTCCATATTGACTTGTCAAGAGGTTTGTTATAGCCATTGCGTCTATGTTGAGGTATCAACGGGTCTAGTATAGCCATTGCGTCCATGTTGAGGTATCATCTGGTCTTAAGAGTGGAAAAGTAGACGATAACTCGGCTCAACTGCGACGCTAACTAATAAAAATAATAAAACTACATCAGTTTACACAACATTCGGTTTGAGATGAGCGCACTGGCTTATAGCGTCCTGACTAACTCATTTGTCGACAACCCTTGGCTCTGGTGCTACGTGCGGCTCCTTGAAGGAATAGATGCTTTATTTTCTATCTTTAATGACATGCAGCTCCTTAAATAGTTTCTTACCAGATATCATTTATAAAAATTTCTCCTTGGCTCATTGGCCCAAATGGGGTTGCCGACCCCTGCACTCTAACTGAAATGGGATATATTTCACAAAGGGAGTTAAAAATAAAAAATCATCTTTGCCATTTATTAAAAGAGTGACCCCCCTTCACATACTCAAATTTTGTTTACCTTAAATTGCAAAATTATTCACCTTTTCCCAAGCCCACCCCCCAACCCTTCTTTTTTTTCATTTTTTTTTTCATTCGGGAGGGATGATAGTTAAAGATAAGTGTCCTCTTTATCCTAATTTACAACGTTGACGTACTTGCATATGCTCTTACATTCTTGTTTTCAATCGTTTCGTTTTAACTTTTGTTATTTTACTTTTAGTTTAATTTAATGTTTCACTTTTCATTAAGATATTTTCAATTAACATCTTTATTGTTGCATCGATAACGTCCATATAACACTCACAAAAGCTCAACTCAGTGGAAATGGAAAATTGAAAGTAGGATACAAAAAATTATATTTATTGTAAAAAAACATGATATAAATTTCATAAATAATTCATAAACTAAAATAATAGGTTTTGTTTATTGGCTAGAGACTTATTATAAAAAGTTTATTTTTTTTTTTAATTACAAATAATATAATTCGTATTCTCCTGATTTAGTCAAAGATGATTCTACGGTAACTCTTGAGTCACTATTTTTATTGGATTGTCTACCTTTCACTGTGTGTAGTGTGATTGGAAATATCTTTGCGTGATGTCCCCAAGTGCACCTATTCCACACCATTCCCCAACATCCTTCCCCACACTGATCCCCCACACTATTTCCCAACACATATTCACCCATACCATTCCATACACCATTCTCCCATTTAATTTCCCCACACCATTCAAACACACCATTGCCTTACACCACTCCCGCACACCATTCCCCCGCCCCCCCCCCCCCCCCCCACAAACCATTCCCAAATCCATTTGTTAGAACATTTGTTAAAAAATTTGTGAGAACATTTGTTGGAAAATTTGTTGGAACATTTCTTAGAACATTTTTTAAAACATTTGTTAGAACATTTGTTAGAACATTCATTGTTGACTGTAACAGGTCAAATGTGAACATAATAGTTTTATCTCGGATAACGTTTTGTTTTGGTAATTTAATATGTACAGTGAATTCGTTATATTATTGATGCGCATTGGTGTAGAAGCACAAGAGATCTAGCGGATGTATGGAGACAACAAGGATGTATGGAGACAACAAGTCAACAAGGATGTATGGAGACAACAAGGATGTATGGAGACAACAAGTCAACAAGGATGTATGGAGACAACAAGTCAACAAGGATGTATGGAGACAACAAGACAACAAGGATGTATGGAGACAACAAGGATGTATGGAGACAACAAGGATGTATGGAGACAACAAGGATGTATGGAGACAAGGATGTATGGAGACAACAAGGATGTATGGAGACAACAAGGATGTATGGAGACAAGGATGTATGGAGACAACAAGGATGTATGGAGACAACAAGGATGTATGGAGACAACAAGGATGTATGGAGACAACAAGGATGTATGGAGACAACAAGGATGTATGGAGACAACAAGGATGTATGGAGACAACAAGGATGTATGGAGACAACAAGGATGTATGGAGACAACAAGGATGTATGGAGCCAACAAGGATGTATGGAGACAACAAGGATGTATGGAGACAACAAGGATGTATGGAGACAACAAGGATGCATGGAGACAACAAGGATGTATGGAGACAACAAGGATGTATGGAGACAACAAGGATGTATGGAGACAACAAGGATGTATGGAGACAACAAGGATGTATGGAGACAACAAGGATGTATGGAGACAACAAGGATGTATGGAGCCAACAAGGATGTATGGAGACAACAAGGATGTATGGAGACAACAAGGATGTATGGAGACAACAAGGATGTATGGAGACAAGGATGTATGGAGACAACAAGGATGTATGGAGACAAGGATGTATGGAGACAACAAGGATGTATGGAGACAACAAGGATGTATGGAGACAACAAGGATGTATGGAGACAACAAGGATGTATGGAGACAACAAGGATGTATGGAGCCAACAAGGATGTATGGAGACAACAAGGATGTATGGAGACAACAAGGATGTATGGAGACAACAAGGATGTATGGAGCCAACAAGGATGTATGGAGACAACAAGGATGTATGGAGACAACAAGGATGTATGGAGACAACAAGGATGTATTTGTATTTGCTCTGGCAATTATTGATGTTTCCATCTTAGGACATCTCGTAAACGTCTTGTGTGTGAAGGGATAAGACAACATATTATCTTTCCTCCAATTGTAGGAGACTTTACCATTATTGTGAATTGTGTAAGAAATAGATGAATAAATTATTATAGTGGTGATCAAAATCAAGACGTTCTATTTCGAGTTTGTGAAGATCATGTATGCGCAGAGTTAAATAAGAAGAATACAACTACACGTATCCAAGTTGAAGGTAACATCTGCATTTAGAAGAATTATGCTGTTACATTGACTATTCACTAATAATATTTAAAAAAAAAAAAAAAAAAAACAACGTTAACTTCCTTGATAGTTCTTCTAAATTTTCAGCAAAACAAATCCTCAAACCATTTATCGTTAAAACAAAGGAGTTTGAGCAGGCCTTCATTATTCCTTTTAGCTTTTATTGAATTTTAATTTTGATTAAATTCATGAAATTCCCTCCCCCCGCCCCCCCCCCCCCCCCCCAAACTAGAGAAAACAATGTTTTTAAAAAATAATAACATCTGAGTAGTCGTATATTTTCTTGACTATATCAATTATTTGACCTGAGACATTCAAAGTAAGAGCAACAAAAAAAAGAGAGGGGGGGGGGTATCTCCCCAAACCTAATTCAGATAGGAAGCAGCTCCCCCCCCCCCCCCCCCCACTAATTTGTAGACGACCTTGTCACCATTAAGACGACCGTGTCACCATTAAGACGACCTTGTCACCATTAAGACGACCTTGCCATCATTAAGACGACCGTGTCACCATTACGACGACCTTGTCACCATTAAGACGACCTTGTCACCATTAAGACGAGCTTGTCATCATTAAGACGACCGTGTCACCATTACGACGACCTTGTCACCATTAAGACGACCTTGTCGCCATTAAGACGACCTTGTGACCATTAAGACGACCTTGTCACCATTAAGACGACCTTGTCACCATTAAGACGACCTGTCACCATTAAGACGACCTTGTCACCATTAAGACGACCTGTCACCATTAAGACGACCTTGTCACTATTAGGACGACCTTGTCACCATTAAGACGACCTTGTCACCATTAAGACGACCTGTCACCATTAAGACGACCTTGTCACCATTAAGACGACCGTGTCACCATTAAGACGACCTTGTCACCATTAAGATGACCTTGTCACCATTAAGCCCCCCCCCCCCCTCTCCTCTTGGGAGCCCCAAATGCGCCACTGACAAGCAAAAATTGTTGAAAAAATGCTATTTATTTTAATCTTTTATTTGATGTGTCTAATAGGATGTAGTTTAGTCTAATAGTATGTCGTTTAGTCTAATAGGATGTCGTTTAGTCTAATAGGATGTGGTTTAGTCTAATAGGATGTAATTTAGTCGAATAGGATGTAGTTTAGTCTAATATGATGTATTTTAGTCTAATATGATGTAGTCTAGTCTAATAGAATGTAGGTTAGTCTTATAGGATGTAGTTTAGTATAATCTTCTTCTGTTTATGCCTTTTTACCCCGTCTTGGGCATAGGCCGTCCACACGAATTTTCCACTCATCCCGGTTCTGTACTTTCCTTTCAAATTGCTTCCGGGATGTAGCTTAGTCTTATAGGATGTAGCTTAGTCTTATAGGATGTAGTTTAGTCTTGAAGGATGTGGTGTTGTCTTATAGGATGTAGTTGAGGATGTCACGGTGGTCGTGTCTTCCCATGAATTAGGAACGCCCTCGATCAATTAGTGGCTCAGTAAGGTGGTGTGCTGTATTGGAAACGCCCCTTTATCATTTATTGACTCTGTAAGGTGGTGTGCTGTATTGGAAACGCCCCTTTATCATTTATTGACTCTGTAAGGTGGTGTGCTGTATTGGAAACGCCCCTTTATCATTTATTGACTCTGTAAGGTGGTGTGCTGTATTGCGATTGTGTAGTAGCATGCTTACAGCATGTGCAGCTCCAACATATTGCCATCTGAACTTTGTGCATTCAAATTAACTTCTCTCTTTTCACAGTACTCTTCCGTACCTACGGTTTGAAACGAACACCTTAATATAACGGATTGGTAAATCCCACGTATTGTTAACATCAGTAACAGACAATGACATACTATTATGCGACAGACCATGAAATATTTATGTGTTACATATCTTTATACTAGTGTGTGACTAGCCATGGAATCATTATGTCCAAGAGGGGATACGTATATTTGATAGACCATGATGCACTTATGACCAGCAGGCAAGACGTATGAGTGACAGACCGTGACGTAGTTGTGTCCATCATGAAATAATCCCTTATCCTCTCCGTTCACCGGGCATAAAGACGTTCACCAGATTGTCGCCGATTTCACCTGACACCGGCCCCCCAGGCACCCCACTGGGATAATGTCAAGATCTTAGGCGCCGCCTCTGCTATAACTCCGAGGACAGTCCACGATACAAAATGCTGGCTTATTGTCCGCCTTGACGGGGAAATGGCGACCAGACGATGGGATAAATTCAACACAGAACGTTATCATTATGACGGATTAGTCTCGGTGCTTTACCTGGGGTCTGAGCGGCATGGTGAGTGGTGGCTGGGGGGGGGGGGGTCATGGGATGTCTGCTGATATTTGAACTACAAAATTCTTTAGTCTCTTTAACTATCTTTACAGCAGGTGGTACCATTATAACAATGTATGGCATAGCGTATACAAAAGTAAGGAGGCTTCTGACGCTAACCAACAATGAACGTTTTACTACGTACACCAAGATGCTCGGTATGAAGACGAAAACACCACAGAAAGACAATTTTTAAAAAGCTACCCGAGAGACTGATATTTTTCCGTACATTTTTCAAATAGTACATCCATCTTGATTTTCTGAAAATTCTCTCACCGTTCCCATTCTCATGAATCATTAAATACGTTTCTGTTGTATAATATAAAAATGTGTGACCATATGTATCATTGTTTCGGATATTTCTTTCCATTTATAAATATTTTTTTTAATAACTCCCTCAAAAGTTTCATATACTTTGTGTATGAGTTTGAGTCCAGTGGCAGTGGCTCTCATACAGTGGTAAGCAGATCATTTGTGCAGCCAGGTCGTCCGTTGTGCTGTATATGGAGACAAGTTAGAGCTCCGAAGTGTTCCTGAACCTGGTCTTGTGATTTAAGGTGTCTGAACGCCCCACACCCCCACCCCCACCTCCTCCACTACTTAAAGCTCCTCACAAACACACGCACCTACTTACCGCCCTGTCCGCTTTAACGTCTGGCGGAATTCGCCCCCAACGGAATGCGTCTGACGTCTGACACAACGGCACTTACGTCTGACACAACGGCACTGACGTCTAACACAACGGCGCTGACTACCGGGTCCGGTGTTGACCTTTGATCACGTGATGGGAGTAGGGTGGATGTGATGTCAACAGTCCCGTGACCAGGAGCCCGTTATGGCAGAATTTAATTTTTGACTAATGTCATTCAGGCTATGAAAACAGAAGTCAATGTCAACGAACGATGTCCTAAATAACATTAACACTGTTCTTCGGTTACCGGAAATTTATACTATATAGTAAAACAAAATAATGCGTTCAAAAATAAATTTGACGCAAAATTTTAACGTGTAAACTAAAAAAAAAAGATTCGACCAAATTTCCGTTCGAACAAATTTCCGTCGATCAATTTTCCGTCGACGAAATTTCTTTCGATCAAATTTCCGGATACGCTGTTCTTCCCATGTCAACATTCAGGGCCGGCCCCACGGTTGTTGGCGCCCCGGGTAAGCTTAACTTTGACGCCCCTTTTAAGCATAGCCATACAAACTTATAGCAAGGAAAAAACTAGGGAGTAGGTCATGATTTTATTACTTAGCTTAATTTTTTTATTAACTTTTTTTTTAGCAAACCATGAACAATAATATTTGTTTTTCTTAACTTGTATTGGGCCAACATGAACAATTAGCCTACCTAGGGCAGTATGAACAATTAACCTACCTATACGTACAGCAGTGGCGTAGTGAGGGGGGCAAGGGGAGCATCATGCCCCGGGCGCTACTCGCAAAGGGGCGCCAAATGGTATATTTTACTATTATATTGTATGGTTTTCGAATAGTGAGGGGGCGCTAAAAAGGTCATTGCTGGCGCCCTAAGCACACATGGCGCCCCGAGCAACCTCCCGAGTTGCCGATGCGCTCGCTGACACCTGTTGTTGGGGTGACACCCCTACCTTCTCCCTTCACGTGACATTTTAGTTTTTAAATTTTGTTTCAAATGTTTCTGAGACCATTGAACACAGCTTAGCGACAGACTTTTTTCTCATTAACACTTTGACGGACATATCGGTTTTCCCCACAACCATATTGTTATACGGTAGCCATCGTTGAAGTTGATAAATCCCAGACTGTCAAAATGGGATAGTCTCCCCGCTTTATACGCGTTGGGAACTTAATCTCGTCCCCAGGTCCCCCAGCTTGTTAGTGACATCCTAGGACGAGACGAGGGCGAGAACAAGACGTGTTTGGAGAACCTGATCTCAGGTGTACAAAGACTGACCGTAGGGGACGTAGGTGCTTTAAACATAGTAAGAAGCGGGTGACGGGGGGGGGGGGGGGGGCTTTAGGTGGGGCATGGAGCATGAATCTCATTCTTACTCCTTTCTTTAATTTTTAGGGATAGGTAGAGTTTGAAATATATTTTTTCAATTTAATGTATAATTATGATAGTTTTTTTTTTTTTTTTTTTTTTTTTTTTTTTTTTTTTTTTTGTTCTTATTATAGCATTTCCTGATACTTTTGCATTTGTATTTTGTCAGTTAATGCTTTAAATAAATTGTTCTATATACGCAAATTCTTTGTGTTTTAATAATGTACTTAAGTGATTTATTGCAGACCAATCATTTTGTAATTAAAAATATAAGCATTCCACTGTACACACAACCCCATTGTATCAGTCACACAGCCACACTGTATCAGTCACACCGTATCAGTACACACAACCCCACCGTATCAGTACACACAACCCCACCGTATCAGTACACACAACCCCACCGTTTCATTTCGAGGACCGGAAAACGTCACATCGTATTGCGTAATGGTATTATCTTTAGACAATGGCGTCGTAAAACATAGTCTCTAACAATGTGTTTCCGCACACACATAGCAGCATCAATTTCTTTGTAAAAAAGCTATCGTAAAATACAGTTGTGAGCACCTTTTCGTCTAGGTTTAGACCCACTGCGCTTACTCACAATACCGTAGAGGTACCGAACACCTGTTGAGAGATTGGCCAGACGGAATACCAGGATATTTTATTTATATCTTTATGAGAGTGGCCAGACTGCATGCCCGGATGTGCTCTGAATAGATTTCCGTCATTTAATAATGACAAACCCTATTGTGTAACTGTGCGTCGTGAAATAAATATAGTTGTTTCACTTCCGTTTAATCTGAATGTGTACATTTAATAAGGATAGGGCCATGTGCAGAAAATAAATCCCTCCCCCCTTTTTGTGTTAAGTAATATCGAAAGTTGGCCATTGAAATTTGATGAAGGTTCTTTTTTTTTTTTTTTTTTCTACTTCTCGTGTGAAAACTAAAAGTATGTGAAACATTAAAACCTGCATTATGGTATTACACGCTTTTAAATTTTGATTAAGGCTATGCATTAATTTCACGTACTAAAATCGTTGTTAGTGAACATTAACGTCGTTCAAACAGGTATTTTAAATACATAAAACATAACTGCGCCTTCATTGAGGCGCATGATGGTGGGTGGGGGGGGGACCTGCACACATAAGCGCCGTTTATTTTAACGCCCACTCGGGTCAGGGAAATAAAACACAGAGATTGTAGGCTGTCCCTTTAACGCTCCACAAATATGGATCTGTAATCCTATAATATCCACCGCGTCTTTGTGCGAAGTTTGCGCCAGAGTCAGCGCTTAATTACACAGAAGCTCCCTCCCCTGAAAGACACGCCAATGAAACCGCCTATTTTCTGGTCGTCGAGACGGCCCTTTTAAATGTCAAAAGTGTCGTCTGCTGGGGCTCGATAATTGGTAACCCCAGAAATATTGACGTGAGCACTGTGATTTTCTTTCAACGGTCGTCCCATTTATAACGGACTCGGGTTATTTCAGTTTATTTATTCTTCGTTCATTGTTGCTTTTTCTTTGGGGGGGGGGGGGGGGGGGGGTTGGAGTAGGGAGGATGATAAGATTATCAACTGAAATCACTTGAAGGGTTAAAAAAAAGCCTTTAAATAAGCTAATCCTAATATTTCTTTGAGAGTAAAGTTTCCTAAAAAATTTCTAGAAGACTACAGGCAGTGAAAGTCAGTTTCCGTGTTCCGTAGGTCATCGTAAAAGTGTAGTTGAAACGACTGGATACAGAATTTGATGTAAAGTGTGGATTTAATAATAGGATACATAATTTGGTGTAAATTGTGGATTAAATAATTGGATTCAGAATTTGGAATAAATTATGAATCACAAGTGGCCTTCGAAATGTCATCACCCTCGTACTTTCTCTGTCATGTTCTTCTTCTTCCAGCTCGTGGCCGTAAAGGCATTTTCCACATATCGTTCGAGTTTTGCCATGGACCAAGTCAAACAATGGTATACGAGTAAAGGCCTAACAGAAGAGCATAACCAGGATGGAAATGATGGGGTAACCAATCGGTGTAAACAATGATGGGGTGAACCAACCGATGTGGCAATGGTGGGGTGAACCATCCGGTGTGGCAATGGTGGTGTGAACTACCCGGTGTGGCATGATTCATTTTAATCGCTTTAAACCATGATTTGCATTGTGTTTGTGTGTGAGTGTGTCTAAGCATACGGGCTATAGGAGAGATGGAGCATTGGGGGTATGTGAGACCAGGTATAGCATCAGCCAAGTAGTCGGGCTGTGGGACAATAAAGTAATAAAACCCGGATTATTCCGGCATGACGTCATCGCCGGGAATCGCTTTCCCGCGGCCAATAAACCGGCCACCGCTGCGGTCCTCGTGTGTGGGTGTTTCTTTTAACCGTCATCAAAAGCTTTACATGCCAACTTGGAATTTGAACCTAAGCGCCCCGTCATGCCAGCGCCCTAGTCACACCAGTGTCCCCCCCTCCCCAGGAGTCGTCAGTACCTATTCAGGATTGTTCCAAACGATGGTTCTTTAGAAAGCTATCCCGCTGTGCGATAGGGGCAGTAAAGCAGCGTTACATTTCTTCACTTAACGATCACATCAGAATGGTCTCCCTTTTCATTATTGTGCTGTTATTTTCACATTTTTTCTTGTATTTTTTTGTTCCATTTCATCAAGTGTCTCGAGTGTCTGGAGTGTGACGAGCGCGGCGCAAGGGCGCACAACGATTTTTAGGAACCAGTCTCAGTAAAGACAATAATAATCGTCATTATATTGGGATCTGACAACGATCACCGTTAAGAAATGAAAGCTGTTTTCCAGCCCGTCATTAGGTTGACATACATGACAGTTACCGTATGACTTTAGATGACACATGTGATAACGTGAATTGTTATAGTTATGGTGCACATGGTGACATGGGCTTTAGGACGCAGTCCTGGTGACGTATGTCCTGGTGACGTATGTCCTGTTGACGTATGTGACAACTGTCAGAGTAGATTTGAAAGGTCGAAAAAATCAGAATGTTTAATTCTTTGACGTCATTTGGAAGGGGTCGGAGTTTCAGTTCCTTTTTTTGGGGTCGTGTCAGTAATTAATTTTGTTCCAACATCCTGGCATTTTGTTGTGGAATGAGTCAGAGAGAACATCCGGACAGCATACCAGCCTGCATCCAACCACAGTCATCCAACCATTTTTTTTTGTTATGGTATGTCCACACCTTGGTACAACCACAGTATGAGATCACCCAACCGTTACTTTTGTGGTCGGTCCATGATCCTAACACAATCCAACCGTTGCAACTGAAGTGTATCGATATAGACGTCCAACAATTTTTTATGAAGGTGTCTGGCTTTTGTTTGTTCGTTTGGTCTTTTCTTTTTTTTTTTTTTTCATTATCTAACATGTAGGGGGTCAAGGGTCATTCAGTACAATTTCCATGACGATTAAAATATGCTAGAATTGATCCAGGCTGGCGGTGAATTCATGTTTCCTTAGCGCTAAAGACATTTTAAAGAATGAAGTGAAGGCCACTCGTGACATTTAGACAACAACAAACGTCACTTCCTATCGTCGTGAAATTCTTCTTTCGTGAGAGTTCTGCAGAGACGTTAGAGGGAATAGAAACTATACTTTGTTCAGTGCGGCTCTGGATGTTACGTGGTACAAAACAGCACTGCATATTGTTGATCTGAGTACAAAGTCACTGAAGCGTGTTAAATTAGCCAGCCCTAAGGACAGTACCAAGGACAGCTCACAGAGTCCCAGATCAGACGTTGGCCAATACAATTTTTTTTTAAACATAGTTTTTTTCCACGAGATGACGAAATATTTGTATTTAGATTGTATTTTAATTGTTTTGTATAAAGTTTAGGCAATCCTGACTTTTGAAATGTTTATGTGACACTTTAGCTTTGGTAAATTCATTTTTGATGTGCACTTGTTTAAATTTTGTTTTTATTTTGGAGTGGGATTATGTGGGGTGAGTTTTACTTTCTGAGACTATTTACTGATTCTTATAAGAATAAGCATTACACCTTCAACTTAAAACAGGGAAAAACCACTCTCTATAAGGTGCATCTAGAGTTACGTGAAAATTAACAAAAAAGACGAAGGAGGAGAAGTTAATTTAATAGTGAAGAATGAATTAAATCCCTTATAGTTATAGCTCCATGGTCTTAACCTTTAACCAATTGAAAGCCTTGCCCCCTTTAGAAATTATTTCACGCCGCAAGTCCCCCCCCCCCGGCCTCCCTCTTCACACACGTTCAGAACCCCAATGTGTTTGACTATCAGCCCAGCCCCTCCATATGGCACCATGGCTTGTGATTCACCAACGAGACATAATTGCCAGCCAGATAACCTCTTGAACCGGGATTTCCCGATTGGAGGATCCATTGTTTAGCACACAAAAAAAATACCCTTTTGGTATGAGCACAACAATGACGTCAGATCTTTTGAAATCCCCTTTTTATGTTAGCAGATCTGTATATAAAAAATGTTATTTTGATATTAAAATGAATCGGAAACATTATTTCTGTAGGAGCCCCCCCCCCCCTTTTTATTAAAAAAAAAACAAAACCAAACAAACAAACACACACACCCCCCCACACACACACACAAAAACCCACACACACACATCGCCCCCTCATTAGGCGTCACTTTAAAGTCACAGGTGAGGAGATGCATTTAAAATGAAGACAGAAAATGTCGTAGTTCAAGGATTCTTCGGACTTCTGGAGTTTAAATTGTTCTATGATCCCCTGACTTTCATAGGGCTCCTCCATTGGCTCAGTTCAAGGTCATCGGTCATTTCTTAATTCATCTTGACGGGTTTCTTTTTGACTTGTTTCATTTGGACTTGTTTCATTTGGACTTGTTTCATTTGGACTTGTTTCATTTGGACTTGTTTCATTTGGACTTGTTTCATTTGGACTTGTTTCATTTTGACTTGTTTCATTTTGAATTGTTTTATTTGGACTTGTTTCATTTGGACTTGTATCATTTTGAATTGTTTCATTTTGACTTGTTTCATTTTGACTTGTTTCATTTTGAATTGTTTTATTTGGACTTGTTTCATTTGGACTTGTTTCATTTGGACTTGTTTCATTTTGACTTGTTTCATTTGGACTTGTTTCATTTGGACTTGTTTCATTTGGACTTGTTTCATTTGGACTTGTTTCATTTGGACTTGTTTCATTTGGACTTGTTTCATTTTGACTTGTTTCATTTGGACTTGTTTCATTTGGACTTGTTTCATTTTGACTTGTTTCACTTGGACTTGTTTCATTTGGACTTGTTTCATTTGGACTTGTTTCATTTGGACTTGTTTCATTTGGACTTGTTTCATTTGGACTTGTTTCGTTTGGACTTGTTTCATTTGGACTTGTTTCATTTTGAATTGTTTCATTTGCACTTGTTTCATTTTGAATTGTTTCATTTGGACTTGTTTCATTTTGAATTGTTTCATTTGGACTTGTTTCATTTTGAATTGTTTCATTTGGACTTGTTTCATTTTGAATTGTTTCATTTGGACTTGTTTCATTTGGACTTGTTTCATTTTGAAAAGTTCTAATACTTTAAACTTCGATGTTCAATCATATTCTCACATAATGAAACGAGTCATACAACCATATGTGCTTTGTGAGTCAAGCATAATGAAGCATTTCATACAACCATATGTGCTTTGTGTGTCAAGCATAATGAAACGAGTCCAACAGCCATATGTGCACACAAGAGTTTGAGTAGAAATGCACGTCCATGGTCCGTGCCCACATGGCTCATAATGACTTTCCTGAGCAAATTACTGCTATGATTACATGGCACGTGATCTGAACACTCAGCAGACAAAGAACTAAATGTTGCTGCCCAGAGTTATCGTTCCTTTGAACTTTTACCAAAGATTCGCTTCCTGTCCCTTTTTTTAGTTACAAATATTTCGTAACGGGATCATTGAAGATCAAGCAAATTTTAACAGATGAAAATGTACGCAGAGTACATGGTGGGTACAAGGTAGGTACAAGCAAGGTACAAGCTGGGTACAAGCTAGGTAAAAGCTGATTAAAAGCTGATTAAAAGCTGGGTACAGCTGGGAACAAGCTGGTTACAAGCTGGGTACAGGCTGGGTACAAGCTCTTATGCCAATTTGTCAGAGCTGGATGTTTGGCACATTTTCTTGGCCACAAAAACAAGTAAGTGCGTTTATGTTGGGAGTAACGTTCTGTGTCATTGAGATTCTCATGATGGACTGCAAGTGTTCATCAGTGAGACGACTCCTGTGTATTGTTCTGTGTCATTGAGATTCTCATGATGGATTATAAGTGTTCACAAGTGAGACGACTCCTGTGTGATGTTCTGTGTCATTGAGATTCTCATGATGGATTATAAGTGTTCACAAGTGAGACGACTCCTGTGTGATGTTCTGGGTCATTGAGATTCTCATGAAAGACTGCAAGTGTTCATCAGTGAGACGACTCCTGTGTGATGTTCTGTAATATTGAGATTCTCATGATGGACGGCAAGTCACAGAAAACCGCTGCTCACACATATATGTGCTACCCAACATGCTCAAAGTTCGAGACGCACGTATACGAAGCAGGGGCATCTCTCCAGGAATGAAACGAGTGAACTGTGCAGGCCCAACTGTGTCTTACTTTGCCTTTAGTGTCCCATTACAATGCAGCTCTATTAGCTCCATCTGCAAATTTACAGGCGCAATCTCGTAATCTATGACAAATTTATTACAAAACAGCTCGAAATTACATTTATGTGCTTCAAAGTCACTCAAGTGCGGTGCCGAACTCGACACGAAGTAAGCTAAGATTTTCAACAAAGTGTGGAGTGGGAAACACCATAGCGTTGACTTGGATATTAGTGACCTCGCAGGCCTGGTATAATTGTACGGCGGGCCGGATGTGGCCCGCGGGCCTTGAGTTTGACACATGCGTTCTAGACGAACCTTTCTATCCAAGTTGCATTTTTTAAAGGTGGTTGGGTTGGGGGGGGGGGAGGCAGCGTAAGTAAACGCTAACGTCATGACTTTTGTCTGGTGTTAGTGACAATCCCATAGTTTTATTATGTCCAGCTCCCATTTATACCATGTTTGCATTGCCCATTAAGGCTTAGATCTCACTGCCCCCAGCCCCCCATAAATACTTGTATCAAAGGTAAGTGAGACGACCATGTTACCTACTTACATGGAATTTGATCCATTGAGCTGTGGGTGTTTATGGCGCTCTAAGGAGCACAGGGTCCACGGAGATCGGGTTTTACTGGTGACCATCTGAAGGCAAGCGAGGGAATGCTTGAGTCCAAGTTACTCCCCCCCCCCCCCTCAAACCCCCGACACGTCGTCTGACCTGAGCCATTAAAACCTGGTTACGACCCACGATTTGCCGGGGCCCCGCACACTCACATAAAAGTAGAGCCCCATCGTTAGGGACATAAGCGGTGGATAAAAACAGGGTTATCTCCCCTATGGCGCTGGGGACTGGTGCCACGCAATCGTGGAATGCCGGGCTGGTTGTCAATGACTGTGACTAGAGATAATAGAACGGAAACCATGCAATCGTCAAACGAAACTTTTTATGCAGTGGGGCATGGGCCCGGGATAATTAAAGGTATAGAGATGGAGGAACAAAATTGCTGCATCCCTCTTCTGACTCATTCCAAGCGTTTTAGCTTTTAACTCATAAAGGTATTGTGGGTAAGGAGCTTAATGGTCCAGGGATTGGGTTAGGAAATAAACGTTTTTGGGTTGTTGTTTTTTGTTTTGTTTTTTGCGGGGAGGGGGCAGTTAAACGTAAATTTGTTTGATATGATATTATTATAGGGGTGCAAAAAACGAAATTGAATTATATTAAAAAGTATATATTTTTCTCATGTCTCAATCGCACCTTCCCTTAAGTTTATATATAAATAGATATATTTCAATCGCAGATTTACTAATTTAATTTCGAACAAACTTCCATTCGAACAATTTTCCATTCAACACATTTATTTCGTACAAATTTCCGCGGTTAATGAGAAGATGTCTGGTGAAATATAAGCCTAAGACAATCCAAATTAATAATGTGTATAGAGGAAGGTATGCTATAAATATATATTATACATTTAGATTACGCACAGTAACAGCGAAAGATAAACAGGACACAGGACCTCCGTAGCTCAGCTCTTAAGTTCCCATAAACCCCTCTCAGAACCTGGTTTATGATTCCACGCGGACGCGGTCACCCATTTACCCCTCTCCCAAACGGCTACGGGTTTCTGTCGCTGACCCGTCCATCTATTACCAGGGCAAACAGCCGTCAAGTGATAAAACTACAGTCTCTTTTGGGTTGATCACGCGATCTGTGATGTTGAACAAGTGTTGACCGAGTACTGCCGTCAGATCAACCCCAGGATGAAGGGAGGGGGGACAAGGTGGAGATATGTTTGTGCCGTGGTTTAATTATAGTGACCTTTACCTTGGCGATAAATAACACATGGACGACCTCACACAGGCTATGTCTCCCCATTCCAGCGAGACACAGGATATATCTTCCCATTCCTGCGAGACACAGGCTATATCTTCCCATTCCTGCGAGACACTGGCTATGTCTTCCCATTCCTGCGAGACAGAGTCTATGACTTCCTTTTCCTCCGAGACACTGTCAATGACTTTCCAATCCTCCAAGACACAGGCTATAAACTTCCAATTCCTCCGAGGCCCTTACCTTGAGAAAGAAAACACCTCACATACAAGTCAAGTCAATAAGTCACCACCATTCAGTTCCGTGATCGGCAGCTTCAACAAATGGCTTGGCTACAAAAAAAAAACCCAGTACACTAACATAGATGACTCTGACATAAATTTCCGATGCACATCTCTTACAGATGACTCTGACGCTCAGTTTCTTTTGACAGCGGAGGATAAAATAATAACATTGGGAAAAAAAATACTGGAATAGTCAAAATTGTTTTTCTAGTCCTCTCATCGTTCATGCGTTAACCGGAGCTAGAAATGATGTCATGTCGGTAGCCTTAGCTGTGCAGTTTAACCTTACAAACCAGATACATTTCACATAAGCGCATGTTGTGCATCGAAGTATGGTTTATGAAAGTTTATCGATTCATGTTCCGGTTCATCACCAGAGATCTGCTAATAGTACGGCTTTATGGTAGACAGTTTGCTAAGCAGACTTTGTTTAGAGGACGTATCAGTTGAATTAAGGATTCGGCAAAGTGTGTAAATACGAAGAGTTCAAATGTGTTGTTCTCCAATCGGTCTCCCTCTTCAAAGCTGGTCAAATATAAAAAAGGATGGATGAAAGAGACAAGTAACTGAACCAGTTTAAAAAAAGAGACCCCTATGGAAATCAAACAACCTCTAAAATCAAACAACCTCTAAAATAAAACAAACAAAAAAACAAGGTATATCCTATAAATCCTGTACATGCAGTTGCTATTATTTTTATTTTATATTGATATTCTAATGAGCCACCCCGCTATTAAACCGCAAATTTATTTCAACAACATGACTTGCTCAATTAGCTAAATTATGTTAGGCTACATGACAAAGGTTTGATAAACGGGAAGTGGGGATTTTAAGTTAGTATCATCAGGTCATAGGTCAGAGGTCGCATGGAATTTTAGTCCCTTAATCTTACTACGTTGCACGGAAAAATTGTGACGTAATGAATGGGTTTTAAAAAAAAAAAACAACTAGAAGGCCCAAAAGAAAAAAGCCCACATAAAAACATGACTACTGATATGAGTCATGCCCATAATTATCAGTGGCGTACACCTAACACACATTCCATCTACTCGTGTAGTTCGTATAAGAAAACACGCGAGAAACCCAATTAACACAGGGGTTGGAGAGTATTGCCACCTTCCCGACAATCTTAGCACATGTCGTCGTTCCATCTTGCTCATCAATCAAACTCTATACATCCGAGCTCTACCCTCAACCCCACTCACTCACTTACACACACATACACACACGCAACTCACTGCAATTAGCATTTCCATTTCTCACCCATAGGTTAACTATCACACTTTCCCCCCCCCCCAATTATTTTCATACAATTAATGTCCCCCCCCCCCTCCCCAACAAGATTTCCATAGAAAGGACCCTATCTTTGGCAGACTTTACGAAAACCCCACAGAATCAAGACAATTAAACTTCTACAAATAGTAACCCATAAAATCAGTGTTGCTGGGTGGCCGTCCGAGTGAACTTTGAACCCACCGCTGGAGACATGAATTCAGAAATCAAGACCAAATCAATTTTTAATAACATAGAGGTTCTAACGTTATTTAATACGTATTCCCTCCCCTTTTCACTTTTTTTCCTTGCTTAGAGTAAAAAATAAATAATAATTTTAAAAATAATACATTCAATAAACTCTTTAATTCAAATACGAAATGTTGAAAAAAAAGGGGGAAAGGACTCATTCCAGAAATTTATTTTGTTATGGATTCCTTCGATTTTTATTTGTAAATGGATATTATTATATTTATGTCCCTTTGTGTGTGTTTTGAATCAAACATAGAACCCTTTAGACACGAGAAAGGGATAAACCCATACTAGAGTTATCCACCTACACCCATACTAGAGTTATCCACCTGCACCCATGCTAGAGTTATCCACCTGCACCCATTCTAGAGTTATCCACCTGCACCCATACTAGAGTTATCCACCTGCACCCATACTAGAGTTATCCACCTGCACCCATACTAGAGTTATCCACCTACACCCATACTAGAGTTATCCACCTATACCCATACTAGAGTTATCCACCTACACCTATACTAGAGTTATCCACCTACACCTACCAATAGAAGTCATCTCACCGCCAGGGCGTAAATATGGCTTTTTTCTAATTCTTGACTCCGCCACTGCACCTGACACACGTTTTGAGATAAACAGAGAGACATCGCTGACTGATCTATAGTTATCACGTGTTTCGTCTTTTGTCCAACATTGAAATGTAGACATTTGTATTTTTGTCTTACATGAAAACCGATTGGCTGCTTGGAGTAAACATGGCGGACAATGGCGGTGGTCTGTCTTTTAAAAGATGGTGGAAATGTTACTAGGGGAGGCAAACACTAGGTGAGTCACAGGAGACACTGACTTGTCCCGAAAGATGCCGCGACGAGTTTTAAAAAAACCACATTGAACTGAATTAACTTGATTTTATTCCTTCCTACACAATAAATACAATCTATTTGCACCCGTCCCCACAGGGATTTAGTTGAGGAATCTAAATGATGGCACTGAAAGGTGTCAAGTGACATTTAACTGAACAGGCCACAACCATGAAATCTCACATTTAGGTTTTTATTGTTATCTGAGAATACTGATAATAAATGAACATACAGACACTTGAAACAACTGTACCACTTGATCTTTTTGTGTTATCTTTTTTTTTTAAATATTTTTTTCTCCACAGATTGAAATGTTAAATTTAAATGTTACATTTGAATGTTGGATTGAAATGTTGGATTGAAATTTTGGATTGAAATAGTGGGATTGAAATGTTGGATCAAAATGTTGGATGGAAATGTTGGATTGAAATGTTGGATTGAAATGTTGTGTCGACATGTTGGATTGAAATGTTGGATAAAATGTTGGATAAAATGTTGGAATGAAATGTTGGATTGACATGTTGGATTGGCATGTTGGATCGAAATGTTGGATCGAAATGTTGGATTGAAATATTAGATTGAATTGATAGATTTGAAATTTTAAAATATTTTTTTAGCTGTGGTTAAGTTTCACAAATCTTTTGAATATTTTAAGAACCTATCGGGCCATTGTTAGACATTGTAGTTATAACACCGTTTTCGGTATTGTTATAACACTGGTTTTAACATAACCTACCATTTCAATCGTACACGCAGCTAAATTGGCACCGTGGCATCACTTGTGTAACAATCAAATACACTCACTTTTGGGACACAGTTAGTTGTTTTTTTTTTGTTTTTTTTTTGTGTGTGTGTGTGTGTCTTTTTTTACAATTCCGCAAGGCCGAGCAATCGGCTGTCTGACAACTTTAAGTTAGTTTCATTCGTGCCAAGTGCTTGCATAAGAATTTAATATTGCTTCTTATTGCAAGAGAATTTCATGTCACAGGTGCTTGCATGAGAATGTCATGTTACAGGTGCTTGCATGAGAATATCATGTTACAGGTGCTTGCATGAGAATGTCATGTTACAGGTGCTTGCATGAGAATGTCATTTTACAGGTGCTTGCATGAGAATGTCATGTTACAGGTGCTTGCATGAGAATGTCATGTTACAGGTGCTTGCATGAGAATGTCATGTTACAAGCATGACAGATCATGCTTTGTACAGTTTCCGTGTCGATACTGGTACAGATATCGATACATTTGAAACAATATTTATTCGACTCCCGAGGATCTATTATATCTGGTCTCAACACTTTATTTGTCGCCAAGTGCTAAAGTAATCGATATTAGATATGAGAAAGCATGTCAAATATTGGCGCACTAGGTCTCGTTGTGTGTTCATCCCAACAATCTAGATGGGAACAAAGGTGACAGTGTGGAGAGATCCTATCTAGATGGGAATAAGGGGGACAATGGAGAAATCCTAACTATCTAGATGGGAATAAGGGGGACAATGGAGAAATCCTAACTATCTAGATGGGAATAAGGTGGACAATGGAGAAATCCTAACTATCTAGATTGGATAAAGGGGACCGTGGAGACGACCAAATGTCAATCGTTAGACATTCTTTGACATTTCTTATATACAAATGTCATCAACATCTATAAATCGAAGTCCGCAAAACCTGTTTACTTTTTTTTTCCGCCGATGCTTTTTAAAAACCCTTAACCCGTAAACCCTAACCCAACCCGAAACGCCAGATGTTCATTTCACACGTTGGTTGCACACATTTAAAAAATAAGAAAAGATGAACATAAAATCATGTGCTGGAGTGTTGAACTTCATGTGCAGTAAAATATTATTCTGTTTGAGTTTCGGTGATTTGTGAATGGCGGTGATTAGTCAGGCCATCTGAAGAAACACCGACCATACGAATACGGTCCCACCTACAAACAGACCAGACTAAAGGGTTTCTGGTCAGAGATCACACACTGAAAACCTGCTGGGGGGAGAACCTTGGCTGCGGACGCGGCGGAATACAAGAGGAACTATTTTCACAACCTTTCCCAACAAATTATCGACAGCATGAGTTGGAAATATTATATGTTTACCTAAACTAGTCCGGGACGGCGCAACAGTGGGGAGGGGTAAACAGTGCGCACAATGGCGAGAGAGTGCCGGACCTGACTGGACTGTAAAGGGGGACGATCTTCACACCCGCATTTCCACTACTCTCTAATACAGTTTTTGTTGAGGGTAGCAGTCTCCTTTCGTCGTCGGCTGAGTTTACTTTCTGTAGACAAGTTTTCCTACCTGTGTTAGCCACGGTCACACCTATGTTATCCACTGGTCATACCTATGTTATCCACTGGTCATACCTATGTTAGCCACTAGTCATACCTGTGTTAGCCACTGGTCACACCTGGGTCACCTATGACCTACGGGTCTTTTAAAGACGATTGAGTAATCTAATTTTAATACAAACGTTTAGAGGTGAACAATTCTCTTTCTTCATGAAACTGATTTAAAATATAATTGTAATAATTGAAAGCTTTGCTCCAATCACACACTGACTTAGTTGGCTATGTGTCAGCCCACCAATTCTAAACAAAAATCTCTTCTATTCTGTGTTAGCTTTTCCAAATGTATTGTCCTTGAGGTACCGCCACGGTAAACATCAACCAAGCTGTAATATATGTTGGTCATTTATGACCGAGTACCGCTAACATAAAAGCTGCTTACATGCAGGCTTTTTATTAAAAATAAAATTGGTGTTACAAGAAATGTTAACGTCTTTCTAAGTTGTTCCCCCCCCCCCCCCCTTTTTTTTTTCCAAATGTCTGGGTTCAGTCCAGAAGTGAAGACATAATCAATGATGCAATTCTATTTTCTTGCATTTCTTAATCAAACCATTAATTAAAAAGTTTTTTTTTTTTTTAAATTGTATTTTATTTTTTTATTATTTAAAACAAAAAATATTTTGCCGAGAGATGTTCATCGTTTTCTGAACTGGTTAGGAAAAAGACAGCGGTACTCTGTCGTCTGCCATAATGGGAGATTGATTTTCTCCTAGAGTTACCTCTAATGCCGCCCCGCGCCGGTCCGCCCCTGTCCGCCGTGTGACTGAACCGGGGGGTTTCAGTTACTCCGACATCCGTCGGGGCGTATTCCAACCACGCGGCACCTTCCTGCTCTCTTGTCTGTGCTCCGCTCATCACTGGGGCTCTATTGTCCGGAAATTATTTCCTTTCAGCTATTCTCGGTGTCGGGTTGCAGTACTTTTTCTTCGGGGCGTCTTCCTCGCTGTAGCTACCTCCAAACACTCCCTCCATCTACCTCCAACATACCACCTTCTAGCTCCCACCACTCCCTCACCTTCTAGCTCCCACCACTCCCTCACCTTCTAGCTCCCACCACTCCCTCACTCTCTAGCTCCCACCACTCCCTCACCTTCTAGCTCCCACCACTACCTCACTCTCTAGCTCCCACCACTCCCTCACTCTCTAGCTCCAACCACTCCCTCACTCTCTAGCTCCCACCACTTTCTCACTCTCTAGCTCCCACCACTGCCTCACTCCTTAGCTCTCACTACTACACCCCCCCACTAGCTCTCACCACTACACCCCCCCCCCTTTAGCTCAACCACTCCCTCACCCTCTATCTCCCGCCCCTCCCTCACACACTAGCTCCCACGACTCCCTCACTCTTTAGCTCAAACCACTCCCTCACCCTCTATCTCCCACCACTCCCTCACACTATAGCTCCTACCATTGCTCCTTTCGTCTTGTTATACCTGTCCCTCCCCCCCCCTCTAGTTACGCATACAATCTCTATATCTACCGCCACCTCCCACATTTAAGCTTCGACCATCCACATCCACATCCACACCCTGCTCATCACCGATCTCTACAGAGAGAGACAGAGAGAGAGAGAACGAGAGATAGACAGAGAGAGAGAGAGAGAGCTGCCACCATGACACGATTCCTAAGTGTAAAGGAAGTATATCGTTGAAGTACGTCTTCAAGACACCCAGCTGGAATAGATATTGGCGTTGTAACTATGAGGCTCATCTGGGTACATTTGACTAGGGATGCATACAATTTATCAATCACAAAATTAAATTCAGTAACAATGTAGGCCTCCGCAGAATAAATAAATTATCTTATGTGCCACATTGTTATTCTCTTTCAAATATCTAGCGAATTTTTAATGTAAAAATTAGAACGCATATGCCTTGCTTGACACTGTTACAACTCATATGCCTTTCTTGACACTGTTACAACTCATATGCCTTGCTTGACACAGTTACAACTCATATGCCTTGCTTGACACTGTTACAGCTCATATGCCTTGCTTGACACTGTTACAACTCATATGCCTTTCTTGACACTTGTTACAACTCATATGCCTTGCTTGACACTTGTTACAACTCATATGCCTTGCTTGACACTTGTTACAACTCATATGCCTTGCTTGACACTTGTTACAACTCATATGCCTTGCTTGACACTTGTTACAACTCATATGCCTTTCTTGACACTTGTTACAACTCATATGCCTTTCTTGACACTTGTTACAACTCATATGCCTTTCTTGACACTTGTTACAACTCATATGCCTTTCTTGACACTTGTTACAACTCATATGCCTTGCTTGACACTGTTACAACTCATATGCCTTTCTTGACACTTGTTACAACTCATATGCCTTTCTTGACACTTGTTACAACTCATATGCCTTTCTTGACACTTGTTACAACTCATATGCCTTTCTTGACACTTGTTACACCTCATATGCCTTTCTTGACACTTGTTACAACTCATATGCCTTGCTTGACTCTTGTTACAACTCATACGCCTTTCTTGACACTTGTTACAACTGAAAACCTTACCATTTTCTAGAAAATTACCCTAGAAGAAAGACCATTTGTTTTCAATTTCAACTGTTTCTGGAGGCGTCAGAATTTCTTCTTTGTTTTAGTTTCTGTCCAGTTATACAGACTCCCTTAAAGCGAACAGGGCTCTATCCAGTTAAACAGAACTTCCTTAAAGCGACCACGTCGTGGAAATTTCCCGCCACGCACTGTGCCAATTAATTTTCTTTCCCGTGGCAGAAACCTGCAGACCGGAAGGTCAACATCTCCGATTACAGGTGCCTATTGTCCGCAGTCGGCTGGACACCGGACTCTCCCGACCAAGGCTTAAATCATTAAGATTTCGTTTCATGTTAAATAAAGTGAAAACTCTCCACAGGTTCCCGGTGTGAATTTTTAATGTTCCCGTGGCCGTGTCCATAAAACGGATCACCTGCTACTATTTGGGCTTTCCCTGTTTGTAAACATTGATGCCGTTTAGTTGGGTCAACAGTCTCCTTTCCACGAAAAGTCTCACATTTCCAGCATTTTAAACCATTTTTTTTCAATCTTTTCCTTCAGGCACATCGGCAACTCATCTAAAGAGAAGGCAAACTCTGAAATCAAACCCGCAGATGGAGTCCCGTAGGCGTTATGACATTGACGCAGTGAAAATTCCGATAACTCATGCGACGTGTTGAACAACATACAGCTCAAGTCTAGACTACCACTCAAATTGAATATTGCCGTGGTCATCTCCGCATGCGGATGGACAAACAATAAAAAAAAATCACTGTAAATACAAAGCAGGTATTATACATGTACAATGCAGGTACCTGACATGTACACTGTGCAAGTACACTTTGCAAGTACACTTCAAAAGCGTTGCTGCCAATCTTATTGATAATTTCATTGATCGAGCATTAAAGCCGCAGTATGTATGACGTATAACTACGGGATTGGCTCGTCCACACGACCAACCCTGGTCATAACGCCTACGGGACTCCATCTGCGGGTTTGATTTCAGAGTTTGCCTTCTCTTTAGATGAGTTGCCGATGTGCCTGCATTGTACCTTCATTGTGCTTGCCCAGTGGCACGCCCTCTATCAGTTGGTCGAGACACTACGCGACCGTTGCTCCGAATAGTACTTACTAATGATTAATTGTTATGTTATATATACCATTATATAATACGTTCTTGAGACATCCGAATATTTTCCTTCATTATTTCATTTTATTTCTTTAACGATGTTTTTTTCATGAATTAATTTATCACTAAAGTCTTACGAATCGATCATCAATTATTTACGCAGATGAAGAATTTTAGATTATATTGAGGTGGGCAGTGGCGTAGCCAGGGTTGGTGACGCCAGTGACGTTTCAAGATTTTTTGCCGCGTCCTTACATGGCGGCCCACTCGTGTTGAGGGAAAACAAAGTGCAGCCCATGGCGTACCCCCCCCTCCGCACTCCCACCCTTCCTACGCCACTGTTTTAAGGGTTATGTCTTCCTACGCCACTGTTTTAAGGGTTATGTCTTCCTACGCCACTATGTACAGTTGACAAATATTCAGAGCTTTCAGAAATAATTTATTGATAATGTCTTAGACAAAAAAAAATCTCAAAATATCAATCCGATTGAATAGTTAAGTTTTTTTATTGTCTCACCTCAACGCATCGCAACTATTTAATTGATTAAGTACTGTTCATTAATCTCGCAGTATCTCGCCAAGATCACACAGTATCTAGTAGACTTGATATGGCTTTCAAAAACCCGAACAACCAGTGGATTATTTCCAAACACATCTCAAGTAAAAACAAAAAAAAAAGTCAAGTCTAAACAATAATCTGTTTTTAATCTAGCAAATCTAGGATCTTCCTCCCATAAAATGGACTCAGTGTGACGTCTGGAGAACCAGGAACAGTTCTCAAGGTCAGATAAGGTCAGCTGGCAGACAGTTTCTGGGTCATGAGATTTCAGATAAACCCCAAAATAGCTTTGATCACCATTCCGGCATCCCCAACACACAATCTCCCTCACACCATCACCCACACACAATCTCCCCCCCCCCACACACACACACACAATCGCTTACAACAAACAGTGCCTTAAATTGTCTTTTTGATAATAAGGCATTAAAACTTTTTTTAGCCAAGGGATTTGGGGGGGGGGGGGGGGCGGGGGTTGAGGTTTATGACCTCCTCTGAAAGAACAGAGTGACGGGTAATGACACTAAATACAAACGAAACCGCTGGTCTCTTTAACAAGTTTTAGTTTTGTAGAACTACTTCCACTCCGTTTGATGCAGAGGCGTAGCGTAGGGGCGGCAGGGGGGTACAGATGTACCCGGGCGCCAGCTAGTTAGGGGCGCCAAAATGTGCTTTGGTATTATTTTATTGATGAAAATATTGGGTTTGAGAGTTGAAAAAAAGCAAAAGAGGGCGCTTTAAAATGAATCTTGTCCCCGGGCGCCCAACACTCTAGCTACGCCGCTGGTTTGATGTTCTTCAAATATGTTGTGTTGCTGTATTGCGACTTAAGCCTGTGTAGTACTTGCAAACTGTTTGTTGAAGTAGAAGGGCATATTCCAATTCTGTTTGAATGGTATATTCCAATTCTGTTTGAATGGTATATTCCAATTCTGTTTGAATGGTATATTCTAACTATGTTTGAATGGTATATTCCAATTCTGTTTGAATGGTATATTCCAATTCTGTTTGAATGGTATATTCCAATTCTGTTTGAATGGTATATTCCAACTATGTTTGAATGGTATATTCCAATTCTGTTTGAATGGTATATTTCAATTCTGTTTGAATGGTATATTCCAATTCTGTTTGAATGGTATATTCCAACTATGTTTGAATGGTATATTCCAATTATGTTTGAATGGTATATTCCAACTATGTTTGAATGGTATATTCCAATTCTGTTTGAATGGTATATTCCAATTCTGTTTGAATGGTATATTCCAATTCTGTTTGAATGGTATATTTCAATTCTGTTTGAATGGTATATTTCAATTTTAAACTGTCTGTAAAATAAATAAAATATGCCCTAAATGATGCCCATTCCTGCCGCGAATGACGAACAGTGAGATGTGTAGCTATAGGACCAGACCGTAACATTCATTTAAGTTGTAAACCCTGTGCTGTTGTTGTTAACAAACCTACAATCCTACGAACCTACAAACCTACGAACCTACAAACCTACAATCCTACGAACCTACAAACCTACGAACCAATGCCCACTGCCGTTTCGCCACTCCGTATCAAGTAAAAGCAAACACCCCTCCCCCCCCCCCCCCCCGGGCATCTCTCCCATCACTTCCATAAAACTTAGGACGATGTCCCTGGCACGGACACTAATGACCTTCATCCTTCCCATGGTGGTCATAAACCGGGTCATTAATACCGTATTAAAATGCGTTTGGCTTAAAATGTGACTGACGTCTTGCTCAGTGATGACGCACCCCCTGCCCGCTCCCCCCACTTCATGCCCCCCTCCACCCCCCACACAGACAAAAAATTTTTTACCCCAGGCGCAGTTGTCTCACTGTCACTATACTGTAACAAAACGATGCGTGAATGACGAGTGCAGACATCCCGCTGTGCTACGTCATCATTCTCTCCGGTTTCACGGACGCAGCGATTTGCCAGTGGATGTCTGATGTTTGTGCCAGTGGATGTCTGATGTTTGTGCCAGTGGATGTCTGACGTTTGTGCCCGTGGATGTCTGATGTTTGTGCCAGTGGATGTCTGATGTTTGTGCCAGTGGATGTCTGATGTTTGTGCCAGTGGATGTCTGATGTTTGTGCCAGTGGATGTCTGATGTTTGTGCCAGTAGATGTCTGATGTTTGTGCAAGTGGATGTCTGATGTTCGTGCAAGTGGATGCCTGATGTTCGTGCCAGTGGATGTCTGACGTTTGTGCTAGTGGATGTCTGATGTTCGTGCAAGTGGATGCCTGATGTTCGTGCCAGTAGATGTATGATGTTTGTGCCAGTGGATGCCTGATGTTTGTGCCAGTAGATGTCTGATGTTTGTGCCAGTGGATATCTGATGTTTGTGCCAGTGGATGTCTAATGTTTGTGCCAGTAGATGTCTGATGTTTGCACCATTGTGAAACAAAGTAGCCGGTAACCGAATACATGCGTCTCTCTCGTATGTCCCTTCGATGTGTGTCTCGATCGTTTACTCGCCTACCACTCATCTCACCGATGTTTGTTTGTTTTTGATATGGCTTGAAAGTAACATGGAAATCGTTCAGGCGATTGTTTAGTTGGCTAATATAGTGTTACGGTGTTACGTTGTTAGTTTCAGACAAGAAAAGAAAGGAAGGGGATAAAGAGGATGTGGGGGCGGGCATAAAACAGGATTCTTCTATCGCACTGATTCGTGGTGCGTCACTTGAACCATTCACAATAATTTATTTAAACGAACTCTGTTTGGTTTTTGGTTACATTAAAAAAAAAAAAAATCTTTCGCATGCGTCTAGCCCAGTGGTTCTCAACCTCCCAAACGCCGCGACCCTCTAATACAGTTACTCATGTTGTGGTGACCCCCTTAACCATAAATATATTTTCGTTGCTACTTCATAAATGTGTTTTTCGGTGGTCTTAGGCGGCCCCCGTATAAGGGTCGTTAGAACCCCCCAAAGGGTCGCGACCCACAGACTGAGAACCGCTGGTCTAGCTGGAATGTGCCGTGACTCTAAACTGGACAAGTTATGTTATAACTTTTAGTGGTTAGTTTCATAGACCTCTTATATATATATATATATTTATATATAACGCTTCTGGTATGACTCGTGGGCTGCTTCCTAATTTACTGCTTCCATTTCCGGTTCCTTTCTACTCAAGCGAATTTGGGATTGAGAGTATACTATAAATAATTCAATATGTTTGAAAGAAAATATGGTTCCATAATGAGTTCAGTAGCGCGCAAAATATAATTCCCAATAACTGCGTTTGGCGCGTAATATTTTCTTTCGGAAAATGAAATCGTCTCAATTTAAGTACGGTGTAGAAAATATTCGGTTTAAAAGTGGTTGGGGCATCAAAATATTTAATATAATTCATGGGCGTGAAATATAAAGTGTGCAGTGACGTATCATGGGAGGGGGGAAGGGGAGGAGGGGTGTAGCTTGAGTTCATGTTTTGTCAAGTAACTTTATTAGATGGGAAGTTCACGGATTGCTGTCGCCAATGTTTGGCGGGCTACACCTAGTAGATGGGAAGTTCACGGATTGCTGTCGCCAATGTTTGGCGGGCTATATCTAGTAGATGGGAAGTTCACGGATTGCTGTCGCCAATGTTTGGCGGGCTACACCTAGTAGATGGGAAGTTCACGGATTGCTGTCGCCAATGTTTGGCGGGCTACACCTAGTAGATGGGAAGTTCACGGATTGCTGTCGCCAATGTTTGGCGGGCTACACCTAGTAGATGGGAAGTTCACGGATTGCTGTCGCCAATGTTTGGCGGGCTACACCTAGTAGATGGGAAGTTCACGCATTGCTGTCGCCAATGTTTGGCGGGCTACACCTAGTAGATGGGAAGTTCACGGATTGCTGTCGCCAATGTTTGGCGGGCTATATCTAGTAAATGGGAAGTTCACGCATTGCTGTCGCCAATGTTTGGCGGGCTATATCTAGTAAATGGGTAGTTCACGGATTGCTGTCGCCAATGTTTGGCGGGCTATATCTAGTGCTCATTATGCACACCAAAAGTTGATCAAGTCACCACGCGCTCTGGCAGTGTCAGCAACCAAACAAAAACTATTTTCTTACTAGACCTACGTCAAGTGGGGATACCACAGATGCAGAACGATCACACCACGGCTCAATGACTTTCTGGTTGTCAGATGGAAAGACAATGAAATGTCTCCGATATTATTCTCCAAAACATTTTCACATTTGACTGCAAGGCGAAAACACTCCCATTTCCAAGCGTTACTGCACGTAGCATTTACTGTGCGCACCGACGCGTACTGGCGCGCACTGGTGTTTCAGAGTCACTGGACAATGTTTATTGATTTTTTTATTGTAACAACGACGAGAATGGCGCAAATGTGGGTTGTGGGGCTTATGAGGGTGGGGCTGTGGGGGTAGGTTGGGGGCGGGAGGCTGTTACAATGCTGTTACAATGCTGTTACAATGCTGTTACAATGCTGTTACTCAGACGTTTAATCGTTGTTGTGCCCTGCATCTTTGTCTTTGATAATTTGTCTTTATTCCTGATTTATAGCTGTCCCATAAATAAAATGTTTAAACACACACACAACTACAAACGTACATAGATACAAAAAACAAAAAAAACGCAAAGATTATTATCAAAAAATTATTTTAAAAAAAATTAAGTTTTAAAATCTTCCTTGCCCAAGGCAGTCTGGTTATATGTCTCCCTTCCCCGGGTAGGTCTCACATTTTAATTTTTTAAAAGTTTTTCTCCCCAATCGAGTCCTCAAATCCAGCGCCAGACTCCACTTGTCCCCGTCTACGTCTCCCGCCACCTTATGATAACTAACAGACGCACCAACAGAAAACTTTTGTTTACTTTATTCGTCGTGCTTTTCAAAGTATTGCTAGTTACTTCATTGAAGTAACCCTCGTCTTGTTAGTAGCACGCCCCTATTCGAGCCCTTGCCTCTAAACGTTCTTCTACTTTTGAACGAAGACATCGTCCCAGGTAATTAAAAAGGTATGCTTTAAATTTCGACCAAGGCGGCCACCGCACGTTGTGAAATCTGTAGCAATATCATTTCAATGTTTTATCCAATACGTCACTGAATTGGTTATATTATCTCAGAGGCGTGGCTAAGGGGGGGGGAGGTAGGTGGGACAAATGTCCATGGGCGCCAGACTTGTTAGGGGCGCCAAAATGTGCTTTGATATTATTTTATTAATGAAAAGTTGAAGGGTTGAAAAAAAAAAAAAAAAAAGGGGCGCTTTGAAATAAATTATGTCCCCGGCGCATAACACTCTAGCTACGCCTCTGTATTATCCTAAGCATGACTCCGTATATTAAATATCAAATAAAAACGAAGTGTTTTAAAATAATTTAAGTTTTTAAACTTAATTTTTTAATTCTCTTCAGCTCTGTAAATATACGAGTGAAAATCAATAAATAAAAGTTTTCTTATTTTGTTAAAATGTTAGACTTAAAAAAAAATAATCAGTGATTTATTGTCAATTACCTTTCTCCTACAAATGAATTGATTTACTGTCAATATTACCTTTCTCCTACAAATGAAGTGATTTATTGTCAATTACCTTTCTCCCACAAATGAAGTGATTTATTGTCAATTACCTTTCTCCCAAAAATGAAGTGATTTATTGTCAATTACCTTTCTCACACAAATGAAGTGATTTATTGCCAATTACCTTTCTCTCATTCCCCAAGAAAACTTCAAGACGATCGCAGCATCCAAACAGCGCAGACGATATAAATTACCACGTTATATGTAATCGCTAATTACCGTGACACTTGACAGAGTTACTGACACTCGATTGCTTCTCGGTGTTTGAGGTAAACCCTTGGAGCTGTCTCCACCAATAGAACGAACTGCTCGTTGTTTCGTATCTCCGTTAATTCTTGTGTTTTTCCTTACACGAGGCAGCTAGTCTTCGTAGGCACAACTGGCCACACAGGGCCACTACCGTTCACATCACCACTACCATTCACATTGCCACTACCGTTCACATCACCACTACCGTTCACATCGCCACTACTGTTCACATCGCCACTACCGTTCACATCGTCACTACTGTTCATATCGCCACTACTGTTCACATCGCCACTACCGTTCACATCGCCACTACCGTTCACCACGCCACTACCGTTCACATCGCCACTACTGTTCACATCGCCACTACCGTTCACATCGCCACTACCGTTCACATCGCCACTACTGTTCACATCGCCACTACCGTTCACATCAGCACTATATTTACTACCATGTCCACAGTTATTTCTTTTTTTTTTCCTTTTTTTTTTTTACACACACATGGTCTGACAGTGACTTAATACATGACTTTGGACAGACGAATGAATCAATCTGTTGGCTTCACGGCTTAGACTACACAGCGTAGACTGCATGGCGTAGACTGGATGGCGTAAACTACACAGCGTAGACTGCATGGCGCAGACTGCATGGCGTAGACTGCATGGGTAGACTGCATGGCGTAGACTACACACCGTAGACTACACACCGTAGACTACACACCGTAGACTACACAGCGTAGACTACACAGCGTAGACTACACACCGTAGACTACACACCGTAGACTACACACCGTAGACTACACACCGTAGACTACACAGCGTAGACTACACAGCGTAGACTACACACCGTAGACTACACACCGTAGACTACACACCGTAGACTACACACCGTAGACTACACAGCGTAGACTACACACCGTAGACTACACAGCGTAGACCTAATGTGTCCAATTCTTTCTCAGGTAGAAAGACGTACAGACTATCTCAAAAACTAAATGTTTAGCCGTTCATATTTCAATGCTAAACAAGAAATAACGCGTAGAAGAAGAAGACAAATAAACGACGGTTTTCTACTTCATCACTCCTTACTGAGCTGTAGCCATTGCTAGTGCCGCCAGGGTTTGGCCAAGATTTCTGTCACCAAAAAAAAACCACAACAACAAAAATTCTGCAGTTGGGTGAAAATACCGCACCCTTGCTGTAAAGAAGAAAAGGTGCCGCCCGTGACTGACACCCTTTTCTGCGACCCCCTTTCCCCTGGTCATTCCCGTCCATCCCTTTGCCCCCACCACCAGCAACCGAAAAAAAAACACCCCCCCCCCACCCTCTCACTTTCCTGTATCACCTAGCAACAATGGACGCGACCCCAACACACACGTTTTAACAGACACGGAAATGTTATAGGAGGAAATTACAACGAGCGAAAATAACAAGATAATAATTCCTTGAAATGCCGGGACACGTGACCTGGCCACGGCTTTACTTCCACGGACTTGTCGGCCACGTCACGCCACGTGCTCGCCGGAAACTTCTGGTATCGACATAAGATTTACACGCGCCATTTTTGTTTCTTCCGACCTTCACCTTGGCTCACGCACGCGAATATTTGTCATCCTATAAGAAGCGGGGTTTTGTTTTCTTGTTTTTTTAAAGAAAGTCCACTCTACCTCACTCCAGTATATGTCGTCACACTGTAGATATACTCTACCTCACTCCAGTATATGTCGTCACACTTTAGATATACTCTACCTCACTCCAGTATATGTCGTCACACTGTAGATATACTCTACCTCATTTCAGTATATGTCGTCACACTGTAGATATACTCTACCTCACTCCAGTATATGTCGTCACACTGTAGATATACTCTACCTCACTCCAGTATATGTCGTCACACTGTAGAGATACTCTACCTCCCTCCAGTACATGTCGTCACACTGTAGATATACTCTACCTCACTCCAGTATATGTCGTCACACTGTAGATATACTCTACCTCACTCCAGTATATGTCGTCACACTGTAGATATACTCTACCTCACTCCAGGGGGGGCGGCAAACCCAAAACGTAGCCGACTTGTTGAGTTGTTTATTACTGGTGGCGCCACAGTATATAGCAATTGATATAAAACCTGCCAGTCCTTAGGTGGGGCGGGAGTTACAAATGCCACCCCTGCCCTACTAAAATGACGTCATTGCTAGTGAGCAGTGTTTCCCATACAAATTTGGCACCTAAGCATCTACATATAGGTCGTTATGTCCCCCACTTAGGGTAAGAGTTTAAAAAAGACGTCTGCGTTCTACCGTCCGGAAAATTGAATTACAAATTCGTGCTCTGTTTAGGCCTGGAAAAAGGGGGGGGGGGGGGGGGGGGGGGAATGGCGGATACATTTACAAACATGTTTTTACAATAATTGGACCATATGCATATCGCACTACATTAAAAACAGTAACAGTGATAGGTTCATTAAAGATGGTTGTCTGTTTCATATTCTAAACTGCCTTAGTTTCTCTCTCTCCCCCTCCTTTTTTATTTTTCGTCGTAAATATAATTCTTATCTCAGAGGCTAAATTCTCTCTCTCCCTCCCCCTCCCCCAGCATTGTTGAAAGTGAACCGGGCGGGACGTACGTACTAATCGATCTATAGAACAGAACGAGGGCACTGACCTTCAATTGTATTAGTTGCAGACGATAAAAGTTGTTATTGCGTGAACGCTTCTGTAAATATTTCCTTACAATGAGATGTTCAAAGAAAAAAAAATAAGAAAAAAATATGGCTCCTCTAAAACTGATGATCTGCGTCACATCCTGTCAGAAACGATGGCCAGGTTTTTATCGACGGTCCGGCTCTGAAGAGTACAAGCTCAAAACAATGTCTTCTAAAACAGGACGGAAGCTAACCAGAATAAGGCCATTAGCAAGATCTTGCACACGATTGGATTGTGTCATTGTTTCTTTAGAGAAACGCCGGCACGGCTGGAAGAACTGGTTAATTTGTAAATTGAGAAGGAAAGAAAGGCATAAACTGTAGTAGCTCGTCGCGTTAAGTAGAATCTAATTATAAATAGTCAAATGATCAGGTGTTGATCATATTACAGTACAGGTTGAATAGATGGTTGTAGTGACTGAGTCGATCATAGGACAGTATAGGTTGAATAGATGGTTGTAGTGACTGAGTCGATCATAGGACAGTACGGGTTGAATAGATGGTTGTAGTGTCTGAGTCGATCATAGGACAGTACAGGTTGAATAGAGGGTTGTAGTAGCTGAGTCGATCATATGACAGTATAGGTTGAATAGATGGTTGCAGTGTCTGAGTCGATCATAGGACAGTACAGGTTGAATAGATGGTTGTTGTGGCTGAGGCGATCATAGGACAGTACAGGTTGAATAGATGGTTGTAGTGCATGGCTGAGTTGATCATAGGACAGTACAGGTTGAATAGATGGTTGTAGTGACTGAGTCGATCATAGGACAGTATAGGTTGAATAGATGGTTGTAGTAGCTGAGTCGATCATAGGACAGTACAGGTTGATTAGATGGTTGTAGTAGCTGAGTCGATCATAGGACAGTAGAGGTTGAATAGATGGTTGTAGTAGCTGAGTCGATCATAGGACAGTACGGGTTGAATAGATGGTTGTAGTGACTGAGTCGATAATAGGACAGTACAGGTTAAATAGATGGTTGTAGTGCCTGAGTCGATCATAGGACAGTACAGGTTGAATAGATGGTTGTAGTGGCTGAGTCGATCATAGGACAGTACAGGTTGAATGGATGGTTGTAGTGACTGAGTCGATCATAGGACAGTACAGGTTGAATAGATGGTTGTAGTAGCTGAGTCGATCATAGGACAGTAGAGGTTGAATAGATGGTTGTAGTAGCTGAGTCGATCATAGGACAGTAGAGGTTGATTAGATGGTTGTAGTAGCTGAGTCGATCATAGGACAGTAGAGGTTGAATAGATGGTTGTAGTGACTGAGTCGATCATAGGACAGTAGAGGTTGATTAGATGGTTGTAGTAGCTGAGTCGATCATAGGACAGTAGAGGTTGATTAGATGGTTGTAGTAGCTGAGTCGATCATAGGACAGTAGAGGTTGAATAGATGGTTGTAGTAGCTGAGTCGATCATAGGACAGTAGAGGTTGATTAGATTGTTTGTAGTAGCTGAGTCGATCATAGGACAGTACGGGTTGAATAGATGTTTGTAGTAGCTGAGTCGATCATAGGACAGTAGAGGTTGAATAGATGGTTGTAGTGGCTGAGTCGATCATAGGACAGTACAGGTTGAATGGATGGTTGTAGTGACTGAGTCGATCATAGGACAGTACAGGTTGAATAGATGGTTGTAGTGACTGAGTCGATCATAGGACAGTACGGGTTGAATAGATGGTTGTAGTAGCTGAGTCGATCATAGGACAGTAGAGGTTGAATAGATGGTTGTAGTGGCTGAGTCGATCATAGGACAGTACAGGTTGAATGGATGGTTGTAGTGACTGAGTCGATCATAGGACAGTACAGGTTGAATAGATGGTTGTAGTAGCTGAGTCGATCATAGGACAGTAGAGGTTGAATAGATGGTTGTAGTGGCTGAGTCGATCATAGGACAGTAGAGGTTGAATAGATGGTTGTAGTAGCTGAGTCGATCATAGGACAGTAGAGGTTGAATAGATGGTTGTAGTAGCTGAGTCGATCATAGGACAGTACAGGTTGAATAGATGGTTGTAGTAGCTGAGTCGATCATAGGACAGTAGAGGTTGAATAGATGGTTGTAGTAGCTGAGTCGATCATAGGACAGTACAGGTTGAATAGATGGTTGTAGTAGCTGAGTCGATCATAGGACAGTAGAGGTTGAATAGATGGTTGTAGTGGCTGAGTCGATCATAGGACAGTACAGGTTGAATAGATGGTTGTAGTAGCTGAGTCGATCATAGGACAGTATAGGTTGAATGGATGGTTGTAGTAGCTGAGTCGATCATAGGACAGTATAGGTTGAATGGATGGTTGTAGTAGCTGAGTCGATCATAGGACAGTACAGGTTGAATAGATGGTTGTAGTAGCTGAGTCGATCATAGGACAGTACAGGTTGAATAGATGGTTGTAGTAGCTGAGTCGATCATAGGACAGTATAGGTTGAATGGATGGTTGTAGTAGCTGAGTCGATCATAGGACAGTACAGGTTGAATAGATGGTTGTAGTAGCTGAGTCGATCATAGGACAGTATAGGTTGAATAGATGGTTGTAGTAGCTGAGTCGATCATAGGACAGTACAGGTTGAATAGATGGTTGTAGTAGCTGAGTCGATCATAGGACAGTACAGGTTGAATAGATCGTTGTAGTGGCTGAGTCGATCATAGGACAGTACAGGTTGAATGGATGGTTGTAGTGACTGAGTCGATCATAGGACAGTACAGGTTGAATAGATGGTTGTGGTGACTGAGTCGATCATAGGACAGTACAGGTTGAATAGATGGTTGTGGTGGCTGAGTCGATCATAGGACAGTACAGGTTGAATAGATGGTTGTAGTGACTGAGTCGATCATAGGACAGTACAGGTTGAATAGATGGTTGTAGTGACTGAGTCGATCATAGGACAGTACAAGTTGAATAGATGGTTGTAGTGACTGAGTCGATCATAGGACAGTACAGGTTGAATAGAGGTTGTAGTGACTGAGTCGATCATAGGACAGTACGGGTTGAATAGATGGTTGTAGTGACTGAGTCGATCATAGGACAGTTCCGGTTGAATAGATGGTTGTAGTGACTGAGTCGATCATAGGACAGTACAGGTTGAATAGATGGTTTTGGTGAGTGAGTCGATCATAGGACAGTACAGGTTGAATAGATGGTTGTAGTGACTGAGTTGATCAAAGGACAGTACGGGTTGAATAGATGGTTGTAGTGACTGAGTTGATCAAAGGACAGTACAGGTTGAATAGATCGTTGTAGTTACTGAGTTGATCCAAGGACAGTACAGGTTGAATAGATGGTTGTAGTGACTGAATAGATCATAGGACAGTACGGGTTGAATAGATGGTTGTAGTGACTGAGTTGATCATAGGACAGTATAGGTTGAATAGATGGTTGTAGTGACTGAAATGATCAAAGGACAGTACAAGTTGAATAGATGGTTGTAGTGACTGAGTCGATCATAGGACAGTACAGGTTGAATAGATGGTTGTGGTGGCTGAGTCGATCATAGGACAGTACAGGTTGAATCGATGTTTGTAGAGACTGAGCTGATCAAAGGACAGTACGGGTTGAATAGAGGGTTGTAGTGACTGAGTTGATCATAGGACAATACGGGTTGAATAGATGGTTGTAGTGACTGAGTCGATCATATGACAGTACGGGTTGAATAGATGGTTGTAGTAGCTGAGTCGATCATAGGACAGTACGGGTTGAATAGATAGTTGTAGTAGCTGAGTCGATCATAGGACAGTACAGGTTGAATAGATAGTTGTAGTAGCTGAGTCGATCATAGGACAGTACAGGTTGAATAGATAGTTGTAGTAGCTGAGTCGATCATAGGACAGTACAGGTTGAATAGATAGTTGTAGTAGCTGAGTCGATCATAGGACAGTACAGGTTGAATAGATAGTTGTAGTAGCTGAGTCGATCATAGGACAGTACAGGTTGAATAGATGGTTGTAGTGACTGAGTTGATCAAAGGACAGTACAGGTTGAATAGATGGTTGTAGTGACTGAGTCGATCATAGGACAGTACGGGTTGAATAGATGGTTGTAGTGACTGAGTCGATCATAGGACAGTAGAGGTTGATTAGATGGTTGTAGTAGCTGAGTCGATCATATTACAGTACGGGTTGAATAGATGGTTGTAGTGACTGAGTCGATAATAGGACAGTACAGGTTGAATAGATGGTTGTGGTGGCTGAGTCGATCATAGGACAGTACAGGTTGAATAGATGGTTGTAGTGACTGAGTCGATCATAGGACAGTACGTGTTGAATAGATGGTTGTGGTGGCTGAGTCGATCATAGGACAGTACAGGTTGAATAGATGGTTGTAGTGACTGAGTCGATCATAGGACAGTACGTGTTGAATAGATGGTTGTGGTGGCTGAGTCGATCATAGGACAGTACAGGTTGAATAGATGGTTGTAGTGACTGAGTCGATCATAGGACAGTACAGGTTGAATAGATGGTTGTAGTGACTGAGTCGATCATAGGACAGTACAGGTTGAATAGATGGTTGTGGTGGCTGAGTCGATCATAGGACAGTACAGGTTGAATAGATGGTTGTAGTGACTGAGTCGATCATAGGACAGTACAGGTTGAATAGATGGTTGTGGTGGCTGAGTCGATCATAGGACAGTACAGGTGGAATAGATGGTTGTAGTGACTGAGTCGATCATAGGACAGTACGTGTTGAATAGATGGTTGTAGTGACTGAGTCGATCATAGGACAGTACGTGTTGAATAGATGGTTGTAGTGACTGAGTCGATCATAGGACAGTACGTGTTGAATATATGGTTGTAGTGACTGAGTCGATCATAGGACAGTACAGGTTGAATAGATGGTTGTATTGACTGAGTCGATCATAGGACAGTACAGGTTGAATAGATGGTTGTAGTGACTGAGTCGATCATAGGACAGTAGAAGTTGAATAGATGGTTGTAGTAGCTGAGTCGATCATAGGACAGTATAGGTTGAATAGAGGGTTGTAGTGACTGAGTTGATCATAGGACAATACGGGTTGAATAGATGGTTGTAGTGACTGAGTCGATCATATGACAGTACGGGTTGAATAGATGGTTGTAGTAGCTGAGTCGATCATAGGACAGTACGGGTTGAATAGATAGTTGTAGTAGCTGAGTCGATCATAGGACAGTACAGGTTGAATAGATAGTTGTAGTAGCTGAGTCGATCATAGGACAGTACAGGTTGAATAGATAGTTGTAGTAGCTGAGTCGATCATAGGACAGTACAGGTTGAATAGATAGTTGTAGTAGCTGAGTCGATCATAGGACAGTACAGGTTGAATAGATAGTTGTAGTAGCTGAGTCGATCATAGGACAGTACAGGTTGAATAGATGGTTGTAGTGACTGAGTTGATCAAAGGACAGTACAGGTTGAATAGATGGTTGTAGTGACTGAGTCGATCATAGGACAGTACGGGTTGAATAGATGGTTGTAGTGACTGAGTCGATCATAGGACAGTAGAGGTTGATTAGATGGTTGTAGTAGCTGAGTCGATCATATTACAGTACGGGTTGAATAGATGGTTGTAGTGACTGAGTCGATAATAGGACAGTACAGGTTGAATAGATGGTTGTGGTGGCTGAGTCGATCATAGGACAGTACAGGTTGAATAGATGGTTGTAGTGACTGAGTCGATCATAGGACAGTACGTGTTGAATAGATGGTTGTGGTGGCTGAGTCGATCATAGGACAGTACAGGTTGAATAGATGGTTGTAGTGACTGAGTCGATCATAGGACAGTACGTGTTGAATAGATGGTTGTGGTGGCTGAGTCGATCATAGGACAGTACAGGTTGAATAGTTGGTTGTAGTGACTGAGTCGATCATAGGACAGTACAGGTTGAATAGATGGTTGTAGTGACTGAGTCGATCATAGGACAGTACAGGTTGAATAGATGGTTGTGGTGGCTGAGTCGATCATAGGACAGTACAGGTTGAATAGATGGTTGTAGTGACTGAGTCGATCATAGGACAGTACAGGTTGAATAGATGGTTGTGGTGGCTGAGTCGATCATAGGACAGTACAGGTGGAATAGATGGTTGTAGTGACTGAGTCGATCATAGGACAGTACGTGTTGAATAGATGGTTGTAGTGACTGAGTCGATCATAGGACAGTACGTGTTGAATAGATGGTTGTAGTGACTGAGTCGATCATAGGACAGTACGTGTTGAATAGATGGTTGTAGTGACTGAGTCGATCATAGGACAGTACAGGTTGAATAGATGGTTGTATTGACTGAGTCGATCATAGGACAGTACAGGTTGAATAGATGGTTGTAGTGACTGAGTCGATCATAGGACAGTAGAAGTTGAATAGATGGTTGTAGTAGCTGAGTCGATCATAGGACAGTACGTGTTGAATAGATGGTTGTAGTGACTGAGTCGATCATAGGACAGTAGAAGTTGAATAGATGGTTGTGGTGACTGAGTCGATCATAGGACAGTACGTGTTGAATAGATGGTTGTAGTAGCTGAGTCGATCATAGGACAGTACGTGTTGAATAGATGGTTGTAGTGACTGAGTCGATCATAGGACAGTACAGGTTGAATAGATGGTTGTATTGACTGAGTTGATAATAGGACAGTACGTGTTGAATAGATGGTTGTAGTGACTGAGTCGATAATAGGACAGTACAGGTTGAATAGATGGTTGTAGTGACTGAGTCGATAATAGGACAGTACGTGTTGAATAGATGGTTGTAGTGACTGAGTCGATCATAGGACAGTACGTGTTGAATAGATGGTTGTAGTGACTGAGTCGATCATAGGACAGTACAGGTTGAATAGATGGTTGTATTGACTGAGTCGATCATAGGACAGTACAGGTTAAATAGATGGTTGTAGTGACTGAGTCGATCATAGGACAGTACAGGTTGAATAGATGGTTGTAGTGACTGAGTCGATCATAGGACAGTAGAAGTTGAATAGATGGTTGTAGTAGCTGAGTCGATCATAGGACAGTATAGGTTGAATAGATGGTTGTAGAGGCTGAGTCGATCATAGGACAGTACGGGTTGAATAGATGGTTGCAGTGGCTGAGGTTTGAATCAGTTCCGTAAGGGTGAGCTTCAAGAAATATTTGTGAGATAGTTATTGCGGGGAGTGTGTGTGTGTGTGTGGGTGTGTGTGGTTGGGTGTGTGGGGGTTTCAGTGTGTGTGGGTGGGTGTGTGGCTGTGGATAGGTGGGTGGGTTTGGGTGGGTGGGTAGGTGGTGGGGGTGTTCTTCTTTTATTATGTTTTTCTCTGTAACTCTGAGGCAGCTCTCAATTTACGGAGATTCGTGGCGACCAACAACACCAGCAACACCAACAACACCAGCAACACCAACTGCACCAACATTACCAACAACACCACCAACAACAATGATTTTATAAAATATTTCATTTACTTTTTTCAAATGTTTTTAATGAAATTAATTTCTGAGCTTTGGTTTCTCTGTGTATTACGTGTGTAACGTATGGTTGGAATGGGTCTGGGGAGCTGAGAGGGGGTGATGAGGTGAGGTGGGGGAGATGGGAGGGGATGATGGGGTGTGAGGCGGGGAAGATGGTAGGAGAGGATGAGGTGTGAGGCGGGGAAGATGGGAGGGGATGATGGTGTGTGAGGTAGGGAATATGGGAGGAGAGGATGGCGTGTCAGTTACGGAAGTTGGGAGAGAATGATCGCGAGTAAGGCAATGAAGTATGAGTGGAAAGCCGTCGTATATGAAGTACCCATGAATCCAATTCTAGCCACCATAAAGGTAACCGGTTAAAAAAATATTTTCTTTTAACAGTTTAGTCAATCGACTGTTTGAAGAATTGTTGACTCTAGAGATTAGCAGTCGATGTAATAGTGACTCTATATAGAGATGAGCAGTCTATGTAATAATGACTTTAGCGCTGAGCAGTCCAAGTAATAGTGACTCTAGAGATGAGCTGCCCATGTATTAGTAACTCTAGAGATGAGCAGTCCATGTAATAATGACTCTAGAGATGAGCAGTCCAAGTTATAGTGACTCTAGAGATGAGCAGTCAGTGTAATGATGACTCTAGAGATGAGCTGTCCAGTTAATAGTGGCTCTAAAGACGTGCAGTGGGTGTACTTGTCACAGCTAATCTGACGATGCAAGTGCACGGACGTAGTCGAGAGCCCCTTCTCAATGGTCCATTCAACCAATGACAGTCCGATTCTATGACATCCACTCGTACATTGGAGTCGCCGTTCATTCTCAGCAATGTCAAATCGATACTTTGAAATCGTCGAAAGAACTTCCTTTGCGGAGAACGTCCGGAAACTGTTGCCTGTTGTGTGCTTTACAAAATTCCTAAAAGAATAATCAAAGATTTTTTTCTTTAAATCATTTAAAATAACCGTCAATTTCTTTTTGTTTCTTTTCCTTTCTTTTTTCTCCATTTTTATTCCATTTTTTTAATAAAACAATTTCAAGGGACGTCCTTTGCTCTGACTGCTCAAGGGAGATCACCATACACCAGCATGACACAAGGCCAGTCGTGTGGAATCTTCTGTCTTTTGTTGTCTGCCCATTGATTTTCATGCATTTATCAAACTTTCCATTGGAAGCGGATGTCCGCGGTTTGCCGGCGGCCATCACAGTGCGTATGGCAGTGGTTCTCAACATTTCTAATGCCGCGACCCTTTTAATATTTTTCCTCATGTTATGGCGACCCCCAAACACAAAATTATTTTCATTGCTACTTCATAACTGTAGGTTGTATGTGTTTTCCGATGGTCCTGTAAAAGGGTCGTTCGACCCCAAAGTGACCCCTGTAAAAGGGTCGTTCGACCCCAAACAGGCTGAGAACCGCTGGTGTATGGCATGTTCACATACACTGAAGACAGCATGTTGAACATACACAGATAGGGTTGCCAGATAGAAAATGGAGAGAAAAGAAGAGAGGACATTTCATATTGAAAATGTCGGAACAGGATGACATTTTATTTTGAAAAGAGGACAATTTCAAGATATAAACGGAACATTACTATAAACGTTAATTCTGAAATAAATAAATAACTACAACCTTGAAATTGGATTTAAACATAAACTAAGATTTATACATAAACTAAAATTTATACATGAACTAAGATTTATACATGAACTAAGATTTATACATGAACTAAGATTTATACATGAGCTAAGATCTATACATGAACTAAGATTTATACATGAACTAAGATTTATACATGAACTAAGATTTATGCATTAACAAAGATTTACACATGAACTAAGATTTATACATGAACTAACATTTATACATGAACTAAGATTTATATATGAACTAAGATTTATTCATGAACTATGATGTATACATTGAAATACGATTTATACATGAACTAAGATTTATACATGAACTAAGATTTATACATGAACTAAGATCTATACATGAACTAAGATTTATACATGAACTAAGATTTATTCATGAACTAAGATTTATACATGAACTAAGATTTATACATGAACTGAGATTTATTCATGAAATAAGATGTATACATTAAAATACGATTTGTACATTAACTAAGATTTATACATGAACTAAGATTTATACATGAACTAACATTTATACATGAACTAAGATTTATACATGAACTAAGATTTATTCATGAACTATGATGTATACATTGAAATACGATTTATACATGAACTAAGATTTATACATGAACTAAGATTTATACATGAACCAAGATTTATACATGAACTAAGATGTATACATACTTTTGACACTAATAAGGTGATTCAACATGCTTCTCGGACCTTGTTATTGTTTTAAATTTCTAAGTCGGTGACTATACAAATCTGAGATTGTCACATTCTGGAAACTGTACTGTTGTTAGTATTAGCTTGTCACACTCTGGAAACTGTACTGTTGTTAGTATTAGCTTGTCACATTCTGGAAACTGTACTGTTGTTAGTATTAGCTTATCACATTCTGGAAACTGTACTGTTGTTAGTATTAGCTTGTCACATTCTGGAAACTGTACTGTTGTTAGTATTAGCTTGTCACATTCTGGAAACTGTACTTTTTTTAGTATTAGCTTGTCACATTCTGGAAACTGTACTGTTGTTTGTATTAGCTTATCACATTCTGGAAACTGTACTGTTGTTAGTATTAGCAAGTCACATTCTGGAAACTGTACTGTTGTTAGTATTAGCAAGTCACATTCTGGAAACTGTACTGTTGTTAGTACTAGCAAGTCACATTCTGGAAACTGTACTGTTGTTAGTATTAGCAAGTCATATTCTGGAAACTGTACTGTTGTTAGTATTAGCAAGTCACATTCTGGAAACTGTACTGTTGTTAGTACTAGCAAGTCACATTCTGGAAACTGTACTGTTGTTAGTACTAGCAAGTCACATTCTGGAAACTGTACTGTTGTTAGTACTAGCAAGTCACATTCTGGAAACTGTACTGTTGTTAGTATTAGCAAGTCACATTCTGGAAACTTTACTGTTGATAGTACTAGCAAGTCACATTCTGGAAACTGTACTGTTGTTAGTACTAGCAAGTCACATTCTGGAAACTGTACTGTTGTTAGTATTAGCAAGTCACATTCTGGAAACTGTACTGTTGTTAGTACTAGCAAGTCACATTCTGGAAACTGTACTGTTGTTAGTACTATCAAGTCATATTTTGGAAACTGTACTGTTGATAGTACTAGCAAGTCACATTCTGGAAACTGTACTGTTGATAGTACTAGCAAGTCACATTCTGGAAACTGTACTGTTGTTAGTACTAGCAAGTCACATTCTGGAAACTGTACTGTTGTTAGTATTAGCAAGTCACATTCTGGAAACTGTACTGTTGTTAGTACTAGCAAGTCACATTCTGGAAACTGTACTGTTGTTAGTACTATCAAGTCATATTTTGGAAACTGTACTGTTGATAGTACTAGCAAGTCACATTCTGGAAACTGTACTGTTGTTAGTACTAGCAAGTCACATTCTGGAAACTGTACTGTTGTTAGTACTATCAAGTCATATTTTGGAAACTGTACTGTTGATAGTACTAGCAAGTCACATTCTGGAAACTGTACTGTTGTTAGTACTATCAAGTCATATTTTGGAAACTGTACTGTTGATAGTACTAGCAAGTCACATTCTGGAAACTGTACTGTTGATAGTACTAGCAAGTCACATTCTGGAAACTGTACCGTTTATAGTATTATCGCTTTAACAGAACTATTTCAGAGCTTCAGTTCTCATCCTGTAATTAGAACAAATAATATAAGATTGTTTCAATATTTAGGTCTCAATGTCCTATCTCTTCTGATTAAGTCAATTTTATTTGACCAACCCTGATTGCTGGCGTCGGTAGCTATTGAAATATTTATTCCTAGATATACCCCGCCAAACATTGGCGGCAGCAATGCGTGAACTTACCATCTACTAAAGTTACTTGTCAAAACATGAACTCAAGTCACGCACATTTAAGAATCCCAATTCCAAAAAAATATATCATTTAGCTTAGTTATCGGGAATTATAGTTTGCGCGCTATTGAAATCATTATTGAACCATACTTGCTTTCAAACATTTAGAATTATTTGTAATATACTCTCAATGCCAAATTTGCTGATTAGGAAGCAGTCCATTAGGAAGCCGTCCATTAGGAAGCCGTCCATTAGGAAGCCGTCCATTAGGAAGCAGTCCATTAGGAAGCCGTCCATTAGGAAGCAGTCCATTAGGAAGCAGTCCATTAGGAAGCAGTCCATTAGGAAGCAGTCCATTAGGAAGCCGTCCATTAGGAAGCCGTCAATTAGGAAGCAGTCCATTAGGAAGCCGTCCATTAGGAAGCCGTCCATTAGGAAGCCATCCATTAGGAAGCCGTCCATTAGGAAGCCGTCCATTAGGAAGCCGTCCATTAGGAAGCAGTCCATTAGGAATTAGTCCATTAGGAAGCAGTCCATTAGGAAGCCGTCCATTAGGAAGCCGTCCATTAGGAAGCAGTCCATTAGGAAGCATTCCATTATGAAGCCGTCCATTAGGAAGCCGTCCATTAGGAAGCCGTCCATTAGGAAGCAGTCCATTAGGAAGCCGTCCATTAGGAAGCCGTCCATTAGGAAGCCGTCCATTAGGAAGCCGTCCATTAGGAAGCCGTCCATTAGGAAGCCGTCCATTAGGAAGCCGTCCATTAGGAAGCCGTCCATTAGGAAGCAGTCCATTAGGAAGCAGTCCATTAGGAAGCCGTCCATTAGGAAGCCGTCCATTAGGAAGCCGTCCATTAGGAAGCCGTCCATTAGGAAGCCGTCCATTAGGAAGCAGTCCATTAGGAAGCCGTCCATTAGGAAGCCGTCCATTAGGAAGCAGTCCATTAGGAAGCAGTCCATTAGGAAGCCGTCCATTAGGAAGCCGTCCATTAGGAAGCCGTCCATTAGGAAGCCGTCCATTAGGAAGCCGTCCATTAGGAAGCAGTCCATTAGGAAGCAGTCCATTAGGAAGCAGTCCATTAGGAAGCAGTCCATTAGGAAGCAGTCCATTAGGAAGCAGTCCACGAGTCACACCAGAAACGTAATATATATATAAGAGATAAAATGGCTCACGTGTTTTGGAAATACTTGTGTGGACCTGTCAAGTGGTTTATAATGGCTTCAGGCTTATGGTTTATAATGGCTTCAGGCTTGTGGTTTATAATGGCTTCAGGCTTATGTTTTATAATGGCTTCAGGCTTATGGTTTATAATGGCTTCAGGCTTATGTTTTATAATGGCTTCAGGCTTATGTTTTATAATGGCTTCAGGCTTGTGGTTTATAATGGCTTCAGGCTTGTGGTTTATAATGGCTTCAGGCTTGTGGTTTATAATGGCTTCAGGCTTGTGGTTTATAATGGCTTCAGGCTTGTGGTTTATAATGGCTTCAGGCTTGTGGTTTATAATGGCTTCAGGCTTGTGGTTTATAATGGCTTCAGGCTTGTGGTTTATAATGGCTTCAGGCTTGTGGTTTATAATGGCTTCAGGCTTGTGGTTTATAATGGCTTCAGGCTTGTGGTTTATAATGGCTTCAGGCTTGTGGTTTATAATGGCTTCAGGCTTGTGGTTTATAATGGCTTCAGGCTTGTGGTTTATAATGGCTTCAGGCTTGTGGTTTATAATGGCTTCAGGCTTGTGGTTTATAATGGCTTCAGGCTTGTGGTTTATAATGGCTTCAGGCTTGTGTTTTATAATGGCTTCAGGCTTGTGGTTTATAATGGCTTCAGGCTTGTGGTTTATAATGGCTTCAGGCTTGTGGTTTATAATGGCTTCAGGCTTGTGGTTTATAATGGCTTCAGGCTTGTGGTTTATAATGGCTTCAGGCTTGTGGTTTATAATGGCTTCAGGCTTGTGGTTTATAATGGCTTCAGGCTTGTGGTTTATAATGGCTTCAGGCTTGTGGTTTATAATGGCTTCAGGCTTGTGGTTTATAATGGCTTCAGGCTTGTGGTTTATAATGGCTTCAGGCTTGTGGTTTATAATGGCTTCAGGCTTGTGGTTTATAATGGCTTCAGGCTTGTGGTTTATAATGGCTTCAGGCTTGTGGTTTATAATGGCTTCAGGCTTGTGGTTTATAATGGCTTCAGGCTTGTGGTTTATAATGGCTTCAGGCTTGTGGTTTATAATGGCTTCAGGCTTGTGGTTTATAATGGCTTCAGGCTTGTGTTTTATAATGGCTTCAGGCTTGTGGTTTATAATGGCTTCAGGCTTGTGGTTTATAATGGCTTCAGGCTTGTGGTTTATAATGGCTTCAGGCTTGTGGTTTATAATGGCTTCAGGCTTGTGGTTTATAATGGCTTCAGGCTTGTGGTTTATAATGGCTTCAGGCTTGTGGTTTATAATGGCTTCAGGCTTGTGGTTTATAATGGCTTCAGGCTTGTGGTTTATAATGGCTTCAGGCTTGTGGTTTATAATGGCTTCAGGCTTGTGGTTTATAATGGCTTCAGGCTTGTGGTTTATAATGGCTTCAGGCTTGTGGTTTATAATGGCTTCAGGCTTGTGGTTTATAATGGCTTCAGGCTTGTGGTTTATAATGGCTTCAGGCTTGTGGTTTATAATGGCTTCAGGCTTGTGGTTTATAATGGCTTCAGGCTTGTGTTTTATAATGGCTTCAGGCTTGTGGTTTATAATGGCTTCAGGCTTGTGGTTTATAATGGCTTCAGGCTTGTGGTTTATAATGGCTTCAGGCTTGTGGTTTATAATGGCTTCAGGCTTGTGGTTTATAATGGCTTCAGGCTTGTGGTTTATAATGGCTTCAGGCTTGTGGTTTATAATGGCTTCAGGCTTGTGGTTTATAATGGCTTCAGGCTTGTGGTTTATAATGGCTTCAGGCTTGTGGTTTATAATGGCTTCAGGCTTGTGTTTTATAATGGCTTCAGGCTTGTGGTTTATAATGGCTTCAGGCTTGTGGTTTATAATGGCTTCAGGCTTGTGGTTTATAATGGCTTCAGGCTTGTGGTTTATAATGGCTTCAGGCTTGTGGTTTATAATGGCTTCAGGCTTGTGGTTTATAATGGCTTCAGGCTTGTGGTTTATAATGGCTTCAGGCTTGTGGTTTATAATGGCTTCAGGCTTGTGGTTTATAATGGCTTCAGGCTTGTGGTTTATAATGGCTTCAGGCTTGTGGTTTATAATGGCTTCAGGCTTGTGGTTTATAATGGCTTCAGGCTTGTGGTTTATAATGGCTTCAGGCTTGTGGTTTATAATGGCTTCAGGCTTGTGGTTTATAATGGCTTCAGGCTTGTGGTTTATAATGGCTTCAGGCTTGTGGTTTATAATGGCTTCAGGCTTGTGTTTTATAATGGCTTCAGGCTTGTGGTTTATAATGGCTTCAGGCTTGTGGTTTATAATGGCTTCAGGCTTGTGGTTTATAATGGCTTCAGGCTTGTGGTTTATAATGGCTTCAGGCTTGTGGTTTATAATGGCTTCAGGCTTGTGGTTTATAATGGCTTCAGGCTTGTGGTTTATAATGGCTTCAGGCTTGTGGTTTATAATGGCTTCAGGCTTGTGGTTTATAATGGCTTCAGGCTTGTGGTTTATAATGGCTTCAGGCTTGTGGTTTATAATGGCTTCAGGCTTGTGGTTTATAATGGCTTCAGGCTTGTGGTTTATAATGGCTTCAGGCTTGTGGTTTATAATGGCTTCAGGCTTGTGGTTTATAATGGCTTCAGGCTTGTGGTTTATAATGGCTTCAGGCTTGTGGTTTATAATGGCTTCAGGCTTGTGGTTTATAATGGCTTCAGGCTTGTGGTTTATAATGGCTTCAGGCTTGTGTTTTATAATGGCTTCAGGCTTGTGGTTTATAATGGCTTCAGGCTTGTGGTTTATAATGGCTTCAGGCTTGTGGTTTATAATGGCTTCAGGCTTGTGGTTTATAATGGCTTCAGGCTTGTGGTTTATAATGGCTTCAGGCTTGTGGTTTATAATGGCTTCAGGCTTGTGGTTTATAATGGCTTCAGGCTTGTGGTTTATAATGGCTTCAGGCTTGTGGTTTATAATGGCTTCAGGCTTGTGGTTTATAATGGCTTCAGGCTTGTGGTTTAGCACATTTTAAGTGGGTTTTTTTGTTGTTGTTGTTGCAATCTCTGAATCGTAACAAGTTACTCGTGTTTAACCTGTCATGCAATCCTTTGACTTGTTCGACTGGTGATGTTTGATGGTATGAAATGTCATGGGTGATGTTTGATGGTATGAAATGTCATGGGCGATGTATGATGGTATGAAATGTCATGGGTGATGTTTGATGGTATGAAATGTCATGGGTGATGTATGATGGTATGAAATGTCATGGGCGATGTATGATGGTATGAAATGTCATGGGTGATGTTTGATGGTATGAAATGTCATGGGTGATGTATGATGGTATGAAATGTCATGGGTGATGTATGATGGTATGAAATGTCATGGGCGATGTATGATGGTATGAAATGTCATGGGTGATGTTTGATGGTATGAAATGTCATGGGTGATGTTTGATGGTATGAAATGTCATGGGTGATGTATGATGGTATGAAATGTCATGGGCGATGTATGATGGTATAAAATGTCATGGGTGATGTTTGATGGTATGAAATGTTATGGCCGATGTATGATGGTATGAAATGTCATGGACGATGTTTGATGGTATGAAATGTCATGGGTGATGTTTGATGGTATGAAATGTCATGGGCGATGTATGATGGTATGAAATGTCATGGACGATGTTTGATGGTATGAAATGTCATGGGTGATGTTTGATGGTATGAAATGTCATGGGCGATGTATGATGGTATGAAATGTCAACAATTCCCGCTCCGCCGTTTCGCTTCCTTAAAAGAGGTTTATGACAATGTGAAGGGGGAAAAAAAAGTTGTCATTCTTGATGAAAAACTGAAACTCCAATCATCCTCTTATGGCTCTCAGAATCAATGAGAGTTGAACAGCAACTGAAACCCCCACTCCCTGTCAACGTTGCCATGACACAACAAGACATATGGCATCTTGATGACGTCAACGTTGCCATGACACAACAAGACATATGACATCTGGATTGCGTCAACGTTGCCATGACACAACAAGACATATGACATCTTGATGACGTCAACGTTGCCATGACACAACAAGACATATGACATCTTGATGACGTCAACGTTGCCATGACACAACAAGACATATGCCATCTTGATGACGTCAACGTTGCCATGACACAACAAGACATATGCCATCATCATCACATGTACACTATGTCTTTAAATCGGCGTTTACTTTACTCTTTCTCTTTTTTAGAGCTCATATCTATTAGTATTATATAGAACACATAGCTATAAGTATTATACATAACTCATATCTATTGGTATTATATAGAACACATAGCTATAAGTATTATACATAACTCATATCTATTAGTATTATATAGAACACATAGCTATAAGTATTATACATAACTCATATCTATTGGTATTATATAGAACATATAGCATTTTATAGAAGTAATATTTATTGGTTTTATATAAAACACGTGTCTATTTATATAATATGGAAGTCATATTATATCTTGGTATTGCATAGTTGACAAGATTTATTAAAAAGAAGTAAATCATAACAACAGCACAGAAGCACGTGAACTCATTTAACGAATCAAGTCCTCTTCATAACACTGCCCCAGTCACTCGAACTGATGCAGCCCGGAAAGGCGGGAATACTCGGTGATTGGGCGGCGGCGCGCATGCGTGTCACTCATTCAGAGCTCCTTTCGGCTTACTAATTTTGTAATGTTTTTTTAATAGTGCGTCAATGAGTTATGCCATGCACAGGTGTGGAAACAACTAGTGTTTACATTTACATGTTGTGAAAGGTGAAACAATTCTTTTATTTGTATACAGTACACATATTTTAAAAAGAGGAGGACATTTTAAGAGTAAAGGAGGACATTTTATAACGATTAAAGGAGGACATGCCCTCCATTAGGACATCCTCTGGCAACGGCATAGTCCAGAAGAATGTCAGGAATATCGAATGTTGGACTTGTATTAGATATTAACGGTGGTGAACAGTGCAAGAGCCAGAATGTTCTATCATGTGGACAGACGTCCTAGTGTTGTAAACAGACGTCCTAATGTTGTAAACAGACGTCCTAGTGTTGTAAACAGACCTCCTAGTGTTGTAAACAGACGTCCTAATGTTGTAAACAGACATCCTAGTGTTGTAAACAGACGTCCTAGTGTTGTAAACAGACATCCTAGTGTTGTAAACAGACGCCCTAGTGTTGTAAACAGACGTCCTAATGTTGTAAACAGACGTCCTAATGTTGTAAACAGACACCCTAGTGTTGTAAACAGACGTCCTAATGTTGTAAACAGACGTCCTAGTGTTGTAAACAGACACCCTAGTGTTGTAGTGTTGTAAACAGACGTCCAAGCGTTGTAAACAGTTGTAGACATTTTTAGACCGATGTCCCTGTTTTCTAAAAAAGACATCATATTGTTATAGACAGATTTCCTTGTGTTGTAGACAGATGTCCTTGTGTTGTAGACACATGTCCTAGTGTGTTGGGCAGATGTCCGTGTGTTGCAAACAGACGCCCTAGTGTTACAAACAGTTGTAGACCTTTGTAGACCGAATTCCTTTGTGTTATAGACAGATGTCGTTGTGTTGTAGACCGACGTCTTAGTATCGTAGACAGACGTCCTAGTGCTTAGACAAACTTCCTATTGTTATATGCAGATGTCCTAGTGTTATAGACAGATGTCGTTGTGTTGTAGACCGACGTCTTAGTATCGTAGACAGACGTCCTAGTGCTTAGACAAACTTCCTATTGTTATATGCAGATGTCCTAGTGTTATAGACAGATGTCCTTGTCTTGTACACAGATGCCCTAGTATTGTAGACAGATGCCTTTGTCTTGTAGACAGATGTCCTAATGTTATATGCAGATGTACTTGTGCTGTGGACGGGCGTTCTCACGTCGATTCCCGTGAGCAGACGTTGTCGTGCAGGCGAGTCCCTGACGTAAGTCCACGAGCATTGGATTATTCACGAGGGCACATCGAGTGCTCTAACTCCCATACAGTGTGGATCATGTTTATTGAGCAGTTTTGGGCGTCAGTCTTTACATGACACATCTGGGAACACAACAAGTCTCAGAACCAATTGGTCACCGGGTCACCGGGTCAATGATTAATATTTTCATCCACGAAGGACCAAGGTTTGACGTCATCTGCTTTTAGCTTAAACAAAAGTCCGGAAGCGTCCATCGAGCGTATGAAACAATTATTATATTTAGCTTCCATTATTTCAAATTTAGTTGTGATTAGGGTTGGTCCTAAGCTAATCTAATTTAAGCGCTTGAGGGAGGAAGGCCCTAGGGAAGAAGGTAAAATAATGTATGTGTTTAATTTAGTTTAGACATTTGTCAATCTAGTAAAGACTGTGGTCAATCTAGTATAAAGCTGTGCTGAATCTAGTATAGACTGGTCAATAGTATAGTATAGACTGTGGTCATTCTAGTATAGACTGTGGATAATAGTATAGTATAGACTGTGGTAAATCTTGCATAACTGTGGTCAACCTAGCATAGACTGTGCTCAATCTAGCATATACTGGTCAATTTAGAATAGAATGTAGTCAGTCTAGTATAGGCTGAGGTCAATCTAGTATAGACTCTTGTCAATCTAGTTTAGTCTGTGGTCAGACTAGTATATACCGTGGCCCTTTTTTCCAATTTAAGCATATTCAATCTCTTATTGTCTAACATTAATTTGGATTTTTTTCTTTATACCCTTTTATTTGAGCATCTTGTCAAACAAACTTCCATCTTGGGGAAGAAAGCATAGGTCTAATATTTAAAGGAATCCATTTAACTTAATAACACAGCGTAGACTACGTCTGTGCATGAAACGTCTGGTCTTGTTCACTTAAAGACATTCCTTGGACAAGCAGACACATACCATGCAGACATGCATATATTAACCCTTAACATTTCGATGGCGTCCCCGATTCCTGAAACTAAATGCACATATGGGCGTTACGGGTGGGCAGGGGTTAAGTGGACAAGCAGACATTCCGTGGACAAGCTGACACATTCTGGAGACAATCAGACACATGCCGTAGACAAGCAGACATTTGCTTGAAGTAATCCAACACGTCCTTGAACCTTCCAGGCATGGACTGATATTTCAATTGCTTTCCAGCCCTCTTTAACCAACTCCTTTTGTTCGCCTTGGAAAGTTACACTTGTCTACACGATTAATTTAGGCGAGTCAATGTATTCTGTCGAACTTTTGGCCTGACAATGTATTCTGTCGATCGTTTGGCCTGACAATGTATTCTGTCGAACTTTTTGCTTAACAATGCATTCTGTCGAACTTTTGGCCTGACAATGTATTCTGTCGAACTTTTGGCCTGACAATGTATTCTGTCGAACTTTTGGCCTGACAATGTATTCTGTCGAACTTTTGGCCTGACAATGTATTCTGTCGAACTTTTGGCCTGACAATGCATTCTGTCGAACTTTTGGCCTGACAATGTATTCTGTCGAACTTTTGGCCTGACAATGTATTCTGTCGAACTTTTGGCCTGACAATGTATTCTGTCGAACTTTTGGCCTGACAATGTGTTGTGTCGAACTTTTGGCCTGACAATTTATTCTATCGAACTTTTGGCCTGACAATGTATTCTGTTGATCGTTTGGCCTGACAATGTATTCTGTCAAATGTTTAGTGCTTAGTCGGTTTACCTATATTTCAAAAAAATATATTCGAGTTTAAATAAATATGGCCGATATCAAAACCAGAAGTGTAAACTTGCGCCTTATAATTTTAACGTGACAACACAAATGCCTTGACGTGACAACACAGTTGGCCTTGACGTGACAACACAGTTTGCCTTGACGTGAAGACGCTTGATATACTTCATTTTTAAACACGAAAAGACCAAACCGCTTGAACAATACTGAACAATTGTAACACTGGCAACTTCAACTCACACAACATATCACAGAAATAGTTTATTATGTTTTATATTCTATTTTATTATTTGTTTTTAATTGAAGTAATTCTTAGTATGAATTTACTTTTTAAAATTGTTTTGTTGCATTTTTGCTTTTCTATTTTAATTTTTATGTGTAAAAATAGTGATTTTTTTTTCTTCTTGTATACATAATCAATTTAATCAAATGATTTCTGACTAAACGAGCATCTTACACAAGTGAGAGTCCAGTTAGTCTATAAGACTGTTTCACAGTTACACCATGGAGTCTATAGGCCTCGTTCCCAGTTACACCATGGAGTCTATAGTAGGCCACTTACACCACGTAGTCTATAGTAGGCCTGGTTCCCAGTTACACCACGGAGTCTATAGTAGACCACTTACACCACGTAGTCTATAGTAGGCCTGGTTCCCAGTTACACCACGTAGTCTATAGTAGGCCTGGTTCCCAGTTACACCACGTAGTCTATAGTAGGCCTGGTTCCCAGTTACACCACGTAGTCTATAGTAGGCCTGGTTCCCAGTTACACCACGTAGTCTATAGTAGGCCTGGTTCCCAGTTACAACACGGAGTCTATAGTAGGCCTCGTGCCCAGTTACACCAGAGTCTATAGTGTGCCTCGTGCCCAGTTACACCAGAGTCTATAGGCCTGGTTCCAAGTTACTCCACTGAGTCTAAGCCTGGTTCCCAGTTACACCAGCGTCTAGGGCCTAGTCGTCTGTCTCTTGACACCTAGGAGACAGTTTCTAGGTCTGTTTCTAGACAGTCTCTATTTCCCAATAGCATCACAGTGAAAGGCCTAGTTTCCAGTCACACCACGGTCACTAGACCTAGTTCCCAGTCACACCACGGTCACTAGACCAAGTTCCCAGTCACACCACGGTCATTAGACCAAGTTCCCAGTCACACCACGGTCACTAGACCAAGTTCCCAGTCACACCACGGTCACTAGACCAAGTTCCCAGTCACACCACGGTCACTAGACCAAGTTCCCAGTCACACCACGGTCACTAGACCAAGTTCCCAGTCACCCCAGTGTCTAGGGCCTAGTCGTCTGTCTCTTGATTAAAACAGAATTTTTAAGGCGGGAGTGAAAGCGTGACAATCTATTTGTGGGAGAGCAGTTGATGCATACTGTGTGATGGAGAAAATTCCAATGATTGAATTATCTCCCCCTTTTTTTCTCCCCAAAACAAAGCTCACGCAACTCGAGGCCAATCAATAACATCTCCCTATACTGACTAATGGAAAAGGGGGGGGGGGGGAATAACCCCAACTCTGGTTTACCACCTCTGACATTTGGCAGCTTTTGGCGGCTGGTGTCAGTATCCAGGGGTGGATGGTAGCTATGCTAATATCCAGGGATGGATGGTAGCTGTGTTAATATCCAGGGATGGATGGTAGCTATATTAATATCCAGAGACGGGTGGTAGCTATGCCAATATCAAAAGATGGTAGGTAGCTATGACAGTATCAAAAGATGGTAGGTAGCTATGACAGTATCAAAAGATAGTAGGTAGCTATGCCAATATCAAAAGATGGTTGGTAGTTATGCCAATATCAAAAGATGGTTGGTAGCTATGACAATATCAAAAGATGGTTGGTAGCTATGACAATATCAAAAGATGGTTGGTAGCAATTACAGTATCAAAAGATGGTTGGTAGCTACGACAATATCAAAAGATGGTTGGTAGCAATTACAGTATCAAAAGATGGTTGGTAGCTACGACAATATCAAAAGATGGTTGTAGTTAAGACAATATCAAAAGATGGTTGTAGTTATGACGATATCAAAAGATGGTTGTAGCTATGACAATATCAAAAGATGGTTGTAGTTATGACAATATCAAAAGATTGTTGTAGTTATGACAATATCAAAAGATGGTTGGTAGCTATTACAGTATCAAAAGATGGTTGGTAGCTATTGCAGTATCAAAAGATGGTTGGTAGTTATGCCAATATCAAAATATGGTTGGTAGCTATGACAGTATCTAAAAATGGGTAACAGCTTTGTGGATGTCCTGAAACGGGATGGTAGTTTTTTTATATCCACAAATGGATAGTAGTTTTTCCAGTATCCACATATTAATGGTAGCTATGCCAATATCCAGAAATGGATGGTAGATTTTTCAGTATCCAGAAATGGATGGTAACTATGCCAAAATCTAGAAATGAATGCGAGTTATGTCAATATCCAGATATAGATGGTCGTTTTTTTTCTCAGTATCCAGAAATAGATGATAGCTTTGCCAATATCCAGAAATGGACGGTAGCAATGCCAATTTCAATAAATGGATGATAGCTCTGCCAATATCCAGAAATGGATGATAGCTCTGCCAATATCCAGAAATGGATGATAGCTCTGCCAATATCCAGAAATGGATGATAGCTCTGTCAATATCCAGAAATGGATGATAGCTCTGTCAATATCCAGAAATGGATGATAGCTCTGTCAATATCCAGAAATGGATGATAGCTCTGTCAATATCCAGAAATTGATGATAGCTCTGTCAATATCCAGAAATGGATGATAGCTCTGTCAATATCCAGAAATGGATGATAGCTCTGCCAATATCCAGAAATGGATGATAGCTCTGTCAATATCCAGAAATGGATGATAGCTCTGTCAATATCCAGAAATGGATGATAGCTTTGTCAATATCCAGAAATGGATGATAGCTCTGTCAATATCCAGAAATGGATGATAGCTCTGTCAATATCCAGAAATGGATGATAGCTCTGTCAATATCCAGAAATGGATGATAGCTCTGTCAATATCCAGTTTACTTTCTTTTATATTTTGTGTTTGAAATAATTAAGAAAAAGCAACTGGGAAGGTTTGTAATCTTGTAACTAGGGGGGAAATTGATTGTGCAATAGAAAACATTACAAATTAAAATGCTCATCAAAAATATGATAGAATTAAAAATTATTTGTTGCGATCAATTTCGTTTCTAATCTTAACAGCTGAAAATTGTATCTGTTTTGTAATTGAAGATGAACGGTTCTTAAAATGTTAACTTTTTTTTTAAAGTGTTTTTTTTAATTAATTTTTTTTATATACATAATTTTTTTTTTTTAATACTGTGAGTTAATAAAGTTCTAATTTAATATGAAATTGATTATATTTTTAACAAATAACAAAAATTTTTCACAAATAATCCAGCGTTGAACTATATTAAAAATCGATGATGACCTGGTCATGCTGACCCCCATTGTTTCATTGTCCAGGCATTATTAGTTTGATTAAGAATTAATAGGCTATTCAATAGTTTCAAGGAATATCTTTTTTCAACATCCCCCCCCCCCCCCAAACTAAAGCAATGCTTTCTGTTCTGCCTTGTGTTCATCCGGTCTGTTTGTGCAACCCACTACGGGCAGGGAGCATGTCAATAAACAATAAGGGCGGGGGGGGGGCGCTGGATGTGGGGTGGGGCCGGGGCGTGGGGCGCCGGACGCCGGAGACTATTGTGTCCTTTTTTGTATTGTTCCGGTCGTATTCAATCAACACCGGTAATGGAAGTGATAAATATGGGCACTTGCCGTTGATGTCCGCAGCATGTTGAATGGAATATTCTTTTCCTGACGGATCAGAATTTGTACAGCGAAGCAGCACGTAAGTGAACAGGGGCTGTATGAACAAATACCACCATCAACAAATAAAACAATTATTGATTTTTTTGGTTTCAGGAAGCTGAGAGAAGTTCATTTGAAATGTTCCTTTTTATTTCAGTCGACGATTCGATTGATAATGGCCGAAATACGGTGGCTGAACATTTCTATATGACGGCGGCAATACTATGGCTGAACATTTCTATATGACGGCGGCAATACTATGGCTGAACATTTCTATATGACGGCGGCAATACGATCGCAGATGATTTCTATATGATGGCGGCAATACGATGGCTGATGATTTGTATATCATGAAGGCAATACTGTGGCATTAACATTTCTATATCATGAAGGCAATACTGTGGCATTAACATTTCTATATCATGAAGGCAATACTGTGGCATTAACATTTCTATATCATGAAGGCAATACTGTGGCATTAACATTTCTATATCATGAAGGCAATACTGTGGCTGAACATTTCTATATCATGAAGGCAATACTGTGGCTGAACATTTCTATATCATGACGGCAATACTCTGGCTGAACATTTCTGTTCTAAAATGCTGAATATTTTCTGATCGTTCGTCCTACGGAGAAAGCGAAATGAGGAAATCTTAATTATTCAATTAAGGGGGGAAACGAAGGGGGCATTAATTTTAATGATGTAATCACAAGATTTTTATTTCTCCATTTCTTTGAGCTCTTAACAATAGATTTTTTTTATTTGTGTGTGGGTTGGGGGGGGGGGCGATGTACTCGGGATTTTTCTGGAATTTGTGCGAGTGGGGCCGCAGCTAGCGTGTGTTGGCTGAGCGGGAAGAGGAACTTAATTATAGTGGGGGCGGGGGGGGTGTACGCATATATGGGGGTTGTCACCTGTATGTGGATCATTTGCACCTGTATATGGTGGCTGTCACCTGTATGTGGGGGCTGTCACCTGTATGTCGATGACTGTCTCCTGTATGTGGGGGCTGTCACCTGTATGTCGATGACTGTCTCCTGTATGTGGGGGCTGTCACCTGTATGTTGATGAATGTCACCTGTATGGGGGGTCTGTCACCTGTATGTGGATGAATGTCACCTGTATGTGGGGGTCTGTCACCTGTATGTGGATGAATGTCACCTGTATGTGGGGCTGTCACCTGTATGTGGATGAATGTCACCTGTATGTGGGGTCTGTCACCTGTATGTGGATGATTGTCACCTGTATGTGGGGGCTGTCACCTGTGTGGGAGGGGGCTGCTACCCGTATGTGGGGCGGGAGAGAAGGATAATTTAATATAGGTGGGTTGACTGAAGGGAGAAAATGTGTTGTTTTTATTTTAGCAGGTAGGGGGATTCACCTGAAAGCAGGGGAGTTAAGCGCAAGGAGGGGGAATTAATTGCAAGGAAGAGTATGGGGACTTAACTCTTGTTTTCTAATGGAGTTGAATATCTTAAGTAAAAATGACTATATATCAAAATATATTTTTTTGGGGGGGCGGGGGTGTTATATTTTTTTATTATTATTTTATTTTTTAAATGAGTATTATTTGTTAATATTATTATTATTTTTATTATCAGTGTGATTAATTTAATTATTATTATAACTTATGTTATTATAATTATTATTTTACTAACATTAAAGAAGTCTAACTGCCTGTTAGTAATGACACCAAATTGCCAATATCCCGATGGCTCTGCAAGAATCAGATTTGTGAGACCCGCTCCACCGTAGCATCTACTGATGTACCACAATTCATTCATGCTGTGTCCATGTGGGGCCCGCTCCACCGAGGCATCCACTGATGTACCACAATTAATTCGTGTTATGTCCATGTGGGGCCCGCTCCACCGTAGCATCCACTGATGTATCACAATTCATTCGTGTTATGTCCATGGTTGGCCCGCTCCACCGTAGCATCCACTGATGTATCACAATTCATTCGTGTTATGTCCCCCGTTAGCTGGTCGGTGGAAGAATATTATCTACCCTTTGACTCCATGAAGCTTCACGTCTGCTGTTTCCGCCAGACGCACAGCCCTGCTGTCATTATTTGGTCATTTTTCTTGGACGTTGAAAGTCAGTGACTGGACCGAGTCAAAGAGCCATCCATCAAACTCGCAGACGCGCCCCCCCCCCGCCCCGAGTTTCCGATATTGTCTCCACCAGGCCCTCCCCACTACCACGCCGCCCCACTCTACCCCACACTCCCCTCTACACCAACGCTGTTAGCTCATCTCCACTCTACCTGCCCCTGATGTCAGCGTGACTCTCACTTGACCATTGTCCGGTGTTTTTCAGCTCACACGGCGATCAAAACCCCACCCCAAAATCTGAAAGTAGACCCATTTCTTTCAATGAGGGAGTTTTCAAGACCTAATCTTTAACCAATGAAGCTAATAGCCTCGACTGACGTAGTGACGGAGGAAGAAACCCGGGGCCATCTGTCTTCATCGGTTCACGGCGGACTCCCCACGTCTAGGCCCGCTGTTCAGTGGTTTGTAGCATTGTCTCTTCCAAGTCTTTCACTCGCTGCCTCCTCGCATCCTGCTTCACGTGTCCTCACCTCTCGTTTGACTATCACCGAAATTCACATGGGGGGAAAACACTGGACAGCCATTGTGAGGAGCCCTCGGTGTGCGCTCCAGTATTGTATATGAAAGTTTGTAGCAAACCCAAACCTCAATTCACTGGCTGTTTGCGACTGATGCGTCCAGGGCTGGCCGAAATGTCGAAAAATGTTTTCAACGGGTGCTTCAGAGGGCGGGCCATTGTTGCGGTAGCTGTTGAGAGGAGACAATCATGCCCTGACAGGAATGGACAAAGGGTGGTCACTCCTGTTGAAGCATGTCCGTTGATGTCTCTTTCCTATGGTGGTTATTTTCTCCTTAACACCCATCATTAAAATGTATTTAGTGTGAGATCGCTCGATCCAATAGCCGGCTAGTTTTCTAGGCAAATTAGAAGTTTTAATGCTGATTGAAACGGCCAACAGGGCATAGCCAGTTACTGTTAAATGTATCGTACAACAATTACCTTTCAGCCATTTAATGAATCTTACAACGAATACCTTTCAGCCATTTAATGTAGGCCTTCTTACAACAGATAACTTTCAGCCATAATTATTACAACGAATACCTTTCAGCCATTTAATGTAGGCCTTCTTACAACAGATAACTTTCAGCCATAATTATGTTAAAAGAAAATTCGTGGGGCAAACGTACACGTGAAAATATCGAAAAGATCATAGCACGAAAATATCATGGCACGAAAAGATCATAGCACGAGTAGATCATAGCACGAATAGATCATAGCACGAGTAGATCATAGCACGAATAGATCATAGCACGAAAAGATCGCGTCACGAGTAGATCATAGCACGAATAGGTCATAGCACGAGTTAGATCATTGCACGAAAAGATCATAGCACGAATTTGATCATTGCACGGTGGCTTTAGGCCCTCTATCGTGGTTTCATTTTCTTGTTCAGACATGAACTTTTGCGAAATGTTGAGCTTATTTTCTCTGTCGGTAACCTAGTACACAAAGAACAACGGAAGTTCTATTGAACACATGGTGAGATCATGCTGTTTAATAATCTTAATAATCACCAAAACCCATGCCGATGATTTTAGCTACGCGGCCGTGAGAAAGCCGCTCCTAGGCAACCGTTTCGTCCCGCCACTACCAACGTCCCGACCGAAAGACTCCCTGGGCGGTGGGGAATGGCAACGCAACACCAACCCCCCGGAGTGGAAGCAAAGCCGTCCTGACCCACAGAGAGTGGACTGCGGACGCTTTAAACGCAGCGTCCTCGGTCGACCGGGCCTCCCCTAGGTCAAGGGGGAAGTTCCCGGCGCCCTTCCGCACGGGCTGGCGTCGGGTTAAGTCCTTCAGTGCGCTGGATTGTGTGGGGGGGGGGCGCCGGGGGGGGGGGCATTAAGAGCTCGCGCTCGACGGCCCACTGACTCCATCTCTTATGCGACATTTTCAATAATCTTAGTAAACCTTAGTTAATTAATTAACTTTAATCAATTAACCTTAATTAACCTTTGTTAATATTCCATCTTTAGTTCACCTTTTTAGAAATATTTTTTTTCATAACGATGTCTTCCGTTGTTAACATTTTTAAAACTCTTTGATTAAAGATACAGATCATAAGCTTTGTGTTCGATAGTGTTTCCCAATCATAAAACAAAAATTAGTATTAAAGAATATTCACGTAAGCTGAAAATATTCGGTTGAAAGCGATGAGTCGGTCCGTCCGCCTTCGTCATTTGAATCGTCTGTGACACGTTGGGAGAATGTGTGTTGAAATTGTCATAAATCTAAAAATAGATTTCTCAATACCGGGAGAGAGGGCAAGTAGAATGTTCCCTCTTTTATATATTGTGATTCTTGTGAGTCCTGCTTCGTCTTCATGGCCGCCGTTCCTCCAACTCCACATGTTTTATATCAATAGTACTGAGTGAGGAGCAGAAAAAAAATGGCTGTCACGCAACAGGCGTCATGCAGGTAGGATGTAGGACTGTCGGTAAGCCTATTGTTTAAAGGCCGGCAGGTAGGATGTAGAACAGTTGGTAGGACTATTGTCCAAAGGCCGGCAGGTAGGATGTAGGACAGTCGGTAGGACTATTGTCCAAAGGCCGACAGGTAGGATGTAGGACAGTCGGTAAGCCTATTGTTTAAAGGCCGGCAGGTAGGATGTAGGACAGTCGGTAAGCCTATTGTTTAAAGGCCGGCAGGTAGGATGTAGGACAGTCGGTAAGCCTATTGTTTAAAGGCCGGCAGGTAGGATGCAGGACAGTCGGTAAGAATATTGTTTAAAGGCCGGCATATATTTTAGAAAATAAGAAGTTAAATCATTTCCCCCCCCCCCTCACAATACCCGGACTCTGTGTTAAAACAGCCTCCGGTTAAGCACTAGTATATTAATATTTAACATTAGGTGGTTGTGTTATAATCCTTTGGATTAACTTAAGCCACTGTTAGGATACGGAACTAAGCTGAATGTAACCACATGAGATACGACGAGTTGATTACGTGCCCCAGCCCTCGCCAGGAAAGCAGTGTATCCGCGCTAATCCACGGTTAAATAACGGTTCTCATCACGTAACCACGGTCTCTGTAACTGTATAAAAATTATTAGTATTAGTCAATGCATCATTTATACAATCATTTACCACAACCCACCCCCTCCCCCTTTATAAGAAATATTTTTACGATCTTTCACATCTGAAGGAAGTTAAAGTAGCTAGAGGCCCTTAAAGCATTGGAAGTGTCATTCTATTAACAAATCTTGACTTCTAACACCTCAGCAACTGGGACACGAATCACAAGTTGAGGATCACTGTAATAAATGTTCCTGAAAGGTCGATTTAAAAACTACTGAAAATATCAAGGTCCGCGTACTCTGTATTAAAGCTGTAACCCTGAGCACGAGAGTTTTGGCAGACGACAGTTTATCTTCCATCTCGTGGCTGTTGTTCATGACAAGATCTTTATTAGTCCGTGCCCCTCTATCTCTCCCCCCCGCACCACCCCGCCCCAATTGCCCTCCTACCCAATGCCCCCGTCGGTATCCTAAGTCCAGGTTATCGTCTGTTTGCCTTTTGGTCGTACCACAATCTGAGCTGCCCGTTCAAACGCTGTTAGTGAGACGAAGAACAACGCGACGAGACAGAACAAACAACATGGCCGTAACCGGGAGAAAGGGCAGCGCGCGGGACGTCCTGGCGCAGAGACCCCGCTTCATGACCCCTGGTACTCATTGTCTGTTTTAATGTTATACAAGAGTGGGCCGTTATTAGTGGGAGCGATTCGAGTTATTGAATAGATATTTTGGGGGAGAGAGAGAAAGAGAGTCGAGATATTGAATAGATATTTTGGGGGAGAGAGAGAAAGAGAGTCGAGATATTGAATAGATATTTTGGGAGAGAGAGAGAGAGAGAGAGAGAGAGAGAAAGAGAGTCGAGATATTGAATAGATATTTTGGGAGAGAGAGAGAGAGAGAGAGAAAGAGAGTCGAGTTATTGAATAGATATTTTGGGAGAGAGAGAGAGAGGGAGAAAGAGAGTCGAGATATTGAATAGATATTTTGGGAGAGAGAGAGAGAGGGAGAAAGAGAGTCGAGATATTGAATAGATATTTTGGGAGAGAGAGAGAAAGAGAGAGAAAGAGAGTCGAGTTATTGAATAGATATTTTGGGAGAGAGAGAGAGAGAGAAAGAGAGTCGAGTTATTGAATAGATATTTTGGGGGAGAGAGAGAGAGAGAAAGAGAGTCGAGTTATTGAATAGATATTTTGGGGGAGAGAGAGAGAGAGAAAGAGAGTCGAGTTATTGAATAGATATTTTGGGAGAGAGAGAGAGAGAGAAAGAGAGTCGAGTTATTGAATAGATATTTTGGGGGAGAGAGAGAGAGAGAAAGAGAGTCGAGTTATTGAATAGATATTTTGGGAGAGAGAGAGAGAGAGAAAGAGAGTCGAGTTATTGAATAGATATTTTGGGGGAGAGAGAGAGAGAGAAAGAGAGTCGAGTTATTGAATAGATATCTTGGGGGAGAGAGAGAGAGAGAAAGAGAGTCGAGTTATTGAATAGATATCTTGGGGGAGAGAGAGAGAGAGAAAGAGAGTCGAGTTATTGAATAGATATTTTGGGAGAGAGAGAGAGAGAGAAAGAGAGTCGAGTTATTGAATGGATATTTTGGGGGAGAGAGAGAGAGAGAAAGAGAGAGAGAGAGAGAGGAGGGGAGAGAGGGGGAGAGAGAGAGAGGGGGGGAGAGAGAGACAGAGAGAGAGAAAGAGAGAGAGAGGGAGAGAGAGAGAGGGGGAGAGAGAGGGAGAGAGAGAAAGAGAGAGAGAGAGAGAGGGGGAGAGAGGGAGAGAGAGAGGGGGGGAGAGAGAGAGAGAGGGAGAGAGAGAGGGAGAGAGAGAGAGAGAGGGGAGAGAGAGAGAGAGGGGAGAGAGAGAGAGAGGGGGGGAGAGAGAGGGGGAGAGAGAGAGAGAGAGGGGGGGAGAGAGAGAGAGAGAGAGAGAGAGAGAGAGAGAGAGAGAGAGAGAGAGAGAGAGAGTCGAGCTTTTGAATAGATATTTCTTTCCCCCACAATCCTCAGAGAGTGAATCGTTCGTGTGTTTACTGTAATGTTTATTTAATCAACTATTCCCCAGGGCGGCAGATCTTACAATTGTGGACATTGAAAACATGTTTTCCCTGTTTGATTGTATGAATGTATGATTGTATCGCCTTTATCATTGAAATGTGATTAATTCCACGCGCTCCGGTGATTCTGGAGATGGTAAAGAAATATAATGTTGTGGGTACTGTGCAATGTAATGATAAAAAAATGTGCTGTCTGCAAAACCAACGCACGTAAACACTGGCAAATAGAGTCCCACTGCCAGGAATTGGGAGTGGAGCTCGGAGCTGGAGCTCTGGTGCACGGTAATTTTGCCTGGAGCTGGTAAAATCTTTTACTGAGTTCCTCAGAACTCCAAAAACGTATTATAAAATTAATAAATATTTTTAAAAAATAAAAATAAATTGATGCCCTATTCTTCTACCATTCTATTGCCCCCCCCCCCCCCCACTTCTTCTTACCAGCTTTGTTGCCCTGATCCACTGACTAAACTTTTTTGCCCCTCTTCTCTACCAGCTATGTTGCTGGTACATGCATGACTGTTACATAGTCAATAAGATGGGATAGTCACAATAATTAGCGTGTTTCTTTAAGCCCTTAGCCTCAACACCTGCCCCATTTAAATTCTTTCTACTTGCATTGTTATCTTGTGGATGTGTGGACAGATGGATGTGTAGATGGATGGATGTGTGGATGTGTGGATGGATGGATGTGTGGATGGATGGATGTGTGGATGGATGGATGTGTGGATGGATGTGTGGATGGATGTGTGGACAGATGGATGTGTAGATGGATGGATGTGTGGATGGATGGATGTGTGGATGGATGGATGTGTGGATGGATGGATGTGTGGATGGATGTGTGGACAGATGGATGTGTAGATGGATGGATGTGTGGATGGATGGATGTGTGGATGGATGTGTGGATGGATGTGTGGACATATGGATGTGTAGATGGATGGATGTGTAGATGGATGGATGTGTGGATGGATGGATGTGTGGATGGATGTGTGGACAGATGGATGTGTAGATGGATGGATGTGTGGATGGATGGATGTGTGGATGGATGTGTGGATGGATGTGTGGACAGATGGATGTGTAGATGGATGGATGTGTGGATGGATTGATGTGTGGATGGATGTGTGGACAGATGGATGTGTAGATGGATGGATGTGTGGATGGATGGATGTGTGGATGGATGTGTGGATGGATGTGTGGACAGATGGATGTGTAGATGGATGGATGTGTGGATGGATGGATGTATGGATGGATGTGTGGATGGATGTGTGGACAGATGGATGTGTAGATGGATGGATGTGTGGATGGATGGATGTGTGGATGGATGTGTGGACAGATGGATGTGTAGATGGATGGATGTGTGGATGGATGGATGTGTGGATGGATGTGTGGATGGATGTGTGGACAGATGGATGTGTAGATGGATGGATGTGTGGATGGATGGATGTGTGGATGGATGTGTGGATGGATGTGTGGACAGATGGATGTGTAGATGGATGGATGTGTGGATGGATGGATGTGTGGATGGATGTGTGGATGGATGTGTGGATGGATGTGTGGACAGATGGATGTGTAGATGGATGGATGTGTAGATGGATGGATGTGTGGATGGATGAAGCGTTTTTTTAAACGTGACATTTTCGATCAGTTGATCATCTCCTCCTTGGAGTGGTCACCTGTAAGGTGTTGATATTCTCGTTACAACTCAGTGTCAACATGGCGTCTACTACTGGGTTTATTTTAAGCTTTTAGTGAGCTTTACCTCGTCTTTGATATAAGTCTTTTTTATAAGTTTTGTAAACTATTTTTGATTTATTTTTCCGGAACTCCCATCGGAGCTGGAACAGAGCAGAGCGGAGCTGGAGCAGAGCAGAGCAGGAGCAGAGCGGAGCAAGAGCAGAGCGGAGCTGGAACATAGTGGAGCTGGAACAGAGTAGAGCTGGAGCAGAGCGGAGCTGGAGCAGAGCGGACCTGGAGCAGAGCAGAGCAGGAGCAGAGCAGAGCACGAGCAGAGCGGAGCTGGAACACAGTGGAGCTGGAACAGAGCGGAGCTGGAGCAGAGTAGAGCTGGAGCAGAGCGGAGCTGGAACAGAGTATAGCTGGAACAGAGCGGAGCTGGAGCAGAGCGGAGCTGGAGCAGAGTAGAGCTGGAGCAGAGCGGAGCTGGAGCAGAGCGGAGCTGGAGCAGAGTGTAGCTGGAACAGAGGAGAGCTGGAGCAGAGCGGTGCTGGAACAGAGGAGAGCTGGAGCAGAGCGGAGCTGGAGCAGAGTGGAGCTGGAACAGAGGAGAGCTGGAGCAGAGCGGAGCTGGAGCAGAGCGGAGCTAGAGCAGAGCGGAGCTGGAGCAAAGCGGAGCTAGAGCAGAGCGGAGCTGGAGCAGAGCGGAGCTGGAGCAGAGCGGAGCTGGAGTAAAGTGGAGCTGGAACAGAGGAGAGCTGGAGCAGAGCGGAGCTGGAGCAGAGCGGAGCTGGAGCAGAGCGGAGCTGGAGCAGAGCGGAGCTGGAGCAGAGCGGAGCTGGAGCAGAGCGGAGCTGGAACAGAGCGGATCTGGAGCAGAGCTGAGCTGGAGTAAACCTGCTTCGCATCCTCACCCCACTGCATATATGAGTGACCCTTGTGGTGGGGGGGTGAAGGGGGGGATTACATCGAGACAACGGTTGACCACTGCTCGGTGCTGGACCGATGAACGATGGAAGAATATACCAGACACGGCCGAACTCATTCTTGTTACGTGAATGGGTGATAAGCCACATGGGTAGTCAGTCGCCAACCCACGTATGTAGCCGGGTGAAGGAAGAGATGCCGCTCTTTTTTCCCCCCATTAACCTTTACTGCCATTTAAACAATACGCCTTGTTTAAAAAATGTTTCTTGGCAGCTTATAATGTATAAAAATTGCGCCTCACTCTAAGTGTTTCCGACCATTGTGCTAACTCATATTTGTTACAAGGACTTCTAGACTATATTTGTTAAGGGGTTGAAGTTTAATTGCCGAGGCTGGCATCAAAGAAGCAAAACTCACTGGATGTTAAGAGCGATACTTCTTATTCTTCTTCTGGTCCTTCAGGTGGCTTAGCTACTTCGTTATATCTCATAGAAGTAGTGTTACTACTTTACAGAACTTCACTATTTACATTGGTTTGGGTTTTTTTTCGAAGTCACTTTTTTTCCTGTGACTTTTTTTTTCAATGACTTTTCCCACTCACCGACTATCACACAGTCATATATCGTGACTTTTCACACAGTCAAATACCGTGACTTTCCACACAGTAAAAAACCGCGACTTTTCACACAGTCAAATACCGTGACTTTTCACACAGTCAAATACCGTGACTTTCCACACAGTCAAATACCGTGACTTTCCACACAGTCAAAAACCGCGACTTTCCACACAGTCAAATACCGTGACTTTTCACACAGTCAAATACCGCGACTTTTCACACAGTCAAATACCGCGACTTTCCACACAGTCAAACACCGTGACTTTTCACACAGTCAAATACCGTGACTTTTCACACAACTACGTTTTTTATGTAAAACAGACACACACACAGACACACACAATAAAGAATGCAAAAACTGAAACTTGAAACTCGCAGCTCGTTAGTATCATTATTGTCTTTTGAGCAATTTCACAAAGTTAATATGGTGCACGACGACAAGCAGACGTGAACGGGCCACACCGTCTTATCGCGTGTCCCGCAAGGCTGCACCTGAACTTCCGGCAAGTTGATTTTATGCTAATTGGCAGGCCGTTTTACTCGGACCAATCATTTACCGTTTAATCTGTCACCTCCCGTCATGACTGGCCGGGGAGATTTGAAGCCTGCCGAATGGTCTGTGTGCCGAAAGCGGCCATTTCCCTCCACACTGCTAATGGAGGGCTCGGCTCGGTAATTGTTGCCTACAGACGGCTGTAAACTATGGCAGAAATCAATTTGTCTCGTGCAGGACGACATACGGCTTTCTTCAGGGGTTTAAAACTCGATCAAAATAGAAACAAATATGGCTTCCTTTAAAAGCTTTTAAAAGGCTGTTTTTTTAAAGGCTTCAAGTAATGACTGACAGGGAGAAAAGGTGTTTTTTGTTTTTTTTAACTTCATCTCCTGAACAGTTAATTTTTTCACTTCTTTTTTTTATAAATATTTTAATTTTAAATTTAAAGCCGTGCATCTCTTCTAATATGTCGTTGTACCACATCCATTGCTACCACATCCATTGGTACCAAATTCCTTTCTACAACATGTGTGCTACCACATTCATTGCTACCACATTCTTTGCTACCGCAGACATAGCTACAGCATACATACTACCTCATCTTTGTCCCACACATTCATTGCTACCCCCAAACACTGCTACCACATTCACAGCTACCACATTCACAGCTAGCTGCCATGTCCTTGCCACCACATACTTTCTACCATGCCCTTGCTACCACGTCTTGGCACTACGTATATTGCGACCACAAGGGGGAGCTAGATACGTTTGGGGAGAGGGAAGGGGGTGAAGGGTCGGAGATAATTTTTTATTAACTTTTTTTTTTTAATTAAAAGTGTAATAACGTCTTCATATTTAAAAAAAAAAAAAAAAAAGATTAAATGTCTTTGCACTCTTAATGTTATGTCTTGTAACAGGGGTCCACAAACTTGTGATACCATTGTGCCCCAGTAGGAGTTGGCATTCATCCAGCTTGCCAACAACCTGTGTGTCTACACCTTCGCTACCATAAATTTAAATATTTTTCAGGAATTATATGTTTTGTCTAAAGCGTCCCGTTGGTTGCCGAATTAAGTCTTATGATGTCTTGCCTTATGATGTCTTGCCTTATGATGTCTTGCCTTAAAATGTCTTGCCTTATGATGTCTTGCCTTATGATGTCTTGCCTTATGATGTCTTGCCTTATGTCTTGCCTTATGATGTCTTGCATTATGATGTCTTGCCTTATGATGTCTTGCCTTATGTCTTGCCTTATGATGTTTTGCCTTATGTCTTGCCTTACGATGTCTTGCCTTATGATGTCTTGCCTTATGATGTCTTGCCTTAGGATGTCTTGCCTTATGATGTCTTGCCTTATGATGTCTTGACTTATGATGTCTTGCCTTATGTCTTGCCTTATGATGTCTTGCCACCTAAATCAGTTTTTTTTTAATTTAAAACTTTTTGCAGCACCTCACTCCATTTTGATTTTAAAACATTGCCCCCCCCCCTCAACACCCAACTAATTGTCAAAATGTATATCCCGCATATACCCCCCCCCCCCCAAAACACCCCAACCTGACAAGATAAATAATACTAATAAAAAGATCAGTAAACCGGATTTTCTGGGCCTTCCCGCCACCCAGACATCGTGATTAAGAACTCTTGATCCTAGCCATTATATGTTTCTAGACTTTGTGAACATAAGGTGTCTCATGCAATCTGCTGCCCCACCAAAGACCTGGGCACAAAATAATAAAACCATATCATTGCACCCGCCAAATAAAACGTAAATATCTTTGGTGATGCAGTCCATCGGGGAGTCTCATGCAGACATCGGGGAGTCTCAAGCAGACATCGTGGATTCTCCTGCAGACGTCGGGGAGTCTCATGCAGACATCGAGGAGTCCCCTGCAGACATCGTGCAGTCTCCTGCAGACATCGGGGAGTCTCCTGCAGACATCGTGCAGTCTCCTGCAGACATCGGGGAGTCTCATGCAGACATCGGGGAGTCTCCTGCAGACATCGGGGAGTCTCCTGCAGACATCAGGGAGTCTCCTGCAGACATCGGAGAGTCTCCTGCAGACATCGGGGAGTCTCCTGCAGACATCGGGGAGTCTCCTGCAGACATCAGGAAGTCTCGTGTAGACATCGGGGAGTCTCCTGCAGACATCGTGCAAAATCCTGCAGACGTCGGGGAGTCTCAAGCAGACATCGGGGAGTCTCCTGTAGACATCGGGGAGTCTCCTGCAGACATCGTGGAGTCTCCTACAGACATCGGGGAGTCTCCTACCGACATCGGGGAGTCTGCTGCAGACACCCAGGAGTTGACAGGTTAAAATGAACGGTGCATTTGAGACATTTCAGTCGCTCTTTGACTTCTAAAACTTAATCAGTTTTATGGTCAGAATCGCAAACCAAGGCAAGTCGAGATCTGTGTACATATTTATACATCTCGTCCATTCGTCCACACTATGAGGATTGGTGAGCAAAAAATAAGATTAACAACTAATCTAATCGACCGCCCCCCCCCCCTCGCCCCGCGATAATCCCAGCAATAATTTGGTCTGTTGTCTCAGTGTCTATGTAAATCACATTCCCTCTTAATCTGTCAGCAGGCCGATCTCTGACATATGAGTCCCCCCAGCTGGACGACACGCGGGAGAGGTTCCCTTTATTTACACACGGAATCACCGTGCGTTGTTGTCACATCAGATCTGTGTCATGCCTGGCCGAGTGACAGTTACTGGGTCACGCCTGGCCGAATGACAGTTAATGGGTCATGCCTGGCCGAATGCCAGTTACTGTTCAGTTTGACGGTCACTTAAAGATGTCCATTTTATGTGCGCGGCGTTCGTTTTGGGGTGAATTCTCGGCATGCCTACCTGGTACCCTGTCCGCGATTGTTCGCCTCCCCCCCCCCCCCCCGCACTCTCCCCCAACACACAACTTATGATTTAGTAGCTTGACATCTCAAGTTCTGGGAGAAAAACTAACGAAAAGATTTGTCTTATTATAAGTCACAGACAATTAAATAAGTTGTAAACCATGGCATTTGCTGCAAATAGTAGAATACATTTTAATAGTAGTAGTATTTGTTCAATCTTTATTACATTTACATTTACATTTAAGTAAAATTCTTTTATTGATGTTTGTCTGAATATATTACGATACAAATCAAGATAATGATTGTGGAAATAGTGTGGCAAATTAAAAATTATACTTTAATGGAAAATGTAACAGTATGCTATGCAAGCAATTTTACATATCCTTTCAAGCTAATTGAACATATCCTATGAACAGTGCCGTAGCGAGGGGGGCAAGGGGGGCATCATGCCCCGGGCGCTACTCACAAAGGGGCGCCAAATGGTATATTTTACATATAATATTGTATGGTTTTCGAATAGGGGGGGGCGCTAAAAAGGTATTGTGCCCCGGGCGCGAGTTTAGCTCGCTACGCCACTGCATATGAAGGCAATTTAACATATCCTTTGAATGCAATTTAACATATCCTTTGAATGCAAATTAACATATCATTTTAATGCAATTTAACATATCCTTTGAATGCAAATTAACATATCCTTTGAATGCAAATTAACATATCATTTTAATGCAAATTAACATATCATTTGAATGCAAATTAACATATCATTTGAATGCAAATTAACATATCATTTTAATGCAATTTAACATATCATTTGAAGGCAATTTAACATATCATTTTAATGCAATTTAACATATCATTTTAATGCAAATTAACATATCATTTGAATGCAAATTAACATATCCTTTGAAGGCAATTTTAACATTACGGTCCCGTGAGGATTTAATGTTAACATTATCCCATAAAGGTAATTGTCAATTTTATAACAGTTTCAGGACTATTTAATCTTAGCATTACCCTTTGTTGAGCGCAATGTTAAGATTATACGGCAATTTTAACATTACGCTAGGATGGCAGTTTTAATATCATACTTGGATGGCAATTTGAACATTATACTTGGATGGCAATTTGAACATTATACTTGGATGGCAATTTGAACATTATACTTGGATGGCAATTTGAACATTATACTTGGATGGCAATTTAAAAATTATGCTCAGATGGCAATTTGAACATTATACTTGGATGGCAATTTGAACATTATGCTCGGATGGCAATTTGAACATTATACTTGGATGGCAATTTGAACATTATACTTGGATGGCAATTTGAACATTATACTTGGATGGCAATTTGAACATTATACTTGGATGGCAATTTGAACATTATACTTGGATGGCAATTTGAACATTATACTTGGATGGCAATTTGAACATTATGCTCGGATGGCAATTTGAACATTATGCTCGGATGGCAATTTGAACATTATATTTGGATGGCAATTTGAACATTATACTTGGATGGCAATTTGAACATTATATTTGGATGGCAATTTGAACATTATACTTGGATGGCAATTTGAACATTATATTTGGATGGCAATTTGAACATTATATTTGAATGGCAATTTTAACATTATATTTGGATGGCAATTTGAACATTATACTTGGATGGAAATTTGAACATTATATTTGGATGGCAATTTGAACATTATACTTGGATGGCAATTTGAACATTATATTTGGATGGCAATTTTAACATTATATTTGGATGGCAATTTTAACATTATACTTGATTGTCAATTTTAACATTATACTTGGATGGCAATTTTAACATTATACTTAAATGGAAATTTTAACATTATACTTGGATGGCAATTTTAACACTATACTTAAATGGCAATTTGAACATTATACTTGGATGGCAATTTGAACATTATGCTCGGATGGCAATTTGAACATTATGCTCGGATGGCAATTTGAACATTATATTTGGATGGCAATTTGAACATTATACTTGGATGGCAATTTGAACATTATATTTGGATGGCAATTTGAACATTATACTTGGATGGCAATTTGAACATTATATTTGGATGGCAATTTGAACATTATATTTGAATGGCAATTTTAACATTATATTTGGATGGCAATTTGAACATTATACTTGGATGGCAATTTGAACATTATATTTGGATGGCAATTTGAACATTATACTTGGATGGCAATTTGAACATTATATTTGGATGGCAATTTTAACATTATATTTGGATGGCAATTTTAACATTATACTTGATTGTCAATTTTAACATTATACTTGGATGGCAATTTTAACATTATACTTAAATGGAAATTTTAACATTATACTTGGATGGCAATTTTAACACTATACTTAAATGGAAATTTTAACATTATATTTGAATGGCAATTTGAACATTATATTTGAATGTCAATTTTAACATTATACTTGGATGGCAATTTTAACATCATTCCTGGATGGCAGTGCTAAACTTACTCTCTGACTGCCATGTTAAAACTGTACATGGATGGCAATGTTAACATTTAACTGTACGGGAAACACCTCGGTCACAAATAATGACTGTCTTTATTCTCCCAGCGGAAATATCTAAGTGAATATATCTGTTCTAGTTTAGTTCAGATCGGAGAAGGGGTGGGCAGTGGGGACAATAATAGCCCCAAACAACATTGCCTGTTGAGCTGCGTATGGAGACACGTGTGGTCGACAAATTAGACATTTGGTTGTCAGCGTAAGCCAGGTGACACGGGACATTACTGTAAACAGAACTTTCCGTTAGGGCTGGTTCCATACCTCATAATGTGGTGGCCCCTGATCGGAGGAAACTTGATGCTTGACTTACAGTTTCACCAGCAGTCGATTTGTTGGATACGAAATACATGACGTCATCTCATCATATTCTACGGCAGTGGCTCTCAATCATTTTGAAGTCGGAGAACACTAAAGTTTGATTTTTGCGCTGAACACTTACAATACAGTATTATGTTATTTTAATAGATATATTGCGCCCTTGATTTAAAAAAGTTTGCCCCCCCCCCTTTTCGCTTAAAGCTTATGTTGTATTGTAAGTGTGTTTTGTGCAAAATATGTATATATATATCAGAGTTAAGTTTTTGGGAACATTTCCGTCTTTGCTTGTCTCTTTCATAGTAAAGCTGTTTTTGTTTTTTTTATTGCACTAAATTTGTCAGTCGATGTAAGAATATTTTCGTTCTTTCCTTGCATACTTATGTTGACGGTACTTAAGTAAACAAGAGCAATGTACTGATATTGACAGTATCAAAGTACACAAGAGCAGTGCACTATTTTTCCACACAAAAAAAAACAGTTTGTTATCGAATGCCATGTCTTAAAACAACTTTAAAGTTTGGCATAGCCTGAAAACCACGAATCTTGTACGAATCTCACTGACGTCATAGCAATGTTATTTTTTTTTTTTTACAAAAATCGAATCAATAAATATGATTATTGGAAATGAGCTAAGTCATTGGTTCTCAACCTTCCTAATGCCGCGACCCTTTAATACAGTTCCTCATGTTGTGGCGACCCGCCAGCCACAAAATTATTTTTGTTTCTACTTCTTAACTTCAGAGTATGTGTGTTTTCAGATGGTCTTAGGCGACCCCTGGGAAAGGGTCGCGCGACCCCCGAAGGGGTCGCGACTCACAGGCTGAGAACCGCTGAGCTAAGTAAATCACATTGATTGCTCATAATTAAATTGTGAACTGTACAGTCACACAAGCACACACACACAAATGCGCGAATGGAAACTTAGAAATAGAATTACAATACCATTCAAACTGTCTTGAGCTTTCTTTTTTCATGGAGGAACACTTAAAGTAGCTTCGCTGGAGCACCCGTGTTCTGCTGAGCACGGACTGAGAACCGCTGTTCTACAGAACAGCAACAACAATAATAACAACAACAACAAGACAAATGAAAGGTGTGTTTCGTACATTTCTGAATTTGGTATCGATTATCCACTACCCGAGTCGCCAATTTTATATATTTTAGATGTGTAATTAGCGAATATTAGAATAACGGTTACTTTAACGTGTTCGGTTTCAACACTTTGTGGGCCATACTACAAGCTACTCACTTTTACGTGTTGTTATATATGTACTTGTTGTATTCTTTAAAATAGGGGCCATTTTAGTCCCGCAAGACGAAATTTTGCGGTCCGCTATTTACAGCAAAGTTTAGTGTTAATGCGGCCCGCACGTTTTGCATATCTCTATCTATAATGTGACCCCCGGCGACAGTTTCAGTCGAATCTCACCGACCAGTCTAATCTGATATTTATGTTTGTATATATTCCAATAGGTTGGACGTTGATTGTAATGGTATAAAGCCTTTTAAAATCGGACTAAACGTTTTTATTTGATGGCATTTTATAAGACAACCAATGCAGACTATTTTATATGTATATATTTAAAGTTTTAAAAAGTCAGTTAAAAGAGTAATGCACAGGGATTGGGGAAAAAAAGGGGGGGGGGAGTATTGGTGACCAGGGCCCTTAGTTAACTATTCACGGGACCCGGTTCCTGCGCGTGCCAAAATTACAATTCTGTCAAAGAATTTTTTTTGTTGAACTCTAGTCGTGCCGCCACGATTCTATTTTTAGAAAAAAACATGGCGCCCCATGCAGCTAGCTCACTTGACATATATGACAGTTTACATTGCACTGACATGTAAGGACCTGGTAATGACGTGTAAGTAGCCCTCATGCTGTCATTAAGATATCCCATGTTTGACTTCGCGGCGGCCCACCGCGAGAGTTATCTGTACAGCGTAGACTCCCATGTTAGTCAGAGACTGTTTGCTGCCCCCAAGTGTAATTTATTCACGAGGGCACTCCACCCAGGTACCCAGCTGTACGCCAGAGTCTAATCACTCCGAGCTCGCGCAGATCAAACACGTGACGGCCGAGCAAACTTTGATTTTAATTAAAACTAAAGGCCCCCGTACGCTTTAGGTCACAAGATGGACATAAATTACGGGTCAAGTGTTGGCTGGGCGGCCAGGTGATAATCTTTAGGTATGTGGCTTTGTTTCTGGGCCAGTCGGTGGTTGTATTTTTCTCCCTGGCTTGTCTGTGGACTTTTTTTGTGGACCTGTCTGTGGGTCATTCCGAGGCCTGTCTGTGGGTCATTCCGAGGCCTGTCTGCGGGTCATTCCAGGGCCCTGTCTGTCGATCAATCCGAGACCCTGTCTGCGGGTCATTCCGAGACCCTGTCTGCGGGTCATTCCGAGGCCCTGTCTGTCGATCATTCCGAGACCCTGTTTGTGGGTCATTCCGAGACCCTGTCTGCGGGCCATTCCGAGGCCCTGTCTGTGGGGTTTTCCAAGGCATTGTCTGTCGATCATTCCGAGACCTTGTCTGTGGGTCATTCCGAGGCCCAGTCTGTGGGCCTGTAGAAGACAAGTATAATCACACTGACTTTATGAAAAGTCATGGTCTTACATTGCTGGCTGGTCAATGAACGATTGTAGGAAGGAAAAGTCACGGGGGAAAAAGTCACAATATAATGTTTCATATACATTTTTAATATAATTATACTTGTAAGTAGTCCGGCTTATTTGAATCATGCTTCGATTCTTGCTTGGGATTTAATATCTCCATAATGAATAACTTCTCAAAATAATGAATACCTACAGGACATAATGAATCAATGATTGCTGTAATGGTTAATGAGATGATTAAAAATGTCGGGGGGCGCGGGGAGGGGGGTCTCAAACAGTACTGGTATACGAACACCCGCAAAAAAAGAGAGAAGAGCAATTTGACAAATGTTGCAAAGGGCGCTGAAAACCAATTTGGGGAATGACGTGGAGAAGGGCGTTGGTTATATCATGAACAGGGCGTCAGTTATAGCAGGAACAGGGCGTCAGCTGAAGCAGGAATATGGCGTCAGTTATCACAGGAACAGAGCGTCAGTTATAGCAGGAACAGAGCGTCAGTTATCATAGGAACAGAGCGTCAGTTATCGCAGGAACAGGGCGTCAGTTATATCATGACCAGGGCGTCAGTTATCGCAGGAACAGGGCGTCAGTTATAGCAGGAACAGGGCGTCAGTTATCGCAGGAACAGAACGTCAGTTATAGCAGGAACAGAGCGTCAGTTATATCATGACCAGGGCGTCAGTTATATCATGACCACGGCGTCAGTTATAGCAGGAACAGGGCGTCAGTTATAGCAGGAACAGGGCGTCAGTTATAGCAGGAACAGGGCGTCAGTTATAGTAGGAACAGGGCGTCAGTTATAGTAGGAACAGGGCGTCAGTTATCGCAGGAACAGGGCGTCAGTTATAGTAGGAACAGAGCGTCAGTTATAGCAGGAACAGGGCGTCAGTTATAGCAGGAACAGGGCGTCAGTTATCGCAGGAACAGGGCGTCAGTTATGGCAGAAACAGGGCGTTAGTTATAGCAGGAACAGGGCGTCAGCTATAGCAGCAACAGGGCGTCAGCTGAAGCAGGAATAGGGCGTCAGTTACGGCAATTAAACAAGATGGAATCACAATCAGGACGTATGTGATAAATAACGTCCTACACTTCACTTTGCTTTGTTACTTTAATGACATACCGATAACAATCGTGAGTGCAGCTAACACCATACAGCAACTGAAATGATTTATCGGTCGTTTTGTTCTGGTAAATGTCATTTTTCACAAAGGGAAAAAACCCACCCAACACAGTTAACTTCATATTAGGACACACCACGGTTAACTTCATATTAGGACACAGTTAACGTCATATTAGGACACACCACGGTTAACTTCATATTAGGACACAGTTAACTTCATATTAGGACACACCACGGTTAACTTCATATTAGGACACACCACGGTTAACTTCATATTAGGACACAGTTAACTTCATATTAGGACACACCACGGTTAACTTCATATTAGGACACAGTTAACGTCATATTAGGACACACCACGGTTAACTTCATATTAGGACACAGTTAACTTCATATTAGGACACAACACAGTTAACTTCATATTAGGACACACCACAGTTAACTTCATATTAGGACACACCACAGTTAACTTCATATTAGGACACACCACAGTTAACTTCATATTAGGACACAACACAGTTAACTTCATATTAGGACACAACACAGTTAACTTCATATTAGGACACAACACAGTTAACTTCATATTAGGACACACCACAGTTAACTTCATATTAGGACACACCACAGTTAACTTCATATTAGGACACAACACAGTTAACTTCATATTAGGACACAACACAGTTAACTTCATATTAGGACACACCACAGTTAACTTCATATTAGGACACACCACAGTTAACTTCATATTAGGACACACCACAGTTAACTTCATATTAGGACACACCCCAGTTAACTTCATATTAGGACACACCACAGTTAACTTCATATTAGGACACACCACAGTTAACTTCATATTAGGACACACCCCAGTTAACTTCATATTAGGACACACCACAGTTAACTTCATATTAGGACACAGTTAACTTCATATTAGACAAAACACATGCAAGCACTAATGAGCTTGTTAAAAAATCTCTAACCCCTCTCCATTCCAAACAGCACCTCTCTCCGTTCAAGCCAGCACCCCTCTCAATTCCAAACAGCACCCCTCTCCATTCCAGCCGGCCCTTAGTTATCTGACTAACCAACTCTAATTGCGCCTCTCGCCTGCGACTGCCCCTCCCCCCACAGTCAACACTGGTCCAGCCCTTCAAGTGTGGGCCTCACATAGAGGTAGTTTGTATCACAATGCAAGTCAAAGGGGGGTCGATTCCTCGTATCAACATGTTTCACGTCCTACTAAAAGCCTTGTTTCAATTCTTTCCGGCCACATGAATCATTAATGGCCACCTCCCAAACCCTTTGTCTCAAGGCGTCCACGTCTCAAGTTGTGCACCGATACCGTGTACACATAGTCCCGCGCATTACACATTGTGTGCCAATATCGTGAACACAGTTCAACGCCTTCCAGATTTGTGTCCACATTTCTACGACTTAAATAGCGTGTACAAATGTTGCTCATTGACTTATATGTGCGTACACATTCACGGGCATCATTATCATGTACACATAATTTGACTTCACGCTGTGCACTAGAATATATAGTTACTCAAATCTGTACTTAACGATATTACCACATTTCTAAACGCTATAACTTCAGTGTTCCCTTCAGATTGTTACCATTCTATGTTTGTGTTAGAGAGTATCACTAAACCACACCCACTTCTACTATCTACTCCTCGTGACATTTCATGAGCGCGCTCTCCGTCTTGTCGTATAGTTTTACACTGTAGCTTACAATATCTATGAGGAGAAAGTGACTAGCTCTTAATATCAATACTACTCTTTATACTTTGAGAACGTTATTAACGTGCTTTTTTTTTATATAGTATCTTCATTGTTTATGAAGCATAGATCATGAGACAACTTCCTATAATAATTTACTTTAAGCACACACGAGTACCATTGGAAGCTCCTTGCCTGTAAATCTGTTGATTCCGAGCAGTAAATAACATTTTAGACCAGGCCTGCACATCTAAAAGTGTATGGCGGGCCGTAATACTTTATGAAAAAAGAAAGAAAATAAAACATTGGGGGAAAGCTGTTAAGAAAATAATAATAATAAAGAACTTTCTTTACTTCGCGGGCCGCAAAGTGGGTGCTGGCGGGCCGTATGTGGTGCAGGCCTGTTTTAGACCATATAAGTGACAGCTGTCGGGAAAAGTTCAGGAAATAGTTATTATTTTTTTTTTAAAATATGCTTGACTGTGTGTAACATGTGGGGAAGTCTGATATGAACTCACTGGAACAAAGGAACATTATACGTTAGAAGTAAAGGTCACGTTTTCTTAGTCTGGTATGTAATGGGGCAACTGTCACTATATGACAAGGCCGACCAACACCACCTGACGTACACATTACAACTAATTTTCCCTCGGTGTGGTGTTGAGGATTGCACTAGGTACACTTACAGAATAAATATCTGGTCAATTTTTCATTGAAAAATAATAAAATTGTCAGCTACAGGAATCACAGTTCGTCGGTTTTACTAGTAAACCTGGGGTAAATCAATTAAGACAAAAGAGTAAAAACGATATTTGGAGTGATACAGCATATCTCTTTAAAACATTTTATTTCTTTTTTTAAATATATGATTTGTATAACAAGATACATTTCTAAAGATGCAGTTGAATGTTGTTTATCAATACTAATAAGAAAATGTGTACAAGAGCTTAAAAGCGAATTTGTCTTTCTGAATAAAGCGTATACAAATCAGTATTTTTGCCAGCCCGCTGACATCTGTCTTTGGGTTGATATGCAACCCAGTATTTTTGCCAGCCCGCTGACATCTGTCTTTGGGTTCATATAATTGTAATGTAAACTAACTTATTATCGTCTTGAAAGCTATCTTTTATTTCCAGATCTATGTTATAAGACACGCCTCAATACGTCATGCGATGGTGTTTTTTCTGCCAAAAGTGTTTGAAACGTTTGGTTGTTGGTTTTTCAAATGTGTCGCGTAACATCGTCTGAACAGTAACACAGCAAGATGTCGGCAAGTGTGTGCATTCTTGATTTTAACAACAATGCTATCAACCAAGTAACATGCCTCTTGGGTTTTCGCGTGTATTCATTATTTCCTAAACTGATGACGGCTTCTTCTTTATGTAGAAATCTCAGTGAAGGTTTCTAATAGCTTTTGTGACAAATGACTGTGTTTTTTTCACAGATGAATGTGTTTTGTGACAAATTAATGTGTTTTGTTACAAATGACTGTGTTTTTGTAACAAATGACTGTGTTTTTGTGACAAATGAATGTGCTTTGTGATAAATGACTATGTTTTAGTGACAAATGACTGTGTTTTTTTCACAGATGAATGTGTTTTGTGACAAATGAATATGTTTTGTGACAAATGACTGTGTTTTTGTGACAAATGACTGTGTTTTTGTGAAAAATGAATGTGTTTTGTGACAAATCACTGTGTTTTGTGACAAATGACTGTGTTTTTGTGACAAATGACTGTGTTTTTTGACAGATGAATGTGTTTTGTGACAAATGAATATGTTTTGTGACACATGACTTTGAGGCAAAAATGACATCATTTTTTTTAATTTTCATACTGTGCATGTATCTCTCCGCAAAAAACAAAAAACACACCTGGGACCAAAATTACCCAGATTTTATTTCCTTATTTGGAAACATATCCATTGTAATAGTTATTCGACTTTATCTCGAGGAAAAAAATGATATTTTTTTTGTAACTGTCAAAACTATCCAAGCATAAAATGGCTGCACCAGCTCCACAGATGTGATGGATCACCAGTCGGAATGATCAAGAGCTCCACTAAGGAGAAGTCAGGGAGACTGGTGCTATGGGCCAAATTCAAATTTAGGTTAAGGTAATGCGAAACCAATCCATAGAATATAATGAAAAAAAATCATTTTTTAAAAAAAAGGAAATGCTCAAAATGAGCGGATATGTTGCGGCTTTACATTTAAACGAATGTGGCATTTACGAGTCTAAACTGTTAGATGTCTGGCATTGGGTCCAGTGCTATAGAACAAGACATTGGAAGGCATTGGGTCCAGTGCTATAGAACAAGACATTGGAAGGCATTGGGTCCAGTGCTATAGAACAAGACATTGGAAGGCATTGGGTCCAGTGCTATAGAACAAGACATTGGAAGGCATTGGGTCCAGTGCTATAGAACAAAACATTGGAAGACATTTGGTCCAGTGCTATAGAACAAGACATTGGAAGCATTGGGGCCAGTGCTATAGAACAAAACATTGGAAGGCATTGGGGCCAGTGCTATAGAACAAGACATTGGAAGCATTGGGTCCAGTGCTATAGAACAAGACATTGGAAGCATTGGGTCCAGTGCTATAGAACAAGACATTGGAAGCATTGGGTCCAGTGCTATAGAGCAAGACATTGGAAGCATTGGGTCCAGTGCTATAGAACAAGACATTGGAAGCATTGGGTCCAGTGCTATAGAACAAGACATTGGAAGCATTGGGGCCAGTGCTATAGAACAAGACATTGGAAGCATTGTGTCCAGTGCTATAGAGCAAGACATTGGAAGCATTGGGTCCAGTGCTATAGAACAAGACATTGGAAGGCATTGGGTCCAGTGCTATAGAACGAGACATTGGAAGCATTGGGTCCAGTGCTATAGAACAAGACATTGGAAGGCATTGGGTCCAGTGCTATAGAACAAAACATTGGAAGACATTTGGTCCAGTGCTATAGAACAAGACATTGGAAGCATTGGGGCCAGTGCTATAGAACAAGACATTGGAAGCATTGGGTCCAGTGCTATAGAACAAGACATTGGAAGCATTGGGTCCAGTGCTATAGAACAAGACATTGGAAGGCATTGGGTCCAGTGCTATAGAACGAGACATTGGAAGCATTGGGTCCAGTGCTATAGAACAAGACATTGGAAGGCATTGGGTCCAGTGCTATAGAACAAAACATTGGAAGACATTTGGTCCAGTGCTATAGAACAAGACATTGGAAGCATTGGGGCCAGTGCTATAGAACAAGACATTGGAAGGCATTGGGTCCAGTGCTATAGAACAATAAATTGGAAGGCATTGTGTCCAGTGCTATAGAACAAGACATTGGAAGACATTTGGTCCAGTGCTATAGAACAAGACATTGGAAGACATTTGGTCCAGTGCTATAGAACAAGACATTGGAGAAGACATTTGGTCCAGTGCTATAGAACAAGACATTGGGTCCAGTGCTATAGAACAAGACATTGGAAGGCACTGGGTCCAGTGCTATAGAACAATAAATTGGAAGGCATTATGTCCAGTGCTATAGAACAAGACATTGGAAGACATTTGGTCCAGTGCTATAGAACAAGACATTGGAAGACATTTGGTCCAGTGCTATAGAACAAGACATTGGAAGGCATTGTGCCCAGTGTATCTCTATTTTTAAGAAAAGACTTGGCACATAATAACCTGACATCATCCTTTTTTCCAAAAATACTCGAATGCTCCTATGGCTCATATTTGAGCGACACGCCTACACTCTTCAGTCGACACACTACTGTGTCGCGAAGCACAGTTTGGAAGGCATTGTGGTAGCGATTGTCAGAATTGGAATGAAGAGCTCCGGAAGTAGGACCAGGGAATATTTTTTCGAATGACCACAGCTCTGTCAGAGACGGCATTTCATCTCAGGACAACTGCCCGGACCCCATCTGGTCATCTGACAGTTGGCTTCCTCCTCTCGATGTGGTCAAGCGATGAATCACTTGAGTCGCCGGAAATAGCCGTGTGTGTCAGGACTCCTGAGTCCCCCGCTGACTCTACAGCTGACACAATCTCAGAAAAACCTGCACGTGGCATGTCAGGAATTGTTGTGTCAATGTCACGTGACTAATGTACAACTGCTTTTACGCTAATTTGTGTACAAACTGTGTACAACTACTAATTTCGAGAAAACGCAACTTTTCAGGTAGAAGACAACCACATACATATGCATGCACAAACGCGCATGCGCGCACACACAAACCATTGAAATTGTAAATTTAGTATTAGCCAGGTTTATTTTCCTGACAATTTTTAATGAATCATGCACAATAACAATATCTTAAATGTAAATGCACTTCTACTCAACTGACCACTTCTACTCAACTGAGCACCTCTACTCAACTGACCACTTCTACTCAACTGAACACTTCTACTTAACTGACCACCTCTACTCAACTGACCACTTCTACTCAACTGACCACTGCTACTCAACTGACCACTTCTACTCAACTGACCACTTCTACTCAACTGACAACTGCTACTCAACTGACCACCTCTACTCAACTGACCACTTCTACTCAACTGACCACTGCTACTCAACTGACGACATCTACACAACTGACCACTTCGACTCAACCAACAACTTCTACTCAACTGACCACTTCTACTCAACCGACCACTTCTACTCAACTGACCACCTCTACTTAATCGTTCACTTAACAGAACAATATCTGTAGCCTCTAGGAGTCTGTGTCAATGTTCTCGTGTGTTATGCCCACCCAACATTCCTATCCCAGATCCTTTTCTTGTGTTATCGGTCTTATCTTCTACTCTCTCGTTCTCCTCCTACCATTGCTGAGTCCCATCTCTGTCATCCCCCCCGGTGACTTTTTCCTTAGAATGTTTTATCTGATACTACCCTCGCTTTCCCCTCGCGGCCTGGCTGAAATTCGTTTCTCTGTTAAATGTTGCGGTCATTCTCCAGCATGCGGTCGTTAATTAAGCCAGGTCATAACTAGCCCACCCCTCCCCCATTTCCTCCCCCCTCCCGTTATACTTGCTCATATCTGCTGGCCTGGTTTAACGAGCATCCCGTCCATCGACTATTGTCTGCGGGGACTGACCAGCGGAGATGACCGCTGTCCGCAGAAATGTCAGTGAACTGAGAAGAAATAGCCTGGGACCAGAAGGCATGTCTTGTAGAATGTTTATCATATATCCCTGGGCGGCACACATTGACAGGAAGAACTCAATAACGCGGCGCTTGGCACCATGCAAACATTGTAAGGACGTTTTGGAAGTCACAGAGTCCAGTGCTATAGAACGAGACAAGGTGATTCCATGTTAACCCAATTAAGTGGACGTCGGTCAATGACATGACATTTCTTGCATAGATCACAACATTGAACTAGGGCAAGGTGGACCTATATATTTACAATTGTAGGCTTTTACTTTTATAATAGAAAAATGTAAATGTTTTTTTAATGGAATCCATGACAATATTTTCATATAATTAAAACACACATTTTCTTGTAGATATTGAGGACCTAGTTACTGTTCCATTACTTTTTACTAAAGACTAGTTGTCTTTCATTACCTGTAGCCGACTTAGTCGTTGAACCATCTCCCCCCCCCCCCCCCCACACATACCCCCCCGGGACATGGACATGCTCATTTATTGACAGCATAGTTGTGTTTTAAGCAAAATAGATTTTTGTTTGTTTGTTTGCCTGTTTTGTGTGATGTCAAATTATAAACCAAAAAAAAAAATTAAATGTCATCAAAGCAATAACCGTTCTGAAAGATGTCAAAAAGGCAAGACAGATTTGTCGAATTGTTAAATAATTATAAACTATAAATAGACCCCGAGTTGTCTCTACAAGTTGAACACGAGAATACTCTACCCTTGACTAGCGGACCCTCTAATGACTTCACACATGGGAGGTAATGATCCGATGCCGAAATGACGAGGTGAGCACAAGAGTTATTGGTCATTTCGACCCTCGAGCCAGGCTCGTGATGTGCTGTTTATTTCATTGCTCGGGTCAGTGGACGCGTCTGATATGTCACGTGTAGCCAGCATAACTTAATTAGTAGAAGCCATTAATTGACCAAACAGTCCGGACATGCATAATGAAGTCTGCCTATAAACTAGCTCTTCAACCATGCACCCCTGGACCCCTGGACCTTAACGACCGGCGGGGCGCTAGCCTTCCTAACTCCTCCCGTGGGACGAGAACTTATCATTGGCATTTATAGACTTGTTGAGTCTTCCATCATTTACTAGTGTAAAACACTGTCCACAACTCTCTGGTATTCTGTACTAGTGTATAACACCGTCTCTATAATACATGACAACGTTGAAAGTGTTGCTGATAGCTTTTATGTCAGCGTTCCCCAAATGGTGGTCCACGGACCGGTATCGGTCCGCGAACCTTACGTTGCCGGTCCGCACATCAATATTAGCAAATAAGGCAAAGAAAATAAATAAATAAATCTATCACCGGTCCCTGGTCCCTTGTCGAAACTTGGTCCCTGCTTCCCCCCCCCACCCCCACCCCCAAGTCAGAGTTCCTGAGAGTGGTCATGTATTGATAACAAAATTTTAAACAATAGACTTAATGATAACCCGTCAATTTCCATCTCATTATGTTTACGTCTTGAAGTTTGACTTTGATGTCAAAGAATTATGTTCAACTTACGTCTTTAACTCTCGTGAAAGTCTCGGCTTCTTAAGAAGAAGAGTCATCTTGAATAGCCTCGTCCAAAACCGTTTCAGCTCTCCAACTATACTCTCAAGACCCTACTATAACCGGATTTTCATTAATCTCTAGCCCCAGACATCAAAGTCCCGCAAACATAATTAGACGTCATTAACAGAATAGGGCCCCTTGTCCAAGTGGACACATTTCGGTAAACCTATTGTGCCGTCAGCCAAGTGAAAGTTTTCGCTTTGCGATCATCTCGGCGGCCGCCCCATTGCCGGCCTCCATGGCACGGATCATTTACCTAAGGACTTGTGCTGGGGAAAGTCCTCGAACCCACTATGCGTACACCATCTGCCATTGGTGAAGTTGTACGAATGGAAGGACTAATCTTTACCGATTAATCAACATTTCTCTGTAACATTTCCAAACACCTCGGAGCTTGTCAGACCAAAGTCGATGTTGAGTTCAACTGGAGGAAATAAATTAATGTTATCGAAAAAAAGTTGTATAATAATAACGATAATGTTAGACCGGCTGGTTTAAGCAATCAAAAATCTGAGCAATAAAAATTTGATTATCAAAATGCAGTGTTAAGCCTTGTCAGAAATAACTCAAATCATCAACGAATTAAAATAAAAACCCGTTCGTCTATTATTGATTATATTTCTTTTCAACAACGTCGGCGACGTCGGACATTTTACTATTGTGTTGCAAACTCAACATTTGGATTTGTGTTAAAATGTAATACTATTATTAACCGACTATTTGGACTACTCTATTTGTTGAGATACGTTTGGGGGGGGGGGGGGGGGGTGGGCAGAGTTAACACCCCCCCCCCCCCCCTAAAAAAAAAAAGTCTGGAGTAAGGTGACACGTTCATTTCTTTTTTAAATTTGATTCAGGACTTAAGGGCCTAACTATTTTGCACTACCCCGATCGTCGTCTTCCCGGCAGACGTTACGGTCCAACAATCAGCAATTATACTCTCCTTATCTAAAGCGCTAGTGGGGCGTGGCCGTGTTTGTTTCTTCATCTGGTTTAGAGATTTCGCCTCGACCTGCCATCCAAATCGACTGTCTGTCCAGGCGTTCATCAGTCGGTGCACCAGGTCGTGGTTCTGACGTTAAATCTTGCAGGCGTCCACACACATCAGCAGCCGAGTTCATCCACGTGATCACTCGTCTGGTGAAAACGCATTCAGTTTCCGAATGTAGAACGACAGGCAGACTTTTGCTGTGACTGTATCTTAAGGAATTTTAGAAGGGGAAAAAATGGCCAATATTTTGTCAAATTTCAGTATATGCGTATGAACCTGACAAACAGTCGTTTTCGAAAGTCACTTGGTTTAGTGACCTACAGAGAAGTCACTTGGTTTAGTGACCGACAAGTCACTTACATTCCATCAGACAAATAGACAACTCTGTAGATGACAACTTTTCAAGGATTTTTTCTGAAATCACGAGATTAATCGCAATAAAGGTCATCCCTTTATTACGTCATCACTTTCTGCAATCCTCATTACTGCCAAGGTCATGGAATATGCAAAGACACGTGATAGGCGCACGCGCGTTAGCGTATTTTTGTTTTCGACAAATTGATAAATCTCTGTCACGTGGTCTGACCTTGGACCACGTCAAGTATTGATGTGTTGATTCGACAAATTGATAAATCTCTGTCACGTGGTCTGATGTTGGACCAACTCAAGTATTGATGTGTTGATTCGACAAGAACATTTATTGAGACACTGGAAACATATCGAGCCGAGCATTTGAAAGCTAACGCCTCCTCTGTCACGATCATTCGAGAATTCTGACCTCCCCGAGACCCCACTCTGTTAATCATGCTCGCGGTAATTAGCGCCACCTATCTGACGGTGTTCTAAAGATAGAGAAATTGAGACTCCTTCACATTTTGTTGAAACATTTGTTTATCAAAAACACGTTACAAATGTTTGGTTTTTTTAAATTGAAAAAACTGGTATAAATGGTACGATGAACTTTGTGATACAACTGGCTATATATCCATCACTGTATTCTTTTTGGACATTTAGTTGGACATATTTGGTTGGACATATCGTTGGACATTTAGTTAGACATATAGTTGGACTTTTAGTTGGACATTTAGTTCGTCAGTTAGTTGGACATATTTGGTTGGACATTTAGTTGGACATATTTCGTTGGACACATAGTTGGACATATTTTGTTGGACATTTAGTTGGACATATAATTGGACATTTAGTTGGACATTTATTTGGACATTAAGTTGGACATTAAGTTGGACATTTAGTTGGACATTAAGTTGGACATTTAGTTGGACATTTATTTGGACATTAAGTTGGACATTAAGTTGGACATTTAGTTGGACATATAGTTGGACAATTAGTTGGACATTTAGTTGGACATATAGTTGGACATTTAGTTGGACATTTAGTTGGACATTTAGTTGGACATTAAGTTGGACATTTAGTTGGACATTTAGTTGGACATTAAGTTGGACATTTAGTTGGACATTTAGTTGGACATTAAGTTGGATATTAAGTTGGGCATTTAGGTGTACCTTTGGTTCGACATTTATTTTGGATATTTAGTTGGACACTTATTTGGACATTTATTTTGGATCTTTAGTAACTCATTACACTCAGACAGCTCAAAACATCCGCCACACTTACGATGCATGAGCTACAAATTAACCCCTCACATGCACACCCACCCCCGCATCTCCGGGATACTACTTGACAGTATTTGTATTAACACGTTGGCATTTATTGTCTTGTCAAACTTACGCTTGAGATTAGTTTATAAACATGGTCATTACCTGTAGCGATATGTTTTCTAACAGTTCAATAAAAAATCATCTCATCCGCACATCCCCACATCATACCCATGAACCCCACATCACAACACACACATAAAACCCACATCAACTCACATCCATGACCCCCTCCCCCACACAAACACACCCACATCAAATCGCACCCATGACCCAAACATCACGAACAATACCGCATTGCAACCATTCACACATCTCTTTCCCCACACCCCCCACCCACAGCACACCCACCCCTCGTGGCACTGGTCATCTAATAAAAGTTCCCCCGTCATCTGGTCACTAAAAGCCGGTCGTCCTCAACAGGGTCATTTTTTCCGGCCACTGCTAATGGTCACTTAGGAATGTGTGCTCACTCGAGACATGTAATAACCGAAGGTGGGATAGCGGATAGGAATCGGTAGGAGCGGATGGAGATGCAGAGGGAGAATGATCAGGGAAGGAGGTGCAGAGGGAGAATGATCAGGGAAGGAGGTGCAGGGGGGAGAATGATCAGGGAAGGAGGTGCAGAGGGAGAATGATCAGGGAAGGAGGTGCAGAGGGAGAATGAGCAGGGAAGGAGGTGCAGGGGGAGAATGATCAGGGAAGGAGGTGCAGAGGGAGAATGATCAGGGAAGGAGGTGCAGAGGGAGAATGATCAGGGGAGGAGGTGCAGAGGGAGAATGATCAGGGAAGGAGGTGCAGGGGGAGAATGATCAGGGGAGGAGGTGCAGAGTGAGAATGATCAGGGAAGGAGTGCAGTGTAAGGAGGAGCCGCGAAGGAGGTGGCCGTGGAGCGGAGCTACATATTTATTCTGACGTCATCTGAAGCTGCACTGATTTGATAAGCGATCTGAAAGCTGTAGTTTCTCTACGAGAAATGTTCGGCCACCATCTTGTACTTGTACAGGATATTGAATAATCCCATAGAATATGTTCGACCACCATCTTGTACAGGATATTGTATAATCCCATAGAATATGTTCGACCACCATCTTGTACAAGATATTGTATAATCCCATAGAATATGTTCGACCACCATCTTGTACAGGATATTGTATAATCCCATAGAATCAAATTTTGTAGCTTGGCAATGAATTAATCAAGAAAATTGATTTTTTTAAATGAATTTTTTACACGTTACACAAAAAAACATGAACTGGCGTTGGCTACTTCATACTATAAAACATGACTCGCATACAATTAACTTACTTGTATGTTTTTTAAATTAATTAATAGTTAATAGACATGAACACTATTTTTAGTTAAAGTAATGGCACGCGAATTCCGTCCCAAAAAATTGCTTTGTCCTCCCCCCCCCCCCCCACACCACTCTTTTTATTTACACATGCGCCTCTGCATTGTTGTAAAAGCTTCTGGTCAGATATAATTTTTGTTTCTAAAAAGTGGGATTACGCCCCTGTACTGCTAAAAGTGATCGTTTCCCCCATTGATTACATTTGATGTGTATCTCGTGGAATTGTTTCCCGATCAATACCCGACCAAGTCTAAAAACTAAGTCACCACAGCGCCGACACTGACAAGTAGTGGAGCAATACATATTTTTACAATGAACCCAGGCTATCTCTCCTCTATATTGTATTAACGTATGTCATGATTTCACTCTCGCACATTTCCCGAAGCAGAGCCCAGCCAAGCATGGAGTGTGTCACGGCGCACCAAGTATTTGATGGGTTAACTTTCCCTCGCTATTATGTACGTTAATCCCGTATTTACCACGGGTAATCCTCGCTAAGCCCCTTTAATCCCCATCCCCCCACTTTCCAATTAGATCGTTTTCAGCGATACGTCTCCCAGTGGGGCTTGCCGACGTCATCGGACTTTCGAAAGTAATTAACGTCAGTTTTTAGTGACACATATGACAGTGCAAGGTACTGTTGACATCTAAGTTATGGTCCTGAAACATAGTGTCAGCTGTGACCCTACAATCTCACTGGAAGTGCCTTGTAGTCTGTGAACTGTTGACAAGTCAGAGTAGAAAGGTACATAGGTATACATTGTTTATGACGTACACTTCGGTTAGCTTTTATCACACAGACCTCGAGCTCAGTGTTTTTTTGCCGAGTCAACGATTACAAATTAACATTTCATCATTTTTTTCCCTCCATAGTTCACAGTTTTAGTCGGGAAACATACAGAGTACTCTCAGCGACCCCCATCATAAGTAATCAGTAATAAGTAATCTTTAATAAGCAATCTTAAATAAGCAATCTTGAACAAGCAATATTTAACAAGCAATCATTAACAAGCAATGTTTAAGAAACAATCTTTAATAAGCAATCTTTAATAAGCAATTTTTAATAAGCAATCTTTAACAAGCAATCTGTAATAAGCAATCTTTCATAAGCAATCTTTAAGAAACAATCTTTAAGAAGCAATTATTATTATTATAAATATTAAATAAATTTATTATAATATTCTTTGTCTTTTATGGTTCAGGGGCGTGGAAAAAAAGTTAGATGGGCGTATATAATCTGAAGGATGTTTATCCTTATTTCTCAAAATTCAAATGTAAACATCTAAACACGGATAGTTCTTTAAAAAGTGGAAAGTCTTATTTACTAGCTGCTAAGTATAAATTTCAAGGGCTTTGGCGTATTTTTTTCGTGGCGATACAATATCTCAAAGCCTACGAGAGAGTTGCATTACCTAAATGTGAAGTTTAATAGATTTTAAGACTTAATAATAGGCGGCAGCGGGTAGCGCGGCATGGCTTCCATTTTTACCCCAGTAACACCGGGCTAAATTTTCTAGTAATAGAAGAAGTGCTTTCCGCTACAAAGATACATTTCATTATCATAGAACCAAGCCCGTTACATCAGCAAAGATTTCATACGGGGATCTAATAACCCCAAGTCTTAACGGGAATCAAAACATACAACCAAGAAGAAATGTGCGACAACGTTTGATATTACTGACATGGAAAGTAACCTTTGCTTGATGTCACCACAGAAGTGCCCCCACCCCATCCACCCCCGTACGACCAATTATTAAACTCACCCCCCCCCCCTTTTGCCACCAGAAAGTGTTACATGGAACATGTCGCCTGACCTCTAGTTGACATTCCGCCCATTGTGTTGTGGTATGTGATCATCCCAGCTCTAGCAACAATCCAATGAGTCCAATCAAGGTAATGCTATCAGGCTTATCACGGCACGGAGCCGGCCATCCTCCACAGACGAGGGGCTAAATAAGACCCAGTGCATTGGGGAGAGGAGTTGGGGAGGGAAGTTGGGGAGAGGGGAGTTGGTGAGGGGGTGGCTATCAGCCATTTCTTGGGTCCATGATAAAACAAAACAAAAAATGGAATTTGTAAACATTTTAGTTTCATAGGCAAAAAAACAAATGTCTTTCATATGCCCAAAGACGGAATTTCGACAACAACAAGGTCTCGCTTGGCCTATAACCAAGTTCTCGCTTGGCCTATCACCAAGTTCTCACTTGGCCTATCCGCAAGCTCTCACTTGGCCTATCACCAAGTTCTCACTTGGCCTATCACCAAGTTCTCACTTGGCCTATCACCAAGTTCTCACTTGGCCTATCACCAAGCTCTCACTTGGCCTATCACCAAGCTCTCACTTGGCCTATCACCAAGCTCTCACTTGGCCTATCACCAAGCTCTCACTTGGCCTATCACCAACTTCTCACTTGGCCTATCACCAAGCTCTCACTTGGCCTATCACCAAGTTCTCACTTGGCATATCACTATCTTTTCTACGAACTATTTATTAGAGTTCGTATTCAAATCCTTGCGTTTTAGCTAAATAGCGTTTAAAATTTATATGAGAAGACAAAATATATTATTAGGTAGTGCTTGATAGCAAATCATTTATATTTACAGTTTTGAACAGGACATAATCTGCGATGGATAAACGGTAACGAATTCGGTTATTCCCACTCAACTGCGTGGTCCGCACTAACACTATCCGGCACATGACACACCACATTTACGGTCGGCGAGACGTCCAAACACTGGCCACAATCTTAACAAGGAAACCTTTTTATGACACCCCTGCCGCCCCCAGGCACGGACCTTAACTCTCCATGTAGCAAACTTATGAATGCCATGGCTTGCGGGCCTTCAACTTTCAGCATGAGCGGACCCTGAGAGTGGACCCTGAGAGTGGATGTATCTCAAATTAGCACTTGGAATATGATCCAGATTTCACGTCCACTGCCTCCGCCAAATATGGCTCATTGTTGGACCCCCACCCTTCCTCCTCCAACCACTGCCTCAGACAAATATGGCTGATTGTTGGCTCCCTCTCCGTCCAACCTCTGACTATTCATGTGTTTGTTGAACTGTCCCCGGATACCACAATACATCTTAAATGAAACCATTTGTCTTGTGTTGATTTTTTTATCAACATAGTATAGTCAGTAACGAAAGACGATGGAAAGACGAGAGTTGCTAAAATAACATCCGGATAGTACATCTCTGTTTGTGTAGTAGGTTCATTTTGTCTGTGCAATAGACCCATTTTGTTTTGGGAAGTAGATTCAGGTTGTCTGGCAGTACGTCTATGTTGTCTGTGAAGTAGGTCCATTTTGTCTGTGTAGTAGTCCATGTTGTCTGGAAAGTAGATTCATGTTGTTTGGGGAGTAGGTCCATGTTGTCTGGGCAGTAGGTCCATGTTGTCTGGGCAGTAGGTCCATGTTGTCTGGGCAGTAGGTCCATGTTGTCTGGGCAGTAGGTCCATGTTGTCTGGGCAGTACATCTCTGTTGTCTGGGCAGTAGGTCCATGTTGTCTGGGCAGTCGGTCCATGTTGTCTGGGCAGTACATCCCTGTTGTCATGGCAGTAGTCAATGTTGTCTGGGAAGTAGATTTATGTTGTCTGGCAGTAGGTCTAGTTGTCTGGGAAGTAGATTCATGTTGTCTGGGTAGTAGATCCATGTTGTCTGGTAAGTAGTTTCATGTTTTCTGGGCAGTAGATCCATGTTGTCTGGGCAGTAGATCCATGTCGCCTGGGAAGTAGTTTCATGTTGTCTGGCAGTAGGTCTATGTTGTCTGGGCAGTGGATCCGTGTTGTCTGGGCAGTAGATCCCCGTTGTCTGGGCAGTAATCCATGTTGTCTGGGCAGTAATTCATGTTGTCTGGGAAGAAGATGTTATGTTGTCTGGGCAGTAGGTCATGTCGTCTTGGCAGTATGTCCATTGTCAGATTAAAATGTGAGAATTGTTAGGATTCTGCCTGTGTCCCTTGCATTGTCATGGCGGATTTGAATCATATAAACTTGTCGTCAGATTGAATTTGTCCTTTGTTGACTGTGTGTCGCATAAACTTGGTGTCGCATACATCTGGTGTCATATAAACTTGGTGTCGCATACATCTGGTGTCATATACACTTGGTGTCACATACACTTGGTGTCACATACACTTGGAGTCATCACTTGGCGTCACTTACGCCTGGTGTCATATATACCATGTTAAAACAAGAGCTACGGCGTTGTAGTCGCAAAAGTCTGTTTTGTCTAAAGTCAAATCCCCGACCTTTAGCGTCAGTTCATGCGATCAAATTCCGCGTCAAATTGTTGTATGAACGCACTGTTTTGTATGTGGTTTCTTTTTTTGGGGAATTTGATCAAATAGTAATTTGAAAGTTGTGACAAGACTTGATATAGGAATTGCATCAAATGCTTGAAGGAAAATTTGGCCATGTGAACCGACCCTTCCACTGACAAAATTTCCGGGAAATGTGTCATGAAATGATTTTATATATTTGACATCATATATTTGAAATCATAGTTTAGACATAAAATATTTGACATCATATATTTGACATCATATATTTGACATCATATATTTGACATCATATATTTGACATCATATATTTGACGTCATATATTTGACATCATATATTCGTTTAACTATAAAAACGAACAGCATCATTTGGTCAGCTCTAAGATTTATGACAGCGTTTATCACAACCTAAATGATTGCGTCATTGCAGCAATGGCGACTATAAGTGATAAATTCACACGCATTCTTTTTAGACTTTGGTTGGAAACTGGTTACAACATAGATCTCAAGCACAGGGGAGCTATAAAAAAAAAACGACATCGGGTAATAAGGGAGGGGGGGGGGAGAGACTGCAATCAGGTTAGCACAATAGGAAATTAGTAACAAAAACAATAAGGTTAACTAAATAAATAGAGTATCACAGTAGTCACGGGAATGGAAGCAATACTACTTAGTTTAAACGACTTTAGATGAAAACTCGAAACATTCCTCCCTCAACCACCTTTGGGTAAAAAAAAAAATTGTCTTGACCGGGCCGAGGCGGGGGCAAACTTTTATCACGTGTAGCCACATAAAGTAATATTTGAATAAATTACAGAACCAAAGATTTCCTGGTCCAAGTTGCTGGTTTTCAATTAGGTGTATAGAGTTGATTTGATTATTACTTCCATTTATTTTATTTTTTTTGGTGACGAAACTTAAGATTAAGCTGAGCATGCTGTTTGTGCTCGTGTCTGACCCAGTCATGTGAACCAATGAAATCTTTCAACTTGATAGCTTCAGTTAACGAGCCCTCGAGAACGCCTCGTCGAACTGCTGTCCCCCGCAAAGTGACCACGGGGCGCTACCCCGTGAAAATAGGCACAAGTGAGGTTTCCCGCCCCTGCTCACCCGAGTCTCCTTAATGGTGGGGGCATTAACGGTCACTGCTGCCTCAATCAATGGTCTTGGATTGGTCAGATCTAAAAGCATGTCAAGTAGACATGTGTGTGTGCGGGGAAAACAAAAAAAGGGGGGGGGGGTTGCTGACTTTATCATTATTTACAAACTCTTGTCTTCGAAATCAAATACGACACACTAACCGTTTAAAAAGTATTGTCAAAGACATACAGCCATATGTCGAGACCACGCACAAGACTTGCGTGCTAGGCCAGACATCTATGCAGATACGAAGGAAGGCCGGTCTCAGTATGTGTGTATGTACGTCCGCTCAAGCCGTCACTCCAGTGAAGCGTAGAGACACAGTAACTTAACAAGTAATTAACTTGGCCATAGGATGGTGAAAGGGCAATATAAAATACAGAAATCAGGTGTGTTATCATTTAAAAGACAGATCTGTATAACACGTTTGAGTTGATCACTTTCAGATATTGGAGTCTGAATAATTAGACTGACATGTAGACTCAAGTTTGTCAATGACATGTAGACTGACGTTTGTCAATGACATGTAGACTTACGTTTGTCAATGACATGTAGACTTAAGTTTGTCAATGACATGTAGACTTAAGTTTGTCAATGACATGTAGACTTAAGTTTGTCAATGAGATGTATACTGAAGTTTGTCAATGACATATAGACTGAAGTTTGTCAATGACATGTAGACTTAAAATTGTCAATGACAAACAGGCTAAAATTTTAACAACAAAAAAATGATTCTATTCTTTTAGGCAAACCCGCTACTTTTATAATTTGAGTTCTATTATTGTTTGACTGTTCAGCTTGCATGGCGATACGTCTGCCCCCCCCCCCTGTTAAAGTGGTGATATTCCCCGAACAACATCGCTGCCCCCCTGTTAAAGTGGTGATATTCCCCGAACAACATCGCTGCCCCCCTGTTAAAGTGGTGATGTTCCCCGAACAACATCGCTGCCCCCCTGTTAAAGTGGTGATATTCCCCGAACAACATAGCTGCCCCCCTGTTAAAGTGGTGATATTCCCCGAACAACATCGCTGCCCCCCTGTTAAAGTGGTGATATTCCCCGAACATCATCGCTGCCCCCCTGTTAAAGTGGTGATATTCCCCGAACAACATCGCTGCCCCCCTGTTAAAGTGGTGATATTCCCCGAACAACATCGCTGCCCCCTGTTCTCACCAAATCCGAAGTCTGCCCAAACAAATTACGCCTGCCAAATTAAAACAAGATTACTGCCCGTGTAGACGGTCACGCCTGACTGAGTCCTAATACTTTTCCTGGCCTGTACTCACACGACCCCCGTGACCCCGGAGATATGCATGGACTCGCGCGGTGAAATTAATAACTGATCATAACTGCCAGAGATAACAAAAAGGGGGGGGGGGAAGGTCCCCCGAGCTGCAAGTCACGTGGGGCGCGGATGTTGTCATCACGCCATAATTCTATAGTACCTTGGCATTACCCAGGGCTGACGGAAGTGACGCCATGATGTTGTTGACATGTTTGGGCCGGACAGTTAACACGGAGTCGCAACGAGGTATAAGTTGGGATATGTAGGGATATGTAGGGATATGTAGGGATATGTGGGGATATGTAGGGATATGTAGGGGTGTGTAGGGATGTGTAAGGATATGTAGGGATATGTAGGGATATATAGGGATATGTAGCCTATCTGGAAAAAATCCAGTCAAATACATGGTATATACTTTGATATAGAGTGGCTTCATATGATCGATATATTTCTAGTTTAATTTCCTGTTTACCAAAAATTTAAAAAAATGTATAAAAGTACTCCGGAATTCCATAAGCACGTCATTGTAGTACTAAAGTCTAACATTCTACAGCAGATGAAAGTAGCACAGATTACATTACATAAACAGATGGAGGTGATGCAGAGTTGAATCCAATCAAATTATTATAAGATGTTAAAAACGTGTAGTCCAGTCTTAGGTTTCACTAGCGGCACAAATGTGCAGCGACTCCTCCGCGTAGTGAGACCAGAGTTGCCTCAGGCCTTCCAACCCCCCAGTGCATGATGCCCTCACTAAGTTACTCTTGCAACAAGTGAAGTATCTCACCAACACCAGGCACAGAGACATTGCAAATCCCATCTTGCAAATCCCATCTTGCAAATCCCATCTTGCAAATCCCATCTTGCAAATCCCATCTTGCAAATCCAATCTTGCAAATCCCATCTTGCAAATCCCATCTTGCAAATCCCATCTTGCAAATCCCATCTACATTCATAGGAGCCATAATGATCAATAAATTGATCGTGGGCCCTAAATATATAGAAGAAGAAAGAGTTAACGAAAACAACAACTCATTGGGCTTGTTGGGAAACCACTTACATTTCCCAGCTGCCGGCAATAATTGCACGATCTGGCATGGCATCCAGTGTGTCGTATTATTTCTTTAAACTCGTCCCGCGATAGAAAACAGGACGAATTTTTAAGCAGACGAGAATGTTTACTCTTCATCACCTGTAATTTGAAGGAAAACAAATGATCAATTCATGTGTTCAATAATCACACACACAATGCAGGTGAGTGCCACGCATTGCAGGTGAGTGCCACACATACAGGTGAGTGTGGCACATACAGGTGAGTACCGCACAAACAGATGAGTGCGGCACATACAGGTGAGTGCCACACATACAGGTGAGAGCCACACGTACAGCTGAGTACCACACATTGCGGGTGAGTGCGGCACATACAGGTGAGAGCCACACATACAGTTGAGTGCAGCACATACAGGTGGGTGCCGCACATACAGGTGAATGCCGCGCATACAGGTGGGTGCCGCACATACAGGTGAGTGCCACATGTGCAGGTGAGTGTGAGTGCCGCACATACAGGTGGGTGCCGCACATACAGGTGAGTGCCACACATACAGGTGAGTGCCGCACGTGCAGGTGATTGCCGCACATACAGGTGAGTGCCGCACATACAGGTGAGTGCCGCACATACAGGTGATTATTGCACATACAGGTGAGTGCCGCACATACAGGTGAGTGCCGCACATACAGGTGGGTGTAAACCATTGAAAAGAAGACCAAAATATTTCGTTCCCCCCCCCCCCCTTTTCCCCCTTCTCTACCTGTCGGTACAAAAAAAAAGGATATTTTTTTTCATGTTTAGTTCCTGCCATTTGACTATCCAAAGATAAATGCAACAAACAAAAAAAAAAAAAAAAGAAGAAAAAAAGAAAAAAAAAATTTGTGAAAGTAATTTGCCAATGACAGATGTGACACATTTTTAACATCAATATTTTGTCTGTAGCTTGAATAAAACAAAAATTGATTTAAATAAAATCGTTATTGGCATTTCATGTTTCTCCTCGCACGAACGTGTTAGATTACCTTGGCATTAATGACATTTATGTCATGGCATTTCAATGTGGCATAAATGGGTAAGAAGGGAGAGAAGTTGTGAGCTTGATATAGCATGACACAGGAGAGACAATTTTTTAGCTTCGTATAGTAAAACAAAGGGGAGACAAGCAGTAGGCTGGAGAAAGCAAGACAATGGGGGAGGCAAGCTGTAGTCTGGAGATAGGAAGGCAAATTTGAGGACCATCGATTCTGGAACATCCCAGACAAGTGGCAACAATGTCAGATCAATGGATCATTGTTATGTACACCAATCAAACTAGCTTCCGGGGGAATAGTTCAGTCAGCGTGGATAGATGGCTGGAAATAGTGAGGTGGCAGGAAATAGTGAGGTGGCTGGAAATAGTGAGGTGGCTGGAAATAGTGAGGGGGCTGGAAATAGTATAGTAGCAAGGAATAGTGAGACGGCTAGAAATAGTGAGGTGGTTTGAAATAGTGAAATCTCTTGAAATAGTGAGGTGGCTAGAAATAGTTTTGTGTCTATAGAAACAGTTATGTGGCTGGAAATAGTGAGATAGCTAGAAATAGTGAGATGGCTAGAAAGTGTGAAACGGCTAGAAATTGTGAGGTTGCTAGAAATAGTTAGGGGGCTAGAAAGAGTGAGAAAGCTAGAAATTGTAAGGTGGCTAGAAATAGTGAGGTAGCTAGAAATAGTGATGTGGCTAGAAATAGTGAGGTGGCTAGAAATAGTGATGTGGCTAGAAATAGTGAGGTGGCTAGAAATAGTGATGTAGCTAGGAAGAGTTAGGTGGCTAGAAATAGTGAGGTAGCTAGAAATAGTGAGGTAGCTAGAAATAGTGAGGTAGCTAGAAATAGTGAGGTAGCTAGAAATAGTGAGGTAGCTAGAAATAGTGAGGTGGCTAGAAATAGTGAGGTGGCTAGAAATAGCGGAGTGTTTTGCGGTTATTTTTCGTATGCTAAAGAAATATCGCCCGGTTAAGAAGTTTAAAATGAGTCATGGCGTTGACAGTTGTCACATCGCTGTTAAAAACAACATCATCCTTGTCAATTTTGTCACGGGCTTTGTCGCCGATCAACACTTGTTTGGCAACTGGTTAACACACGTGGTGAGGTAGGGTGGAGTGTGTGCACTTAAAGGCTGAAGAGTGATATGTCACTGAAAGCAATTTCCCGCTATAATCTGACATTTCCGTCGTCTGCAGCGTGTCATGACCCTGCATATAATCTTATAGTAGACCAGTCTGTCAGAGACGATTATACTTGCTGGTCAGTCTCATGATTTTACTTGCTGGTCAGTCTCATGAATATACATCCAGGTCTCCAAGGTCTGTGTCGCTGTACACACCTGTACGGCACTTACCATCGGCATCATTAACACATACTTCTGTGTATCAGACTTCAGGTGAGGTGATTGATCTCTAGTATTGACAAAATTCCTCGTTCATATGAAGTGTGAGACTTCCTAGTAACTAGCATATGCGCCAACTTAGGTGGTATTTACTCTCACAGGGTGTCAAGTTGGCAACATAAGAACCCTTGAGAGCAGTCCGGGGGAACATCGTGGCATCCAGGGCCATATCCAATTTTTAAGAGCAGACACATGTCTGAATGGTTGTTCAGTAGCAGCACCGTTGTGCGTTCATCTTCGGACTAATGCTGTGTAAGTTGTGTCTCTGGGAATTCCCGACGGCACACAAACAACACGCCAAACATCATAACACCTTTTCACTTCCCCTAGACAGCGGTGAGGCCATGACAGGCAGTTCGGGTGCATAAAAACAAGAACTCATTACAGGAACTCTTCCTTCCTGCCAAAGACAATAAGGGACTGGCAAAGGCTTCCTAAAGTAACAGTTGAGGTGACTACATTTGACACATTTGCGTCTATTGTCTCCTGTCTTCCATCACCCAGTTCATCGCTGAGTACTCCTTGCAACCATGCACAGTTACATCGCGAACCCCACTGAAACACAGGAGCCAGAATGATCAATACATTGATGGTGGGCACTCAAAAATATAGAAGAGGAAGACACACCTTCTTGGTACCGGAAATGGCCCGAAATGCGTGTCTTCTACAGTACACAATCTCAGTAACACATCTATTACACAATCTCAGTAACAGCCCGTGTGTCACAGCCCGTGTGTCACAGGCCGTGTGTCACAGCCCGTGTGTCACAGGCCGTGTGTCACAGGCCGTGTGTCACAGGCCGTGTGTCACAGCCCGTGTGTCACAGCCCGTGTGTCATAGCCCGTGTGTCATAGCGCGTGTGTTTTAAGCCTGTTTACTCCCCAATTTTTCCTTTACTTCAGCGTAGCGGTGTGTCAACTACGCCTTTCCCCCATTTTTTGTGTTTGTTTTGGTATTTATGTCACCGATTAAATGTGTAGTGCTGCACCAACCCCATCCCTTTATTGCTTGGTAAAAGGTCGTTTACGTTCTATTTGTGCTAAAACTTCTACAATTTCTCTCATGGAGCGCTCTAACTTACTCCCTATGTACAAGCCGGCACAGTTCCCAGCCGGGGAGAGAGTATTGCTATTTGTCCTAGACATTTACGAGACGTAATATTCTTACAACATTTTTATCTTTATGTGTGTTTGTGTGTGTGCTTGTGTGTGTGTCTGTGTGTGTGTTTGTGTGTGTATGTCGGTATGTGTGTGTAGGTGTCTAAGTGTGTATGTGTGTGTTTGTGTGTGTCTGTGTCTGCGTTTGTGTGTTTGTGTATGTTTGTGTGTAGGTGTGTTTGTGTGTGTGTGTGTTTGTGTGTATGTGTGTGTAGGTGTTTGTAGATGTGTGTGTGTGTGTCTGTGTTTGTGTGTGTGATCAACTTTTTGTATCTTTCAAGAATTCTACGTTTCCCCTTGCTGTAAGTCAAAGTTGATATAGTTTTTATTTCTCTTTGATAATTATTTTTTTTTTATATCTAAAAATTGAAAGTTCATTTTAATTGAATTTGTGAGGTCAGTGTTTGTAAGGTCAGGGTTTGTGACATCAGGGTTTGTGAGATCAGGGTTTGTGACATCACTGTTTTGACATCATGGTTTTCGACATTAGGGTTTGTGAAATCAGGGTTTGTGAGGTCAGGGTTTGTAAGGTCAGGGTTTGTGACATCAGGGTTTTGACATCATGGTTTTCGACATTAGGGTTTGTGAAATCAGGGTTTGTAAGATCAGGGTTATTGAGATCATGTTAATATCTGAACGGAGTTCATCTCTCAGCCCTCGCTTGACTTCACATCCCCCACGAGGCTTATCACCGCGTCCCCCTGCTCGTGGTTGAATTGAACCGTGTGATTGGTGGCTATCTGACCCCGCGCTAGATTGGTTTACAATCTGGACTGCCAAACAAGCCCGTGATATTTGCTTCACAGCAGTCACACGCTGTCACACGCTGTCACACAGCAGTCACACAATGTCACAAGAACTGTCATTGGGACATTCATGACTCTGCACAAATTCGTAGCCTGCCAAAAACGTTTTTCCAAGAGTTTATACAAATCCATTGCAAGTCGAATAAAAACTAAAAATTGTGTGTGTTCGACTCCATCCTGTGCAAGATATCAGACGAACCCAGTGGCATAGTGAGGGGGGGCAAGGGGGCATCACGCCCCGGGCGCTACTCACAAAGGGGCGCCAAATGGTATATTTTACTATAATATTGTATGGTTTTCGAATAGGGGGGGGCGCTAAAAAGGTATTGGGGGGCGCTAAAAAGGTATTGTGCCCCGGGCGCGAGTTAAGCTCGCTACGCCACTGGACGAACCATGTTAGTCTTGCCCCGGGCGAGCAACCAAGCGTTGTTTTTTTTTTTAATGTATTGATTTTTATCAAGAAACGATCGCTATTTTTTTTTTTTTTAAATTCTGGATTTCTCCTCTGCTGGTTTGACAGCGACATTCACACCTGCTAACTCATCAGTGGTTGGTCCGTGGACACCATGTGATACCAAACATAATGATGTGTGATTTATAGACAGGAAATTGGTCACATCACACTCTGGTGACTCTATTATATAATAAAACAAGGGGATGGGAATTATATTGATGCAACCGGTGGCACTTTTTAAAGCTATGCGAATAAAGGAATGCACCGACTCAAGAAGTTACCAGCCGTGTCTGCCATCATATTACCAGCCGTGTCTGCCATCATATTGCCAGCTGTGTCTGCCATCATATTGCCAGGTGTGTCTGCAATCATATTGCCAGCTGTGTCTGCAATCATATTGCAAGCTTGTCTGCCATCATATTGCCAGCTATGTCTGCCATCATACTGCCAGCTGTGTCTGCCATCATATTGCCAGCTAATTCTGCCATCATATTGCCAGCACAAAATATTGATGTCAAGAAAGAACAGATTTCAGACTTAACAAAACACAAAACTGTGGTCGCAATCATTGCCATCTTTAGACAACTGTGGGGGTGGGCGGTGGTATGTAATAAGGGCTTGGTGTTTCTGTGGTCGCGTTGGTTACATTAACAGCTACTAAAATCATCTCTTACATATCATACCATTTCAATATCTACTATTTCGATCCCCACCATTTCTATCCCCACCATTTCTATCCCCACCATTTCTATCCCCACCATTTCTATCCCCACCATTTCTATCCCACCATTTCTATCCCCACCATTTCTATCCCCACCATTTCTATCCCCACCATTTCGATCCCCACCATTTCTATCCTCACCCTTTCTATCCCCACCATTTCTATCCCCACCATTTCTATCCCCACCATTTCTATCCCCACCATTTCTATCCCCACCATTTCTATCCCCACCATTTCGATCCCCACCATTTCTATCCCCACCATTTCTATCCTCACAATTTCTATCCCCACCATTTCTATCCCACTAGAAACTAGTTAAAATAAACAATGTCAAACACTTATGTGTTTTAACTAATTTCTATTTCTTGTCGTATTTTAATTTGTCCCGTCTGCTGAGAAAGGCTCTTGGCCGAGACGGTCTTCTCTTATGGTCCTGTCTTTCGATGCATGCTTCAACATACCTTGTTCTACGATATCCCCACACTCTATTATCCTCACCCCTACTATCCTCAAACATTCTATCCTCACCCTTAATATCCTCACCCTACTATCCTCACCCTACTATCCTCACCCTACTATACTCACCCCTACTGTCATTACCCCTACTATCCTCACCCCACTATCCTCACCCTTCCTCCTCACCCTACTATCCTCACCCTACTTCCTCACCTTACTATCCTCACCCTACTATCCTCACCCTACTATCCTCTCCCTACTATCCTCACCTCTACTATCCTCACACTACTATCCTCACCCTACTATCCTCAACCCTACTATCCTCAACCCTACTATTGTCACCCCTACTATCCTCAACCCTACTATCCTCACCCCTACCGTCATTACCCCTACTATCGTCACCCCTACTATACTCACCCCTACTATCCTCAACCCTACTATCCTCAACCCTACTATCCTCAACCCTACTATCCTCACCCTACTATCCTCACCCATACTGTCATTACCCCTACTATCCTCACCCCTACTATCCTCAACCCTACTATTTTCACCCCTACTATCCTCAACCCTACTATTGTCACGCCTACTATCCTCAAACCTACTATCCTCAACCCTACTATCCTCAACCCTACTATCCTCGCCCCTACTATCGTCACCCCTACTATCCTCAACCCTAATATCCTCAACCCTACTATCCTCAACCCTACTATCCTCAACCCTACTATTGTCACCACTACTATCCTCAACCCTACTATTGTCACGCCTACTATCCTCAAACCTACTATCCTCAACCCTACTATCCTTACCCCTACTATCCTCAACCCTACTATCCTCAACCCTACTATCCTCAACCCTACTATCCTCACCCCTACTATACTCAACCCTACTATCCTCAACCCTAATATCCTCAACCCTACTATCCTCAACCCTACTATTCTCAACCCTCCTATTGTCACCACTACTATCCTCAACCCTACTATTGTCACGCCTACTATTCTCAAACCTACTATCCTCAACCCTACTATCCTCACCCCTACTATCCTCAACCCTACTATCCTCAACCCTACTATCCTCAACCCTACTATCCTCAACCCTCCTATTGTCACCACTACTATCCTCACCCTACTATCCTCAACCCTACTATCCTCAAACCTACTATTGTCACCCCTACTATCCTCAACCCTACTATCCTCAACCCTACTATCCTCAACCCTACTATCATCAACCCTCCTATTGTCACCACTACTATCCTCACCCTACTATCCTCACCCTACTATCCTCAACCCTACTATCCTCAAACCTACTATTGTCACCCCTACTATCCTCAACCCTACTATCCTCAACCCTACTATCCTCACCCCTACTATCCTCAACCCTACTATCCTCAACCCTACTATCCTCAACCCTACTATTGTCTCCTCTACTATCCTCAACCCTACTATCCTCAACCCTACTATTGTCACCCCTACTATCCTCAACCCTACTATCCTCAACCCTACTATTGTCTCCCCTACTATCCTCAACCCTACTATCCTCAACCCTACTATTGTCACCCCTACTATCCTCAACCCTACTATCCTCAAACCTACTATCCTCAACCCTACTATCCTCAACCCTACTATCCTCAACCCTACTATTGTCACCCCTACTATCCTCAACCCTACTATCCTCAACCCTACTATCCTCAACCCTACTATCCTCACCCTACTATCCTCACCCATACTGTCATTACCCCTACTATCCGCACCCCTACTATCCTCAACCCTACTATTGTCACCCCTACTATCCTCAACCCTACTATTGTCACGCCTACTATCCTCAAACCTACTATCCTCAACCCTACTATCCTCAACCCTACTATCCTCGCCCCTACTATCGTCACCCCTACTATCCTCAACCCTAATATCCTCAACCCTACTATCCTCAACCCTACTATCCTCAACCCTACTATTGTCACCACTACTATCCTCAACCCTACTATTGTCACGCCTACTATCCTCAAACCTACTATCCTCAACCCTACTATCCTTACCCCTACTATCCTCAACCCTACTATCCTCAACCCTACTATCCTCAACCCTACTATCCTCACCCCTACTATACTCAACCCTACTATCCTCAACCCTAATATCCTCAACCCTACTATCCTCAACCCTACTATTCTCAACCCTCCTATTGTCACCACTACTATCCTCAACCCTACTATTGTCACGCCTACTATTCTCAAACCTACTATCCTCAACCCTACTATCCTCACCCCTACTATCCTCAACCCTACTATCCTCAACCCTACTATCCTCAACCCTACTATCCTCAACCCTCCTATTGTCACCACTACTATCCTCACCCTACTATCCTCAACCCTACTATCCTCAAACCTACTATTGTCACCCCTACTATCCTCAACCCTACTATCCTCAACCCTACTATCCTCAACCCTACTATCATCAACCCTCCTATTGTCACCACTACTATCCTCACCCTACTATCCTCACCCTACTATCCTCAACCCTACTATCCTCAAACCTACTATTGTCACCCCTACTATCCTCAACCCTACTATCCTCAACCCTACTATCCTCACCCCTACTATCCTCAACCCTACTATCCTCAACCCTACTATCCTCAACCCTACTATTGTCTCCTCTACTATCCTCAACCCTACTATCCTCAACCCTACTATTGTCACCCCTACTATCCTCAACCCTACTATCCTCAACCCTACTATTGTCTCCCCTACTATCCTCAACCCTACTATCCTCAACCCTACTATTGTCACCCCTACTATCCTCAACCCTACTATCCTCAAACCTACTATCCTCAACCCTACTATCCTCAACCCTACTATCCTCAACCCTACTATTGTCACCCCTACTATCCTCAACCCTACTATCCTCAACCCTACTATCCTCAACCCTACTATCCTCACCCTACTATCCTCACCCATACTGTCATTACCCCTACTATCCGCACCCCTACTATCCTCAACCCTACTATTGTCACCCCTACTATCCTCAACCCTACTATTGTCACGCCTACTATCCTCAAACCTACTATCCTCAACCCTACTATCCTCAACCCTACTATCCTCGCCCCTACTATCCTCACCCCTACTATCCTCAACCCTAATATCCTCAACCCTACTATCCTCAACCCTACTATCCTCAACCCTCCTATTGTCACCACTACTATCCTCAACCCTACTATTGTCACGCCTACTATCCTCAAACCTACTATCCTCAACCCTACTATCCTTACCCCTACTATCCTCAACCCTACTATCCTCAACCCTACTATCCTCAACCCTACTATCCTCACCCCTACTATACTCAACCCTACTATCCTCAACCCTAATATCCTCAACCCTACTATCCTCAACCCTACTATTCTCAACCCTCATATGGTCACCACTACTATCCTCAACCCTACTATTGTCACGCCTACTATTCTCAAACCTACTATCCTCAACCCTACTATCCTCACCCCTACTATCCTCAACCCTACTATCCTCAACCCTACTATCCTCAACCCTACTATCCTCAACCCTCCTATTGTCACCACTACTATCCTCACCCTACTATCCTCAACCCTACTATCCTCAAACCTACTATTGTCACCCCTACTATCCTCAACCCTACTATCCTCAACCCTACTATCCTCAACCCTACTATCATCAACCCTCCTATTGTCACCACTACTATCCTCACCCTACTATCCTCAACCCTACTATCCTCAAACCTACTATTGTCACCCCTACTATCCTCAACCCTACTATCCTCAACCCTACTATCCTCACCCCTACTATCCTCAACCCTACTATCCTCAACCCTACTATCCTCAACCCTACTATTGTCTCCCCTACTATCCTCAACCCTACTATCCTCAACCCTACTATTGTCACCCCTACTATCCTCAACCCTACTATCCTCAAATCTACTATCCTCAACCCTACTATTGTCACCCCTACTATCCTCAACCCTACTATTGTCGCCCCTACTATCCTCAACCCTACTATCCTCAAACCTTCTATTGTCACCCCTACTATCCTCAACCCTAATATCCTCAACCCTACTATCCTCAACCCTACTATCCTTAACCCTACTATTGTCACCCCTACTATCCTCAACCCTACTATCCTCAAACCTACTATCCTCAACCCTACTATCCTCAACCCTACTATTGTCACCCCTACTATCCTCAACCCTACTATTGTCGCCCCTACTATCCTCAACCCTACTATCCTCAACCCTACTATTGTCACCCCTACTATCCTCAACCCTAATATCCTCAACCCTACTATCCTCAACCCTACTATCCTTAACCCTACTATTGTCACCACTACTATCCTCACCCTACTATCCTCAACCCTACTATCCTCAAACCTACTATTGTCACCCCTACTATCCTCAACCCTACTATCCTCACCCTACTATCCTCAACCCTACTATCCTCACCCTACTATCCTCACCCCTACTGTCATTACCCTTACTATCCTCACCCCTACTATCCTCACCCCTACTATTGTCACCCCTACTATCCTCAACCCTACTATTGTCACGCCTACTATCCTCAAACCTACTATCCTCAACCCTACTATCCTCACCCCTACTATCCTCAACCCTACTATCCTCAACCCTACTATCCTCAACCCTACTATTGTCACCCGTACTATCCTCAACCCTACTATCCTCAACTCTACTATTGTCACCCCTACTATTGTCACCCCTACTATCCTCAAACCTACTATCCTCAACCCTACTATCCTCAACCCTACTATCCTCAACCCTACTATTGTCACCCCTACTATCCTCAACCCTACTATCCTCAACCCTACTATCCTCAACCCTACTATTGTCACCCCTACTATCCTCAACCCTACTATTGTCGCCCCTACTATCCTCAACCCTACTATCCTCAACCCTACTATCCTCAACCCTACTATCCTCAACCCTACTATCCTTAACCCTACTATCCTCAACCCTACTATTGTCACCGCTTCCACTAAACACTAACACATTAACTCTTTACTCATCCCCCTCTTCCAGCAATACTCCTCACAATCATCCCTCCTAACACAATGATTATAGCCTCTCCTCTCACCCCTCCCTCATCCCCACCCCACACTTGATATGCAATAACGTGTTTTCCTACCTATTTCTCTATCTGTTTTAATTCTTTCTCACAAATGATTGTTTTTTTCCATCTTCCCCATCCCCCCCCCCAACAACCCATTCAACACAGTAGTGTTCGATGCATAGAGTCCAACTTTTATCCTCTCACTGATATCTCTCTGACATTTCTCTCATTACCCCCCATCTATCTATCTATCTATCTATCTATCTATCTATCTATCTATCTATCTATCTATCTATCTATCTATCTATCTATCTATCTATCTATCAATACCATCTCTTTCACTTTAAATTTGTCTGACTTTTTCTTCTCTCGACTTGCCCCCTCTCCCCCCTTTGCCTTTCCCTCTTCTCTCCTATTTCTATCTCCTTTTTTTGTACCGCCCTTCTCCTCTTCTTTCATCTCCACAAATTTCTGATTCCTCATTCCCTTTTATCTTTAAACATGCTTAGCTCCCCTTCCTCCATCTTTCGTTTCTCCGTTTTTTTTGTGTTTTTTTTTACATTTTTATTTTTGTTACAACTTGTCTCCTATTTCCTCGCTCCGTCCTCGTCGAATCCGATAAGCTGGTTCACGTTTCACGAGCACACAGCAAGTAACATCTTAGATCCTGTTACTGATTTCAATTTTAATGACGCGGAATGACCTGACCACTGGCTACCTCCCAGGTGGATCAGCCACACTCACGTCTGCAGCAAGACAAAGAGGCTGATGTTGTTGTTCGGGTATTTAATTGCACACTTAAGTTACGTTCTATTTCTGGCGACACGCTACTCTCCGCGGGGTGGGTGCAATGAAACGGACTGGAAACAAAGCTTACTGCATGCAGCAGGCCAGTCATGGTCGACAAAGTCAGATAGGTTGTAACAAAGCTTACTGCTTGCAGCAGGCCAGTCATGGTTGACAAAGTCAGATAGGTTATAACAAAGCTTACTGCTTGCAGCAGGCCAGTCATGGTCGACAAAGTCAGATAGTCTGTGAGGTCGTCGGCAGGAGCATCCCGGAAGGGTGTAGGTGTTGTTAGTGGTGGAAATGGTATGGTCGGGGTCGAGTGGCTGGTGGTGTACGATGGTGGTCTTGGTGGATGGTGGATGGCGGTAGATGCGGTTGTGGTGGCAATGGTGGTGTTGCGGCAGAGCATTCTGCACCAGAACATTTTGTGCCAGAATCGCCCTCATGAGCCATCTGCGCACCCACAAGCAGATTCAGCCCCGGCAAAGAGCAGAGGCTTAAAATGATCATGATCGATTTTCGAAAGAACTAACTACTACAAGACAAACCTGTTACAGAAACCTGTTGAGCAAACTTTTATGCAAACCTGTTAAACAAATCTGTTACTCAAACCCACGTATGCAGACATGCACTGTTTAGTAATATCTCACCGATACAACACAACGTTTAAAGGATTAAACGAGGCATTGCTAGCACTTAGTTTTCACTGCAACCCCCACCCATACATCCTGCCCCCACCCTCACCTCCATCCCTTACTCCCTAACTGTAAAGGTTAGAGCCACCCATAATTCCTGCCCCCACCCTCACCTCCATCACTAACTCCCTAACTGTAAAGGTTAGAGCCACCCATAATTCCTGCCCCCACCCTCACCTCCATCACTTACTCCCTAACTGTAAAGGTTAGAGCCACCCATAATTCTTTCCCCCACCCTCACCTCCATCACTTACTCCCTGACTGTAAAGCTTAGAGTCACCCATACTTCCTGCCCCCACCCTCACCTCCATCACTTACTCCCTGACTGTAAAGCTTAGAGCCACCCATACTTCCTGCCCCCACCCTCACCTCCATCACTTACTCCCTGCCTGTAAAGCTTAGAGCTGCCCAGACGACGTGAGAATTGAATTTTTATCATTTTGAACATCTCAGACCAACTGTGTGAGAAACCATGGTCAGTGGGCCTTTCTAAGTGTGTGTGGGGGGGGGGTTGTGTGTGTGTGTGTGTAAAAGTGGGGGATGGGGGAGCTTAACATATGGCGGCCAGTGTTACTCGATTCCGAAAGGGGGAAAAAAAATTCCATTACACTTTTTTCATCTTCTTATAACATTTCTTCTGTAACCACAGCTACTTGCCAAAATTTGTCATCCAAACCTCAGATGAATGCATTACAACGGTAAACATTCTTCCATGTCAATTTATCGACATATTTTACGTCGTTGTTATTAAAACGTCATAGATGTCAGTTTTATTTAATAACCAAATCTTAGATGTTCAGGAATGATTGAATGATTCTACAACTTTAAAAAAATCGACACTGAATACTCTCTACACCAGCGGTTCTCAACCCTTTCACTAGACCATCGGAAAACACGTATACTCTACTGTTATGAAGTAGCAACTAAAATAATTTTGTGGTTGGGGGTCGCCACAACACGAGGAACTGTATTCTAGGGTCGCGGCATTAGGAAGGCTGAGAACCACTGCCTTACATCAAAATGATGATCTTGTAGCTTCGGGTCTTATTGTCTAACTAAGAGGGCCCTAAACTGTTTAAACAGAGGGCCGCATCAGTGTCACGCAGACACTGTCGGGCACGATTCAGTGTCACGCAGACACTGTCGGGCGCGAATCAGTGTCACGCAGACACTGTCGGGCACGAATCAGTGTCACGCAGACACTGTCGAGCGCGAATCAATGACACGCAGACAATGTCGGACACGAATCAGTGTCACACAGACACTGACGGGGACGAATCGGTGTCACGCAGACGCTGTCAGGCACGAATCAGTGTCACGCAGACACGGTCGGGCACGAATCAGTGTCACACAGACACGGTCGGGCACGAATCAGTGCCACGCAGACACTGTCGGACACGAATCATTGTCACGCAGACACGGTCGGGCACGAATCAGTGTCACACATACACGGTCGGGCACGAATCAGTGCCACGCAGACACTGTCGGACACGAATCAGTGCCACGCAGACAGGGTCGGGGCCAGACTTCAGTTAGAAAAAAATATCAATGAATCCTGTGCACATTGCACATATTTTATTTGTAGTGGAGAAACGAAATGGAAAAATCACTAAACTATTTTAAAAGGTAGAAATATTGTTACAACCTAAACTTGATAGTATTTCAAAGGGAAGTAAGGCTTATGAGATGATAAACTTCCGGTTCCACATCTCTCGCCGCCTGCAGGTACCCTTACGGTCGCCGGGTTAAGGACGCCTGGCGGGTCACATCTAGCCCGTGGGCCGTAACTTGAGAACCACTGGTCAAACACAATATGTAGTTCAAGGTTACAACAAGTTTAAGATTCGCGTTGTGGACATGTGCGCGCATTACCCATTTCAACAAATATTTCTGCCTACTGTTGTAAAATTAATCTTTGGTGACAACATTGTATGTCGCTATAAAGAGACGTTGATGACAACATTGTATGTCGCTATAAAGAGACGTTGGTGACAACATTGTATGTCGCTATAAAGAGACGTTGGTGGCAACATTGTATGTCACTGTAAAGAGACGTTGGTGGCAACATTGTATGTCACTGTAAAGAGACGTTGGTGACAACATGGTACAATGTGAGGGTGCTAGGATATGGGAGCAGACACTAGGACCCTCAGTGTACACTTCAGTGTGACAGACGTCTCACACATGAGAAATGAAATGAAGCCCTAATTATCCATGGCATGGTGCGCTTGACTTGAACGTTGAGAAAAATCTCCAGCATTGTTCCCAGAAATAACTTGGGGAAAATATCCCCATGATTGTTTTTTGTTTGTTCGGTTGGGTTTTCTGGGTTTTTTTTTTGGTTTTTTTTTTTTTTAAGATGGGGGCCGTGTTTTTTTTTTGTTTTTTTGGTCTCCTGCTTACATGCTTGCTCTTTGATACGTCTAGCTTCCTGTTGAGGCATTCTGGGTGAGATGACGTGATAAAATCATGGGAACAAGTCAGTTTAACATCGCCATTTTAGGCAGTGTCGTCCGTAACATATTCCGTGGCCCAATTGAATTGAAATACCGTGTTTTGTTTACTGCAGGGGTTCTTAAACTTTTTTAGAGGCACCGCATCCCATTTGATATCAAAACCGCGATTAAAATAAATGTTTGCTTTTTATGCAAATAAACCTGATCTTGTGGGTCTTTCCGCATACTTTGTCACTGCCTCCCGCACCCACGGGGGGGGGGGGGGGTGGGCTTGCGTACACCCCTAGTTAACCGGAAAACTGAGATATAAGTCATAGATAATCCTTAAGTCATAATTATAATTCCAAATAAATTTACTTAATGCTCTGAAAGATATGGCAATTAGACATAGATGGTAAAATATGCCTGATCTGTGTTATAGAATTAATGAAAATAGCTACAGTAATGTGTCGACTTTCCGAACTAACCGGGGCTGGTTCGGATAACCTATTTTTCAGATAACCGAATATACCCCAAAGGAAACTTTTATTTAAAGAGGTAAAGGCATAAAATAAACTATACTCTTTCCTTGTACACTGTACACCTTTATACACTGTACACTAATGCACTGTACACGTATGCACTATACGCTTATACACTGTACACTTAAAGACTTATACAATTACACTTATACATCGTACACTTATACACTGTACACTAGTGATTTATTTATTTATTTTATTAATTTGATGAATCCGTGAAAAGATACATTCATTTAGAACATATCCCGGATGTCACATTGTCATTTCAGGTCTGTCAACATATGACATGTTTCACATCGTAATATCCCCGCCTGGTCAATCCATGTTAGAGATGGGAATCGAACCCTAACCAAACACACCTAACTGAACCCTGCTGACGACTGAACTCGAACCTCGACGTCACTGCGTTTTTAAAGTCATGCGCATTGAGGACGGTCAAAATAATATATAATGACAGTATCGGTTCGGGTAATCGACGTTTCTAATAATCGACGTTCAGCAGAAATGAACGCTCTAATATTACTACTATTATCATCAATAGTATTATTGCATTATAATTTCATTTCACTCATTTGATTGAATTGGGTCAATAAAAATTGACAAAAAAAGATTCGAATTTAATTATATGATTAACTTTTTTTCTTTTTTTTTTTTTTTGCGACTAACTTAATTATTTCTTTTGTCACATTTTCAATCAACTGGTGATTCGTGAACTGTTAATTTTTTCCAAAAACTAAAATTTTGGATTTTTAAAAAAAAA